>JAHLJT010009355.1:99192974-100392974 GCA_031308135.1 Acheta domesticus | reverse complement strand
TATTTTAATTAGTCACATGTGAGCAAAAACCGAAGGAGAGGGAGAAAAGAAAGAGAAGGAGGAAGATCGAAGGAAGGGAATGGAAGGTGAGGTGAGAAGAATGAGAAGGAGAGGGACAAGATGGAGCAGGAAGGCGAAGCTGAAAGGGAGGAGTCGAAGAAGAGGAATGATGATGAAGAAACTGGAGGAGAGGGGAAAGGAGGAAAGAGAAAACATAATAAACTACCTGCACGTATTATATCAATACCCTCTTTCCCCTTTACCGTAATCTTCACCAGTTACGTCAAAACACACTCGTTTAAAAAAAAAAAAAAAAAAAAAAAAAACCTTTCCTTGGAGACCGAGAACTTCTTTCCAACACCGCCTTGGCAACGCGTCAGCTTTTGGCTATTTCCTCCACTAACTACGAATCTTTATTCGAAAAAACGACCGAACAGAATCCGTTTCTCGATGGCCAGCAGACGCGCGCGGCGGTCGCAGTGCTCGCCTTGAGGTTGGACGCAGTCGCGGCGCGGCGCGGCCCGGCGCGCCGGCCGGCTGGCCTTGCATGCAGCCCAACGCCCCCTCCCCTCCCTGCCCAGCGCCCCCGACGCAATCGCACCGTTCGGTCGGTCTTCGGAGTTCCGCGCGCTGCACAAAGCCCTGGACGCGTGGCGGCTGGCACGGCGCGGCGGGAAGCTGCGAGGACAGAAACTGCACTTGGCGTCCAGCGGGCGGATCACGGGGCGAATTGGCTGGGGGGTTGGGGTGTACCGGGGATCGCCCCTCTCTTGGAGAGGTCGTTGTCCCCGGCTGAAAAGGTACACAATGCCAATTACTGTAATCCATTTCTAGATTCCTTGTTTATGATTTACACACTGAAATGTTCAAATTCAGAAAAACAAATCACGGAAAAATTGGAAAATAAAACTTTTCCAAAAACATTCTTAGGATTTATTCGAACAGTACTGCGTACGTGAATGCTGTCTTCCTCCACTCGACAATTCATCGATTCATCCCTCACTGAAATTTTGAACTCCTCTTCTCCCCCACCCCCATCCGGTTGGATTGATTGGTTCGCGTTTCTAAGCGCGTCAACTACTGTCGCGTAAGAATAGCGCATGTTTTATCACGTGTGGTGGCGATGTTCTTGCTCGGCTGGAAGGCGAGATCCGGCGCCGACCTAAATACCCGTCGGCTTGCGAGGTTTTCCCTGGCCAGGTACCTCCTACCAGCGGGGTACCTCAGCCGGCACAAGATCTACGCTCCCTCCTCAACATGCATTGCGCTCCCGATGCAATCGCATCGTTCGGTCTTCAGAGTTCCGCGCGCGCCACGCTGCACAAAGATCAGGGCGTGTGAGCTCCGGCGCGGCGGGAAGCTGCAAGGGCAGAAACTGCACCTGCATCTGGGGGCGTACCACGAGTCGTACTGACCATGGGGGGGCGGGGTGTACAGGAGATCGCTCCCTCTCTTGGAGAGGTCGTTGTCCCCGGTTGAAAAAAGTCATTTGGCCCTGGCAGGTATACGATACCAGTTACCGAAATCCAATTCTAGGTTCCTCATTTATGATTTCCACACTAAAATGTTCCAATTCAGAAACCGAAATCAAGGGAATTGGAAAAGAAAAATTTACCAAAAAGTATTTATTCGAACAGAACTACCTACACGAATATTATCCTCTTACACACGACAATTCGTCGATTATCCCTCTCTGTAATTTTGAACTCTTCTCTGCATGGATTGTGTGATTAATTCGTGTTTCTGTTCACGTCAACTGCTATGGTCGTTAGTCCCATAACTATCGTATATGTTTTATCACGTGAAGTGGGGATGTTCTTCCCTTGCCGGATGGCGAGATCCGACGCCGACCTTTACATTGGCTAACGAGGTTTTCTCATCCAGGTATCTCCTTCCAGCAGGGTTCCTCGGCTGGGAGAATCTGTAATGTCCCGATTGGTCTACCGACAAGTGTGGTAGTGTACTGCATGTAAGTGTAGTGTAAGAGAGTGTCAGGAGAAGGAAGAAGAAAGAAAGTTCGCACACGGTCCGTGACCCGTTTGTTAGGGTACTGCTTCGACATTCGCTTGCTATTGATCCGAGCAGCCGTCAACTTAAATTCTCCTCCTGACGGCAGCTGAATTAGTCCTATCTGAAGTTGAAAATCCTACCACCATCGGGATTCGAACTCTAGGATCTGTCGGTCAGAGCCACTGTAGCAACAGCAGCAGATGGATGTTCTGAGCTTTTCCACTCGTTAATTCGTCGATTCATCCTTCCCTGAAATTTTGAACACCCCTCTCCCCCTCTGGAAAAATTGCCAACTGGAACTCTTTTAATGATCCATGATTTTCAAATATTTAACGATCGCTGCACTAGATAGATATTCAATTCGAAGGAATGGCAGGTACACACAGTGATCCTGGAATGTGCCCGGGGACCCCCATATACTCAGCGTTTTTTGAAAAAGGTTTTTCAGAATTTTTAATAAAATTACTGTAAACAGAAATATTCTGCATTAATATACAGGATGATTCAATTTAATCGACACATCGGATTATCACAACAAATTAGCAATATACCAAATTAAATTCAAACAGTAAAAAAGTCGACATGTTTGAGGGATGCTTCTCCTAGCCGCACGGCGTCCGAATCTAAAGGTGTGAGCGGTAAGGTATTTTTAAAATTTTCTATTTTTAACTTTTTCGATAGTGGATTCTTGATATTTTTATTCCAAAGTCTTAATTTTTAAGTAATATTATTAGATAGTGGTCGTACAAAGATCTTGAAGCTCTATAGAGGGAAATCATAAAATTTGCGATTTTTTTATAACCAGAGAAGTGTGCTAATTGAATAATGCTAAAAGTACATGAAAAACGCATGCTCCTACGAATTACCCATTATTAACTCCGTGAGTCTAATGTAAATGTAATTCTTATTACGCTTAAAAAAAGGTGGAAATCGGGAGTTGATAACATATGCAGAAATGTTTTATTAGGTAGGACTACGGGGTCCTACTCGAAATTTTCAAAGGAGGCACGACCACCTCTGTGTGTACATCTATGATGGTCCTCGCATATGTTCTTGATCTCCGTTCACTAGTTCACCAGAATCACTAGTTCTTCTAACTTAAAACATTCAATTTTAGATAAAACTAGCAATGAGCTTTACTGGTAAAATTCGATTTTCGCTTCGCGTAATGGAAACTATTAGCAATGGAAAATGAGGGACGATTTTCCAGCAGCTGTACAGCAGAGCCAATTGTTACAAAGAAAAGGTTTTAAATGAATCTACATTTTCGTTCCTTTACTTGGAGGTTACTTACAATTCACATCTTAAACCGCGAAATAAAAACACATGCACTTCTGAACAGAAAATGCCTCACAGATTTTCGTTGGAAATTGAGATTAAACGCAGAAACTGCAGGGGGGAAGTGGAACACAAAAAACTTCTTTGACATGTTAAATATTTACGACCGACTTAACTGTGCCATACGTTTAGTTGGATCTAAACAATTAAAATCGTTTCTTGTTCATTAACCATTTCTGACAGCATTTACTCAGTGTTGATATGTCTGACAGTGTTTACTTTTAATAATGAACTTTTAAATTTTACCCTGTCCTGTACAGAATCCACGTAGTGTGTGAGTGAAGATAAATATAAGAATTTGAGTAAGTCGTATTAGAAGTACCAGTTTACAGACAATGCGCAGAAACACATAGCAGAAGTTGAAAAAACCGATACACACTGTTCATGTAGACTTCACTGAACGTAACATTTTCCTTATTTTATTTAACT
The DNA here is from genome assembly GCA_031308135.1 of Acheta domesticus. Classification (NCBI taxonomy): domain Eukaryota; kingdom Metazoa; phylum Arthropoda; class Insecta; order Orthoptera; family Gryllidae; genus Acheta; species Acheta domesticus. The sequence continues at coordinate 100,389,197 of JAHLJT010009355.1, read as the reverse complement.
AAAAGACACCTTTCTTGGTTTCTATTTTTTGATTTTCGACGACGATAGATTTTTTTAATGTTTTCGACTAATTTAATTTAAGGCCAGCCATTTCAATTAGGAGGAAAATGTTTTGAAATTTAGAGTCTTAAATTAATAGTGATTTCGACATTTTTAGATGCATTCGTCTACCATTCATCACCCCCAGACGTAAACAGCGGGACTCCACTTTTTTAAAAGTAGAGATTAATAACGGAGAATTTCTTCCTCTGTAAATTTTGATGCAGTCAATGATGGCTTCGACGAAATTAATCGTAATTAACCCCACAATAATGTTTTTACTCTTGAAATATCTTTATTCACTTAAAAGTATTTGAACTGCATTCATCTATCACTCAGGTGCGAAATTTACAGCAATTCACGATGCAAACGTCAGGGACACTATGCAACCGGTTTAACATCTCACAATTTGAGGTTCTCAAACCTACAGAACGGCGTCAATGGCAATATTAAATGTCAAGCCGGCGCGACGGCTGCCGCGTTGATGCGCAGACACGCGCCGACAGCGAGACACGTGACGATGACACGTGCAAGCCCCGACGTTCTCAACCTCAACTCACGATCGAATGCACGCGGTCGGGCCGCGGCGGTGAGGGCTGCGATCGGATGCCGCCACAGCGGGCGCCCGATCACGCCAACCTGTCACCGGTGGCCAGCACGCCACGGCTCAGCGCGGAGCGCAGCGGCCCCGGTCATAGCCACTTGCACAACCCGCGCACCTGCCCTTGCCGCAGCGCCGACCCGTCTCGCCCCCACGGCTCGGCAGCCGTCAAAAACATGTGGCTTTTTCGCCAACGCCGCACGACCCCAGTGTAACACGAACGCATCGAGCAAACGCCACTCTTCGGATGGAATACCTTCCGACAGCACATGCATACATAAAGACACAGTCCTTGCTGGCCCACGGCAGCACAAAAGCGCTGTCAAAAAAGTTACCTGCAGTCGACGTCGTCGAGATAAATACGGACCTTCGCGCGCATTCCTAGCGAGTCGTTGCGTCACGATCGATCACTCACCTCGTGATCCTTTGGATGGACGTGGTTGCACTGTCGATGCACAAACATTCCGTTCACAGAAACCACAAAAGCTGTCAACAGGACGGATAACCAATGCTTCCACTTCACTTTCGCTGCCATGTTTGACTGTGGAGATTCAGTCGCGGTGCCTGGCGGCCGTAGCGGCTACTACACATTTCGCGACGCGACGGCGCTGCGGCGGACTGGCTGCTGGGCGCGTTTATATAACCTCGTGCATAGTGTCTAGAACGCCTGCCTGATGGTCAGGACACTTTCTAACGCGCACGTATTAAACGCGGCAAATTTAAAATGTGCCGTCCTTCAATCCTGTTTGTATTGAAATAAAACTCCCATTAGGCGCGAGGATTTAAAAGGCAGAACAAATATTTATCTTTAAGTTCCAAAATTTCACAATACTGCTTTCATGAAAAGCTTCAAGAAAGTGTTAAAACTAAAATAGCAAATTATGATTAATTTGTTAGAAAGCTGTCTTGACAGATTTAATTTCGAAATCAATACAAAAAATATATCACACGCATTAATGAACCTTTGAATTAAGACATTTCAACCAATAAAATAACTTCTCTTGTTATTCAGGGTTTTCAATTTTCCATGCCCCTTCTGTGTTGTCATAATCCCACACAACAGAGGCTCGACAGTATTGGTTTATACAATAATAAATATTTGGTTGATCTGATACCCAAAAAATCTTTTCAATTTATAGCTTGTAGACCACTTGTTTAGCATTTTAAATGCTGCCAGGGAGTTTTTAAAGCAATCCAGAATCCAATTCAAAGATCAAAAAAAAGGTTTCTCAACATTTCATATTCTGAGTATTGTAGCTTTATTTTTGGTCATTATGAATTTTTTGCGTTAAAACATTTTTACAGACACCTTAAAAACTTTAAAGCTAGTAATACAATTAAATATTGAGAAAGAACATGCAGGAATAACAATTTTATCCATTACTAAATGAGAAATTTAATTAGAAAAGGAAAATTATTACTGTTGTTTTTTCTCTTTCTCTTGTATAACTTCGTAAGAAGAGAAAGTACTGTAATCGTGCAGTGGAGAATTTGTGCCTGAAAAACTGTCAGGTCCTGGTAATGAAAAGGTGGAAAAATCTTGCTCCTATGTATAGCACAAAACTGCATCTAATACATTGTGTAGTCACAATGCATATTTTGGAGTTCTGGATACCAAGAAATTGATTGCCAGCAAAACCTGTGTCTGGCTGAAACCGTTCAAATAATTTTCTTTAAAATTAATAGTCTCTGATCGATCTGGAGGTCTTGCAAGTTTGAAATAAATATACTGATAATTTTTTTTAGTTAAACTTTGTCCTTGGCTAGCGTAACAGATGCTTAAGAGAATGGTGCATCCATTTTCGTTGAAATCCTTGATTTTTTTCAAAAATTGCAGAAGTTTAGAAGAAAACTGCATAATTTTTTTATGTGATCTTGAAATAAGATCACCTACAATTCTTCTAAAATTCAAGTACTTTTCACTTAATTTTGCCTCAAATAGACAATTTTTAAACCAATTTTTCTGGGGAAGGGGGAATGGCTCCAATTTTTTTTCTTTAAATTGTCTCATTGTATGCATCAAAGGATAATAAAAAAAATGGTCCCATTTTCAGTAAACCCTTAATTTTCAAAATATTAACATTGTGCAAGAACAATACTGAAAGTAGAGATTTATTACAAAAACATTCCATTTAAAAAACATTAAATGGAAACTAAATATTGACCTGTCAGTGATATCAAATGACATCCATGAAAAGAAAACAAGAATTTTTAAGCTTTTGATCGTAACTATAAAGCTCCTATTCTGAACAATTTTAATTATCAAATCCACTAAACGACAATAAAGATAATTTAAAAAATGTTTATAGAGCAGGAAAGGAAACAATAAGAGATGGGGAAAAAACTACCATCTAATGCAAACAATAAAAACAACTAGAATTGGAAAAATAATGAAAACATTAAATTCCTTTCATAAAATATCACATACAATTCAAATACATACAAAAGTATGTAACTAATTTTCTTTCATTACTAATATATGATATGCAACATTTTTGAACACACAGCATTTCTAACACAGAACCTTTTCTCTTTAACTTCAATCTTGGAACCAAATGGAAATTTATTCACAGTTGCAACATAATTCATACAATTTTCACATTTCCATTTCACATAATGTACAGACGGTATCATATCTAATCAATGAACAGAAGTCCATATTGTGTAGCACAATACATTAATCTTTGGCTAAATTTGCTTTTGTAAGCTAAACTTTCACTTTCTTCCATACACAAACCATGTTATTACTAGTCACTGCAACGATGTACTGTCCAGTGCCACTCACAGTAGCTTTATCAACAACGATGTCAAATAAATCCAAGCGTACTTTACCTCTTCTTTCAGAGTAAGTGTCTAGTAAATCTGGCCAAGGCAAAACTAGTGTTGGTTTAACATCTTTCTTCTTGGAAGGTGTATCACCTCCAGGGATAAAGGATTGAGTATCATAAATCCAAAGTGCACCTTTATCATCTCCACATACCAAAAGATCTGTTACAAAAGAAAATTATAAATGATTTGAGAAATTAACAAAGGACATTCAACAAAAGTTCTCTTTTTGTTCACTCTGCATTCCAAGACAAAAGAAAATTAAGACTAGAGATCAGAATTTTAGGCACTATAAATCTCTAAAATAGACCAGGAAAAAGACACTTAAAATTGCTAAAAAAGGCAAAATAAAATTAATTTTTTAAATAATAAATTCATGAGCACATTTTAACACAATAGTATAGAATATGGATTTCACAATATTTTCAGTAAAAATATGACAAAATAATGATTTAACCAAAATAAGACAAATTTGATGAAAATAATTAATTTTGTAACAAAATATCTTGATAGTATATCTTTCCAAACATTTTTGGTTATCTAATACAACAGTGTTTGCTTGAATCTTCTGTGCATAAATTGTGTCAAACAAAATATCCTTCAATGAGAAGAATATCTCATAACATTGACAGAAGTTATTGGAGCAAATCAATAAGTCAGAGGGATCCATTTCTGCAGCAAGTGAATTGTCATCCTCTAAAATTTTCAAAATATCTTCATTTAAAACAGAATTTTGAGAAAACTTCCTGTAACACTTTTCTGCTACCAATAATCCCTCTAACACTTTCTGAAGCCAATCCACCAGTTCAACATCACCCACAACTTTCTTTTGAGCTGCCTCCTTTCTTCAAGTCATGACATCTGACACAAAACTGAAATGGGATGTAATAAAAAGACCTTTAGATCATTTTTTATTTCTAGAGAACAAAGAAGTTTATTTTCTAATTTGACTGCTGATGCTTCAGCCTCAAGAGGCTTGACCTCAACATGTGTTCTTGAAAAATTGGAGGAATAAGCAGCTGCTGAAATCCATGTTTCCCCTCTTGTCCAGATAGGTTGAGGAGGCAGGGGCAGATCTTCAACACTATTTTTGAAACCTGGATTCTTGAAGGACCTTTCAAAAAAAATCTTAATATGTGCAAATAGTTTGTCCATGACAGGATACAAATATCTCACTTTTTCTGCAACTTTAAAATGAATGAGCTACTCAAGTCCCATAGCAAAGACGAGAACAACACTTCAAAGCTTTTGCTGTGTTTTTTCATGCATGGTACAGAATACCACACTGTATTGATGTTTCAATACGCCCATATTAATTTCAATGAATTTGTGAATAACTGCAATAGTTAAGCCACTGATTTCTTGAACACATTTAGTGGCGATCAAGAACAACTTCATTAAATTGTTTTCTAAAGAAGTATCTAATGGCTCAACAAAGACCTTAGCTAAAACAACAACCAGTGACATCAGTTGCCTTGTCAATAGAAACCCAGATCATCTTATTTTTAGCTTCTTCTTGGATTTTTCTTATCATCGACTGAAGTAACTTGACCACAACATCGATTCACTTGACAACAACTAATATTGCGGTCAGACTTTTTTCTCGCACTTTATTCCCACTGTCATCAATAGTCTTAATTTGGTGCAAGGTAATCTCATAGAGAAAAAAAAACTTTAATGTTTATAAAGTTAAAACAAACATTGATACTGTGGGCATCAGCAATTACCGTAGATTCAGACTTTATCAAACTCACTTTATTTGGATCTGAATAAAAGAAAAATTTCAATTATACAAAAATAACAAATTACTTTGTAGCTATAATTATGGCACTAAGCAAATACCTTTATTAAATCCCATGTACATAAAATAATTATCAGTGTCCTTCCATTTAAGAACATAAGAAGGAGCAATCTTGAATACATGTTGGTTCTTGATATCTTTCAAGGTATCTCTTATGTTCCATACATATATGTTTCCATGAAGGGCACACTTCGTGGCAACAAAACCATTACTAAGCACTTCCACTGAATCAACAAGCTGATTTCCTTTCTGGGATAAATTCTGCCCTTGTAATGCAGGATGTTCAAACACAAGCATCTGAGCACTGCAAAAGAAAACCCCAAACACAGCAATAATTTTCTCAAATTAAATATATTTTCAGCATACTTGCACATATATCAGAAACATTTTTAACACCATAGACCCATAAACTTGTTTTTATCCAAGATCCAAGAAACCTAAGCCACACCCTAATTCACTCTTCGAATTTAATAATGACAACAGTGGGTAAACCAATAACATGCATTATCTAACATCACACATGTTAACTTCAAAAACTCCAATATCATATTAAGAAAATAAATTTATTTATTTTTGATGTTAACAATGATGACCTTTTTTTCATAAGCATTGGATGTTCAGCATTACATATGGTAAAATAAAATTACAATTCTTCTTCTGAATATAAACTGATCTTTTCCTCATGGAAAAGTGACTAATATTGTTATTTTTCTCCACCCTGCCTCCTCTCTTGAAATTTAACCCTTATGTGATAACAAAAATATTATTATGTTATGGATACCACTGGTCTTGGTTCTGAACTAATGGCTTACTTTGGTGAGACATATTTATAGACTTGTTCTCTTTCAACATTTTCATCAAAAAATAAAAAAGCAAATAAATATAACACAACTTTATAACTTTAGATGTTTTCTAAGAGAATGAAATATGATTTGAAATATGCAGGAAAACGTCTTACTCTGAAAAAGAACATCCCAAAGATAGTACATAAAATATACTTATGTTTATAGTAATACAAGTCTCCGAGATCTTCTTGGCAAATTTACAAAACTGAATAAGAAAAATTACAGAATGAAGATATCACATCAAATAGAGAGTCTTGGAGGATGCATAGTTCAGTATTCGAAAGTGTAATTTAACCATTGTAGTCAAATTCACAAAAAGAAATAGCAGCTGGGTCAGAGAGATCAGTGTTACCCCTTAAGGGTTAAAGGTATGGCCAGGCATATATGATATATTTACACTTTAGATACACTGTAGATAAGGAAACCTCTAAAAAACATGCCAGCAAAAACACAAACCTAAACTGATATAGAATAGCACAATAGGCAAGCATGTTTTCTTACGTGTCCATTTCTTCATCCGACTTAATTGTCCAACCACGTAATCCTTCATTACAAGCTGCTAACAAGACATTATTTTCTAAAGAAAAGGATAAACTGAAGATTTCTGATTCTGCAGATAGTACATAAAGTTTCACAAATGATGTTTTGTATTGGGGTGGCAAAGGACATCCTATGTCAAAAACTATCACATCACCATTACCTAGTGAGCCTGTAGCACAAGAAAAGAGATTAACAGTAAATTAAGGTACAAATAACAAGAGATAATACACAAATCAAAAGCAAGAATGTAAATCTAAAATGAATTTCATGCTTGTATATTGGATTTTATTTCATTCCAGTTCAAATGTTATCATACATCTGTGATACACAACTGTCAGCATGTGCAGCTTTTGAACCCTGAATATCTCTGGTGCCAAATAAGAAGTTAAATGGATGTTTTTACTAAAAATGTGTATTAACAGTTTTATGCTCATAACATCTCTAATTACGCAATTAAAAAATGATGGTTAATAAAGTCATGAATCCCAATGACATTTTGTTCAAATAGTTTGCTTTTTCTTCAAAGGAGGACCTTTGTTAAACAACAATAAATAACTGACTGGTTAAAATCAATACAATAGAACTCCAATTATCCATTCCAACTGGACCTGATTCAAATAATCAAATATCTGGAATCCAGATTCTGAATAATGGAATAAATAATGAAAAAATGTAATTTTTTTTTAAAGGTTACATTTTGTGCGTGCGTGTGTGCGTGCGTGTGTGCGCGCGTGCGACTGTGTATACATACATACTAATGAAATGTTAATTTTATAATTACAAAATAAATTTACATTTTTTACAGCATTGTACATTTATAAAGCATCAGTTCTTGAACATGGCAGTCAGTTGTTTTGTTGTCCTAAATTATTTTCAAGTAGCCAAGTTTTGCATTCACCTGATGTGAACAGCTGCATATGGTCCCACACTGGACACAACCCATTCACATTAGTGCAATGACAATCTCCTCCCCCATACGTCACATACAGTTTTTACTGTTTTTTTGACCAAATAAATAAATAAGACAAACACATTCTCACCAGCTGATCGTCCTGCACTTGCTTCTGTAGCAATGTCATCTTCCTGGACATCAGTTTCTTCTCTCATACTTTGAATGATTACATCATTAGGGTCCAGAGGTCCAAAGAATCGCAAGCAAGCTACAAGTCTATGTTTTCTGCACTGGACTCAAAACATCCAGGAATTTTCACAAGGATCTATCTCATGTGGCATTTCATTCTCTTTCACTTCTCTTTCTTCAAGTTGCTTTTCATGCTTCTTATTTTTCTTTCTCTTTTTGTATCTCTTCCTTGGTTGAAAAACCTTTTAATTTATTCCAAGCTTTTTTTTAATGCGTTTCACCAAATTGTTTTTAACATGTGTTCATCAAATTTCATGCTTCCACCACCATGTAAAAACAGCCTTTTAAACTGATGTTCTGGTGAGGAGCTACAATACCTTCATTTTCACCTGTCAAAAGCTTCCTCGACAGTTGTCATTTGTAACTTCACTTCACAGTTTCGATAACTCTGGTCGACAAGGTTTTCTTCACAAGACACCTAATTAGTGAATCAGATGCATTTTTTCATACTGCATTCAGATATGTATTCAGAATTTTCCCAGCAGGCACAGTTTTTTTGTGACTTTTTAAAATCTGATTTTAACATTCTTTGACCTGTCGTAGGAACCTTTACCTTACATGCAGCAGTTTTATTCAAGTTGTATTTAAGGAAATTATGTGTAATATCATGCTGAAACACCAATATGCAATAATGTGCAGGTTCATTCATGTTTCAACATACTCAGACCAGTTAGTCTGGCTTATTGATGTGTCAGTATTGAGTTGTCTTTGAGCTTGTTAGCATGAATATCACGACTGACATATTTACTTTCTTTGTGTTTAGAAGTGTACTGTGTAAGCTATGTTTTAGTTTTTTGCATTTTCATCATCACAAGAATGTGTGTAAATCATGCAGGTAATTCTGCTGTATTTGTGGTGAGCTGACTTCAAAAACTGAGAGGCGAAATTTAATACCACTTGCAAAAAAGAGTTATCAACATTACTTTGGCTGTGAAGTTCATGATTTTGAAAATAGCTGGGCCCCAAACATACATATGTTTTGTGTGTTAAGACATATATGTCTTGATAGAAAAAATGCATATCATCTATCATTTGCAAGTCCTATGAGTTGGAGGGAACCAAACGATCATGTAAGTGATTGTTGTTTCTTTTTAACAAATATTAAAGGAACCTCATATCCCTGACCAGAAAAATTTGTTATATGTCCATTTAGTGAATCCTCAAAATATATTTAGCTCATTGCATATTATATTAGGAGGAATGAAAAATTTCCTAAAAGCTAAGCATTAACTTTCTGATGGATTCTTGAACTTGAAATCAAAATTTTCTAAAGCGATGCTAAATTGAGAGAAGGGATTTTTTAGGATTGCAAATGTGATCATTAATGGCTGATGAACATTTTGATAAACTGCTAAATCCACTGGAAAAAGCAGCCGGGCAGTCTTTCAAAACTTTATATTGCAATATCCTTGGAACCATAAAGCAGAAAACTATCGGCCATAGTGGCTGATCTTCTACATTCTTATAAAACTACGGGATTTAATGCGTCTCTGAAAATTCACTTTTTAAACTCTAAGTTAGACTTCCTCTGAGAAAGCCTTGGGGCTATCAGTAATGAGCACGGTTAGGGTCTTCATCAGAAAATTTCTACAATGGAAAAGTTACTAAGGCAAGGGTAATTCTAATATGTTGGCTGACTACTATTGGATCAAGAAGAGAGATGTTCCAAATACAGAATAAACCCCAAAATCATCATTACCATTTTCTAGATAGTCAGAATGTAAGTCAGAATGAGTAGTATATAAATATTATCAAATCAGCAAAAATTAAGCCACTTTTTAAAAAAGGTTACAAAAATGATATTCAAAATTACTGGGCCAATTTCTCTTTTGTCAGTTTTCTCAAAAATATTAGAGAGGCTTTTCTACTTACGAATGGAAACTTTTCTCAGAAAAAACAAAGCATTTTCAGACTCACAACACGGTTTTAGAAAATCAAAATCTACGGAAACTGCCATTTTTTCTTTTCTCAAAGATGTTGCTTCATCAATAGACCAAAATGAAGTACCCATTGGAATATTCTTAGATCTTTCGAAAGCTTTTGACGTTATTGACCATAACATCTTGCTCTCAAAATTACCTTCGTATGGAATTCGTGGTATTGCCCTAGATTGGATAACTTCGTACTTTAAACATCGGACTCAAAGAGTAGAAATACCATACTGGCACGAAAGGACATTACATACTTATATTTCCAATTCTTTGCCAATTGAGCATGGGGCCCCACAAGGTTCGATCTTAGGGCCTGTTCTCTTTCTGTTATATGTAAACGATATGCCCTCGTCGATTAAAAATGGAAGAATGGCTCTGTTTGCCAATGACACTAATGTTCTTTGCAAAAAAGAAGCAGTAAATAGTATGATTCCAGAAGTTTCAAATTGGTTTAATAATAACAAATTAATTGTTAATGAAAGAAAAACTGTTTCAATGCAGTTTTGCATTTCTAATCGGAAATCGCATGTTCCATTGAAAATGAACAATATGCAATTAGCTCATGTTGAGGTAACAACATTTTTAGGTCTCTCAATTCAATCAAACCTCAAATGGAATGTACATATAACAGAATTAAATACTAAATTAAGTTCATTATGTTACGCATTCAGAATTCTTTCAAATTCTGTCAGCCTTCATGCAGCTCGTTGCGTTTACTTTGCAAATGTACATTCCCACCTGAGATATGGCATAATATTCTGGGGAAGCTCATCCTGTATTATTCAGACCTTCAGATTGCAAAAGAAAATTATTCGAATAATGAAAAAAATGCCTTCCACGTGATCCCTGCAAGCCTCTTTTCATTGAGCTGGGAATCCTACCATTGCCTTGTCTATTTATTTACGAATCTGTAATATTTGTCAAAAATGACCTACTTAACGGAGGGAACATATTTTCATGCAATATTGATATTTACAATTACAACACATGCCGTTGAAATCACGTGCATCAAGTGTCAGTATCAACAGCTCAGTACAAGAAATCAACATACACTACATGCACGTTACTTTACAACGCATTGCCAGATGACATTAAAGAATTAAAGTCGGTACACAAATTTAAGTTAAAAGTAAAATCTTTTCTGCTGCAAAACTGTTTCTATACAATTAGAGACTACACTGATCGTCAAAAAGAAAATAATGTTTTATTGTAACAAAACAATGATATATAATGAATTAGTTTAAGTTTGTATTGTATACATTTTAAAAAAAATATTTAATACGTCTGTAACAAGCAATGTACTTCAGCTTCTGGGTCAATGACCCCCATCTTGATCAGGTTTTTGTCCAGTTTCCCTGATCCATTGAGCAAATGCTGAGATGGCCCCTTGTTTTGCTTCTGGACGTAAATGTAGCTTCACTGTGCGCACGTTTTGTTGAGCACTCCTTTTGCTTGTAGTTCATTTACTGTTGAAATTGATTTTCTATAAGTCGGGAACAAACATTTTTCTAAATTCATTTTTTCTAAATTCATTCAAATTTTTCTAAATTCCTCTCTCTCTCTTTTTTTTTTTATATATATTTTATAAATTCTGGCCCTCAAGGAAATGTGCGTACGTAAATCTCTTTCCCCACACGTCATATACAGTTTTTTTACTGTTTTTTGACAAATAAAATAAAATATAGTATACCGTTTAAAGTTGGATAGCCAGTTACTGATTTTATTCAAAATTATAAAAAGTTAAAATGAACATTACACAAAATTCCTCCCTAATGGGCAAAAACTGAAATGATATTTGAATTCAGTATGCAAAATACTTTTAAGATCTGTTATTTTCATTCTTTTGAAAGAAAAGAAGTTTATTTTTATAGACCAGAGTAATCAACTGGTCGATGGACAGCAGCAAACTCATTACAATTGGCATCAGGAAATGTTCTGAAACATCCATTATCTTTATCAAGAAGTCTTTCTGTGGGATGTGGGTGGGTGCATTGTCCATAATTAACCTCACCTTACTGCCTTCATTCTCTATAGTCTTTGGGTTTGTTTGTTTACTTCAGTAACAAAAATTGAATTGTACCATTTGGAAATCAACGAAGGATAAAAAATTTATTTTTCCTCAAATCAAACAGATAATTGGCAATCTGCAGTTGGAATTTGAATAATTGGAGTTCTACTGTACATCTCTTCTGAAATAAAATGAATAAAAAATGGATAACTGGAGCATTCACTTACAAAATAACATGTTGTTTTCAACAGGATGGAATAACAAACTGCTAACGACGTACTTTTTTTTGCCTCTAAATATCATATGCTTATAAAACATCACATTCTTTCCAGGATGCAATAAGTATATGTACCGTGAAGCACCTGCCACTGCTAATATGTTTTCTTCACATTTCAAGTTGGATAGTGTAGTCCAACTCAAAGTAAACAAATTGTCTCTATAAAAAATCAATAAAAAAAATACAGAAGCACCGATTTTGAAAGCCATAATAATTGTTGCATAGTTATTTTATATAACTCACAAACAAAAAACAAATTAATAAAGTACTTCAATGAAACTGATTATTTTATAACACTAAATTTTTATCTTCATTCGCACACTGAAGCAGATATTTTGCATAAAGAAAATAATCTTTAATATTATTATTATTAAAGTTAGAGTTAAATTTCATACAAGAAATCCACAAGTCATACAGTTAAGATATTTAATCTTTACATGACGTTCAACCTAATTGTTTTTTCATTTTGTCCTTTTGAACATAAAATTTGGAAGCCAAAACATGGATCTAATGACAGAAGTATCAGACAAAGTTCCTCACTACCTGAGCTACCCAATTTTTTAAAAGATGCAATGTTTAAAAACATAACTTAGTTCACTACAAATTTTCACAACTATTCTAACATACCAACAATTACCACCACATTTTTTGTCCTGTTTAACACTTTCAATCCTAAGGACACATCTGATCTTCATTTTACTGCTGTGTTCTATAGACGTGTATCATAGATTCTTCTACATTTATCGTCTTTGATAGGCTATAAATGTCTCTCTAACATTCATAGGCATCTGGAATATGGTTTTTAATATCCTTAAGATGGTCGCAGGACAAACGCCAATGTGTGCTTTTATTTTCTGCGAGTATTTGCAATTTTTCCAGGAAGCAATTAGATATTCATACTAGCAACGTCAATTATGTTCAGAATGTCTTTCTTCGTAAATAGTGTTCATGCTTGTTAGCGACATATATAACAATTTCACAGCATTCTAAAGGAAATGAAAACTCTTGAATTTGAGAAGACATCCCAATAGCATTATTCGCATCATTATTACTCTCGATATAATTTTCATTGCTCAAACTAGACAACAGTCCACAGAGGCATATCTAGGTATTCAGGCGCCCATGGCGAGCATACAATTTGCGCCCCTGTCAGGATAGCTCAAATTAGGGTTATTGTTATTTGTTTTAGCGGGTATACTCTAAATAGCGCCCTTTGTGAGTGGCGCCCATGGCACGTGCCATGTCTGCCATACCGTAGATACGCCTCTGACAGTCCAGAAATAAAATCGTCATGATGTTTAGAAGACTTAGATGTCCAATTCACAGTGACTCTCAACATTAGAAGTTCAGGAGTTTTTGAATAATGGATCAGAACTGGATTCTTCTGATGAGGACGACGATTTTATTCCTGGACTGTTGTCTAGTTTGAGCAATGAAAATTATATCGAGGAGACTAATAATGATGCAAATGATGCTATTGGCATGTCTTCTCAAATTCAAGAGTTTTAATTTCCTTTAGAATGCTGTGAAATTGATAAACAATTTGAATTACCAGTGTTCAAGAAAACCGGTGAAATAAAATTTCCTGTAAATGAAGACTCGATCAAACTAGACAATTTTTCATCATCTTTTTAACACAGTGTATTTTGAAAAATAAAGGCAGAAATAAGTAGATATGCAACTGGAACTATAACTGAACTTGAACAAAATATAATTATAGTGCACCAGTATTGTTGTCATATGAAGTTAAAAGTGTTTCCCCATATTTTATAACATTGTTACTTTCCACAGAACGAAATATAAAATTGACAATATGGATTTCAATTTTATGCCTTATTTTATGTGGCGAGACTCGTGCAAAATACATACAAACATAAAGAGAAAAGACAATACTACAAGATTTTACGAAACTTATGTGTATGATAGGTTTTGTTTCATAACATTTTGAATAATAGTTATATTGCTTAGGACACAGAAGTTAACCACATGGTGTATCGGTCAGGATCAAATGTGTTAAAAATAATGTTGCTAATTTTACATGCTAATTATATAAAAAAGGAACTGTACTTTTTATCTGAATAATATTTGCCTTCAACCTCTCCTTTCTCAACATTGATGAAGCACACACTATTGCCACCACAAGTAGCAACTATATTTGAATTATTTGGTTCAAACACACAATGCCACACCTACAAAAAACAAAAGTTGGGCATTAGAGGACACCTACAAAAGTGTTATTAAAGGTAAAACAAAAATGAGAGAATTTTCAAAACAGACCTGTGTCTTAACATCTGCATCATCATTGTTGCTAGAATGACACCGCAAGAAATGTACAGGATTAAAATCAAATACTGCTTTTTCTCTCGTGCTGGGATCTACTTTCCGTCGTTTGTTATCTTCCTCTGTTTCATCGTACACCAACTTCCTTTTCATTTTCAGAATTTACGTGGCAAGAATAAATTAATTTATAGAAATCAAAAACGCAATGTTCTCTTTTTAATTTTTTAGTTCATTTACTTTCTTCGAAAATGCTCACGATATTTCTCAAAGAAACATTACTCTTAAAACCACTTGTCCACACGACAGTACTGCAAGTCACCCGACTTCACCGGAGTGAGAGATGCGGAGATACGAGTCAAACCGGGAAATCAGGAATTTGGCCTTTCGTGCTTTCCGATCAACACCTGAGTGCACCTGAGCAATACATACGAAAAACGCGGGAATTGTGCAGCGAAATTGTCCACAATCGTAGATTGCGCGTTCCGGAGAAGTATCCATTGCTGCCAACAATGTGTTGTTTCCTCTTTGGACGTAATTTAATAAATTATCAATCTTACCAACTACCTCATAAGTTTTGCCAATACCCACAAAATAGTTTTCGTTATTTGGAATTGTTCGTACCCAATTTCTTCATGTTTTGATAGTGATTTATTTATGTAGAATTGTTTGGAGGTAAAAATAAGTTATTTTAACTTTATCACAGTTATCAGATCAGATATCAGAGGAAGTTACGAGAAGTAACAGGCGCCCAAACAAAATCGTATCATTTACGAAAGATACCAAACCTGTGTGGTGTTATACAACCACTAGTTAATAACATTTTAAATTAGGAAGCCTGCAGAGTGAGCGGGAAAGTTTACGTCTGTACGTCATAAGCGAAGGACTTGGTTGCTTTTTAATCTGTGGAGCTGTGCTAGAAATTATGTCAAAAAATGCGAAAACGGCCGCATCAAAAGCCGCTGCTAAACCGGCTGCGAAGCGCAAAGGAGGTAAATATCAAATGCCAGATCCTCTACCGAACGGCGAAATTCTAACTGACCTTTACAAAAAACAGTGGAAACTTGGGCCTTCAATTGGCAAAGGTGGTTTTGGTGAAATATATTCTGCGACAGAAGTGGCATCACAAGGAAAAAATTCGTACGTCATTAAAATTGAACCTAAAGAAAATGGTCCACTTTTCGTGGAAATGCACTTTTTTATGAAAGTTTGCAAAGCAGATGACATTGATAAGTGGATGACAAGTAATAAGATGAAGTTTCTTGGCCTTCCCCGGTTTGTTGGCAATGGTTCACATCAGCACAATGGAAAACCATACAGGTTTGTGGTTATGGAGAAATTTGGCAAAAATTTGGATTCTGTTTTGAAAGAAAATAATAATGTACTTGACAGGGACTTTATATTCAAGATTGCGTTGCAAGTACTTGATGCATTAGAGTACATTCATAGTAGAGGTTATGTTCATGCAGATGTTAAGGGTGGAAACCTATTACTGGGATTAAAAAAAGGATCAGAAGATAAAATATACCTTGTTGATTTTGGTTTGGCTTCAAAGTATTCTAGTGAATATAAGCCAGACCCCAAATGTGCTCATAATGGAACCATTGAATTCACGAGCAGAGATGCTCATGTTGGGGCAATGACTCGTCGAGGTGACTTAGAAATTCTAGGATACAACATGCTCAGATGGTTTACTGCACGTCTTCCTTGGGAGGACAAATTGACTGATTGTGTATACGTGCAACAACAGAAACTGAAGTTCATGAATGATATACCAGGACAAATTCAAAAATGTTTTGGTTCACAACCTGTTCCAGAAGCTCTAACAAAATATTTTCAGTATGTGGCACAAATGGCACCAACAGCGTCTCCAGACTACGATGTATGCCGCAGTATATTCCAAGAAGGACTGAAAACAGGAAGAAAACCTCAAATTCCATCTCCCAAACGAGAGCACGAACCAGCCAAAAATTCTGTTTCAAAGAAAACTAAAAATGAAAACAAATTAGAGGCTAAAGATATTCAGAAGGGAGAGAGAAAGAGGAGGAGCCCTGTCAAAGCTGTCAGTAATGAAAAGGAACATGAAGAGGTCACTGTAGATTCAAAACCGTCAAGACCTATGAGGGCTGCAAGAAATCATGTTGCAAATGGATACGTACCTGAAAGTGATTCGTTTTCTGATGACTCTGATTTTCTTGCAGAAGCATCGCCAAAACAGAAAAAACCTGTCAAAAGACGTAGTAATGATAAAAACAAGGGCTCTCCAAAGAAGAAAAGGCCATAAAAATCTGTTTCCAAACCTGAATCTTTGTGCCTTAGAAATAAAGTGTGTGAGTGCTTGTATATATGTACTTTACTCAATCAGGCCGAATTTTTATCTACTGGAAGTGTATTGAGTGAATCGGCATTTTAAAGTACTTTGTGCACAGTATTATGGTTTTAGATTTAGAATTTTTATTTTCATTGTTCTTGAATGTAAGTTGGTTAAAAACTATTATGTTTCATTAATTACAATAGTTAAGTACTGATATTAGAAAACTGTTTGAATGCATAAAACTACCAAATAAATTGTGTGTGTGCAAGGAATATAGTTTATAAAAAGTTATAAATGTATGTGGAAATTTACAGTATGTAAGGATGAACATGTTAACTAGTAAATATTTGATGTTCTTATTCATGTTCTTGGATGCAACTTACCACACGTTTGTTATTGTGCTGACAGATTTGAGGGGGGGAAATGGATACTTAATTTTTTATTGTCATCTTGTGTTCTGGTAAAACAAGAGAATTTCATTGCACTGTGAATTGAATAATATTGTTGAATTGTTAAGATATGACGTTTTGACTTGTATTTTGTACAACAGATAACTTCTTTTTTCTAATAAATCAGCTGCAAATATTCATATTGTTTTTAAAAATTTCCCTTTTATACAGTAGAAGTTATTCATTCTGCATGTAGTGCAGTAAGAAAAGGTGCAAAAATGTGAGAAATTATTGGTGCCGTTGGAGAATTCAGCATTCCCTGAAAAATTGTGAAGTCAAGAAGTTTACCCTTTGGATAGCAATTTCATTGAAAATCAGTTGTACTACATTGCTACTGTGAATCATTAGAATGAAAGAGGTATAAACGGATTCTTTTGCCTTCAGTCCACAATTTTCATATTTTCCTTCATCTATTGAAAAGAGTAGCACTTCATATTCAAAACTATTTAAAAAAATCTCCATTTTTGTCTCTTTTTAAACTAGTTTACCACTTACAAGTCACAATAGAAATTGTTTTATCCTTTTCCATTGCATCTCAGCTAATTTTCATCCTACAAAATATTTATAATGGTAAGTGAAAGTATTATGCAATTAAACTAAGAATTTGCTGTATTTAACATGTGTCCATTCAGGAGTTAGAAAGGACTGAAAATTAACTTTGATTAAAAATATACATTATGTAGAATTGAAAAACAAATGCATTTCTATATGAAAAAGTGAACTGATCTGTAATTGATATTCTAATTCAAATGTCAAAAAGAAAAATTAATTTACAATTACAGCAGGAAACCTATACACGAAGCAAATTACCTGCAATGCAAACACGGAAGTATTTGGACAATAAACAAGCTGGCCAGTATTATTTAAAGTTTACTAACAATTACAATAAAAATTTTCAAAAGTGCATTTCAATCAAGGCATAGCACAAGTCAAAATTAGATTCATTAGTTTTAATAAAATAAAATGATATTTTAGTATATTAATAGTTTTGCATTTAAAAACTAATTAAAAATTAGAAAAGATATATGCAAGAAAATAAATATGTTTGAAGCTGTATTTGACCAAACGAAATAAATCATTGGGTGATATGTTTGACATCCTCTATTACCTTCTGACAACTTGAACCAAGGAAGACTTTCCAGTTAAGGCTTAAACTGGAAAATAATTTATAATAGAAAGTTTACCATGTTAAATTGTTTCTGACCTTAATTTAAAAATAGACTCTTTTGTACTTTATTTAACAATTTATTTTTATTAATGGCATTTTGATCCTTTATGGGATCTTCAAAAAAAATTAGTCTGGGTCCAGAACTGTAAAACTTTAATAGAAGTTAAAAATTATTCAATTACATTTCATTGAAATATCTGCTATACATTTAAAGACCTGGGGGAATAACATGCTATGCCACATTTCTGATGAAATTGAGATATTAGTATATTTCAATGCCCCATAGACATATCTGGATGTTTGGTTTTTATTTTAAAGATTCGCCTCAAGATGGCAGTGTAATTCATAAATGAATGTTCTTTATCCTTAATAGATATAATAGTAGTATAAGTAGAATGCACTGTAAACCTTTACTTGCCTTTTTTCTCAAAACTTACATATTGTGGCATAGCATTTTATTGCCCTCAGCTCATTTAAAAGTGAGTTGGCCAGAAGCATTCAAGATGTTCTTTATCCATTGACATTGTAAAATCAAGAATACCCCCCAATGAAATTTTTTGAAGAAGATCCCATAGTTGATTGAAACCTCATGATCTAACGTAAATTGTAGAAATAGTATGTAAATGCTTGTTTGTAAAATAAGACCAGAAACAATTTAAAATTAAAAACTGATGTCAACTTATTCCTTTTAACAAAGAAAGCATTATTGCTGCACATTGCATAAAATTTTATTTGTCGTCATATAAGTCATCCCAAGCTAGAAAGTACAGTAACAACAACATAGTGTCAGGAATGCAATTACATTCTATCAATATAGTGTTACAATTGATATTCAAACAATATCATATTTGAGTAGCTTTGCCACTATTAAATGTGGTCCATATTTTATTACATTATCATGAAAAATAGTTCTTTAAATCTCTTTGAACTGCTTCAACTTTTCCAAAAATGTCCTCAAAAGTGACGGGTGGACATGAACTTGGTAGCAGTGGCATTGTAATGGTAAATAACATGTCTGAAACATGTAACTTCATTCCTGGGTATTTTTACATAAAATCTTCATTCGTAAACACTTATCACAGTCCAGAGAATTCATCTCAGAAGTATTGGATTATCATTGTTATTATTAATCAACATCCATTCATATAACTTGAGTTATTCTTAGCATGCAGGGCCAGACATTCACCATTCTTTCAATTTTATTTGCAACAAATACAAGTCAAAAAGAAACTTGCTTTAAAAAATTGCAACAGATAGTTCAACATACATAACATTAAGTCACAAAAAAAATATTAAAACTATGCTGAACTTTTTTTTCAAATATAACAATTATTTGGGGAACCTTCAAACCAGTTCAAGTATGAGTGCATACATAAATCACAGAGCCTATTACAGAATGCAATCATTTCAACAAGATATTTGTTGAATTTAAAGAATCATCATGCAAATGGTCTATTTACATATTCACAAAATAACATAATATCTTCATAAAATATTGTAGCTTAGAACAGAAGTAACTGAAGCCCTACTTGAAGAAAAAACAAATTTAATTTCTTCCCTTCAATACTACATACAGTGATACCTGAATTTGGCAAACACTGTTGGTACCATTAAGAAGTGGTCATTTAGGCAGGTGATTACTTAATATAGGGAATCTTTTTTGAGAAAAAAGTGTCAATCTACTAAACATCAAAGGTTTAGGAAAGTGTTTATTTTATTCTCACGAGTATACTTCAGTGTTTTTAATATAGTAAATTGCATGAATTATGAAAAACGAAACATTTTGACAATTTTTTGTGTGCCCGTTTTGTCAATATGCTTTTTTAGACATGTTAACTATATTTTTAAATGAAATTTTTTGAAAAATATATCCCCTTCCCTTAGTTAAAAATAATTGTTTAATTCGTTTTCAGTTTTAATATTTTCAAAAGGAATCCTAACACTACGTGTTGGGGGCCAGTCACCTACCCTGATATTCTACTGAACAAGATGTTTTTCCAAGAGAGTTCTGCCTAAGGTAAGGAATGCTCCATTAATTCAAACAATTAAACATTAAATAACTTTCACATCTGCCAATATATTACAAGAAAAGGAACCAAACTGGAATGAATAGCCATGCTACTATACCAGTCGTCATGGCAATTGTTCCACAATTCCTGGAATCCCCCTGCTCAATTTCCTCAAGGATTGAAGCTCAGGCACAGGGTATGTTATGCAAATATCATTTATAACTCAATTTTCAATTTAACTTCTGAAAATTCAGTATACTAGTCTTACAATATTCCTGAAAGTGGTCTCTTAAAATGGTAAATTAAGAAAATTGCTAGAAAGAGGATGGTTGGGAGTCAGGAAAAGGGCATGACATGACATTAACATGACTTACATACAACAAATGGGTTTCAGTGTCTGTTCCAAGAAAAATCAGTCATTTAGAAGGGTGATCTTTCAGAGAGATTCCACTGTATACCTTCTCAGATCTTTAAATTAAAATGAATCTCAGACTGATGATCACTGCATGTTAGCATTAAACAAATATCTTCAACTAGTTCTGTTCCTTGCAAAATAACATGATGGTATTGCTACAATGAACACAGTATATTGGCAAAACTACTTGCAGCATTTTCTCTCAACCATACATTTTTAGCACTACTGAATACGTCTGAACAACCTTTTGCTCCCTATATTCACATTTGCACAGTAGTAAAACGTGTAGCATGGCATCTTTTGAAGAGTCGTAATGCTGCAAAAGTTTATATGAGCATAAAAGAAGTAAATCTTTTTCATGAGACTGTTACAACAAAAACATGTATCACAATCTTTAAACCTTCACATAACAAAGTATTACTTGAGCACAGGATTCAGCCTTCATGCTTTTCACTTTAAATTAAATGAAAAGAGTTAGTCAATAGTGGCCCATTATAATGATGTACTTCAAAGATGAAAATTTAATACTTGGAACTCATTCAGAAACAGAACAATGTAAATGGAAAAACTAGAATATAAGACCTGCTGGAGTTTGCAGAGATGTTTGTACTGATGAAATTCCTATGACAGGAATATGAACACTTTCATAAACAAAGCAAAAGTGAGGGTAAATGTAGGGTAGTATGAGGTGCAGATTGATTTAGTCACTGTGTTAATTTAGAAAGAATTCTAATGTGCAGTAGTGAAGGATGATTTCAAATAAAACACCAAAAGACAAAGATCAACAGCATTGCTTAAGAATAAACTCAGAAATCTTGGAAAAACAAAATCCTGATAGTTATGAAGATTTTATAGTGTTATTGCATTTCAAGGCAAAATCTTGCCCAACGATGAAAAAGAATGTTGAGTTAACACCAAACCGAGCACAAGGAAAGAGAAATTTGAGGCACTTGTAAATAAATAGTTGACAAAGTAATGAAGTGAAGTTTGAAGGCTGGAAAACAATGAATGATCCTGATGTAAACGATCACATAGAAAGTTAAACAAAATTCGATCTAGAATTGTTATATCTAGCTCTGAATTGAATCTTAATAACAAAAATAAAAAGCAAGTTCAAAAGCTGAAATAGGCTGCATTTTAGAAGAAGAAAAAAGAAGGTAAAAATCCATAAAACAGGAGACAAGGAATGCCTTTTGTTTTTAAAAAGATTTTTTCAAAAATTTAAAAACATTTCAAAACAAAACTGAGTTGTCCTTTAAACTTTTTCCTGAAATTACTTCAAACTAGCAGTACTATTCATTCTTGTTTGTCTTGCACATTGCACATGCAAGACAACAATTACGAAGACCTCAATTAATTTTTAACATGACAAGAGAGCAGTAAAGTTTTTTGTTTTTATCTTCCTTACTTAAACATCATTAAATTAATATTTTTATTACTGGTCTCTCTTGCTTGACTTGGAGAAAATGGTCTCAAGGAGAATCTCATTTTGATCCCAATTCTCACAAAAAGAAAACTGAAAATTTTGTCACTAAGATTCTTCCTTGTGAAAGTGTTTGTTGCACATAAATTTACTCTAATGGTATCTAAAACAACTAATCTAAAAGGGATTTCATTTTGATAACAGAGCATCAAATCCAGGCAAGGAGTAACACAACAATAAACAAATATCTTAAGCCATGTTCTTAATATCACCTGCATTCACAATTCCTTCATCAAACCTAGGCCTTCTCATTATCTGAAACAAAGCATAACTTGTCACTCTGATTGACTATTAGTGCAACTTTTATGAAACATTTAGCTAAAAATAGAGGTATTTTCAGGTTCAGTAATGGTCTCATTATTTAAGTCCACAACTGCCCGCCCGTGCACTTACCATGCAAAGGACGTGGAAAGGGCCTACAATGAAAACCTACCATTCAATATTGTCTTTAGCTCCCATCAGTACATGCTCTGATGTACACTAAAAATATCAGGATACTACTGTTCACATGCATTTCAGCTGAACACCCAGTGTTACAAAACTATTCACTAGGTGCGTTACTATTCACACTGAGCTGAAATACATTGTTACATAATGCTCATCATAAAATGAGCATCTTTCTACAACCCTTTATTGAAGTAGACATAGTCAGGAACTTTTCCTTGAGTGTTCTTCTTTAAAATCTCGTATTCTTCAGGCTCTAACCAAGCGATTGTTTTAACACTTATTTTACTGGAATGAAATAATCAAAATATTAATGACAATAACAAATATCAATATTTATTTTTATAATCCATTTACTTCACCAAAATAGAGTACTAAAGTTTGCAATAGTAATTTATAAAAGTAGAGTAAAATAAGATTTCAGTCACAAGTGAAAATGTTTACACACTGAAGTAATGACAAAAGCCAAGAGGACTAATTTTCACAAGTGAATAAAATTGATTTACACTCTACAACAATACATTATTTTATCTATTACCACTGTATAAATGACAGTAAGTCTAAATTGAACTCCTAAATACTGTAGGTATGTTATTGCTAAAATGGATCTTATCTTTGCATGGATCTTATACTTGCACTTAAATATTGTTATCAAGGAATTAACATATTGCTAAAAATAATAATAAAATACAAAATTTTACAATAAATAAATTATAATTTATTTATTGTAAAATATAAATTATTTATTAATATTATATTTCAGTGCCAACTGTAGCTGAAAATTGCCTAGCCTGATGCACCTTTCAATCAGCAGACTTTTGATATTTCATGCAAATACTGAAAACTGAATGGAAAAAAAAATAATAATAATAATAATAATAATAATAATAATAATAATAATAATAATAATAATAATATCGTTTCAGAGGATGAGTACTGAGTTGGTTACTTTAGACTTGAACTCTTGCCCACTAAGACATACTTCAGTCCACCACATAATATTTCTATGGATAAAAATTCATTGAACTTGACAAAAACAGAATCATAAAATGTTACACTAATAAACTGTTGATCTGCAAAAAATTTACCATAGTTTTTGGGCTGGAACCTGATTGACAATATCTGCTGCCCTGATTATGAAATAATCAGGGAACGGATTTCTATGTAAATGCATATTTACTAAATAAGCTAATATTGATACTAATTTGCATTATCTTTATGTTATGTAGAGTTGAAAAATACTGCTTTTATTTGCCATATTTTTCTATATTTTGGTTTTTGGTACATATTTAAATAAAAGTCCATATGTCAATGTTCTATGTCATTGGTCTATGGGAAGCGCACCTCATTTCAGTACCTACACTAACCTCTCTTCTTCTCTCTAAGTCTGCCAACCGGAAATCGCATGACATCCCAGTGACTGGGACATCAGAATTCAACTTAGAGAACTCCTCATTGTCAGTTACAATCCAGTCAGAATGTTACATGTTGGTTCAGTTCTAATAATCTCTTACCATAAGTAGCACAGTCAGTGTAAAATGCCATAAGTAGCAGTCAGCCAGCGTAAAATCAGAAGTTCTATTTCAGAATTTAAAGATGAAAGTTTATCAACTGACAAAAAAATATTATTTTACCATAGTTGTTTTCATCATGTTATGTCCATATTTTGATAAAAATAACTACATATATATTTACATATTTCATATATTTTTAGTTCATATAAATCCGTTCCCTGGAAACAATAGAATTGAAGATAAGCAATATTTATTACATGAAGGCAAGGAATAATGAACTGAAGCTCTTAAAAAAAATTAGAAGCAATAGATAGAAATGAGATATCCCCCCAACCTAATTATCACTTGAAAATATCCCACACCACATCCTCAAACACAAATGGATGAAAAAGATCAGAACCCAATTGTTCATCTACTTGACTTATATCGATTTATGGAAAACCATGAAGGGAATGTTTTCAAATTAGGGGAGAAAAAAATAAATAAATGTTTTTATTCTTCATTTCCTAGAAATTATCACCCCAACACTAACTTCCATTACATCTGCATTAATTAGTGACTTTTCCTAAAAACAGAATAATCCATGAAATTATAAATTTGTAAAATTATTAATCTTTGAAACTGGTTGGAACTACCTGCAAAATAATGCAATGCAAAATTCTAGCTTAAACAAGTACATCTGGTTCATGAGGCATGCTTTCTAAAATGATGCAATAAATGTATCAGATATGGAGCAAAAAGCTTTTAGGCCAAACTTCAAAAATACATTTGTTTAATTGATGAAATATTCTTTTACAAATGATTTGTAGTTAATATAGGAATCCCTAATACAATGTTTTCTGATTTATTATACTGACTACTTTTGTTTATCTATTAACTTTCTACTCAATAATTACATTTTGTTATAGTACTCCAAGTAACAATATTATGAGAAACATTATAAGCATTGAGTTGGGCTTATATCAGCTAACCGAGCATTCATTACTAATTAAACTAGAATTTTAAATAATTAATAAAATAAATAATTGAATGAATGAGAAATACTTTACTTACCATCTCTGGGGAAACAGTGCACATGCAACAGGAACCATGAAGATCAGGCTGTAATGAGGAAAAGTTCAATAAGTTATTAATATGAAAATGAACAGTTATGAAACTGTAACACAAAACAACTTCCAATTCAATATAGGAAGTGTGCAGTTTTATAGTTCTAATAACAGGTTCCAAAAATGTTGATATTTGGAGATTTGAGGAGCATTAATACAGCATCAATACTAATAAACTTCATTAACCTGAAATCCTAGCAAATTAAATTGCTTAAATATTGATTCTGGTCATGCGTATGTCATAAAATATCATATCAGTCACCAGTCCTTTAGCCCTGCCTAGCGATGAAATTAAACATCTTGAATGCTGAATCCAACAAAAAATTTCGTGGGTTTCTCTACATTAATGAACATGTCCTCATCCATGTTGTTTTGGATGTTATATGGTCTTAAAGAGACTTTCGTTATGAACACATAAGCGAGGAAAACATATGAACATAAAACACATATCTGAAATAATTTAGCATGGGAAGTATAGAAATGTATCTGGGTCTTACAGAAAACAATGTATAAACATGAAAAACATTTCAGTGCGAAACATATAAACAGAGTATAAACATATATGTAAATGAACAACAATAATGACTGCTCAATAAAACAGAAATAGGAAATAATCAAACACCAACAATATTACTTACAAGCAGCCCACCATCATGACTTGGAAAGGGGCGTGCAGAGGCTTTATTTGCTGCATCCATCGATATTTTTCTAATCTTTCCATTACAACAGGAAGGATTGCTGTAATAACAGAACCCCATAAATAATGTCTCTTTTTTGCCATCAAAATTATGCTACATTAAAAACAATAATTATCTCTCCTTGAGAGAGGGCATTTTGAAGACTGAACATTGGCCACTGTGAATAGATCATCCCACAATAAACAATACGAGCTAAGTAAGTTAGGTTTATTAATAAAGATTTTTGTATGATTGTTGCATGAACCACAAGCATCTCTGGCAAGAGAGACAGGGAGCATGTCTCCCACTCCAATATTTGCAAGAAGATCAAATATTCTAATTTCATTTTTTTATTCACGACACTTTTAAGTATAATATATAACAATATTTATTTGTTATAATATAACATTGATTGAGAGATGATAAATGTTTTTCACAAAAATGTTTCGATGGCTTTCGTTAGACAAAGAATTAAAATGTGTGGGAAAGAAAATGTTCAGGAACTGGCAGATACATGTATTTCTACCCTTACAATCTTGCATTTTCATGTCTAATAAAGAGGATAAACAAGCTTGTTTCCCATCCGCAATTGCTCTTAACTGCCACAACCACAACTCTCTCTTGTTAGCATTATTTTCTATGCTTATAATGTTTTTCTAAGCTTATAGTTGGAATATACTATTGAAATCTTGAATAGCTGCAATATAACTTTCTCTATTTAATCAAAGCTTGTTAACTTCAATAAAATAATAATATTGTTCTGGCTTTACCTAAAATTCCAAAGAAGTTCACACTTCTTTGATATGATAAAAATGTATATGCTAAAGACGCCCCTTAGCACGAACTGCTAGAAAGCACGGACTAAATTTGTGTTTTCATAGTTTCTAAATAGCCTGTGTATCTTTGCACTTAAATTGAATTCAGTTCAATTTTGTGGTTTCATTGTGAAAGTCATGAGAAATATTTCATGGCACAATATTTAGTTTTTCAATAGTCTGCAAACTCTGCGAACAAATTAATTATGTTTAATCATATTATTAATCGCCATTAATAAAATTATGTCACTTACTCATGCCCGGTGCACACATGACAATCCTGGATATCACAACCTGGGAAATTCCTTTAGCAGCAGCAACCTATAACAAATTTACAAATACTTCAATCAACATATTATTTAAATTTGCATACACAAAGTGAAGCTCAACAGCAAAAAAATGCAATATGGCAGCAGTAAGGTAAAATTAAGTTTTAAATGTATTCAATGAAAAATTAATGTTTATGATAGTTAAAATCATTCAACATATTTTTAATAATGTGAAACACAACGGTTGATGAAATTCAGAAACTAGAAGACAAAATCAAAGTCCTCACCCGTGATTTCCCAATTGTATTGTCATTTTCATCACAAACATCAATTCCATGAAGAAGCTCATTTTGTCGCATGAGTGGAATGTTCACACAATTGGCAGCAGCAACAGCAGCAAAAGGAACATACCGCTATAAAAAAAATTAAACAAGAAATAAACTATATTAGATTTTTTTTTAAGTTTTTGTTTGTTTTCAAACCTTTCCCAGTTATTAGTTTTTACAATGAAACGAATCTTTTTCTTATTGACCAATGCAGTACAATTTGCCTCCAAGATGAAATTCCATCACAAAGTTAATTTAAAAATTCTTGACTCTCAAACTTTTTCAGGCACAACTAGTAAGATATCTTAATACCATTAATTTTCTTTGGCCATATCCAATGGTGACATTAGGCTGGCAGGTTGTTATTTAATATATAAAAATTCTAATTCAATACTACACAGCAAAATATAAAATAAAATTAATAAAGAACATATTAAAATTCTAGTAGGTGGCACTGCAACAGTAATAGAAATTAAAATACAAAAAGGTGTAAAATACACATAAAAGTGATCAAATTTGAAGATTAAATACCACTTTTTTTCTTGCAAAGTGAACAAAATGTCTTAGAACAAAATTTGCTTACAGTTTCTTGATATAAGAACTGCGATATATAGGTAATAAATCAACAACTTACATTCAATAATGTGCTTGCTCTTTTTTCCCAAAATGTCCGACATCCAAGTGCAGTCAACATAGCAGATGCAGTAGCTGATACATAAGCAACACCCAATTGAGTAGTTGTAACTGGAGAATTGGCATTTCTATTTGTGTAGTTCACCAAGGCATTGAATGACTGGTTCACCCATTGCCAAAATATAACAGCTGTTGATGTTCTGCAAGTCAAAGAGAAAAATCAATGACAATTTCAATACACATTCCTCAAATACTTTGCCTTTTTAACAATAATAACAGAAACATAACAATTGTAAGAAACACAAAATTTAAAAAATTCTAATTTCAAAATATGTAAAGGACATTTGTTTTGAAAATCATATATCAGAAAATCATATAAGAGAAACTTTATACAAGATGCAACATTGTTTTGTTTTCACTTTCAAAAATTTAATTAGAAATAAAAGCTCCTTTTTTTGTTTATACTTCAAAAACAAATAAATCATTTCACATACTGGTGATGATAAGATTCAAATGGAATTAGAGCATGTGTTCCCAAGGAGACATTACCAATTCTTTGAGGGTCAATGCAATTTTAAAGGAAGTAATTGAAGATTAAGAGGTCGATTGAAGGTCAACAGACAAATATTAACAGCCGACTGATCAGTGTAATTACAATCAAGATCCCACTGATTACAAAAATAAATAAATGAAACTCATAATTAACTGTTTTCTGTTATAAAGCAATAAAACGTTTATTAATAAATTACACTCCGCCTCTTTCACATTCATCTTTTATCATTAGGATGTTAAGAAAACTCATGCCATTATATCTACGTATTCACATTATTCTATCAAGCAAGAAAATAATCTGCAATATGCACTTCAGAAATGTTATGGTCAGTTCTAGAAATCATTCAACATAGAATGCTTTTTGCACACACGGTTTTTCAAACACATTTTTGCACAATAATGAAGATTAGAAACTCAGCTACTTACACTTAGAAGTGGAAGTCTCCAATTATTGGGAATAGAAATATTTACAAAAGTACCAGTAAGCAGAATTGTTAACTTTTAATAATTTAAGTGCAATTCTTTGAATCGTGATTATTAGGGAGCAGATTTCTACGATTTTGCATATTTTTTCTGTTGCTTCAGGGCATAGCTAAGTGAAATTTCTTGACATTTGGTTAGAATTGGATGCTATGTAGATTAATATGTTAGTGCATATTTGTGAATTTTGGCCAATTTTTCCTGTTGGTGGGTATTTCTGTAATTATAGGAGTATATTTTGCATATTTCATTAAAACAGAGACTTATCTGTAAAATTTTTAATGTTTTCATAGAATCTATTTACGTCTGAGTGTTCATTGACTAGCGTTCATTGATGTTCATACAATGTACTTCACTAAGATGCATTTTTATTTCAATTATTTCTCCCGCGAAGTAAAGTAGATCCTTATGTGAAAGATAAGAGTGCAAGAATTAATATTTCAGTATTCAAGCAGTATTATTCAATAAAATATATTAAATGCCCCAAAATGCCCAATAAATGATATAAGATAAAGGAGCTCAAAATTAATTTACAAAAAAAAAATGAATTTGTTACTGAAGGAACTTCCATGAGCATAAAAATAGATGGAGAGACACTAGAGATATCACAATTTTACCAAATGATCTCTGAATCTCAGTATTAGAGAGTGGTACAAGCAAGAGGAAATTAGAATTACATAAGATCAGACTATTTGACTGCCTTAAAAGATATACAGTAAAAATGTAACAAGAAAGTGGGATGGCATTTATCCAACAAGAATGTATCAACAAATGTTGTAAATTATGTGAAATACCTTCTTCAAAAACAGGGTTCTGAAACTGGAAATACATTTCAGGAAATGTATTGACATGAAATCTCTGTAAAGTAATATGAAGGACAATTTTGATAAAAATCCATTCACAAAATAAGAAGGGCTGGAGTTATTTTATATAGGTACTCTACAAATATTAGGTGCTAAAAGTTAAGTTGGAATTAAAAAATAACAAGAGGAGCAGAAACTCCCAATCAGGGTTCCACAAATATGGTAATTCCTAAAATTGCCTTGATCTAAGGTAAGATGTAGAAATAAAAAGTAATAAAGTAAATGGCACTCCAGAAGAATAAAAGTAGATTAAGAAAAAGTGGAAGTCGAAAAGTAATATTACAAGAATTATACAATGATTCCTATATGTCTTGAATCTCATGAGAAAAAGAAAACACAAAGTAATTTCAGCATATTAGGGTCCAAGACTTGGGAGGGGAAATAGTCTCAGCAATATTCAATCAGTTTGTCAATGGGTAGAAGAATGAAGAGAAAGTTAAGAATACTCTCTTAAAGAAAATATCCACAAAGATCATGAAGGCAAACGAGTACGTACGAGTAAAAACGCGTTGCCCAGAACAAACCTAAACACTAATTCTCTTGTTCTGGCAGTTTATTATTTTTCAAAAACAGTTGTTTGTCTCAATGGTACCATGAAACACAAAGAGTTAAGCCCAGGGTTTTGTGATGATTAAAAGGTTAGGAAATGCTGCCTTAGAACACTGTACAGCAGCCTGCTTGGATGTATCATGGTATCAAGGTGATGATACCTTGCAAAGCTCTCCAAAAAGACAACTGAAAAAAATTCGAACATGAAACTTAGGATGCAAGAAAGATAGGTAGCACAAGCAAGTAGCAAATAAGCATTCTTCCTAGAATACAGGAATAATTTTTTACGACACTATCAAGGTTTTTAATGTAAAATATGGTTTCTATGATCTTAATACTTCTTTGAAGAATAATATAATAACCACACAGATATACCTGGTAAAATAATGTGCATGTTTGCCTCTTAAGAAAAGAGCAGTTTTCTTATACTGCATCCATATAGTAATTTTTCTTCTATTTCCAGGTAAATAACGAATTATGCCGTCAATACCTTACCTTGTCAAGTTATAGATCTTTAGGGGAAGTTCACAAAAATTTAAGTTGCATTAAAATAATAAAATGAATACATTAATATCACCCTGACATGCAAAATTCTGTCCTGAAACAAGAAGCAGTGTCACAGGAGAATATGAAAGCCTATTTTCTCCGAGCCACATAAAATCAAAAAGTCAATGAATTATCATAAACTTCACAGTGATCTACAACTAATAATTTCAACTGATAATCCAGAGAATTCCATAACATGATTCTTAAGCCTTTCATCTTACCAAAAGGGAAACAGTTACGACTATCACAGACATTAAAATGATACTTCCCAATGAAAGAATGTCTACTGGTCATTGAGACAGAAAGAACTGGAATACAAATGGTGAAAATGTGTGAGTGAACCTGCTGATAAATAGATTGAATAAGAATAAAAAATGTTGAGAAAAAATTTCCAATAAGATGTCCCAAATCACAAACAGTATGAAACGAAGGCAAAAGCTAGCAAGATGATGAACAGAAACAATTCGGAAGAGAGTTCAACTTGTTCAAAAAGTCCAACGCTTTCCTTGTATTGATTCCTGATAATGTATAACTGAGAACAGCCACAATCTTTTCGGCTTTAATTGGGAACACAAAATTCTAAAGCGCATGTGTAACATGGAAAGGATGACAAATACACATATGATGACAAATACACAATTGAAAATTGAGAATGAAATTAAATGCATATAAGAGGAAATTGGATCATCCCTATTTCTCCGGACAAAATTATAAATAATACAGAAACTTAGTTTCTCACAATTATACTTTAACCCCTGCTTAATAATTTCAGTCATAAAGAATTCTAATCATTTGTTGAAATTTCTTCCATATAAATCTTTTGATCATTAAAAATGCTGAGAGTTATACATTAAAACATTTAAATTAAAGTAGTTTAAATATTCTTTAAATATGATTTTTAATACACAATACAGGAATTGTTAAAAATAAAAACCCATAATTTTGCTAATACAAAATATCTGAAGTGACTGAAATTATTTCATAGAAATAATGACTGATTAGTCAAATCATGAAAACAAAAATTCTAAAAGAATATTCTAATGTATTAACAGGAAAGGTCCTCTTTAGCAACAGTTTGGAAGTGAAAACTTTTAATTTGAAATGTCTATTTTTCTCATCCCCTTTTCATCAAGTTGATTGATATTTAAAGAGATTTAGATTAGTCATTTAACATGATTTGAATATATTCAAAGAACAGATGATATTGGAAGATCCAAGGAGATCAATACGTAGCAGCTTATGGAAGGTGAATAAAAATTTCTGGATATAATGGCAGAATGAGAAAGCAATGGTAGGACATTTCTCTCTTTTTTTTAAGTCCAATCTGATCGAATCAGATGTAATTAGCTGCCAGGAAATTAAGAATTTGTCATAATTTGGGAAGAAGAAAAACAGTAAAACATTTACAATGAATTACAAATGAAGTTCAGCACGACTAGGGCTTTCATTAAACATACCTATACCATTGTAACATTGCTCCAGTAATTGCCATTCCACCAGGGACTTGAAAAGACATACGTCCAAAAACATTTTGTCTCTCCCCCGAATCTGGATGGAATGCACTTTCATATAATTTCTTGGCATAAATGATTTGCTCACGAGTTGTTCCAGGAGGTTCTGAACGATTTCTGAAAAATTATGTATAATCACACATGTCATAAACCTTCAAAAACAAAAACAAAAAGTATTACACAAGTAGATCTAAATAAAATTGAGAATTACTTGTATTGTTCAACTAATTTTTTTGCTTCATCGAGAGTTGCATCTGAAACCACACATGTCCGGGGGTCAGTAACCCATGCAAAATGTTTCACCCTCCCAATAAACGTATTTTGGTCCCAAAGAGGCTTGGTAATATCAATTCGCTCTGATTCGGGCATCTCTCCAATTCTCACTCGCTGTGTCCTAGAAAGGCAATGAATGTTAATTGGTCACTCGTAAAAATAAGATAAATATTACATAACGCCTGTTAGTTTCTGCACCCAAAAGAAAATGCCTAATTAGGTATTTAAAAATGTTTCTAGAAGTACTTCAACTGCTTGCTACCGATATCATAAAATCTAACCTACAAAACAAACTCGAGACATATTTAATTGAAATTATAATTGATACTTGAGTTTTATCACCCACATAAGAGCGATTTATCAATGTAACTGTTACTATCTACAGTTTTATTACGCCAGCATGGCGTGAGTTTCAGTTTAAGATAAACAAAAAATATATTCAAGATACGTGCGTGCCAAACAGTTGCTTGTAATTCAGTCACACGCCCAGCGAAGATCCGTCAGACTGACAGAATTGCTAAGTGCGCAACGAGTAAGGGCGTAAGTAAAATTATTCCACTCATGACTCATACGGCCTGAAAAGACATTGCCAGTTTACTTTTCACTAGCATTGGACGGACTTGCGAACGACCTTATCAGTACAAGTAACCAGTAACAGCCGAATGGATGAGTAAACCGAGCAGCAGAACACCGAAGTATTATAAGCTCATTTGGGGCTGCTGGGAATTACCGATTTGATCACGGAGAACCACAGTGTATTATAAAAATCGTAAATAAACTTAAGAGCGGCTCAAGGCACCTTGCTACGGGTGCAGCAGAGAATCAGTGCTGCATCTATGCATTTCCTGAATAAATCAGCAGCTCAAGCTGTATGAATTTTCTACAAAAGAACTGGACAGAGAGGGCATTTGGGTGGGCTCTCTGGTGTGAGCACGAAGTCTACTCCTGTAGACTTCGAGGAGTAGACTTCGTGGGTGTGAGCATGGAAGACGTGGAAAAAAAATTGAACTTTTGCAATTTTCGAAAAATCAGGTGTTTCAAGGAAACAGACCTGATTCCTTCTCTTCAGCGTCCTTTACGCTATCCGAGGAAGTTTAATCCAAACATTGGAAACAGTTTTGAGAAAAAGTTGACCTCATATAGAATTACCCCTAAAATTAAAATTTTTATTTCAAACTCAGAGAGCTTCGGGTTTATTTAAATCGATTGGGGAATGTCAATTTTTGGAGGAAATCGGCTGAACTGTTTTGGCGCTAGCATTGACCACAAAGAGACAAATGTATTTTCGTAGAAACAATTGTAGCAGTTTTTACGAAAATGCCGTTTATGCGTAATTGTAAATGAGAAATTTGAAGCTCCTTTTCACAGGAAACTTTTGAGTTTTTGAAAAACTTAATTGGAAGTCATTTGAAGTTGTCGCGTGGCCGAAGACGGCTGGCGCCCTCATTAGCACCATGACGTAGCTTCGCCGCGGCGAGAGCGTCTCAGCTGGTCTCAGCACTAAAGACCTAGCTTGACCTCCGCCTAGCCGGGGGACGAATGTTACTCGTGAGCTCGTCGCCAGTGTGCACGGACTTTCCACTCCTCCGTCGGTTCAGATCATCCCAAACTTGCCCTGCCAACCTCCCTTCAGATCGGCCCTTCCCAGAGGCGGGATTCAGAGGGGGCAAGGGGGGTCAACTGCCCCCCCCCCAATCTTCGGACACATTTAAAAAAAATTATATTTAATTTTATTTCGCGGATCTTCAAATTTATATATAAAATATTTACTTGGTTCTATATTTTGAGAAGAAATAT
This sequence comes from Acheta domesticus, assembly GCA_031308135.1. Taxonomy (NCBI): domain Eukaryota; kingdom Metazoa; phylum Arthropoda; class Insecta; order Orthoptera; family Gryllidae; genus Acheta; species Acheta domesticus. The sequence continues at coordinate 100,354,718 of JAHLJT010009355.1, read as the reverse complement.
AATAATGTTAATAATTATTATATTTATTAACGTATATAATAATAGTAATAGTAATAATAATAATAATAATAATAATAATAATAATCAAGCGAACAATAATTTTATTAACTTAAGCTAATAACATACATTAATAAATTGGTGAACTTTAGTTCAGTATTATAAAACGCGCGGAATAATGTTCAGCGTTATTTTGAATATCCCTTATTAATACATCCTCTTTCAATTATATTTTGCTTTGAAACGTTATTTACTTGGAAATTAAACAGTTTCATGCCTAAAATCATGAGTCGTAACTAGACCTTGGATTTTAGGACAAGTGTCTATTTAGTTCCTTTGTGAAAATGTGTAATGTGAAAAATAATTGCAGATGTTTTCGAATCATGAGAGAATAGATCTAATGAAAGCGTCTACTAGTGCCTAAAATGTTCTAAAAGGGCGGTTGATGCCTATTTTAATGTTTTTACCTAAAAATGTTTAAAACAAGTGATTTTCCAGAAGGATCATATTTTAAATACTAAATTGTGAAATTCGTTTTACAGAAACGTAAAAACTTTTCAGAAATGCAAATATTGTGTGATCGAATACGCAATCAACATCGAACCGAAATCTTTCACCCAAAATACCGAACAAAAGGGTTCCCTGAAAATCAACATAATTAAGATGTTTCACGCTCGTCTCCGATCAGCACGCACTTCTTGGGCAATTGCGTTTCTGGTGCGGTTACGCTGTTGGCAGGTTTAGGCTTATTGCCGCGGCGCACAGTGTGTAATTTTGGCCAACTAGCTGGAAAACAAAATTCAATTTTCGACTGAATTGAAATAGTAAAATTGTTATATTTCTGTGTAGTAGTATGTCTGAACTATGTGGAAACGTTGTTAGTTTTCTCTTGAAGGTCACAAGGACCCCATGGTGCATGTCCAAAGACGTCCATTACCGCTCCGCCAGCGCTCAGCTCTAAATGGCCCTTTTCAGTCCGTGAAATTAGCTTGGTAGGAATACACTACTCCAGTGGCGTGCATTCAACCCCAGCAACCCCAGCACTGCTGGGGTAAGCAAGAATGACAATTTAATGAATTTTGAGAATTAAAGTTACATTGAACTGTATGTTACACGATCAAAAACTTTGCTCCTACTGTACTCTCTACTGCGATCTTTGCGGCGACCCACTGCGCCTGCACTGTTCTGACCCCAGCGCTGAAATCCTCGCTGGGGACGAGAGGTGCGCGCGCATCTAATTCAATGGGCCAGCGGTAGGCGGGGTTCCGGAAGCAACCGCAGGCGATCATGGCCAAAATTCAGCTAGCTGGGGATGGATGACGTATCTCCCCTTCCCACTGCTTCAAGGCCAGACCTCGCCTGACTCGCCATGCTTGCGAACGTGATTACTCACAAGCCAGTGCTACCACAATGCATAATTATTTAAAATGGTATGTTTTGTTAGTATAAATTACCGTACAGTTGGTCTAGAAGTTTATAACTTATAAAATGATTATGGGGCACATATTTCTTTCTGTAATGAGAGTGGACCACAATGCTCAGTAGAGATTTTATTTTTTTTCTGGAGGAAGGAAGTTCTGACTCACATGTGATCAGATCATTAGAATCCCCGAGCTTTTGAATAACATGAATAAATTTTGAATAGCATCTTCTAAGAGAATCAGTGTGCGTCGGCGTGCGTGGCACGGCAGCGCGTGGCGCAGTGGTAATCCATTGTAGTGTTTGTGACGTATTCTCGTGTTTACCCGTATTTCGTGAGGATTTGTAGTAACTTTGCATACAGTAATAAGTACTTTTTCTAATCTAATGGGTATTCATGAGTAATTGTGTGTAGTGTATCTTCCAGTGAGTGTACAGTTGATGATATTTTGAGGAGACTGTTTCCAACGAGACAGTTACTCGAAAAAAAGCAGATAATTGAAAAAGGAAGGCCAATACCAGCGTTGGCATAATTACAGCAGATAACAAAACAATTGGAGTACAGGGGTGGAGGAGGGAAGTTGGTTTTCCGATAGCAGCTGGGGTATACAAAGTAATCACTGCACGCCCCTGCACTACTCGTCTCATTCTGTGATTCGTGGGTTTACAATTAGTAATCTACATGCCCCCGTAGTAATCTACTTACCTCCCCATGGACTATCACCTTATCGTGGTGGTGGGGGGGTCATGCTCCGATGACCCAGACGACCAACTGGGTCTAGACCAAGCCTAGACTGTCTAGCTTGCCAGTAGGTAAGAGGAGAGGGAAAGCTAAGAATAGTCCACGACGTGGAAGAAAGAAGACATCACAGAAGACGACGATCCAGATTGGAAAGCCGTTGATAGTGAAGATGTCCAACGGCTTAGAAGGCGGAAGAGGTGTATATCCCAACGGCGAAGAAGGCGGAAGGGACATCGTTCTTTCTCTCCTTGTCTACCCTGTTGTCTGGCAGCAGGGACAACAGTTCTGGGTGGTGGTGCCCAGGAAGGATCTTGGAAGCAGCTTCATCCGGATATTCGTGGGCGTCGTGCACATAACGCATGTAGCGGCCACGGAACTGCGATGCGAAAGGCAAGCAGGGAAACCATCGCATTATTCTCCCGAGGAAGTCCACTTCCACCTACTTTTCTTAATGGCGAGTGCATCTGATACAAATGGCCCTGAGTACCGGCGTCCCTTAAATGGGACAGGGGTGCGAAGAATCTCCGGATTCGCAATTTTGAAAGAGGAGGTGCGTGTGGGTACATGGAATGTTCGAAGTCTGTATGAAGCAGGAAAACTGGATAATCTAATTTTGGAAATGGAAAGACTGAATATTGATATACTTGGTATTTCCGAAGTACAATGGCCAGACTCAGGTCAATGTATAAGAGAGGATGTTATGATGTTTTATTCTGGGAGCAATGCTAAAGGGCACCCTAATGGGGTAGCTGTTGTAATAAAAAAGGAACTGGCAAAAAAAGTAACTAACTTTGTCCCACTTTCAGATAGATGCATTCTCCTGCAAATAAAAGGAAATCCAATAAATATCAGTATAGTCCTGGTCTATGCTCCTACTGCTGACAAACCTGATAGTGAAATTGAAAAGTTTTATGAGGATATTGACCAAATTACTAGATTAATAAAGAAGCAAGATCTCAACATCTATCTTGGAGATTTTAATGCTAAATTAGGTGAAGGAAGAGTTCTTGATATTGTGGGAGATTATGGACTTGGAGTTAGAAATGAGAGAGGCGATCGATTAATCGAGTTTTGTCAAGATTCGGATCTTGTGGTTGCAAATATATGGTTTAAATTGCCCAAAAGAGGTTTATATACTTGGATATCTCAAGACAAGGACACCAATATTGTCCGTAATCAAATAGATTTTATTCTGATCAATAAACGTTTTAGAAATGCTGTGAAGAGTGCCAAAACATATCCGAGCGGAGACATTAACTCGGATCATAATCCTATTGTGGCGAATATAAGGATAAGATTAAAAAGACGTCCATCACATAATGCAAACAGGAAATTGAATTTAAGATTGTTGAACTCCGATGATGTGGCCCAAGAAACCTCGTGCAAGCTCAATGAAGAAATATGTAAGATACAGGAGACTAGTATAGAGGAAACATGGCTAGGAGTTAAAAAAGTGTTCAATGAAGTTACGGAAAATAACTTGATGCAAGAGCAACAGCCGCGCAAGAATTGGATGACCGATGAAATTATGTCACTGATGACTGAGCGTCGCAAGATGAAAAAGAGTAATCTTGAGAAGTACAAGGAATTGCAGAAGAAGATAAGATCTAAAATCCGAACTGCGAAAGCAAAGTGGTATGCTTCACAATGTAGGGAGATAGAAATGTTAAATAAGATGCATGATGACTTTAACCTCCATAAAAAATCAAAGAAATTACTAATACGTGCAGAAGAAAGCACTGTCTTAAGATTCTGAAGGATGATGGGAATGCTGCAATTAGTAAAGAAGACAAATGTGATGTTTGGAAGAGTTATAGAAAAATTGTTTGATGTTGATCGAGAATACGTACTGCCATAGTTAATGGACGGAACTGGACCACATATTCTCAAGGAAGAAGTTCAAAAAGCCATTATTGCTAGTAAAAATGGCAAAGCTGTAGGTTTGGATGCCATCAACGTAGAAATTTTAAAAATTTTGAACGATGCGAGTATTGCTAAAATTACAAATCTTTTTAACAATATATATATATATATATATATATATATATATATATATACCTGCTGATTGGCTAAAATCTGTATTTGTCATGCTTCCAAAGACAGCTAGGGCAAGAAGTTGTGATGATTATCGGACGATAAGTTTGATGAGCCATGTATTCAAGATATTTTTACGCATCATACATGCTCGTATTTGGAGGAAAGTAGAAGTTGAAATAGGAAATACACAATTTGGTTTTAGAAATGCTTTTGGTACACGAGAAGCCCTGTTTGCCACTCAAGTTTTAGTACAGAAATGTTTGGATCAAGGTCGAGAAGTATTTTTATGTTTTATTGATTTTAAAAAGGCGTTTGATAATGTGAAACACGATAGGCTTATGAATATTTTGGAGAGTATTAATATAGATTTAAAAGATATACGTATCATAAAAAACTTGTATTGGAACTTGTATTGGTAAATTATAACCATGTTTTGAGAAATAAGTTGAGAAACTGGATCACTATTGGTTGTATTTTGAATTTTCAAAAGTATTTTAAAACAATATTTTGTATCCAAAATACTTTTATGGTAGCATTTTCTATTTGGTATCTAAAATACTCTCGAGGAAGTATTTTGTATTTTGTAAATTGTGATTTACAGTGCTTTAAAAGACTTCTAATGAAGGTTTTCGAAAACTATATAAAAGAACTTCAAATTTTGCATTTAGAGTAACGCTTAAACGCCATTTTCTTAAAAACGGCTCCAAATTTTGTCAAAGACCCTTGCCGTTTAGGGCGAGGTTTTACTCTTAAAATAATATATTCTTAAAATATATTTCCGTTTTACTAATAAAAAAAACGAGAAATTAACAAAATGTAAAAAAATGTAGTTTGGGCGGGGATAGATGAGCAGAGTTGAAAAAAATAATTTCAAATACAAAACACTTTCTCGAAAGTATTTTAGATACAAAATAGTATTTTAATAAATATAAATAATAAATATAATTTTATTTTAAAATAAATATTGTTTTATTGAACATTACTTCGGCTACTTTTCTTTTCAAATTATAATTTTATGTAAAGTTTGTATTTATACAAAAAATATAGGATTTTTATCGATCTTTATGCAATGTACAGTGATCTTCGAAACAAAAGAAAAATAACATTTGCATAAGCTTTCGTAACTAGTAGTGCAGCAAATGGCACACACTTTCTCGTTCTAGTTGGTTTCCTGTGTCCTTGTGTCTAACGCTTCTGGGTGTAGGATTCCACTTCCTCAATTACACACACAGTTGCCTTACGACAAAGAGATAATAGAAAAATTAGGGTGTATATGTAATAAAGGACGTTCTCAAAATGTCCCAAATGCCACGAACACAATTTAAAATATTCATGTCTTACGGTATCTTCTAACAAGAATTTTAAAGAAAAAAATTAGAGTCGATTTGGGGAAAAGTGTGAAAATGACCCCCAGGGGCTTCAACTAAATTACCCGGGGCATTCGATCTGGCCTCGAATCGGGCCAGATCGTCAATGAAAAATAAATTTTGACAGAAATTCTACGAATAGTTTAGGCACTAGTGTCGTTTACGTCAGACGTAAGGGCAGCAAATTGACGGACGGTGTTTTGGAAAAAAACACTCTTGGTAACAGGAAACTTGTTTCCGTTATAATATCGAAATCGATTAACCGCCGCATTACGTACCTTTGTAAAAACTACTTTGTATGTTACTCAGTATATGCGTACGGTAATGAGAAAATAAAACAATATACTAATAAATAAATAAATAAATAAATAAATACATTTTCACGTATCACAGAGCAGGTGGTAGGTAAATTTAGAACACTAATTTTAGAAACCGAATGCCTGCACTTCAGAACGCAATTGCAATATTATTGCATATATAATAATTTGACAACATTAGAAACCCAACGTAAAATTACTATTGATTAATAAAAGTGATTGCAGTATTCTGAGCGGATTAATAAGGACGAATAAAGTCGTCTCGTAGAGGAAACATTGACATTTTTACTTTTTACATCGTCAAATTCAGATAACTATATTTTGTAATTTAAATCCCATAATATCCAGTCTTTCAAATACAATATTATTATGTACATTGTAGATATTATGATTATTATAAGTAAGCTGCGGATTTTTGCCTATTTGCCGATTTTTATCTTTCAATTAAAATGCAGTGTTTTAGGTTACTAATTCATTTTGAGGCATTAGTAGTACTATATTTTAATATACCCAATGCTTCAAAATGAATAAGTAACCTTAAATACTGCGTTTTTAATTGAAGGATAAAGTAGGCAAATAGGCAAAAATTCGCAGCTTAATTATAAGGCAGTGGCTTCGTTGTTTATTTATTTTATTTATTTATTTACGTCAAAAACAGTTAAAAACTGCGTATGACGAGCTATGGGGAGAAGTGAATTTTGTGCACGTTTTCATAATTCTGTGGTCTCTATCCTAAACCTAATTCTAGTCGAATTTTGAATACAGAAAAGAGAGGTTTTTTTTCGAGTTTTGTTGACAAAATATTCGCTCCTATATAATAAAATATATTTTCAAAGGTAAATTAGCTATAAATTCCTGCCCTGAACCCTCATGTTCTTCATGAAAGAATAATACTTTTTGCCGCGATAATATGAAAAACGATAATTTGAATAACTATATTTCCCACTGAAATTCAGAAGACGTGCACAAATAATGAAGTTACATTTATGTCCAGAAGCAAAACAAGGGACCATCTCAGCATTTGCTCAAGGATCAGGGAAACTGGACGAAAAACCTGATCGAGATGGGGGCCATCAACCCAGAAACTGTGGTACAATACTTGTTACAGGTTCTTTAGAATTATACAGTCCAAATGATAAATAATTACATTAACTATCATTGTTAAAATTAATTCTACTTTCCTTTTTGATGCTCGGTATAGTCTCGAATTGTATAGAAACAGTTATGCAGCAGAAAAGATTTTACTTGGGACTTAAACTTTTCTATTGAATTTAATCGTTTAATGTCTTCTGGCAAAGTGTTGTAGAGTAATGTACATGAATTGTATGTGAATTTTTTGCAGTGAGCTGTTAATACTGCCACCTGGTGAATATGATTACTACGTCGTGTGTTATACTTATAGACATCGGCGTTTGCTGAAAATATATTCCCGTCCTTAAGTAAGTCATTTTTGACAAAAACTACTGATTCGTAAATCAGGAGACAAGGTAATGGTAAAATTCCTAGATTAATAAAGAGTGACTTACAAGAATCACGTGGGTTGCATTTGCTTATTATTCGTACAATTCTTTTTTGTAATCTGAAAGTCTGTGAACTATAAGATGTGTTTCCCCAAAATATTATGCCATATCTCAGGCGGGAGTGAACATTGGCAAAATATACACAACGAGCTGTATGAAGGCTGACGGAATTTGAAAGAATTCTGAACGCGTAGCATAATGAGCTTAATTTTGTATTCAATTCATTTAAGTGGGCATTCCATTTGAGGTTTGACTGAATTGATAGACCTAAAAATTTTGTTACATTAACATCAGTCAATGGCACACCGTTCATTTTCAATGGAGTACAGAATTTTTTATTTGATATGGAAAACTGCATTGAAACTGTTTTATTTTCATTTACTTTTAATTTGTTATTACGGAACCAATTTGAAACGTCTGATATTGTACTATTTACGGTTCCTTTGTTGCAAAGAATATTTGTATCATCCGCAAAGAGAACTGTTCTTCCGTTTCGAATCGCTAAAGGCATGTCATTTACGTATAATAGGAAGAGAATAGGACCTAAAATCGATCCTTGCGGGACTCCACGTACAATTGGCAAAGAACCGGAAAGGTGTGTACATAAAGTTCCATCATTCCAGTAAGGTATTTCTACTCTCTGAGATCGTTGTTTAAGGTACGAACATAGCCAATCTAGAGCAATACCACGGATTCCATACGAAGGTAATTTTGAAAGTAAAATGTTATGATCAATGACGTCAAAAGCTTTTGAAAGATTTTGAAATGACTGATTTTGAAATGACTGATTTGTTGAAATGACTGACACTTTCATATGCTCAGAGTTTCTTCGTTTTCGTTAGATGACCTTCTTGCCCTTTACGTATTTTGGGAACACTTGTAATAACTCAAGTTTCCATGATTTCGGCACGATGAACATTGACCTTACACAATCGACTTGAATGCTGAAGGTAGTTTTAAAAAGTAAAAAGCAGGGGGTGTCAGGGTTGAATGAAAAAATACTGCGATTGACAGAACTTTATGAATTTGGATAACTTAATTTTAAAACATATGTTTAAATTGCAAAATTGCATCTTCATTAATATTCTTTATTTAGATTAATATTCTTTAATTAAATACGTAAGTTTCCATTCCTTGAATTAGAAATTTTCATAAATAAACATAAATCAACACTTTACTGGGTATTATTACTTTTTCGGATACTACATACGAAGTACTTTTCTTTGCACGTGCTCTCTTCTTGAAATTGAAAATATACATATTTCGATTCCGTTGCCATGATTAAAAATTTCTATAAGTATACAAATGTAAACAAGAAAAGGTTCGAAACAGAAATTTCACTCCTGTATTTGGAATAAAATGGAAAGTTACAAAGTTGGAAAACAGCTATATCTAACCAGCAACGATTTGCCCCGCAATTTATGCGAGCGCTGGGATCCGTTTTCACTATCAATTTTAAGAGTATGTAGCGGAAAACTATGAGAGGCATTGCAAAACCGCTTGAAGAGTGGATTTGTGCTGGAACTGCGAAAGTATTGCCTCCTATAGAAATGGAAGTTGTCATGAGACGCTAATTTCTTATAAACAATTACATATCTCGAATCTTGGAAACCTAGAGATCAAGGAACGAATGAAGCAAAGCAGTGGCGTGAGTTGAAATGTTTTCCTAGGGAAGCAATTACGTTCAGATGGAAGATTTTTAATTTTTCACATGGATAAGACGACAATTGGATAATTTAAACTACTTGTAAATACCTTATTTGTTGTAAAGAGCGATTCTTCTGTCTTGCTTTGCAAAATCAGCGATGACACAATTGAAAAATTTAGAATTTTCACTGTCTTATAATAAATGAATTTTCAACACTGAAAATTCATTCCAAAATTGAATTTTAAAATTTCTCAAATCATTTTTAAACGTATATATGTCGAAAAGTTGCGTTCCACGGATCCAGTTGTTGCCGGAACAATCATAACAAGTTCGCACAGTTTCAACACTTGTGAGTAAGCTTTTTTCAGTTTATTTTCCCGAACAAAGCACAACAATTCTTGAGCACTTCGTTTCTTAATATCATCAGTCACACTGTACAGGACACTCAGTTTTGAGCGCAAAGGATCTACATCGAAAAATGTTCAATAGCTTTGTATTAACGAATCTAGGGCATCTTGTGGGGAGGGCGCTTGGTTATTGTTCTCGAAATTAACGAGTTCTAAAAATATCAGGAATTTAGAATTGCAGAACCTTGAGTTAAGTTGCTGTTCAGTGTTAATTCGCAGAAAAGTCTGCGATAACTCCGCTTTATATCACCAGTATTATCTAGAATCTTGTATTTGATATGTCTCGAATGCCTACAGCTTTATTCCGTACTTCTTCAAAACAGTCCCTTTTTACTTTTATACTCTGAAACTTGTTTATTTGTTCTACACAGTAACCAATAACATTACACTTACTTTGAAAAGTATTGAATAGGTTTTTTGTTAAGGGAAACATTTCATTAAAAACAATAATAAGAAAATTGTAACCGAAATCTCTTTTCAGTAACTAAAAATCTCATCTTGCAGCACAAGAAAATAAGAACTCAAACAAAAAATGAATTAACTACTGAACCGATGAGCACATGCGGGGCCCACCACACACCCGCAGTGAGTCACGCTGTATGTAACTGGCCGATTGCTTCCAAAGGCAACCACGACCGAATGAGCCCATGCGCTCCCACCACACGCGCTTCCGTTGCTGCTGGTCATAGCATTTCCCTATGAGGCGCTGGAAGCAGTCAGTCCAGTGCTTCCGAAGAGCTGTACAGGCGAACTCTACCCTCTCTGTTGGTGACAATAATAATTACGTACTCATTTTGGACAGATAAGATTGTCGCGCCTAATTTAAACTGTTTTTACTTGGAATACAAGTAAATTATTTTAAATTACTAGTCAAGTGATATTTAAATGTAAGATATCCTTGGAAATGATAGGGGAAGCAATGCTTCCTTTGCTTCCGTGGAATAAATGCCTCTGCAGCAAATGGAATCTGTTGGGGACAGATTAGGAAGTAAAAGGCTGCAATGGTATGGCCATCTGAGAAGAATGTCAGATGTAAGATGGCCTAAGAATGTCCTCGATTAGTCTCCTCCATGAAGAATGAAAAGGGGAAGGTCTCGTGACGCCCGGAATTCATGAATAATTTAAGCCATGCGTAAAAGGAGAATGAACGACGGCTTATGGGCGTAAAGAGAATGCTGGAACCGCAAAATAAGAGGCAACTGCTGACTAGGAGAAACGCCGATAAACGTTTTTAAAAAAAGTGACATATCACGAAAAGGAAAGGCGATAGCGCCGATCGGATTGCGGTATTGAGCATCTCGTTTAAGTATATAGAAAAGGCAATACAAAATTGCAAAATCCGCAAATTTTAAACAATTTGCAATTTTTACAGTTCTGAAATTAGAAGGGTTTCCTGGTGTTCCAGAACTGAAACAATTTTGCAACAATTAACAATTTTGTAAACAATTCCAAAAATGTGCGCTTTTCTTGCCGGCAAGTGTCCCCAAAATTGTCCCAGAGTTGAATAATAATTTTGACTAGGAATGTAGAATTATTGCTAATTACTTAGTTAAAATGTTGTTAAATTGAGAAATATACACATGATCTTCGAATTTTGCTTTTTTTATGTTCCCTAGAAGTCTTCTATCGGTTCGAGAAATACAGAATTTTGACACTTTTGTAACTTTTATAAACATACGAACAATTGCAAATCTGCAATTATATTAGTTTTCTTATCGATAATATCTACTGTAAACGGGATTTTTGATAAAGCTCATGGATTGATATAAAAGATAATTGAAATTAAAATGCGCTTGAGAAACTTATTGTTCTAAAATTTGTGTTAATTTATCTCATAACAACGTAATTTTGTCAAAAAGAATTGTGTTAAATCTGGTAAAGTGTATGCGTTTATATATTTATTTCAATGAATTTACTTTCTGTTCAAAAAATTGTTTGATTCCATGTATTTTTGTTCGAAAATATTTCCACATCTGAACTAGCGACGTCCGCCATTTTCTACGGTGTAATTTCATTAGGCCACTCCTCCCCGTTGACATTGGCTGCGGTTGTTTGTGGAGCTCCGCCTGTGAGATTGCGTCATGACAAGAGCTGCTCAAGCCTTGCGAAAAGTAAACTTAGCCGCAGACGGCCGCCATCAATTTTTGATTCCAAAACCGTACCTTTACTCGCTAGTATGCCTACATGCGGGTATTTTCTGAACCCATGCCATCTTGAAAGAAACTCTGAGGAGGCAACCCGCTCATTGGTAATTTCAAGAGTGAGTTTTTTGTCTTTATTGTTCAGCTTTGACTACCGAAGAGGGTATTACCGTTACCACACATATATCAATTCCTATGAATGTCAAATCGAGAAATTCTATAGTGAAAGAAGAACAATAAAGAACTCTACATTGTCATTGCCAATGAGCGGGTAGCCCCCTGAGAGTTCGTTTATCTGCCAAACAACAGAGTAGGATGTGTTGCCTACCGTTCAGGGGCAAATTTCACGTATAATTTCGTTTTATATTTTCCGCCACATTGACAAAAAATATCAACTGCAATCTTCCTGCATGCCCTTGAAGTTTGCAACAGCTTTCTGAGACATTCTGTTGAATCTGGGGAGCTCCTACAATAATGACCCGGATGTTTCCAACTCTAGCTACGCTCCTGGTGTTACTTACTCTACTGTAGTCGGGACAGTGGGATCGGCCTGGGGGTGACACTATGCATACCCTGCCCGGCTATCACTATGTGCCCAGAACCAGATTTACCATCAAGCAAAATAAGCAGTTCTTTAGGAGCTCTCATTAATAAGGGAGGCCCGCGCTCTAAGAAAAATGTCATAAAAATATTACAAAATGCATACAAAATATTTTCCTTTTAAAATGTTCTCTAAATAAGTGGCCCTTAGTTTACCCTTACGAAATGTTTCGCAATCTCTCGGACAGTGACAATACATGTATCATAACCCGCTAGTATGCCTAAACACGGGTATTGTCGGTACCCATGCCATCTTGAACTCAGAAGAATATCTTAAATCCATCCATTCTGAATGTGGCCAACTTGAATAAACTTTCCTGTACACAACACGTCGAATCTTGAGGATCGTGTAGGGCTAAAATTGTTGACAAAAGAAGGTCGTACGCTACTGGAAATTTACGAACGCTTTCGAAATGTTTGGTGATATTTCTTCTTCGTATTCTGCTAAGAAATTTCAATAGACTTTCAGATCGACACAAAGCACGCAGATAATGCTTGCCTCTGTCTCGCTACAGTGAACGTGCGGAAAAAATACATCAGGGCATCTAAATGCGCTGGTGTCTTAATAGTTAAACTTCTAAAAGCCATCAAATACATGTTTCTGTGCTTGTGCAAAGAAATTAATACGTAGGTCAGACCGGGAACTTTTGGACGTTTTAACCTTCCAGCGTGCGCGCTGTCGTAAATTTTACGACAATAGCAGATTTTTTGTTTTGCTGTCAACTCATTGTCGTCAAAGACTTCTGCGTTCTTGGTAGTCTTTGCAGGTATCTTTAGTGATGCGTTCCTGCAGCCACTGTTTAGTTTGCACGCTATATTCAGTTTTTCTAACGTTCTATTCGGGATAAGTGTATAGTGACGTAAACTTTACGCTGCGCGCCGGCTGTTGTGCTAAAATATTGTATAATAATTGGGCCTAATCGAAATTTTCTGTAAAATGTCCAGATAAAGAATTCATGTGAACGAACATCAGAAGAATCTTCAAGAGCTGTCTGATCGGAGGATGATCATGAATTGGATAGTGACAGTGACATTAAACGAATGTTGAAAATGTAGACGAGCATCAGAACGATACTGGATCGGAACAAGATCTTTTTGATACTAAATACGAACGTTTATAAACGGATATGTTGTTTGGTAGTAAATATAATTCTTAGATATTATAATGCCACATAAAATTCCATTGTTCTACAATTTCTTTGATTTTTTCAAGTCATTGAATGTCGTAAAATTTACGACACGCGCCTGCTGGTGTGAACATTTTACGCGCGCCCACTGGAAGGTTAATGTAGGTTTCATCTCTACCGCCTGAATAATCAATTTTTAAACACGGAAATGGTTATACACGCCGTTTCCCTCATTAAGCATTTCTTTACGCACTAGGAAAACATGACGGGCCGCAGCATATCCGGGTATGGTCAATGATTGACCCCAATTGAGAGGAATGGAAATATTTGTACCCCTCGCCTCCAGCAAACAAGGACAATTGCCATGCTTACCATGCCTTGGTTACACTACTGATTGTTATCTATACTGACACAAAGCATTGCGGGTTGTCATAGGAATATTTCTGGTTTCTGCTTATTGTAAACTGCTAGATTATACTCAATCTATTATTTACGAATTGAAATATTAAAAATAAGGTCCAATACACATTTCTTGTTAACAATGTTATTAAATTAGTGAATAACAGATTTAAATTAATTTGTGCTTCGTAAATAATACATACTAAATTAAAATGTGATCCAAAATATTTGCATTTTTAAGAATAATAACAACATATTGAGAAGCAATTATTATCGTTTTTTCAAACACAAAGGAATTTATCAAACAACAGCAACGCCATTTCAAAGTTCCACAGTAGCGGGAATATCATCAATTCCATAGTACTCGTGTTCTATCTTGTCTTCATAAACTTTCACGATTCTGACACCTGATTTGGCATCTCCTAATTGAGCTCCAATTGCTGATGTAACCACTACTTCCATGGTCTTATACATGCCCCCAGCATTGTTGTGGTAATGTCCACAAAACGCCTTTTCGACACCTAAAATAAAACCAATCGTAGAACAGAATATTCAGTGTGTAACATGCCATATCCCAATTAGAGTAAGGATAGATTTGATGACTAACCCAATGTTAGCTACGAATTAATGGTCCCATTGGAGGCATTAAACCGAAAACGTTAAAACCATTACGTTTGAAGAATTGATCCAAACTATTTTTACATTCTTGTATTCATATGTATATACGGAGTCCAGGAGTCCCATGAAACCGAAAAAGTGTTTTTAAACATCCGTCCATCCGTTTGTGAACACCCTTAACGCCTAAACCATACGTAGCATTTTTTCCAAAATCGATATTCCGCAGTAGATCTGGCTCGACTCCAGGCGCTGTGATTTTGAAAAGCTTTCTTTAAAAACTTTACATGAAGCCTTAAGATATTTTCAAAATTTTCTCAAAATGGCTCCAATATTTTAAAATTTTTTGAAAGAATAGAAAAAATACACTTATAAACATAGCAAAGGTCCCTTTTTCACTGTTCACTCTAAATTTTCGAAAATTGCAAATGTTTGCATTTTTTTCGCCATCTTCTTACAACTAGAAAATTGATTATAGAGATTTTCCCTTCCTATAGAATTTGATCTCCATAATTTTTCTTTTTTCAAAGTCATCTACATTTTTGTGAAAATTTTAGTACTTTTCGCGCAATATTGCGTGAAATATGCGCTATATTAAACTAGTGGTGCTACAGAATGGCATAGATTTTCCCGTATTAATTTTCTACTTCCTTTGGTCTCGGCTAGCTACTCATACTTGCCACATTCTCTGGCCAGCTGCCATCTATCGCCGCCCAAATTGCATTTTTTTTTTCGTAATTTTTCGGTTTCCTAATAGTAGAACGAATATTATTTTAAGAATATTAAACAAGGGTGAAAACCTCAATGGAGTTTAAGCGCTACTGTAAATGAAAAATTTGAAGCTCCTTTTCACAGACAATTTTTGAGTTTTTGAAACACATGATTAGGAGTAATTTCAACCAGTTTAACATACAAATACAATAGTGTTTATAAATGGCTGGAAATGTGCATATCAACGGTGTGAGAGATCTTAAAAAAATGCATTTGTGTAATTTTTCAAAAAACGAAAAAATACTCCAAAATGAACTTTACGGGATATTAAAGAGTGAAATTATCCATTCGAAAAGTTTGAAGAAAAAATTTGGAGCCATTTATGAGAAAATGGCGTTTGAGCGTTTTTTAAAAATGCCGAATTTTGAGCTAGTTTTCACATTTTTGTAATTTTTGAAAAAACAAAAGAATAGAGCAATATGGCGTTTTTGTCATCTCATAAAATACATTAGGCACTATACCTACCAAAAGTTTAAAGAAAAAATTTGGAGCAGTTTTTGAGAAAATCTTGTTTTTGTAATTTTTTAAAATTGCACATATTGCACGCAATATTGCGCGAAAACTACTAAAATTTTTTAAAAAATGTACATAACCTTAATGAAAGAACTCACCATGAAGAAAAAAATTTATTTGAAGGAAAAATCTCTATCTTCAATTTTGTGGTTGTAGGATGAAGCTGAAGAAAATTCAAACTTTTGCAATTTTCGAAAATTCAGAGTTAACTGTGAAATTCGGGCCTATGCCACCTTAATAAGTGTATTTTACTCAATTCTTACAAGAAATTTAAAGAAAAAATTTGGAGTCGTTTTTGAGAAAATTTTCAAAATGTCTGGGGGCTTTATGTAAAGTACCCACAAAAATTAATGAATGTTTTTAAAAATCGCAGAGCTTCGATTCAGGTCACATAGACAGGGTTTCTTCAATTTGGAAAAAATCGTACGCATAATTAAGGTGATAGTTTTGTTCACTTACACCGGACGGACAGATGGACGGACGGACAGACTGGCAGACGGACTTAATTTGAAGTCATTTTAGGCACTTTAACTCACATGTGCAAAAGTGTTGACAAATCGCTATAAATGGGCATATTCACGGTGTGAGAGATCTTTCAAAAAATACATTTGTGTAATTTTTGAAAAAACAAAGAATACCCTAAAATGAACTTTATGTCATATTAAACAGTGCAATTAGCTCTATTGTTTGGGAAAAATTGAAGAAGAAATTTGGGGTCATTTTTGAGAAATTGGTGTTTCAGCATTTCTCAACATGCGGAATTTTGAGTTTATTTTCACAGAAAACTGTTGAATTTTCGAGAAATTATATTTTACATTTTTTAAAGCATATGTACTCATAAATATTATATGTAAACAAATCTCTGCTAATGTAAGTATTAAGGACATAGGAGACAAGTCAAAAAAGTTACCTTTTTGTAATTTTTGAAAAAAACAAACCATTTAGCGTTTATGTCATCTTATATACTACATTTAGCAATATTCGTACCAAAAGTTAAAGGGAAAAATTTGAGCCGTTTTCGAGAAAATCTTGTTTTTGTTATTTTTTAATATTGCACATATTGCACTAACATTGGGCGAAAATACTAAAATTTTCAAAAGAATGTACAATACCTTAATAAAGGACCATGGAGAAAAAACATTACTTGAAGGAAAAAATATCTTCAAATTTGTAGTTGTAGGAAGACGCCGGAAAAAATCTTAAAATTTCGGAAAATTCAGAGTTAACTGTGAAAAACGGACCTATGTCATCTTTATTACTCTATTCTTTCTAAAAATTGTAAGACATTTGGAGCCATTTTTGACAACATTTTAAAAATGTCTCCGGGGCTTCATTTAAAGTATACCTCAAAAATTTAAAGAATGTTTTTTCATAATCGTAGCGGTTCAAGTCGAGACAAATAGACCAGAAAAAATACATTTTGGGAAAAATACCACTTATGGCTTAGGCGCTAGTGGTGTTCACTGGCGCACAGACGGGCGGACGTTTTGAAAAAAAACAACACTTTTTCTGTGTAAGGAGACCCCAAAACGTGTATTTCCGTTGAAATCTAGAAATTCATTTCCCGCAGCATTGTATAACTTTTTCTATACTACCTACATTACTCCGTATACACGTATGTATACGAGAAAGTAAAATGTAACGAATGAGTGAGATGTATGTCTGAAAGCCTCGGAAAGGAACAATTTGCAAAAGTACACCCCAGAATTCCTGTGGAAACTGAGCGCTTCTTAGTCACGCAAAATAGTAATAGTTTATTTTTCCTAGATTATGTAAATTATGTAGTATACCAGCATCTACTAATCTGTCCAACATCTCAATGGGAACTCGTTTATTAATAGTGAAGGAGATATCAACAACATCTTCATAAGCATCTTCCAAAAACCAAGGAATATGTTGCAGTAAAACGACACGAATGCCTGGTTTGGATTTTGCCAATTTCAATTGTTCATCAAGCCATATTGCGTGTCTGTTTGCATATTCTTCAACATATTGTGCATCCATATAGTACTGAGAGTTGATAATTAGGAAAAAAATACCACCATACCAGAAGGAATAATAGTCATCTCCCCAAGATGCTTGATATCTGTAAAAAACAAGATTTGTATTTCACTATATAATGTATCACTGCTTATTCCTTATAGTAGATATTATTTGTATCCCTATCATATTTATTACTTTCTGCCCCATTCTGAATCAAACAAAATATATACTCCTCAATAAAAAACTTTTAATCTTTGTTAAAAAACATTTAAAAAAATACATGGCCATGAGAATCTAAGGGTGCAAGAAAATGCTAGGTTTTATTCCCAAGATCTCAATAAATTCTTGCAATGATCTGAGATAATTGGCATTCCGTATATTCGTAGACTTCTTCAGATCTTTTAGGGAAGTTGAAAATTCAATTAATTATCTATTTCATCCCTAAAATTCCAATATTATGTTTAATAATGAAAAATATCTCGCATTTTCAGGCCAAAAATATCTCGCATTCCCAGCATTCAATCAGTTATGTTTCATTTGTATATCCAAATTAATTACCCCTTTCAATATTCTGATAAAATTTGCTAATTTCCTAAAGAAATATTAAATAATTTAAGATTTTTAGGAAGAGATCTGGCGGTTTTTCATCTATTTCTAGTTTTAAGATGCCTTTAGACATCTGCAATGGAGAACACTTACTATAATAATTTATTTCCATTTTTTATTACAAGTTGAAATTAAATTAATACTGTTTTTTATACCTCTACTGATTTCTTCCTCAATGAATTCAAATTCAAACAAACGTACATTTCTAGTGCTTCAGGTAAAGGACTGTCACCAATGTCATGGTTTCCACATGTCACCAAAATGGGAATGGCACGGTCTATTTTATTGTATATCTTCTTAAAAGTGACTTCTTGGGCCTTGTACACATCAGGTGCTTTAGCTGTAAACACATTAAGTACAGATGATTGCTTTCCACGAATCCAAGTAACCAGCTTTTTATTAGGTTATAATTAATCATAAGAAGATTAATACTGTATGATACATGTATTTAATACTGCATTTTTTATTTTATTTCTCAAAATTCAGAAACTATTGATTAAGGAGCCTATGATTAACCTAAAGAATTACATTATGACACTTGATGCATTAGCAAAATACATAGTTGCTAGGCTGCAACAAACCCTTCTTGGACCGGAAGGTGCTGCAAGGTTCTAGGTTGGAGTACCGACTCTGGCGAATTTCCCACACAAGCGAGATAGTTGGGACGGGCGAAAACACTGCCCGGATGGAGGATTTAGAGAACGACGGTTCTGTCGTTTCCTCTTATCAATTCGTATCAGATGACATAAATCATAAACTGCGCACGACCCTTCCATTCTCGTCTTGTCTGTGCCACTCTTCCCAAACCCTACATTTAGGACCAGGAGATGGGGTGCGTTCCTCCAGTGAAGGATTCAAGAGGGCATGGGAAAATGCATCCTAAATCTTTTTTACGCAATTTATTCAAAACAATCACTACATATTGAATGCATCACATAGCAAATGTTTATTCCTATTAAGCCTGTACTATGCAGACGAAATTTAAAAAAAAAATCATCTTAACAAAACAAATTATTGAATGTATTTATGAGGGAGGAAGTGCGGAAAGCGTCAAAATTAGCTCCTGAAATACTTTTTGAATTCCGCCCCTGTATCTCAAGCATCCGCATGTGACACAATACTCTTTAATTTAGAAAGACGTAGACAGCTCTGCGAGGTCGCAGATGGCATAGCCAGGGTTTCAATTGCACTATACCGCCATAGAAAGAAGAAGAAATAATTCTTAAAATAACTATGTTGGAACAATTTGGAACAATTGGATATGTTGGAACAATTTATTATTGTACGAAAATAATAAATTGTTCCAACAGATCAATGTGAATGAAAGTAGTCTTTAATATAATAATCACAATATACGGATTTAAACTATGTCTTCTAAATAATGTTTTACCACATTTACACATATAGTTTGAGGCAAAATATTTAATACATGTATATCCAGCATTGTAGCAATGAGAAATTTGCTTTGAATTCAATTCAGATGTTACATGTGAGATACGTTAGCTATTTAGAACTATGTATTAAGCCAAAATAAATTTTAATTCACTGATTGTAATGTAAAGATAATGTGAAAATTTTAGAAACAGAATAGTTGTCTTAATGTTTCTATGAATCAGGGTTAATTAAAAAGGCAAAAATAAACTCAGTCCACTTGTTCATTATTTAAAAGTTTGTTTATCCTTACTTGAAACAGCATCACACATGTCTCCACAAATGACAAAAAATCTTGGTTTTGGATTCAACAAATTTATTTTCTCCACCAGTTTTTCACTTAGTTTAGCCTCCTTATCCCAATTAGGAATTGGATTTTGGTCAAAATATCTTGCAATTAAACCAAGCTGAGGATCCGCTCCTTGAATGAAATACCATGGAGATTTCCATTCTTCTTCTTCTACAAGAAGGAAAACTTTAGATGTTAAAATTGTTTGTAATACCGGACTCTTGGAGATTGATTCACTGCCCAACCTCTCTGATGGGTTGAAATAGCTCGTATTTTTTTATTTGGAACAGTTTAGATGACTCCCATCGTTGCCAGAAGATTTTGACTCTTTTAATATTATTTGCCGTCAGGGAGCGGCCACAAGATTGCTCTCAGTATTGTTTATCCATTGCTTAAAGTGTTCCGCGAGCTAAGCAAGTTTGGGATCTGATTAGGATGGGATTGTCGGATTAATTTTGCGAGGCATTTAGCCCCGGTTCTTTTATATGCCGCAAGAATGACAGCCACTTCCGGAATTTGCCTTTGGAAAACCCACGCATCTCTCTTGAGATCCAACTCTGGGAGTCGAGAGGCCAGGAATTTAACCACTCATCCATCTACTGCGCTTCTTTGAGGTAGTGTGAACGCATGTGATTGTCAAAAGATCTCGTGAAGCCTCAATACGTCAGTATTGTATATTATCATACTTATCAGCATTTTTACAATAAGAAGTTTTGCATGTATAGGGCGCGAATCCAGGGGAGGGAAATTAAAAGAATTTCCCCTCCCAACGTTTTTCCGTAACTATTGATTTTAACTTGTCACGAAACTTTCAAGCAAAAATGTTTTCGTATAATCATTAAAACGAATAAAATCATATTGCAAGATGAGCTTAATTTAGCCTGCGTTATTCTATATAATTTGTAAAATGACACAATCCACCAAAGCATTTTGAATAAAAAGCTTTATCTTAATTTGCCGTTCACATTCGACTCACAGTCGGGCATTTATATCCCTAGGATGGGTCTGAAGGACGGACTCGCGACGTTTCCCACTTACGTAGTGAACAGGAAAGGTCGAATTGAAAATCGCCACTTCAGTAGAAAAATACGTTACAAAAGTTATCAATTTCATATCAATTTCAAAACTTATTCAATTTCAAAAACATATCAATTTCTAAAAAAATGAATCCCTTCAATACGAAGATGTACACATATTTGAAATCATCTTTTTAAGGCCATTACGATACGTTAAAATTTAACAAATGGTTTCATGTAAAAAAACAAAGTTGATCTTATATCTTCGTAGTAAAAATAGGCCAAAGACAAAGTATGCTATAATCCAGTAGCCCCTGTTTATGCATTTGGCTGGCCAAACGGCATCGTCGTATCTTGTATGGTAGAGGAGATACAAGGAGGGTTGTTGTTCCCCCTGTACATTTATGTATAATTTAAATTCTCGCCCCCCCCCAAAAAAAATTCGTCTCTGGATCTGTCCCTGGATCCTTGTATTTATAGAGGATGAGTAATTTCGAGTGTAAAAGGATACAACAGCGTGTCCTGCACACATAAATAAATGTTTCATTTTTAAATTTGCTGTCCAGCTGGGTTTAACTCAGACCTAATATTCGGTGTTTCTACTGTGACTGTGTTCGGGAGGTCCTAGAATTCGAGTGCCGAAAGTGGCGGACTTTCAACTCAAGCTAAGTAAGAAG
The DNA here is from genome assembly GCA_031308135.1 of Acheta domesticus. Classification (NCBI taxonomy): domain Eukaryota; kingdom Metazoa; phylum Arthropoda; class Insecta; order Orthoptera; family Gryllidae; genus Acheta; species Acheta domesticus. The sequence goes on along the minus strand of JAHLJT010009355.1, from coordinate 100,333,096 downwards.
TAGGGAATTTTATCGGCCAGGTGCTCTGATCGACAGTTTTCCCTGTTTACCAGACGAATGTATTACCTTAACAAACGGGCTACGGAGCGCGCGCGATCTTTCCTTCCTCTTCCATCTCATATTGTCTCTCCTAACTCATACTCTCTTACGCTTATAGTGCGATTTTTCTAACTCAGCCCCTCAAGCCCCTATGGCCACGATGGATTATCGCACGGTATTTCGCGTCTTTCTCCGTCGTATCGCTAGAAGTCGCATGATTGCAAGCACTACTTGATACGGTCGCCATCATGCGATACCTGGCGGCACCATTGAGAACTTCGCGAAATACCGTGACATATTCCATCGTGAAGACGGGCCTTGAGGGGCAAAGTTAGAAAAATCGGAGTTTATATGCACAACACTATCACATACGTCGGGAGCTAAGAGCTTGTCCCGCCTGGGGCGGCGCAGCGCTGGAGGGAAATACCTGGAGGGGGAAGTACTCCGCAATCCGATGTATAGGTCGGTGTGGGATCTCACCATCCAGCGAGGGAGGAATACCACAACTCCCGTGACTACATTCAAGTTCACTAATTACCATAGCTGCTGACGGGCCCGGAAACATAAATCATTTTGCTGAGAAATGCTTTTGACCTGACAACACCGCCTACATCATACATGCGAATTCAAAACGATCTTTTTCATTTTGAGGGAACGTAAAAAAGCAAACTGCACTAATAAACGTGTTATTTTACGTCAAAACGCTTAGCTAATATGCATGACCTCTTTTTTAAGGTCCATTTGTTTCTTAAATATGGACCCAAAAAATTCAGTTTTTTATTGACTTGAGAGCTGGTTATCATCGTAGCTATCACTATATCTCATTTTAGAATTTACGAGTTCTTCGCAAAACATGATTATTTTTTGTTCTGAATGCATTAATAAAGATATTTCACTTTGGCTTGTTGAAAAGTGTGTATACTACATTTTATTCTTCTGCAGAAGAATTCGTCACTAAGTATTTCTTTAAAAAATCTTAAATTATTTGTTTTAAATTAAAATATCTATATGATCTCGATGATCTAAATATAAAAAATGCCGTATTCTCTCTTCAGTTTTCTATGAAATCCAACCATAACTAGAGCTACAGAATAGCAAAGACTTTCCCATATTAGTTGTATATTTCTGGGTCCTAGCTATTCGGAATTGCCACATACTCGTGTCAGCTGCCATCTATCGCCGCCCAAAGTACTTTTTTTTGTCATTTTCTTAATGTAAACGTTAACGACGTGAGATACAAGTCAAAAAATTCATTTTTGTAATTTTTGAAAAAACAAACATGTTGCTCTATTCTTTTATGTCATCTCATGGAGTACATTTATCACTATCCCTACCACAAGTTTAAAGACAAAATTTGAAGCTGTTTTTGAGAAAATCTTGTTTTTGTAATTTTTTTAAATTCTTGTTTTCGTAATTTTTAACATATTGCACGCAATATTGCGCGAAAACTACTAAACGCTTCAGAAAAAGTACATGACCTTAAGGAAAGAACTCACATTAGACAAGAATTGTTATTTGAAGAAAACATCTCTATCTGCAATTTTATAGTTGGAGGAAGAAGCTGAAAAAAATTCAAACTTTTGCAATTTTAGAAAATTCAGAGTTAACCGTAAAAATCGACCTGCATCACCTTAGTAAGTGTATTTTACTCCATTCTTACAAGAAATTTAAAGATAAAATTTGAAGCCGCTTTTGAGAAAAATTTGAAAATGTCCGGGGGACTTCATGTAAAGTACCCCCAAATTTTGAAAAATGTTTTTCAAAATCTCAAAGCTTCGACTATCAATTGTTTTTTCGGTATCAAGGACTTACAAAACATGGATTGTGGCTACACCATGTGTTAAGGAAGTTTTTCCCCTTAATTTAGCATCTTGTTTTATCCACTTTTTCTTTGTCAGGGCCCGGCAAATTTTCTGCCGAAAATTTGCCGTTTTCTTCGCGCAGCATTACATAACTTTCCCTATACTACGTATGTTACTCCGCATATACGTACGTATACCGGAAAGTAAAAATACTGTATTGTAAGAAAGTGGGCTCTCTGGCGCGCTATTCCCTCCCTTCGACTAACAAATTGTGTTCACACTCTTTGAACAGAGTGACAATGAATAACAAAAAGTATGACCGTCTCTCTGATTAGGACTGATTAAAAATATTAGCATCCCGCATGTTAACATACAGCAGGATTGGTGACCCTGTTATATGTCTTTATGTCTATGCTAATGAAGGGTCTCTTTCTTGTCCAAGGAATGTGGTGTCCTTACTCGTGAAATGCACTCATCCCTACTATAGTACGTCAGTTTTTAACTGAACAGAATTCTGTCAAGGAAGCAAAAGAAGTTTTCTAGGGATCAGTCGATCTGAATACAAATGCTGCTGGGAGAGGAGTCCGATAAAAGTGAATGAACCAGTACATCGGCTGTGCATTGTGCAATAAGAACGGTGGTCACCGTGTGAGGTATGAGAAATTTTAAATTCACGGTCTTCGCGTTCATGGTTTTAAGAAGAGAGAAAATCTGAGACGCTCGAGACACAATTTAATTGTGAAATGTAATTTGGAGAAGCCATTGGTAATTTATGATTCATGTAGGAAAAGAATATGTAAATTTCCAAATATACTACGCAAGGCAAGCGAAAATGCGAAGTCGAAAGCTCCCGCAGCGTTAACAAAACGGCACATATTGTGAATACAAAGAAAAACAAGGAAAATTACCATTTCAGATCTTCAGATAAATCGTAAAAATGAATATAAAGTCAATGGAGAGGAACTAAACAAGAGCTCAATAGCAATAGATGTTGAATCCATCGACAACAAAAGAAATTGTAACCAAAATTGAATCCTCATGAAACGTATTATTACAAGGTTATATCGCAGATTCAATTATCCATGTAGAAGATATTGATACTGATATTTATTGATATTTATTTGGAAAAAAACTGTATATGACGTATGGGGGAGGAGATTATCTGCGCACATTTTCTTGAGGTCCAGGGAAAAAAAGCACAAAAAAAGCGCGAGATAAGCAACAATATTTGGAAAACAAGACATTTTCATTCCCGAGTTATAAAAAACATACTTGCAAAGTTAAACGAACTGTAGATGTGATTTTTCTGCATTGCAAACAAAATAGTAACTCACCCTCAGCTCTACTTCTACCACTAAAAGCAAAAGGAGTGCTCAACAAAACGTGCGCATTTTGTCCAGAAGCAAAACAATGGGCCATCTCAGCATTTGCTCAATGGATCAGTGAAACTGGATAAAAACCTGATCGAGATGGGGGTTATTGACCCGGAAGCTGAATTACATTACTTGTTACAGGTGTATTAAGTCTTTTTTAATTGTACAATACAAATGTAAACTAATTAATTATGTATCATTGTTTTGTTAAAATAAACAATATTTTAACCAAAGATTTTTCCACCAATGAACAATGAAAAATCAGACAATAAAGATGTATTAAATACCTAACCAAATCCTTTCACTGGAAGTAACTATTTGATTGGGCAGAACATTCAACATTTGATTGGGCACACTAAAGAAACTATTTGATAGACCAGGAAGATTTGTTCTAAATTTTATTCATTTCTAGTAATTTTTGAATACACAAAATCATTGAACTAAGCATCTGAAGCCTATGTATCAAAATCTAAAATCAAAAACTGCACTATTTCAGTTTCTTTGCCAAAAACTAAAGGTACAGTGAAATAATTTTCTTTCGATACATACTGTAAACGATTCTATTTTTAAAATGATTTGGGGGCGGAGTCAAGAACCTAGTTTAAACGCAAACCCGCAGCGGTGAATGCGTAGAGTTGTCAGTGATGCGACAAGCAACACTGCGTGAAATTACCGCAGAAATCAAAGTGGGACCTATGACGAGCATATCCAGTGGGACAGTGCGGCTAAATTTGGCTTAAATTGTCTATGGCAGCTGAAGACTAATTCGAGTTCCTTTGCTAACAGCACGACATTGCCTGCAACATCTCTCCTGGGCACGTGACCATATCCATTGAACCCTAGACAATATAGGAAAATCTTTGCTTGGTCAGATGAGTCCCGATTTCACTTGGTAATAGCTGATGGTAGGGTTCGATTGTGGCGCAGACCCCACGAAGCCATGAAGTTGCCAGTTCATGCACAAAATTCTGCACCAGTATATTTCGCAATTATGGTCCGCTATGGAGGTAGTATGGCTCAATATTTCTGCAGAGGTTTTCCAACGACTTGTTGAGTCCATGCCATTTTGGAGTTCAGGAGGTATCTCTTGAGTTTTCTCACCTCCATGCATATTGCGCTCGCGAGCAGCAAGCCGGCTCAGCGAGAACGAACCTTGGACAGACCTGAATAATTTACTCTTTTAAGTTAGTGATGCACGTTATTTTTAACGAATTCCATCAAAGAAAATTTCCAAAAATAACAAAGTAAAAGTAAAATGAAAGCACGCTTTCAAGCAATTGTATTTTGTGAACCACAGAATAAATTAAAAACGGGAAAAACATGTAACAGTCAAAATGTGATAACAATTGTGTTATTTTTTGACATGAAATGGCTAAAATTTTCGATTTTCGTTAACATCGCTGAATTTTTGAAAATTGCGCGTTGAATTTGTTTCCACATTTTTCTACAACTTTATTATTGAAGCTTCTGATTTATTTCTTTATAGAGCATTTTCCTCAAAACTGAATCTTTAAATTTTATAAATATCCCCATCCCTTATAACCACTCCCATAAGTGGGGACGGAGTACGTCGGTGAATAATTGTGCCCCAGGATATCTATTTTGAAAATATCGTTTACATCTACTTTTATTTTTCTGATATCACGTGTTTTTCTTGAAATATCCCCCTTTTTCGATGATTTTTTAACCAATTTAATTTTTACACCGCCATCTGCAGACAAAATGACTTAAATCATAGGTCAAATAGAGGTAGTTTTTTCTGGGGAATCCAAATCTGCAATAAAAATGGAGGTTCCTATTTAAGATTTTTTTTTCTTCTCCCTAGGGGATGGAGTTCGACATCATTGGATCTCCCCTGTCAAAACAAGCAACTTTTATTAACCATTTTGTTTGATCCGATGTTTAGTTTCCCAGTTATTTGTTCCGATAGATTTAAAAAAAATATTATTATTTCGTAATTTTGAGACAAATGGTGACAATTTCCCAGAAATACAAAAATCGCTCCAAATTTTCTTTTCTTTCAAGGCCCGTCAACGAATGGCATTGACGAAATGTCTGTTGCTGACATACTCGAGGTATCGGCAGTTAGAACATCCCCATCCCCGATTCAATATAAATTACTTCTTGCTTATATCTGTTTCACAAGCACTCCCATCTTGATAGTATTTATCAATTAAAGTTTGAACATTTGCTAAATAAAGTAAAACCAGAAATTCAAATATCATGTAGACCCATTTATAACACCCATATATTACGTTAACTTTCGGTATGTACAGTATATGGTGCTGCAAGTAATTCTAATGAATTTGTGTGTATTACACAACGACGATTTTTATGATTATTTTGATCAAGAATTGTAATACATTTTAATGAGTGGTTTACTTGATTCTAACCTCAATAAGAATGACACATTTACATTAGTACGTAATATATAACTTGAAATATTAAATTGTAAAATAATCAAAAGATTTCTTTACCTTCTTTAGAGGGAAACGAATATGTTAATTACCTTTTTCAAAAATATTCACTTGGTTGTTTTCGGTCCAAATCTTCCAATCACATTCAGGAACATTCGTTCCTTTTTGTCCACTTTGTTCTGAAATAACAATGTTATCTTTGAAAAATACAAGATCTTTATGAAACTTTCCGTTACATTTAGATTATGAATTGAATTTGCTACGCCTAAACTTCAGTACATACCTCTTAGCTGTTGTTTACACAAACAATCCATTCATGACACATGATCATAATCTTTGACATGACTAGTCTAGTCACGACTAGGGCCCGGATGTTTATGACCTAAAATGTTAGAAATATGCAAGCATTTATGACCTACAAATATGAAACTATTGGTGCTACAGAATGACACAGAGTTCCCCGTATTTTCTATTTCCTTAGGTCTCGGCTAGCTATTCATACTTGCCATACACTCTAGACAGCTTCCACCTATCGTCGCCCTCACTACACTTTTTTACATTTTCTTAATTTTCCGCTTTCCTAGTAGTAGAACGAAATATTAATTTTAGAATATTAAAGAACACTAAAACCTCGACCTAAATGGCAATTTTCTTTGACAAATTTTGAACCATTTTTAAGAAAATGGCGTTTAAGAGAAACTAAAAATGAAAAATCTGAAACTTTCACAGAAAATTTGTTTTCGAAAAACTTAATTTGAAATCATTTGATTAATTTGAGATCATACTACAGTATATATATATATATATATATATATATATATATATATATATATATATATATATATATATATATATATACTGTAGTATAGGGAAAGTTACGTGATGCAGCGGAAAATCAATTTCCAGATTTCAACGAAAATACACATTTAGGGGCCCCCTGATACTGAAAAAGTGGTTCTTTTCAAACATCCGTCCGTCCGTCTGTGAACAACAATAACGCCTACGTCATCACGCCTAACGCCACGAAATCATACGTACGATTTCTTCCATAGTGGATATTTCCCCTTGTCGATCTGGTTCCACTCGAGGCGCCGCGATTTTGAAAAGCTTTCTTCAAAATTTGGGAGTATTTTTCATGAACCCCATGAGACATTTTCAAACTTTTCTCAAAAACGGCTCCAAATGTTTACTTTAAAAGTCTTGTAAAAATAGAGTAAAATACACTTATTAAGGTGGCCTAGGTCCGATTTTAACTGTTAACTCTGAATTTTTGAAAATTGCAAAAGTGAATTTTTCGGCGTCTTCCTACAACTACAAAAAATTTAAGATAGAAAATCTTCCTCCAAATGAAATCTGTTCTCCTAAGTGAGGTCTTTCATTAAGGTCATGCACTTTTTTTTTTGAAACGTTTAGTAGTTTTCGCGGAATATTGGGTGCAATATGTGGAATTTTAAAAAATTTCGAAAACAAGATTTTCTCGAAACGGCTAAAGAAAAAAATTTGAGCCGCTTAAGAAAATCTTGTTTGTGTATTTTTTAAAGTTGCATTTATTGCACGCAATATTGCGCGAAAACTATTGATATTTTCAAAAAATGTACAGGACCTTGAAGAAAGAGCTATGAAGAACAAATTTTATTTGAAGGAAAAATCTCTATCTGCAATTTTGTAGTAGGAGGAAGACGCAGAATAAAATTCAAACTTTTGCAATTTTCGAAAATTTAGAGTTAAACATGAAAATCGGACCTATGTCACCTTAATGAGTGTATTTTACTGCATTCTTACAAGGAATCTAAAGAAATAACTTGGGGGCGTTTTTGAGAAAACTTTGAAAATGTCTGGGAGGCTTCATGTAAAGTACCCCCAAAAATGAATGAATGTTTTTCAAAATCTCAGAGCTTCGACTCAGGCCAGATCGACATGGGTTTCTTCAATTTGGAAAAAATCGTATACATAGTTTAAGCGCAAGTGTTGTTCACATGCACCGAGCAGACAGACAGACGGACGGACGGACGTTTTGCTTTCAATTGATTTTTCGGTATCAAGGACTTACAAAACAGGGATTTTGGCTACACCACATGTTAGGAATTTTTTTTCTTAATTTAGCAACTGGATATATCCACGTTTTCGTTACCACGGCCCGGTAACGAATTTTTTTCTGATGAAAATTCGCCGTTTTTCGCTTTTTGTTACATAACTTTCCATATACTAAGTATATTACTCCATATATACGTATGAATACGGGAAATTAAAATGTGTTTAAATTACATTTTTCAAATACAATTATTTAAATACAGCCCAACCCTGCTCCTACTTAACATGTAAGATGTTTAAGATGCGCTCTCAGTCAAACGTTTAAGTCCAATTTCTTGAACCTCCAACGTTTTTGGACGATATTAGTGGGAGGCAAAATAGAAACGTCTTCCAATACGATTTTTGTTCTTGCCATCTGTAGTTAACCAGCTGAGCTAGCTCCAAGCAACTGTTGCCACTGTCGCGGCACTGACGTGAAGGTCCTAGAGCTCGAGTTCCGACAGCAACGAATTTTCAATACTAGCTACATTTTACTATTTACTATTTCGACACCATGACGAATTTTGCAGTCACGATCTGGAGGAGAATTCTAGCGGCCGGCTGCTCTGTTCGTTATTTTTCGGTGGTTTCTCCAATCAATACCAGGCGAATACCGGAGCAGTGCTCTAACAAATGGGCCACGGAACGCGCGCGATTTTTTCTCCTTCAACCTTGCCCCTCCTCTCTCCTTACACACACGCGCAATGCGCTACCACATGTGTCGGCAGATTAAAACTTGTCCCTGCTGGGATGGCGTCCTGTTGGCGGTGGTAGGGGACCCCTAAGTCGCAGTGAAGGTCGGCGCCGGATATCCCGTTCTAGCAGGGAAGGAATATCGCCACCTCCCGCGAAATAACATGCGCTCTACTTACGGGACTAATTACCACAGAAATTTACGCTTCAAACACAAAATAATCACGAATCTGTCTTCTTTAACTCTACGACCCAATATTTTATGGTGTAATACAAAGGGCGGTGCACCTTCACATATTGTGTGTACTATATTTGCACAAATGTTCTTGCCGGTCGAATTTTCCAAAACTATAAACCTAAACTTACTAAATTGAAATGACAGTCAATGACACTTTGAGAGATGGTCACAGTGGTCTGAAGCCTGACATGTTTGCCAGCTTGGCGCTTACCCCTACTCCGTAGCGAGAAAGGTAACATCATATGTCATTTTATACAAATCACATATGCTTCACATCAAAATAAATAATCAGTGATGTACAATTAAATAAATTCTTTATTTTAATGATTTGAAAAGAAATAATGTGAAAATTGAGAAACACTAAATTTCAAGTTACTTTGTTAAAACACTTAGCAACTAAACTAAAAGGGATTTTGTCTAAATGACCAGAGAATAATGGAATAATAGTAATGTAATAATGATATAATCGGTCTTTTTTTTGAATCTCTTGAAATCATATCTTGGGCAAGAAACAGTGAAGAGCAAAATCTATGACAAAAGTTAAGACTCCTCAGAAATATGAACAGCTACCAAAATGTTCGTAACTCTAAAGAAAGGCAGATGTGTGAAAAGAACTGGATGCATACAGAATAAAAATGAAAAGATCGAGGATTTCCAAGTCTAATGGAAGAAACATATTTACACAATCTAATGAAAAGAACTCCAACTTTTGGCAATGCTTCCAACCAAAAGAAAGTCAATTTGTGGCTAATCGTCACATTGGAAAGGAGGGAGAAGTTTTAACATTCTTTACTTTGTTGATAAAAACAAAAAGTACAAATCATTTATAGCATAAATAATTATAAATAATTTTCCAAATAATTGCTTTTATTCTATAAAAAATAATTTTAAAAAATTAAAAATAGCACAAAAAATAATAAAATTGAAACACTGAAATAATATATTATTTCTTCATAGACAATAGTTCAAAAAAAATTGTAATTTAAAACATAACAATTTATAAAATAAGATCAAATATATACACACATCAAAAAAATTCAAGTCATTTACTTAGTAATTCCAATTTTAGAAAATCAAGACTTTACAGGAAAAGTTTCTGTATGCATTTATTTACATTCCTATAAAATGGCCAATTTGTTACACAAGTTCTTCAAGGCACATAAGATTACATGTAAACTTCATCTCAAAACATATTAACATATCTTGTTAGGGAGTTTTTTTATTGTGATTCAAAGTTCCACAGAAGAAGGAATATCATCAATTGCATAATATTCATGCTCTATCTTGTCTTTGTAAACTTTCACGATTCTAATGCCAGATTTATCTGACCCCAATTGGCCTCCAATTGCAGATGAAACCACTACTTCCATAGTTTTGTAAGTACCACCAGCATTACGATGATAATGCCCACAAAATGCCTTCTGAACACCTGAAACAACAACATAAGTGAGAATTTATTTTTTTTTTAATAGTATTTCATAATCCTATTTTAACATTATCATTTTTAAAATCCGATTTACACAAATTAACATTGGCAAATTATACTCTATTGATGTATCACTTCAAGAACATCTGGTTTCTGTATGGGCAGATCAAAGAGGGGATCCCGAAGGGAAGTAAACAGGTGGGACTTTTTTTGAAATGCTGTGGGACTCTTTTTTATGGAAAAGTTTCACTTGTGGTTATTGTATCTTATTTTTTATAATACATAAAAAAATACTGTCATATTATAAATAATCTGTATAACATACATAATATTTTGTAATTCTTTTAACACAAAAGGGAATGATTACATGTAATAGAATTATTTCTAGATTCAATGAAAAAGGAGGCTCATATCCCACAGGCAATTTCCTGCTTCTGCCTCAGGATTTTCAGTATTATTCTATTTTTGAAAGAAAGCAATAATATATCATGATGAATATGAAAAGGTAATTCCTAATTCAAATTTATGATGAAATGCTATTTCAGGATCAGAAGTGATATGATTATTTTTTATTTAAATCTTTTCACATTTTGTACAATTATTTGGTAAAACATTCTACGGAAATCTCGTAAATCTTCATAAATCATTTTACTCCATGACAAAAAAAATCTGATATCTATTATACTGTGTGGCCTACTTTTTTAGAGCAGTTACAACAGCTGCCAAATCGCCCTAAGCATCTCCAACTCTTAGAATGCAAACTGCATGAAAGTGCATAACTAGGGATTTCATGGAACTTGGGAACTCTGTTCTCTCAACATCAGGCATAAGCAATATCAGCCAATACTTTTAAATACAACCTTAGAAAGTATTAAATAAAAGCATACCAGCATCTACTAATTTGTCCAACATTACTCTTTGGACTTCTTTACTAAGGGTAAAATAACTTTTTTCTACTTCTTCATTAGTAGATTTCAAAAACCAAGGAATATGTTGCAATAAAATCACACGACTTCCTGATTTGGATTTTGCCAATTTTAGTTGTTCATCAAGCCATTCCTCATGTTTACTTGCAAATTCTCCAACATATTTTGAGTCTGCCAAGTACTGGCTATTGATGGTTAAAAATAAAACACCACCACACCAAAAAGAATAATAATCATCTCCCCAAGAAGCTTTGTATCTGCAACAAAAAAATCAGAAAATTTACAAAACAATTATTTCTTGTTACACACAATAAATGTTTGATATATCCCCATATTACAATGTATATTCAAGACATTTACACACATCCTCACATTTATATATATCTGTGAATATATATTTGTGAAAATTTGTTTTGTGTATTGTTTGGTAATATGATATGAATGACAAACACGAATGAAATTGAAAAGGAAACTATTATTATCCAACTAACACACTAATGTAATAGAAACTTGTACTAAACCGATAGAAGCTCTCAACTGACTTCAACTCTTCTTGAGTACTATGATTGAAGGTTTCCATGTAAACTAACTAGTTCTATATCACTAACTCGAATATGAGTCGACCATATATCTAGTTCTTTGAAATCAGAGAAAAATGGAAATTTTAGCTCTCATATTTCAAAATTTTTGAACATGTTCAGCAATTCCTGCAAAGTAAAATTAAACAACTAAAATATGACCAAATTTGACACTTCTGCAATAATTACATTCTTTTGATAATTAAAATTTTCTTGAATATGTAGTAACTTCCATACTTAGTGAAAGTTACATCGAAGTTAGTTGGATAATAGTATCCTTTTCAATTTCATTCTAATATTACAATATTTTGCAGTGGTGCAACAAGGATGTTTTAGGGGGGGATTTGGAGGTGGTGTAGGTGTAGTGACCAACTGACTTCTGGTTTCCTTATCAAGAATTTTTTCATTACCTTGAATTTAAAGTTCTTGTTTAGTTGTTGATTTATAGTTATTTATAAAATATTCAACAGAGTTATTGAATGGCTTTCATTATTATAGTAAATTAGTAAAAACTGTGTATTTGTAATTATGCATGATCAGCTCCTGGGAGGAGTTAAAGCCCCTCCCAGCCCTGTCTTGGGCACAACAATGCAATTTTTAAAAAATTTTTGTTGACAACTTTCCTGGTGATGTATGAGGACAATTTGGAACATATAATATTAACGTCTTCAAATTGTATTAGTACATGTCACACAAGCCATATATATCTTCCTAATCCCTCCAAACCACTGAAGGTGGTTTAACATTGCCTTATAAATACCAGTATTTCTCAACCAATGTTACCAGTTAGTTTGTTCACTGTCTTTGTTCAACGTACCATTCATTTTGATCATCAGGAATATTCATATCATGAATGTTTTAGGTTCGTGCAAGTTTCATAATTCATACAATTCACAGTTCACAAGTTCACAGTTCATGCAAGTTTCAAAATTTATACAATTTCATTCATAAAGAGTAGTAACTGTTAGTACTAATTATTACCATTCATGCATAGTTCTTAAAATAATTAAATAATTATATTAAAAACCAACAAAAAAAACCTCCTTTAAGTAAATGTAATTGATCTGTTTGAGTCTATTCTTTTTTCCCCACAGATATTTTTAAAAAAAGTGATAAACTAACATTTCAAGTCCTTCAGGTAAAGGTTGGTCACCAACATCATGGTTCCCACATGTCACCAAAACAGGAATACTGGGATCTATTTTACTGAAGATCCTCTTGAAAGTAGCTTCTTGTGCCTTATAGAGATCAGGTTTTTCAGCTGCAATAAGAAAGTAATATTATATGTATAAAGACGTAATTTCAAAGAGTAATGTAAAGTCTTTCATATGAAAAAGTATTTATTAGCAATTTTGTACTTTAATACTCTGATACCAAAAATGTGGTCCCTTTCAAAATGTCCACCCATCCGTCTCCACGTCAGTCAGTCAGTCTGGGAACAACCATAGCGCCTAAAACCATAAGTACAATTTCTTCCAAAATGAATATTCCCTAGTTGATCTGGTTCCACTCGAGATGCCACGATTTTGAAAAATCTTTCTTCAAAATTTGGGGGTGAAGCCCTCCGGACACTTTCAAAATTATCTCAAAAATGGCTCTAAATATTTTCTTTAAATTTCTTGTAAGAATAGAATAAAATACACTTATTAAGGTGAAATAGGTCCAATTTTCATGGATAACTCTCTGTTTTTTTTTGTATACCACATCAATATGTGCATCATTATTTCACATTGTGAATTAGGTAGTTAGTTAGAGTTTCATTCAATAGTAATGTTCGTATTACAGTGTTAACTTTTATTATTTTTATTATTGCTTTGTGTAATCATGATTTTATGACTTAGTTATTAAAAGTGTTGATGCTTGGATTTTATAATTTATGATTGTTTGATTGGCATATTAGCATTCTTTACCTTCATTTGGAACCAGAAAAAAATAACGGTCCATCAATTGACTTTATAGAAATAAATAATTTACATTAGTGTTTCCCAGTGAGGTTGGTTTCAATACTTGGAGGTTGATGAAATGTTAGAGGGGGTTAATAGTGATCAAGGGATAAACTGGGGGTCAATTGCCAAATATGCTCGGGTAACTGATTGGTGGTATTCAATATTCTATTGATTACAAAAAATTATTGTAATCAATAGAATTTTGTAAAGGTTTCTATTGATTAGCATTATTGTCAGAGAAAAAAGAAGAATTACATAAAAAATTGAACTTGTGTGTAGTTTGTGTGCAAAATTAAATTCGGTATCTCTCAATTCATTTATTTTGGTTAATAATAAGAAATATGTTGAAAGTATTTCAAACTTAAATTAATATTTTTACTTTTATTTATGTATGTTTGCTTTTAATATTATTACTTAACATAATTTAATATTTTACTTATTGGTACATAGCACTATAGTGAAGTTTATAATTCTTCTAGGCCTTTGAAATATTTGCTTTATTTCTTAAATCTTTCAACAATGCCTAATTGACCTTAGCATGGCTCATAACAGATTTCATTTCTTTTATTACACACTCAAGTCAAATTAGTTAAAACAGCAATGATTACAAAAAACTTAATGTTTCTTCAATATAAAAATCACACACATTTAAGAAATAAGGAACTCATAGAAGAATACTTGAAACAAGGGTGCCTGATTTTATTAAATTGAATGTTTTAGCCCAGTAATGCACACAAATGTAGATAATTCTTGAGTGATAAAATACACACATGTAATAAAAAATTTGTAAAAATCAGTCAACAGGAGTCAGTCAAACATTTGTCAGTCAACAGGAGTCAAATAGCAACAGAACAAATGTTCCAAACACAATATTTCTGCCCTGTAAAAATTAAATACCTACACAAGTGCAAAAAATACGATCAAACAAATTAGACACTAAAATGAACGTACAATGACAACTCTGAAATACAAATAGTTTTGCCACCATGATCTAACAATTAGTCAAATGAACTATTAATTGAAAACTGTTTTCTGTAACTAGGTTAATAACACATTGGTGATGTTTCATGTTATAACCTGATACAATTCAAAAACCACAATTTCTTCCCAATACACTAGTAACTCGATTTCACAGATGTCTAACCCACTACAGCATTTATCAAGAACATCAACAAGCCAGAATATAGCTTCGTCAAGATTTACCAACATACTGCCCCGCGATGTTAAACATTTTATAACACTTATGTTAATTTGGCAATTAGAATTCAAGGTAATGGAAGAATTATACAGAAATTACAATGTATCAACATTATTTTTATTGCACTATTTTGGTTTGCTGATCAAAGAAAATAGAATATCGAAACAACCAAAGTCAGCTCTCGTCCTAGGCCTTGTGTAATTTTATTTGAATCTGCCGCGCTTGGCCATTCACAGATGTCAACCAATCACGGACCGTAATTTTCTTCTAGTTCCGAATGAAGGTAAGGAATGCAATGCAGCCGGGACAAGCTCTAAGCTCCCGACCGGTCTTCCGGCAAGTGTGGTAGTGTATTTCATGTTGTAAGTGTGAGTGTGTGTGTGTGTGTGTGTGTGTGTGTGTAAGGGGTGAGGATAGGACAAGGAAGAGGCAGGAAAGATCGCGCGCGGTCCGTAACCCGTTTGTTAGGGTACTGCTCCGGCAATCGCCTGCTGTTGATCGGAGAAACCACGGAAAACTACCGATTAGAGCAGCCGGCCGCTAAAATCCCCCCCCCCCCCAGACAGCGACTGAATTCGACATAGCTGACAAGCTTGTGTCGAAAATCCTGCCGCCGCACGGTGTTTCGTTTGGCACATCTGGCTGGCCAAAATTAATATCTCGAAAACTTCTGGTTAGATTTTAATGAAATTTTGCACACACATTCTGACGAAGTATTTAAATATGTATTTCAAAAATAGAATATGTAACTTTACATTAACCAATAAAACTATCAGATTTTGAAATGGCATTTAAATAAAACTACATGTAATTGAACTAATGTTTTATTCGGATTGAAAAAATGACAAATAATTAATAGAATACTACTTCATGCAATTATATAACTTTCTACAATATTATTTGATAGTATAATTAATATATAAATATAAGTACTATTACCATTCGTTAAAGAATTCTGATTTGAGCTTTAATATTAGACTTTTGTATCTTAGAACTTACAATACTGAAATTAGTCAGAATCAGAGATGTCATCACGTTCCTCAGATAAAGATGGAGTAGCTAAAGGTTTTTGCAATTCCTCTGACAAACCATGTACTTTTCTTTTGTGGCCTTTACCCAGGCTGGAAATATATGAATCAGAGGATATTAACAACCTGTGGAGAAGGTCTACATTAATCACTTCTCTTGAATGTTTCCTTGTAAAAAACTCTTGGAAATTGCGTACATCTTTATTTCGGGCTTCGTGAACCTCTTCAGAGAGCTGGCCTATTGGTAAAATACAAAATTTAATAATTGTTTCTCCATGCATCAGGACCTTATGCACAGTCGCTGGCGTGGCGTACCACTTGTAAAGATCTAAGTACTTTTTCTTCGTGACCTTTGCAAACTCCCCAAATGCCTTGGAATTAATTGAATAACCACACGACAATGTCTCCAAAATAACACTGAATCTTTTAATTAATTCCTCACTGATTCCGGTTATTTGCGCTGACAATGAGTTTTCCCAAAAAAATGTACGTGCAGTGTTACCATCATTGTATTACCTCTACTCTGTTTGGGCATATCGACAAGTAAACCCATTCCTCGTTTGAATCTCTCCTAAATTTCTTTTTTACGTGCTTCTACTTTTATTTTGTCCTCTTTTTTACGAATTGGCCATTTCCTGACTTCGAGCCTGTAGGAAATGTGAAGCAAACACTCAAAGAAACGGATTCGAGCATGAAGTGGAGACAAACCTCACTGAAGAGTTGATGTGTCTATGTCTCTTTCATCTGCGTTCGAATTCATTTCTTTAGGTGAGGTCCCGCATAAGTAACAATTTTGGGAGGAATTATATTCTTGTAAACCACATCTCTGTCCGTGCGCCAACCAGTTTCGCGCAATACTTCGAAGACCGCGCGCCTAGTGAGCGAACGCACCGGCACAGAAAAGAGGTGATAATTATCAGATATGCACTTCTCTGCAAAAAGTGTAACGATAATATTGAAAAGAAACCTTTTCAGAATGTATGCATAGTAGTTTCAAGACCGAGAAATGCCGAGCGAATTTTGTAACTCAACATTTACTTTCAATTTTCGAATATGCGCATATATTTTAAAGTCGAACTTTGTGTAAAAAGTTCTAAGCATACTTGTCTTTGAAAATTACGAAACAATTACATATGAAAAAACATACCTTTCGGAGAATTTTCCATTCCAGAATTATTGAAATATGCATAAGGAGAACACTATAAATAGGACTGAACTGCAAGCACTACCGAACAGGACTCTGGGGATCGGCGCCGGCTATCGGCGGGACGTAACTTAACACCTCCCCTGAGACCGACCCTTATGAATCAGCGCCTTATAAACACAGGGGCCATGTGCCCTGGATGTTTATCTATAGAATGAGTCAAAAACATCGCCCAAAAGTGGAACTTCGAAAAAGGGGTTTTGGCCAGCTGGATGTCTCAAACAGCACACCGTGCGCCGCCGACCTAGGACCTCCCGGTCAGAGGGTCTGCAGTTACATCAGTTGATGCAACGAGCCATCTCTCCCGCCAAAATCTGTGTAAACCGTGGCACCATACGTGATCGAGACGATCTCTACGTGGATATTTGTGTGGGAATTCAGGAGATAGGAATGTGATAATTTTCTGTGGATTAGTTTATTATTTCAAATCAGCCATTATTACACTTGAGATTTATATCAATGTTGATGATTCAAGGGTGAGACTCAGGGTGTTACAATTTTAGTTCATTTGCTCTTCCTTGTTCATTGTTTATTTTTCGGTGTCAGAACATTTTACTATAGTGGGTGTCGGTTTCTGAAAGACAGTAGTTGTTATTTGATATTAGATTTAGAAGATTTATCGCTTGTGCTGTTGCTTTATTTTTCTTATTGTTATCGGAAATGAAGTCTTCACATACTTCATTCCTCACATAGGGAGAGGGGCTAATGTAACAGCACTGAGCTAAATGTTATATGTGATTAATTTTATTACAAACAGAAAAAGGCCGTTCAGCAGCGGGGAGCCATGTGTTAAAAGCTTGAGAGCAGAGCGATCAGGAATTGGGCACTTTCCACGGCGACGGGCTGTTATAAGTGCGATTTTTGTAACTTTGCCCCTCAAGCCAGTACGGCCACGATAGAATATCACTCGGCATTTCGCGTCTTTCTCGCTCGTGCCTCTAGATGTCGCATGATCGCAAGCACTGCTTGATACAGATGCGATCACGCGATATCTAGCGGCACGACTGACAAAGACGCGAAATATTGTGACATATTCCATCGTGAAGATGGGTCTTAAGGGTCAAAGTTACAAAAACCGCACGATAATCCCCGTCGGCACGCGGCGGACGAGCACACCGCCCTATTGTCTACTTCGCGGAGGCAAGGAAGGGCCGTGTCGTCAGGGGTTAGGTATGCGGGCGTCATTAGACGGTGCCAGCAACTGGGAGGATACGAGTCACGGGACCGGCGAACGGATCGCGAGTGGGCGCCGGGAGACACCTCACTCATAAGCGTGGAAGAGGGATCGTGGACCCCCTTTAAATACGAGAGACCGCCATTTCCACACCCCATCACAATATTATTTTTCTTCGCTCCTTGTAGTTCGAATCTCGAACTCCGTTTGCTTCACAGTTTTCACCGGACAGTATACGTTTTGCTAAACGTTTTCCGAGCTTTGATGTTCGCTTCAATCGGCCTAATTGAATTCTAATGAACGCGTTCGCGACCAACCGCTCACATGTGAGCACATTAGACGGCGGAAGACACGCGGGGTCTCCACTCCGAGTACTGTTTCCGCGCGCACGGCCATCCAACGTCAGAGAGGGCAAATGAGGCCGCTGCGCCTGCAAAACGACGGAAGCCTGGACTCTAGGACGCGTCCTGCGCGAAGGTGCATCCGATCTCCACCGACCTCCCGGACCCATGTTTTCATTTTCCACTAGACTTGTGAATGGGACTGACTTAGAGCTCTCTGATTCGTCAGTGATGGCGGCGCGCGAAACAGGTTTTCAGCAACGCCATCTTTAGTCGCCAATGACCAAGCTGTTTCTAAGGCGACCTTAAATAAACAAATTTAAAAAAACAACGCCATCTTGAAAGACTATCTATGTTCTAGAGGGCGTTGGTTTCAGCTGGTGGCTCACTCGAAAAGATACATGGTACGCCCTTGTGAAAACGTAATGTTTATCGAGGTTTTTTGATGTAGAAATTAGTTTGGAGCTGAATTTTCAATTGCAAGGTGTGAAATGCATGAGAGAGGAGTTGCAATCCGTTTTGTAAATATGAAAATCAAAAGTAAGATATGGATATCAGATGAATTTTCTGATAGAACATGTTAATTCAATTACCAATCATTGACAGATTTTATTTTCTCAAAATTAACATTGAATAAATCATTGTTAATATGTACTACAACTTAGAAAACAATCATCAATATTAATTTACAACACCTAAAATAATACTTCCTAATCTTACAATTAACATTGGCCCAATAAAAATAAGAAATTATAAAACTGACTGTGAATGATTGATGAAGTACAACAGCTGTGGGGATAAAACATACCTAAAACAAGAATATGTAAATGCTATCAAATCAGGTCCAAGGTTAAGAGCAATGAATTGTAAGTTGACATAACTGACTGATTGTAGATTATTAGTCTGTAAGCAAACACAATAATTACTTATGAACAAGTATGAAAATACAATACAATCAGAGAGCTCTAAGTAAGTTCCATTCACAAGTCTAGTGGAAAATGTAAACATTTCCCGGACCTCGCCGCCCACACCACCACGTCTATCACGATCACCCAATGGGTGGAACAATTAACAATCAAAAAGGGAATGTGTTGTAAAGCCAACGAGGGTTATGTCGAAAGGGGATGTAAAGAAAGTAGCATTAAGCACTATTTGGCCATTAAAGTAATGTTTAAACAAAAGGCTAATTGTCATTAGAGATCCCTGAAATTCATATGTTCCCTCTCCCCATCAGGCTTTCAGAGGTTGAAGCAACGTTTGCTAACTGACAGCTGGGCAAGCTCTCAAACAGCGAGGTAGGTCGACGACTGGTTACAATACAGATTGCAGGAGTGATGTTCAGGTAAATTTATGTCCCAATAATCAATGCTTCCCTTTATTTCATTATTTGAGGGAATACTTCTAAATTAAAACAATACACCTCTTCAAAAACAAACCTAAAAACAAAACATGATTCGTACATCAACTCAATTCACTATCTGTATTTATCTAAATGACATCTTTATTATATCTATGAAACAAAATGAAATATCCTTGGATCTTATCTTACCATTAGACTTAATCTTAACCATTACAGTGGCATTGTTGGAAAATCAATGAATGGAATAAGTAATGTGTTGTAAACACTTTTCTATAGAACGTCATTTATGAAATGACATGTAAACAAAAAAACTTAATTGTTTTGAAATAAGTTTTAAAAGCATACACTTTTCATCTTATTTTGCATCAATGAATAAATGTTTTTATCTCATATTAATGAGAGTAGTTTTGTTACTGGATGAAATCAGCACTATTTTGTAAGTACATTTATGTTGACAGTAATATTGCACTTACAACTGCTTTAAAGCATAGGTGAGGAAAACAAATTTGTAATTATTTTTTTTCCATTCAAAAATTAAAGTTAAATTTATAAAATAATACTTTGAACAATTTTTGCATAATTTAATCAGCACATTGCACAGAACCAAGAACTTTAAAACTGAAAATAAATAGGCACACAAAAAAAATGTTTACTTATTGGAAACTTTATGCTTGTCAATAAACTCATGCTCTCACACATACACACAGAGAAAACTTACTTGGAACCGCATCACACAAATCTCCACATATTATGAAGAACCTTGGTTTGGGGTTCAATGAGTTTATTTTTTCCACCACTTTTTCAGTCAGTTCAATTTCCTTATCCCAATTAGGTATTGGGTTTTTATTAATATATCTCTCAATTAGACCATATTGTGGATCTGCACCTTGGATGAAATACCATGGGGACTGCCATTCTTCTTCAACTTCTAGAATATAGATAGTATTGCACAGTAATTATTTTAAGAGCCCAAGATACATTTGATTACATTAACTGAGAATTGAATATCTTTCAAAACTTCCATATTTTCTTTAAATTTTAACATTTGATACTATAAAATGTTATACAAAGTACAATTTTAATTCTTGTGAGAACATTTTATGAACAGATATAAGCAGAAGAAAATGCTGAAGTGGAGACACAGCTACTTTTTTTATTTCCCAAACGTAGTATTTAAGTGTTGCAAGGTTGCAAAACACTTATTAACTTAGTAATTCATTCTCTTTACATACTGCCTTTTTTTAGCAAATGGTGCAATATATTTACACGTAAATTCTTCAAAATGATTTTGTTTCTGGTCCAGCTTTTTTCTTGTAAATTTTAAAGGGTGAAGCAGGTAAACAAAACTGATACACAGAAATATTATGTAAAGCATTAATTTCAATAGAAAGAACATCTAGAATAATACAAGAGACAATTTAATTTTTAAGCCCAATATTCTTAAAAAAAATATACTTCCAATTCTCAAGAAGGAGGAAAACTTATTTAATAAATGAAGTGTGAAAGTAAACACACAGAAACATTTCTTCTAACTGTAAAATTAAGTACCTACACAAAATTAAAATTATTAAATGCTGGTATTTCTGCTCAATTTTGTAATGTAATTCCTATTCAGTAGATATGTAAATAAAATCTTTATGGACACATAAAATTCTAAACGTTTGTTTGCTGTACTATATACATGTACTTCACTAGTAATTTTGTATTCTTGTGAATACAAAAAAATACTTTGAAATAAGATTATACATTTGTTTACGTTCTGACATAAAATAATATTCCTTTCAAATGGGTTCCCACAAGTACATTTCCCAAAGAGCTGTAAAGAAAAATGTTAATACCCACATATGTAGTTTCTTGTAACAGATCAAAAGATCAATGGAGAAATTTTCTCAAAAAGAATTATAACCTATTAATAGGCCCTACTTATGAATGCATTCATTTGAGCATTGCTTTTTTGATAGAACTCACAAATATACAAACAAAACTTGTATTATAGGCTTTTGAAGAAAATGAAATATGAGTTACCCTTCTTAAAAAAGTTTACATTATTGTATTTTGTCCAAATCTTCCATTCATTATTCGAAACATTAGTTCCTTCTTGTCCGTGTAGCTCCGTCGCCTTATCTGAAACATGAACTTCCTTCATCATAATGGACAACAACTATTATTTTATAAATCAAAAGCAAATTTGCCGCACCATCACCCATCACAATTCGCAAAGCGTGTACCAGGCGTGTACCGTCCCGTCAGCTGACCGTCAGGTTCTACTGATTACACACTCACCACTCATGATATAAGAAACCACAAACGTGGAAAACACGAAACTGCAGATAACGATGCCTAAGGTAAATAATTTCATTCTTCTTTCTTTACATTACACTTTACTGTCACGTTACTTGCCTAGGAATTAAGCGGACACGATACTTATCAACACAATTTTCTTCAGTGTTTTCATCAGTATACTTCAAGGTTACAAAAACTGCCAATGAAATTCTCTAAACCTAGGCGCGAAATTTCAATGCATTTCTGTCCCTTTGGAATTTAGACCTCCCTAAATCCTTTTGTTGCGTAACATTGTTTGGGTACGAAAAGCCAAAAACAAAGTTTTCATTAAAAACAAGTAAAAATATAATTGTAATGCTTTATTAATATTTCAACTACTTCACCTCTTTCAACAAATTTCTCTTCATCAAAGTGCTTCATGCACTGCATACGTCTAGTGTCTGACCAGATACATCTGTTTCTGATACACCTACGAAAATAAAATGAAAAACGTGTGTCACACTTTGGTGAAGTGGAGCCTCCTTCAAAATAAACCAAAAAAATATTGAAAATAAACAATATTACCAAGTGGTGCTTAATTTGTACATCAAACTAATTGCCATGACTAGCTACTTTTTTGGATATCAAAGAAACTAAGTAGAGACTAATTTACAATCACAGTCACTCAAACTATTCACTCCTGCCATCCAAATATTAACATTTTATATTATTCACTAATGCACTTTTTTACTTTCTCACATACTACGTACGTAAAATAGATGAATCCGTATTGCTGCAGCGAAAAAAGGCTATTTTAAGCAGAAAAATCTAACTTTTTCTAACACGTGTAGTTAAAATCCACGTTTTGTGGATCCTTTAAACGTAGATTAAAGTCCCAATAGCGTCTCGTACTGAAGTTGCAAGGTTGCACAACACCCAAACAATCGTAAAATACTTATATGTTAGGAATATATAATATCCATTTAATGACACTCAATAATCGAGTTATTGCCAGTGCCGACGCTAGGCATGGCATGGGCAGACTGGGCGATTGCCCGGGGCCCGATGTTGGGACTCATGGGAAAAAATAGTACAAAATGGAAAAATAAATTAGTACTCGAGAATATCGTTATCGTAATTTTATAAGTCGCGGTTCAATAGTCTGATATTTCACAAAATGTTCTATTAATGTTTTACCTTAAATAGTCAATTATTGTCATTACTTATAAGTATAACTTATTACTTTGTAATGAAACAAATGACGCTAACATTGCCCCGGTCCCAAAATTGTCTAGCTCGGGCACTGGATATTGCAATAATATTGATCTATGAAATCATGTTGAAATCAAACTGGGCCCGACGAACTCTCTTTCTGGCGTCGAGTTGCAAACCACGCCGCGAACCTGTGTTTGATGACACGCTCTTAAGGGCATGCGAAGCAAGAGCTATTTGACTGGTCGCGCGTCCATATGAGTCTCCTTTAAGGCGGCTCCTTTTACGAGCACTCTGTCAATCCTCGTGCGTTTTAGCATCGCAACGATACGTAGTGTCACACAGGCTTCCATCGTAGTGCACTGAGAACCTCATCGTCGGATGTTCTTGACGTACTCGGGGAAATACCAGTTTTCTATCTTCGTCCAAATATTACTGTAAATACGCGTCTTACTGTTAGTCACTTGCATGTTATTAAAAGTGGATACTTCTGTTCCCATAAGCATGACACAATATTTTGGGACAGCGGTCTTTGCGAGAATCATCAGTTTCATATCCTTGATGGGAATAAATTTAGTTTGGAGAGATCAATAAAATAATTCAATCCATACATTGCCAATAGCTATACTTACTTGAATATCTAAGCATCCTCATGTTATACATTTTAATAATTGGAGATAATTATTTTAGAGTGGAGGAAGTGTTGAAATAACTGAATATTCAAACACAGAGTATGTTCCTAATATTTTTCTTATAAAAATTATGAATTATTAATTGTTTTTAAAATTTGTCTTTCGAGATTCAACAATTAGAATAACTTCATCGAAGATGAGAAACAAAAAGTAACTGCTACTGAACATATAGGTAGGTAGTATTTTAGTTTAATTTTTGGGAGTCATAATAATCTTTAAAACTATACAGCAGTTAAAAATGGAAAATAATTACGAAAATAAATATGAAATTTTATACTATAATAAATAAATAAATAGGGTCGTCCATAAATTACGAAACGCTAAAGAGGGGGTAGGGGGTTTGAGGCAACGTTACGCTACGTTACATAGGGGCAGGGGGGTATTCGATTAGTATTACGCAACATTGGTATTTTTTTAACATTTGTTGAAATAATTTATTTTTGTCTTATACTAAAACATTATAATTGTATCAAATTAATTTGTTTAAAAACAATAATTTAACGTAATTAGAAGTTGTTTCAACAAATGGAAATATTGTTTTGTTCGTCAATTTTGTATTGAATCTATAAGATTACGAAGAAAAAATTCAAAACTTATCTGTAGTATTTTGTAGAATCCAATTAAATTGACCCAGTAGATTTTCGCCCATGCGCCATCTAACACGGCGAGGTGTGCACGGCTTGTGAACAGACATATTCTCGCGTTTCTTCACACAAAATTTGCTCCCAATCTTATTGTTAGGTTCAGTCAGCATCGACAATTAATTCCGACTTTCATTATCATAAATATTAATATACAACGAAAAAAATCAATACAATTTTTTGACTGAGCTGTAATTTATTTTCACTTCTTCCATTTACAAGGGGGAGGCGCAAACATTACGTAATTTTTTAGGGGTGTTCAATCGCGCGTTACGGGTGCGTTGCAGGGGGGAGAGGGGGTATTCAATACACTCCAAATTTGCGTTACGTAATTTATGGACGGCCCCAAAGATGCAGAGAAGATAATAAGGGGGGATGTAAGAGATCTTTGGAGTCATGTGATTTAATTCGTGGAAAAGGATTGACTGTTTTGCCAATTTGAAAAGAAGGAGAAGGAAGAGAAGCATAAAATTGATCTGAAAGTCGAAGGATCCGAGACTTTAAAGGAAGAATATTAAATACATGTAATATTTGATCATTTCTAATGAACCGAGGTGCTTTTAACATTTTTTCTTAAATTTTCATTTTGGATTACCTCTAGTTTATGAATATGAGATTTTGCTGTACCACCCCACATGGGGAATGCATAAGTTAACGAACGGCGAATTATTTATGTAAATATAGTCAATGCAGAATCTACAGAGAGGTGAGAATTTAGAAATGGATATAATTTTAAAAGCTTGAAATTACTTTAATTTACTATAGATAAAATATGTAATTTCCAAGTTAATTTAGTATCCAGTTGTAGTTCAAGTAATTGAAGTATTAGTAGGAATCCAAGGAATTGTTTTATAGTTAACTAGGAAAACCCGGCAGATGTTGTTCTGCCCTTCATCTCCCTCTTTCCCCTTTCTCACCGTCTCTCCCTCCCTCCCTCTGTGTGTCTCTGCCGCTCTCTGTCCCTCTCATTCACATTTCATTGCAGATTCTCCACGTCTCCGAGCACGTGAGGTAATATCTGGAAGCGCCGGACTAGCAAAAACGTAATAGAAGTTCAAGATTTTTAGATTATGGTGTGAGAAACGGTTCTTTGGGACATAACTATATCATTGACAACGAATGCTATTTGTGGATTAATTAAATGAGGAATGTCTGAAATGTATAGGCTGGATATTATGTTCAGTAGAAAAAATATTGTTAACTCGAACTTGAAATGTACGATTCAATAAAAAATCTTGATAAAATGTTTTGTAAATAAATAGGAAATCCAAATTTCTAAGTTTATAAAGTAAACCATTTTGCCATTCTTTATCAAATGCCTTTTCAACATCTAAAAGTAAATTGTTTCTTTTGAAAACTGGTTGCTATAATCATTCTTGAATTGTAGAATATTTAGATCTAAATACAAATTGAGAATTTGGAAGTAAATTAGTTTTATTAATAAATTTAATAACTCTTGTTAAAATTGTTTAATCAAAAATTTTTGAAAATGTAGATAATAAAAAACTAATTGGATGAAAATTTTCTGGTCTACTACAATCTTTTTGTGTTATAGGAATGGGTACTACAAACGCTATTTTCCATATTGAAGGATAGTAATTTTATCTAAGACGGGCATTATATATTGATGTTAATGAACTAATAACTGCATTTGGAAAATGTTTAAATACTACGTTAGGAAGTCTATCAAAACCTGGAGATTTATTATTTTTTAGTTTTGTTATAATAATTTTAATTTCCAAAGGAGAAATAAATTTGATTTGATCAGTAACCATATAAAATGGATTTTGGATGTTTTTTATTATTTTCATAAAACAAATAATTGGTAATCGGATTATTGGTAAATGACCTATAAAAGTGTTGTGCAAAAAATTATGCCTCTTCAGAATCTGCAGTAGTAATTCTATTTTATCTCTTTACATAATTATTTGACGTTCCTCTTTTGTTATAATTCTAATAGCAGACCAAAGTGATGAAGAATTCGGCTGAAGTTGGGATAACTCATTATTAAAGTTAATATATCGATATTCTAACTTTTCTCAAACAGAATGAGTTTATAAATTTAATGATTTTTTGAGTGTGGGATCTCAAGTTAGTTGCCATTTATGACAAGTAATGTGTTTAACTAGTTATTAAATTTAATAATTCTTTCAGTAAAATATTAAAAGACAATTTTATCGACGAATGAAAATGAATCATAGATAATTCTAGTGCTTTTTTTGACATTATTTATAATTATCAAAATTTCATTATACATGTCAGAAGTACGTAAAGAGGAAGGATATTTTGGAAACCATTGCATAAAAGAATTAAAAATAGTCCAATTAATCCTTCCTTTAATGGGAGAGTTATTATATTGACATTTTAAATTTTATGAAATGTTATTAAAATTGGATTTTAAGTAGGAATACAATATTGCATTATTGGGAATCTTATATTTTGAGAAATTACAATCTCAAGAATATTAGGAATAATTTTAATATAAGAATAATAAGTTGGTTGTGAAGGAGTATGAACTGACCAATTATATAGAGTGATTAAATAATATATGATCTGACCTAATAAGTGAAAAATAACCACATAACAAAGATACCTTAATGTTAAAACTTAGAAGACTTAAAATAATTCGTAGGACTTTTTATTTTTACCTGAAGAAATCTAAGAAGAAAGGTACAATAATTTTATACGGTTTTAGAAGCGTTTTTATGATTTTGCCACTTGTAGCCAGATTAAGGTTTACTATTTTCATAGGTTAATTATAAGAAAACAACAACGACCTCTCAGCAATACATAATCACACATTAAATCACATATTTTATTTCCACAACTTCAAAGAACGTAAAAGAGAAAATTTCCCTTTGTAAAAATCTGGTGCAACAGGCATGGCAAACCTTGCATATGCATAAAACCGCCTCTGTAACCATTTTAAAGAAAATTCACACTACTTTCAAATTCTTTCAATTTATTGGTATATACACTGAAATGTATATGGACACAGAACACTTCCGGGTCAAACTTTTAATGAATATCCTGCAGTGTGGCACATTGTAGTTTCACAAACACTTCAACCTGCTTCAATTATAAGAAAACTGAAACTTTATTTTATACATCGTATTTTACATTTTTTTAAATATTACACAGGAAGTACAGCATTCAAACATCTAATTAATTTAATTACAAGAGGAAAGTGTTCCCAGTGTGAAATTACAATCGAAAAGAAAAAAAAAATCTTAGAAAAACCAATCCCTCTCTTTTTCAAAATACCACAAATATTATTTTACATCAATTCTAATTACAAAATGTATTTTGTCATCAATGTCAATTATATTTTACTTTCAATAGCAACTACTGAACCTCAAGGCACTATCCCGCAACTATCAAAAGAGTATAACTTGCAGTGAAGTGGATTTGACCTGATAATACTGCCACAACAGGATGGACTATAAACTTCATAAATAGAATGAGTTTAAAATTTGAATATTGTGGTCAAGAACTATCAAGTCAATTATAGAAAAATCAGACTAGTAAATATTTCCTAACAACTTTTCAAAGTTATTTGTTATGAAACATTATTCTCTTATTCTTTTAAAAAACACAAAAATTCAAATAGTGTAAACTTAAAGTTACTTTTTCAGGAAGCCATAAGTACAACAGCTTATACCTTTGTCCCATCTGGTCCCACAATTCAGTTACATCACCGGATGCAGTAGTGTGACAAACACACTTCATTACTACACATTTTCACCAAAAAAAAACCAACATATTTTAGATAACATTTGGCAAAAATTTGAAACACAAAAGGTCTCAAATAATAAAATTCAATACATAATGAGCTGTCGTTTTGAAAGACGTTATTCACACATAATGAATGTGCTTAAGAATTCTCAAATCAGTGCAACAACAAATTATTATTATTATCAACAACCTGCTTTTAAGCAATTACGTTACTTCCAATCGGCAATTATCAACACAAATTTTTCAATCAGTTGCAGTTCGATTGAGTAAAGTCCATATATAAAAAATACAACAAAAAAAACCCTCCTTCCACAACATTAATGAAAATTCTCGCACACTACTTACAATTTCGAATCAAATGTCATCTTCCCACCAAAATATTATTTTATGATATAACACTGACAAATATCATCTTGAAATAATTCACAATGATAAGTCACAAACGAAAAAAGGAAACAAATAGCTAAACTGTCAAGATGTAATTACATTACAATTACAGATTAAAAAATTTACTTTATGTTCTCAATTGCACAAATGATGGAAAGACTAATTTAGCTGATCCACAGAATGGAATGCCATAAGTTACAAACAGGTGAACTAGGTTCTACTCTTTCTACTGTTCCAGTGACTAACTTCAGAGAATGACAGCTGTGTTCACACTTTCTGGCTTCTTGATAAGACCCACGCAGTGCCACACTCCAGGAGACTAACGCATAAAGCAATTGCCAAGCACTGCAAACTGCCACCACTCCAAGCATGTCACCCAAACTCATTCTTAGATAAACTGACCGCATTTCTGGAAACCGTCAACATAATCACAGATACGTTTACACACTGAAGTATTACCTTCAGCAACTGAGACAAGAACATGAATATCAAGATAACTTGTCTTTCAATGCATACCTCAAACCCACACACATGCACACAAACTCTATTCTATCACACGAAAATACCCAATGGCTTGACAAATATTAGAACTGTATTATAAATATAGATTTTTTCACTTTTTATACCTACTTCATTTAGATGCTTGCTTAATGATGTATCACATATTTAAGTAACATATATACAAAATGGCAAGGACATTGCCCAATTGGTACCCCAGCAAGGAGTGCTATTAACTTTACTTGTATATATACACTATCAATTTGCATTGGTTCTATACTAATGTCATTAATGACAGAATAAGGTGATTCCTTCCCTGACAATTGTTTGCCTCCCACTGCACATAACTTCTTCAGAACACAATGGGCAAAAAACATCTCAAATTAGAGAATTGAACACCAACAATGGTGCCTGTAGTATGTGATGATCATTTCATGAGAACTGATAATTTTCGTGGCCAGTCAATCAATTTACTGAAGTTTGATGATCAATATAGTGACCATTCAGAATAACATTTTCAGTAACAAATTATCTCAACTCTAAAGTTCTGAAAGCAAAAAATGTTACGATTTCCCAAGAAACTGACCATACACAATTAAACTGCTGAAAACAGGCCAGAGGAAATCCGCCATTCTCCATAGAAAGATGGCAGCAAGAGCCTGTCAATACAATAGGAAGTAGCGCTGTGCTCAACTGACCCTACAAAAGGTAAAGTATCAAAACTGGAAAGAAATATACGAAAAGAGAAATATTATCAAAAAATTGTGATGCAGACAATAGAAGTTTTCTTTAACATTGCATTAGCACATAGAAACTTCAGTGAATACAAGTCATAGAGTTGGATTGATTTTTTCCAGTTTAGTAATTTGTTGTAAAATTTGTTTTATACTAATGAACAAACATACACAACATATTATTCATTACAAGTCTTATGAAATATATTTATAATCTAGAATCAAAGCTTAATCAACTCAAATTCATCAATTTCTGGCATGTCAATACATATGCATGCTCAAGAGTTAAATCAATACAATAAAAATTTGTTTTCATCAACACTTTCTGGAAATGGAAGTGTGTCCATTCAAATTTAATTTTTTTTAATAAGAAATTTAATAAGAAATCATGAATCTCCATCACAACATGAAAAATAATCCATCTCCATTCAAAACATAAGAAAACAGTATTCTAATGCTGAGAACAAACATTTTCACAGCACTTACTTTTCATTCATTCACTAATGAAAAGTTTACAAGTGAAGTGAAGAAAGTAAATAGATTTCCTACATTAAACTAGGAGATAATAAAGAAATCTTTGATAAAGTTCTGATAAAAATGAATGCTATTAAAGTCTAATTTTCTTACTCGTGTAAATCTGTACCTTTTTTATTGCTCTTTATGAGTCTTAGAATGAACTGGCACTTCAAATTATGAAAGTAGGTCAATGGTTTTCATACTAAATAATACAATATTAAAACTTGAGTTCACAGGCACATAAGTGAGTATGTACAGAATTCAAAATTACCTTTTCTGAGTAAAATAGTATGAGAAGAAATAAAAACTTTATACCTCAGCTCTTTCTGAAACATAATTTACACAAAGCACAGCTCATGAGGTAGTTAAAATTGTGAACTACTTTGAATCTAAATAATGTTTTGTAAATTAAATCACTGTGAGACCTTTTTTACTATGCTTCAAACAACAAGTGACTGGTTTTGTTTATTTACAAATAATACTTCAACAAAGTACTCAAAGTTACAGTGAACTCCAAATATCATGTTACACACATTGCATACAATATACTATTCTCTTGAGTTACTAAATTGGCATTCTCTCTACAACTAGAAATTCTTCTACTCCTCAGTTACTTTTTTTCTTCTTTTTTTTTTTTTAAAGATAACTGTGACACACACACAAAAGTGTCATGAATTTTTTTTTTAATATAATTATTTTGCAGATGAGTTGAGTCAGACCATTGCACATGAGTCAGACCATCATTTGCATGAAAATCCATTCTTACAACCGATTTTAAATACTCCAAATTGTCAAGAACATCACTCTACTTAAACACCTAACTTTAGATTGGTTGTTTCCAGTCAAATTAGGTTATTTTGTTAATTCTATTGCTTTACTCACCAAACCTCTGCCTCACGCTAAGGCATATTAGTTTCATTCTGGGTTGTACAATTATGAAAACCTCATCAAAATTGTTCTGAACATTTTGCAAATGGAAAAAGGGCTCAAAACACTGTAATGCAAACTTTCAACAATATGATTTACACTGAAAATGTTCACCCTGTTTTACAGTGAATCATTTCCTGGTGTTTCAAAGATCTTTAGAACATGAGTCCATGAAGTTCTACAAAATCCATCTTATTTGCAGACCCATATCACACAAATTGCTAGGCATACACATCATGCATATCAACCCCATCAAAATGTGAGAATTCAAGCTTTTCTTAAAACAATTATCAATACATAAAACATACTCAATTACCAATACTTAGAAAAATCAGACCAAGTCAAAGTTTTTTAACTTTTACAAGAGGGATTTTGAGCACATTTAATTCAACTAATATACACATCCTGACAACAAATGTTCTGGAAGACCCTTCAGAATTTTGGAATCATCAAGGAAGAAAAAACACTTTTAACCTGGTTTTGACTAGCACAAATTATTAACTTCAGGAGGCAATCATTTTTGAAGATGACACCATCACAATTTCAGGAAGCTTAATTTAATATCAATCAACACTATTTTGAAGGTCACTTAATGTAATTTATATAACAAAAACACTAAAAAATGAGGTAAAAGTATTATCAATTAAATATACCTACACATCCTCCATACATTCAATAATCTTTCTGAATTAAATTATAGCAAAATTAATACTGAAGAGTTTCTCAGAACTTCTGGAGGAACTTGATAACTTCAGTTTTTGGATCACAGTTCAAAGATCTCTTTAAATATGCAAGATGGCACAATTCTTGCAAATATTTTTTTAGCACAAAATTATAATGATATAATGTTTTCTGATGTTATTTGTGTTGGCTTCTGAAACAATGAATTTTAAGTCTTCAACATTCATATAAATTTGTTGGAGTTTGATGTAAATGATTTTTTGACACATTTTACATTATATATTATAAAAAATAATATGATTTTCTGATGCACTGTACACCCAAAATAATATTGGAAGTGACAACTAATATAAGTTACTCAATTTATCGATATTTTAATAAGGTAAGAAGAAAAAACTTCTTTCTTCCCAAATCCAGAATCTTTTCCTAATAAAAAAATGATTTTGTTTCAATAACAATAACAATGTAAATTAAATGTCTCTTGATTTTTTCATCAATCATTAAACCACATTGGATACGGCAATGATAATGACAGATTTTGTAGTAAGGAAATGAGCAAAACCAACTTCCATAAGAGATAGTAAGGATGTTTAGCTTGACTATTCTATTAATTAGCAAGTTCAATTCCAAAGACCAAAATAATCTCATGTTTCCTAAACCACGAAGAAATGACCACAATAAAACTGTAGTCATAACTTCATGGTGCCAAGACTGAATGTACTGAATCCAAAAAATATAATAATTAACGAGAAATGAAGTCCAGTGACTAGTCTGAAATAACATTATTACATTTTGCAGGTGCAAAACATTCAGGGAGGCTCAATGAATTCTAGACTCACTGGAGAATACTGAGCTAACTAGAAGATTGTTACAAAATATAATGAAATTTTTAAAAAAACCTTCTGAAATTGATATCTGCTATTAAACAAAGATCTATTTTTAATAATATGTTAAGTGTAAAAAGAACATACAATTACATGACCAGTAACCAGATGGCCTGTCTCTCGACATTGAAGGTTATGTAAACCTTCTTTTTTCTAAACACACTTCTAACTATTTAGCAACAACAAATTCTAAACTTATATGCCCAAGAATAACCAATAGAAATATCAATACCAAGTTTTTCTAAGCTGAATTAGCATTACTACATACAATAAACAAATCACAATTTGCGAAGGCAAAATTATTACACAAAATAAAAACAATCATGCTTCGACAATTGAAACACACTCTTTGTGTCTTAATTCTCAATACTAAGTTCTTGAAGTGTTATAGCATCACTAGAAAAGTTTCCTAGGAGTAATGAGAACATGTATGTGAATGCTTTCCTTACCAAAAGTCATCATCTTTAAAACTAAATAACACTGGTAGAGCATTTTGATCACTAATTTTTGATGCTAGCTTGGCTTGGACCTAAACGAAATCTAATTTCTTTATTTTACTTGGTGAAATGTAAATTAAATGTCTATCTACAACACTGTTGATGGTATCAACTTCCAAGATAAACTTGTATTGTATGCATATTGCTTTCAGAGCACGGAAGAGTTTACACTTGTTACAAATGTAACAAGACAATTTTACACAACAGCACAGCGCTACTTCCAGCTCAAGTTTTGAGGAATTTGTCCTTATAATTAAGTCTTACACTAACACATTCACACAGTTTTCCAACAACTGTACATGCTGGCTTCTTGTAAATAACAAATGCATTAAAAAAAACACTTGCAATATTCAGACTCTTCTTGTTATGATGCAAACATTAAATATTTATAGACTCATGTTTTCTATATAACAGAAGACTCCTCTACCTGTACAAATGTAAAAATATTTTATATTTTGGTTTTTTTACCAAGTGCCCTTTATGAAGGAGGCTAGAGATATGTATGACAATACCACTAATTTATTCTCTCAGAGCAAAGTGGTAATATAAATTATAAAGACAATCTATAGATATTATTAATAAACACAGAGATTTAAAAAATTTAAGTTTCTGTTCCACAAATCCCTCTCATTCGCAGTAGGGAGTAAATAAATACATAGAAATGTGTAAAGATAACAAAATGTTATGATGCAACATTGACCTCCCTTGGTGATGCTGCCATGGAAACAGTTCCATCTACAGGAAGATGGCGATCTCGGCGGGCTTCACTAGTCGCCTGCCGAATAGCTTCTTTGTAAGGCCCCCTTTTCTTCTTGTTGTATCGAGCCTATTGACAGAGCTCAAAGATCAATAATATGTGCCAAGAAAATACTTCAAAACTTCTGTGTCATAGAAAGTCATGTTTCTCACCTTAAATGTTTCTAAGAAGGGACTCAGCTGATCACAAGGCATCAACGAAGATGTAGAGGAGCCATACCATGCCACATGAGCTTGTGGTGTCGGAGCACCTCCATCTTCTTTATGTGCCAGAGTTATACTCAAAACCTATGAACAAAGACATTACATATGTTACAGAATTAGATTACAAAGAAACAGCCATTAGAGAATTTTATGAGAGTCAATCATATCACAACTTTGTTTTGAGGTGAAGTTTATATATTTTCTCAATAAGGCCTCAGGGTTTGCACTAAGATATCACGGAGATCTCAGTTAACCCATTAATATTGTAAGATCTTCTGGAAAAATTATAAAAACTACAATGAAATAATATAAAATTTAAGAAAAAAGGGAGTAGAAATGTAGCAGAAAACTGAAGAAATCTCACAAATTAAGGGTTGTCAAGAAATTAAACAAAACAAATTGATATTCCTATTACGCATTGAGAAAATAATGGATAGATCAGAAAATTTTCAATGGGAGTGATCTGTGGTGAAATAAACTGATAATAAAATAACCAAGGGCATACATAAAAGGTTACTCCCAAAGAACAAAAATGAAAAATATCTAACATTATAAAATATTACTTTTGATTCAGAACTAATGAACATATTGAAGATAATGTCTCTTTGAAATCATTTGTGGAAATGAAGCAAAAATTAATTAAAATACTGAATATTTAAAAAAGTTTTTAAATGTGTAAAGCGAACTCTACAATAAAAATTGGAGAATGAAAGATCATGAATTATGTATCGACACAAAATCCAAACATTGCGTCAACAGAAATAAATAAGGAAAGAAAAGAAAAAACAAAGAATGGAATTTGTAAGAGAAATATGAAAGAGCACAAGTTTTAAAAAATGGAAAATTGGACTACCAGGGAAATGGAAGCAATGAAGAATAGTAATTAAAAGGAAGAGGAAAAGAGAGAGGGGGAGGGGGAGAGAAAGAGGAAAAGAGAGAGGGGGAGAGAAAGAGGAAAAGAGAGGGGGGAGGGGGAGAGAAAGAGGAAAAGAGAGAGGGGGAGGGGGAGAGAAAGAGGGAGACGAGAGGGGGAGGGAGGGGAGGGAGGGATGGAGAGGGGGAGGGAGGGAGGGAGAGGGGGAGGGAGGGAGAGGGAGAGAGGGAAGGGAGAGGGCAGGAGAGGAGAGGGAGGGCGGGAGAGGAGAGGGAGGGCGGGAGAGGAGAGGGAGGGCGGGAGAGGAGAGGGAGGGCGGGAGAGGAGAGGGAGGGCGGGAGAGGAGAGGGAGGGCGGGAGAGGAGAGGGAGGGCGGGAGAGGAGAGGGAGGGCAGGAGGGAGAGAAGAAGAGAAAGAATTAAAGAAAATAAAGCTCTAGAATAGCTTCAACTTTCATTAGAAGTTAAGTTATTATTTCACTGATTCAAATAACACAATCAAAGAATTGTTCAGAATGATCTGGCCTAGACTTCAGAACAATATGGTATCTATCCGTTGAACTATTTGAGGAAGGCATTCAGTCACCTGTGAAACTCACTGGAGTACAATGGATCTCTTCCAAGAAATAGAAGGAATAATTAAACAACGGAAAAAAGTACAGAAAAAGAAATGAAAATGTGAAAAGGGGAAAGGAGATGAGAGGAGGGGGAGGAGACGAAGGGTGTGAAAGCAAGGGAGGAAAGTGCGAGGGAGCAACAGGTTAAGTGGAGCAAAA
This sequence comes from Acheta domesticus, assembly GCA_031308135.1. Classification (NCBI taxonomy): domain Eukaryota; kingdom Metazoa; phylum Arthropoda; class Insecta; order Orthoptera; family Gryllidae; genus Acheta; species Acheta domesticus. The sequence continues at coordinate 100,297,008 of JAHLJT010009355.1, read as the reverse complement.
GGGAAGGTGTAAAAGGTGAGGGGGGAGCGAACAGTGAGACGGGAGCGAACAGTGAGACGGGAGCGAACAGTGAGACGGGAGCGAACAGTGAGACGGGAGCGAACAGTGAGACGGGAGCGAACAGTGAAACGGGAGCGAACAGTGAGACGGGAGCGAACAGTGAGAGGGAAGCGAACAGTGAGAGGGGAGCGAACAGTGAGAGGGGAGCGAACAGTGAGAGGGGAGCGAACAGTGAGAGGGGAGCGAACAGTGAGAGGGGAGCGAACAGTGAGAGGGTAGCGAACAGTGAGAGGGGAGCGAACAGTGAGAGGGGAGCGAAAAGGACAGCAATAGGTGAGGGGAGGAAATTTTAAGGGGACTTGCAATGTTGCGGACGGGAAGGGATACGTGGGAGAGAAGCCAGTGATGAGGGGGGGGGGGCGAGGGCCGTACCTTGCCCGGCCACCAGGGGAAGCCGTGGATCTTGCCCCAGACGACGTCCCCAACGGCCATGCGCCGGCCGTCAGCGGTGAGGCAGGAGGCGACGGCAGGCAGGAGCAGGGGCGCGGGCGCTGCGGGCGCCGGGAAGTCGGGCACGGCCAGCGACTCTTCCTCCGAGTTGCTGCAGCTGCTGCTGCGGCTGGGGCTGTGGGCGTGGCCGTGCGTGTGGGCGTGGCCGTGCGCGTGGGCCGAGGGGCTGCTGCCCCCGCCCCCGCCGCCGGCCGCTGCCGCGACCGCCACCGCCGCCGCGGCCGCCGCCGCCGCGTCGCACCGCATGTACGCGTTGGCGTTGAGTCGCTTCAGGCTGATGGACAGCTTCTGCTTGAGGCAGCGCTCCTTGATGGCGCTGTAGGTGTCGCCGCCGCCACCGCCGCCCGCGCCGCCGACGGCGCTCGCGGCGTCCGGGCACTCGTGGACGTCGGCGCCCGCCCCCGCGGCCACCGCCGCCGCAGCCGCCGCCGCCGCCGCGACCTCCACCACCTCCACCGACCCCTCGCGCGCGTGGCGACGCTCGTCGCGGTGCTTCTTTTTGTGCTTCACCTGCGCACACACCAACGGGCGCGCGCCTTATTCACAGAGGTGCATCTAGGTTGCGCTCATTTTAACAACTATTTGCAGACAAACGTCACTTAAATAAATTATCGTTGCTTTAAATATAACTAAAATGAAAATATTTAGTAGATAAGCATTTGAGCACATTTTTAAAAGAAACTATTTGCAGGCAAACGTTACTAAAATTAAAATTAGTTTAAAAATTACTAAAATAAAAATATTTGGCAGATAAGCATTTGTACACATTTTTACAAGAAACGACTTACAGACAAACATTACTTAAACAAATTATAATTACTTTAAATATTACCATACTAAAATAAAAATATTTTCTGGACAAGAAATACGACATAACCTGTAATACGATATCTACTGACCTTAAAAATAGAGAATGATAGATGCCAGTGAAAAAGATGTACAACATGGGAATAATAAGCTTCAAGTTTACATAAAATCATCTTTCAATAAAATAGTATGTTTCGCAAAGAAAAGAGTTTATTTCCATAATTCAAAATCAAATCCATTTCACTTTTTTTTTCTCAAATGAACTAAGAATCCTGAATCCCCTTGCCATGAGAGCTCATTGCAGGTAGAAGAGCTGAAGTGTCCATGTCAGCCTTAGCCCAGTTCAGAGGAACTTTCTACTATCTGCTATCTTTTTAAATATTATTTTCTTATTTAACTATTACATGATCATAGGCAATAGCAGAGGCTTATGCTTGTCCCTTGCTTTCCTGGGCAGATGGTCACACCAGTAGTTATGCCTTTGCCTTCCAATGTATGAAGGCTATTATGAGCAGAGAATGATGCCAGATAAATGATTATGGTTGTGATGCTATAGTTCAGACTGGAAACATGATGGCTTAAAAAGCTAGCAATCACATGATGAAAACATCCACACCTTACACAGAATTCAAACACACATGCAAGGATGCCTCTTTGAATCTCCAGCACAAGTAATGCTGCCTCTTTTGACAAATAGCATAAGATGAAATTCTATGTATAATCAGTTCTTTTATGTACCAGAAAGTATAGAGCCCAAGAATTATAACTACAGGGAAACCTGTGCTAAGCAGTCACAATTTTCTCATAAAAAAAATGGCTATGATAACAAGAGGCCGCTTCATGGGTGTTGTAAGAATATGGAAAGCATGTATTAGTCTAATTATACTTTTCAAACTTATGACAACAATTCCTGTAAACAAAAAATACAATTTCACGATTGTTTTTCGGTGGAGGGTGATGGCGCAAATTTGGCTTCAGATTCGGATTCAGCACATACATACAGAAACACGTGTCAAGACTTTGGGTCTGACAACATTTTTTTTTCTTTCCCGCCTGTGTTCTTCATTAGGTTTATTCTTGAAGTATCTCGCGTTAATGTAACGCACATGAATCTGCAGAATACTATTTTATAATCTCTCAAAATCCATTCTGATCCGTGACTATGGATCAGTAAATATTTAAATATACTTCATAAAACCCTTTTGCACACGCGGACTTAAATGACCTTGGGAAAAGAGGAAGTGCTTTGAACTCTCGATCGTTACGCTATTTCCATCAAATAAAGATATCGCGTTCTCTTATCTCAACTGCGTCACGTGGCCTTGGTTTACATTTTATTGAATAGTAAGGCCATTGTGGCTTTGTTAAATTAATGCCTGACACGGAATTGTAGCTGTAAGCAACTTCCAGAAATATAGGTGTGTTGTGTAATGTAATTAAACACTTCTTTTGTGTGAAAATTTTGTCATTTTGAATACGTGGAGAACGCGTTCATCCTCGTATCCGTTTATATCGCCAAGGAAGTGTTATTCGCAGAGCCATTGCCAACGAGTTTCCTTATACGTTCGCGATGTGTGACAGTAACTTCAAGCTGTTCGTAACTGCCCGTCTCGTGTTTAATCGTATTCTGTAAGTGCCCATTCGGACTTGACCGTCGGCGGGTATTTCGTGTTCTGGGCTTCTGATGTCTATACTTGTCTTTCTTTCTTGACCTTACGAGACGGTCGAATCTTCGGTCGAAAACAGAAAGTGTTAAATGATAGTATTCAAAGTCCTCATTCTAAAACGGGGACGATCAAACGACCACTCATTTCTGTAAGACACTTCTACTCACTTAAATTACTTTTTGCGCCACCTCTTCATCAGCCAGGAACACAATATCCATCATCGAAGTGCTAGCACAAAGGTTCGATCATACTGAATAGAATACAGCATTATCAATTTCTTTGGTTTCACAAATACTGAATACAACTGAGGATGAGATTTGCTTCCACAAGGTGCTATCCAAAATATTGGAGAATTTTAATCGGTACAAACCAAAAGCAGTACGGGATTCCGCCAGTTATTGGATGCCGCTTGATACATCTTTCAGCGTCCGCTCTGTGAAGTTTCGTCACCGTGAGAGCATTTGTTCACGGCTATATGTGTTGCAACATTGTCTTACGCAACTATGAATGACTGATACTAAGGGCTAACGAATTTGCAACAAATTCGGCTTCAACCAGAAGAAAACTGAAATGGAATCCTACAAAAAGCTGAAGGTAGATTTTAGTGAGAATGCCTTGTTTCAAACAAGAACGTTGGATAATACAAAATTTTCAAGGCCGGGCGCGAATTGGGAAAATAAAACACATTCGGACCGACAGTCGTTCCGAGAAATGGTTTTGAAGTGGATGAAATATTTACGACGTTAGAAGGAGCCATCTCACGATGTTAGTGAGACTGAGTCGAGACGAATACCAGTAAAGTTTGCCCATTGTTTCTAAACCGTGAAGTCCTCCAGGTTGAGGCGTTAATTTTCAACAAAATTGAACATTTTTCGTTTAGGTTGAGTTTAAGCCAAGCGAATTAGAAACACGCCTTTCAATTTTTGCGAATACGTTTTACTCCTATGTACAAGAGGAATATGCGTAGTAAAATAAAGTACAATTTGTACGCCCCCTGAGACCGGAAAAGTGTTTTTTAACGTTTTAACGTTTTAAAAGATAACGATAGAGATGTGAACGATCCGGCAACAGTGGCTAGTCTCTTTAACCAATACTTTTCGAGAATTGCTGTCGATCTCACTAAGGGTTTTCAGCCACAAAATTCAACATCTGACGTTTCCCTAAAAGTCTTAGACACTATGTTCGTTTCCGAAACCTCTTCCTATGAAATTCTCAAAATAATCGGTAAATTAAAAAATAAATATTCGGCCGGTTTAGATGAATTTCCGGATTGTTTGTTAAAGACGTGCGCGCCAGCCATTATACACCCGTTAACTCACATATTTAATGCATCCTTATGCACCGGAATTTTTCCAGATATTTTTAAAACAGCTAAGATTAAGCCGCTCTTCAAAAAAGGCAACAAAAATGAAGTTCAAAATTATCGGCCAATTTCTCTTTTGTCAGTTTTTTCAAAAATATTGGAGAGACTTTTTTATGTGCGAATGGAAACCTTTCTCAATAAACGCGACGCGTTTTCAAATTGCCAACATGGATTCCGGAAATCAAATCTACGGAAACAGCCATTTTTTCTTTTCTTAAGGATGTTGCCTCATCATTGGATCAAAACGAAGCAACTATTGGAATATTTTTAGATCTTTCAAAAGCTTTTGACGTCATTGATCATAACATTTTACTTTCAAAATTACCTTCGTATGGAATCCGTGGTATTGCTCTAGATTGGCTATGTTCGTACCTTAAACAACGATCTCAGAAAGTAGAAATACCTTACTGGAATGATGGAACTCTATGTAAACACCTTTCCGGTTCTTTGCCAATTGTACGTGGAGTCCCGCAAGGATCGATTTTAGGCCCTATTCTCTTCCTATTATACGTAAATGACATGCCCTTAGCGATTCGAAACGGAAGAACAGTTCTCTTTGCGGATGATACAAATATTCTTTGCAACAAAGAAACCGTAAATAGTACAATATCAGACGTTTCAAATTGGTTCCGTAATAACAAATTAAAAGTAAATGAAAATAAAACAGTTTCAATGCAGTTTTCCATATCAAATAAAAAATTCTGTACTCCATTGAAAATGAACGGTGTGCCATTGACTGATGTTAATGTAACAAAATTTTTAGGTCTATCAATTCAGTCAAACCTCAAATGGAATGCCCACTTAAATGAATTGAACACAAAATTAAGCTCATTATGCTACGCGTTCAGAATTCTTTCAAATTCCGTCAGCCTTCATACAGCTCGTTGTGTTTATTTTGCCAACGTTCACTCCCGCCTGAGATATGGCATAATATTTTGGGGAAACACATCTTATAGTTCACAGACTTTCAGATTACAAAAACGAATTGTACGAATAATAAGCAAATCCAACCCACGTGATTCTTGTAAGTCACTCTTTATTAATCTAGGAATTTTACCATTACCTTGTCTCCTGATTTACGAATCAGTAGTTTTTGTCAAAAATGACTTACTTAAGGGCGGGAATATATTTTCAGCTAACGCCGATGTCTATAAGTATAACACACGACGTAGTGGTCATATTCACCAGGTGGCAGTATCAACAGCTCACTACAAAAAATTCACATACAATTCATGTACATTGCTCTACAACACTTTGCCAGAGGACATTAAACGATTAAATTCAATAGAAAAGTTTAAGTCCCAAGTAAAATCTTTTCTGCTGCATTACTGTTTCTATACAATTCGAGACTATACCGAGCATCAAAAAGGAAAGTAGAATTAATTTTAACAATGATAGTTAATGTAATTATTTATCGTGTGGACTGTATAATTCTAAAGAACCTGTAACAAGTGTTGTACCACGGTTTCTGGGTTGATGGCCCCCATCTCGATCGGGTTTTTCGTCCAGTTTCTCTGATCCTTGAGCAAATGCTGAGATGGTCCCTTGTTTTGCTTCTGGACATAAATGTAACTTCATTATTTGTGCACGTCTTCTGAATTTCAGTGGGAAATATAGTTATTCAAATTATCGTTTCTCATATTATCTCGGCAAAAAGTATTATTCTTTCATGAAGAACATGAGGAACATGGTTCAGGGCAGGAATTTATAGCTAATTTACCTTTGAAAATATATTTTATTATATAGGAGCGAATATTTTGTCAACAAAACTCGAAAAAAAACTCTCTTTTCTGTATTCAAAATTCGACTAGAATATGGTTTAGGATAGAGACCACAGAATTATGAAAACGTGCACAAAATTCACTTCTCCCCATAGCTCGTCATACGCAGTTTTTAACTGTTTTTGACGTAAATAAAATAAAATAAAAATAAAAAATAAAAACGTGCGTCGCCCGTCGGCCTGTCCGGCTGTCGTCTGCCTGTCCCTGCGTCCCTGTCGTCTGTCTGTCGGCTGCCCGACCGTCACTGCCCGAATTAAACTTGTGGTACTACAAAACTAATACTTTCCCGTATTAGTTTTTTTATTTCCTTGGGTTGGGCTAGTTATTCGGAATTGCCACATACTCTTGCCAGCTGCCATCTATCGCCGCCCAAATTACATTTTTTCGATATTTTCTTAATTTTTTTGGTTTCCTAATGATAGAACGGAAATGTTAATTTTACAATATTAACGAACAGTAAAACTTTGTTCTAACTGGCAATTTTCTTTGAATAATTTGGACTCGTTTTTAAGAAAATGGCGTTTAAACACTACTAAAAATGCAAAATTTGAAGGTTTTTTTTCACAGAACATTTTCGAGTTTTCGTAAAACTTGATTTGAAGTAATTTCAAGAACTTTAACTTACAAATACAACAGTATTTACAAATTGCTGGTAATGTGCATATTAAAGGTGTGAGAGATATTTCAAAACAATTACATTTGTGTAATTTGTGCAAAAACAAAAAAATGCTCCAAAATTAACTTTACGTTATATTAAAGAGTTTAATTAGCACTATCCGTTCGAAAAAATTGAAAAAAACATCTGGAGTCATTTATGAGAAAATGGGGTTTGAGAGTTTTTGAAAATGAGGATTTTTGAGCTAGTTTTCACAGAAAGTGGTTAAGTTCTCGAGAAACTTTGTAGGGCATTATCTAAATCACATGTACTCATTAATATAATAATGTCATCACGTCCTCGCTAATGTATATATTAACGACGTGAGAGAAGTCAAAAAACTACATTTTTGTAATTTTTGAAAAACTTTGAACGTTTTGTTTTCAATTGGTTTTTCGGTATCAAGGACCCACAAAACAGGAATTCTGGAAACACCATGTTTTAGGGGATTTTGTTTCTTAATTTAGCAACTGGTTTTATCCATTTTTTCGTTATCAGGGCCCGCCAATGAATTTTTTTCTGCCGAAAATTCGCCGCTTTTCGCGCAGCATTACATAACTGTCCCTATACTACGTATATTACTCCGTATATACGGGAAAATAAAAAGTGTAAACTGAATGTCAAAAACTGTTAGACATTTTTACTGCAACTTTTTGTACAATAGTAGAACAATGCACGAACTCACGTGGCACCAATATTATTTTCATTAAAACCTTGGAAGATTCCACGAATCACTCAACAGCTCATATAGCGTTTCTTCTCGGGCGTAAAGAGACGTTACAAAGAGGGATATTGTTTTTTTTGTTCCCCCCCTCAAGTAAGCCTCTGAAAAAAAGGCTAAAATTTCAATAAAATATAAAGCAGAGTTTAAAACAAAACAAAAAATAAGTCTTTCCATTCGACAAGGTATTTTTTGGTAATATAAAGCCACTACCCAATCGAAAGATTCGACACATTTTTCGAAGTAGGCTCTACATTTCAAACTGCAATTTCACAAGAAACCTGTCCGAAATATAGCTCCTCGCGCAGCGCCCTACGAACCTTGTGTTTGCGCCGGCGCGGGTAGAGGGCGTCGTAGGCGGGAGAGGAGTTGGGGCCGGGCACGCCGGCGCCTAGCAGCTTGCGCCGCGCCTCCCGCTTCGCCTTCTTCAGCGCCTTCTTGGCCGCCTTGGCGCTGGCGCTCGCGTCGTCCCCGGGCCCCGCAGGGCTGCTGCCGCCGCCGCCGCCCCCGCCGCCCATCAGCCCCAGACCGCCGATGGCGCCGCCCACGCTCAGCGAGCGCGCGCGCGACGGGATCTTCAGCACCGTGCCGCCCTCGCCCTGGAACATGCGGACGATTATTTAGTCGAATCATCGTGGTCGTTTCACAGGTGATGGAAATTCAAACGGAAGCAATTGTCGGTGAACACGGGGTCCAGGTGAGACAAGGAATGGGAGGAGTCGGCGAGGAATGAGAGGAGTCGGCGAGGAATGAGAGGAGTCGGCGAGGAATGAGAGGAGTCGGCGAGGAATGAGAGGAGTCGGCGAGGAATGAGAGGAGTCGGCGAGGAATGAGAGGAGTCGGCGAGGAATGAGAGGAGTCGGCGAGGAATGAGAGGAGTCGGCGAGGAATGAGAGGAGTCGGCGAGGAATGAGAGGAGTCGATGAGGATGGAAGAGGCGTCGGGAGTGGTAGACGCGATTTAGGAGAGAGAAACGAGTTCGGGATTGTTCCTGAAGACCATGGCGCTCTTACCCTGGAACATGTGGAGTATACGTGTTTTTCAAAAGCGATTGAAGAACCGAACGTAGAAATCCTCAGCGAACAAGGAGATAAGTGGGAGAGGTGGCGAATCAGGCATACCGAGGTGGTTGGTGTGAGGCGAGGCAGATGGACGACAGGAGATCGGTGAACGAGACACGACAGGGATAGGGACGAAGCTAGGTTGTGGACGGTGCAAGACCGGACGATTGGTGGGGAGAGGTCTGAGCAAGAGACGGCGTATGAATGAGGCGCGGTGAGTCAGGGTGGATGGAAAAGACGCAGTGAAACAGGGCTTATGGACAAGACTCTGTGGTAAATTGTAGATGGATGAGGAGAGGTGAGACATGTTGCATGGACGAAGCGATGTGAGGTAGCACATGGACGACACGAGACATCAGGTGGGATGGTCGAGAAGCAAGGCTGGCGGGGCAGGCGCAAAGCGATGTTGGCATTGTATCGGCCTCGACCTGAACCACACACATACAGCATATTCGCCCTCTGACAAATGTGCTGTATGAAGCAATGGGAATGGGGGAGGCGAGACGGCGTGGACGACATATTTAGCATCGCTCCATCTCTCGCCTTGTCGCTTACGCACGGAAACGCAATTATCACAAGGGATGGGACAAACGAGGAAAAGCAGATTAGCCAGCAATCAAGGAGCTGGGGAATGATCCTGAAGACCACGGCGCTCTTACTCTGAAACATGTGGAGTAACCAATCATACGACTTTGTCACAAGCGATTATAGAACCGAACGTAGAAATCCTCAGCGAACAAGGAGATAAGTGGGAGAAGTGGCGACCCTGGCATATCGCAGTGGCTGGGGTGGGGCGAGGCGAGGCGAGGCGAGGCGAGGCGAGGCAGACTGTCATTTCGAGCACGTCTCCGTGTCGAAATGGAAGAGTAAATGAAGAGTGTCTCTAGGAGGGGGCGAGTTAAACTCCACGAGGCGGGGTAGGATTGCATGTGACGGGTATATTGCAATGGGTCATGACAGGAAATAAGTGGGAAATCGAGTCTAGCAGGACGCGGCGAGACCGGAGGGAGAGGTACGGTGAAAAGGGGAGTAAGAAAAGATGCCAGGGCTGGGGAGACTAACAGGATTCTGTCAAGATCACGAAATAGTGTAACAGACACAAGAGCGTAGAATATGCATAACTAAGTGGAGACAATACAACTGTCATTCACCAATATAAAAAATAGGTACTTTATTTAATACCTCAGTTACATTAATTCATTATCTGCATTATTTCAGGGTGTCCACTTACCGCCTGTGTCTGTGTTCACGTTATCTGCCTTAGATTTAGCTGTTTACGCTGTATGGCTCGACAAAGTTCACAATACAAAAATGGTTTAAAATGCAAAGAACTGACCATAATAGTTTTGGGTGTCCAAAATGCCCTCATATAGAGTCGGAACCTCCCAACATGTCCAAAGCACGCTAATAGTCTCTCTGGGCTGTGTAAATTATACGAAATTATTCACAGCATTTTAAAAGAAACATCACTCTCTCTGACTTCTCACCGCGTATAACCTGCGACATGAACACACATTATTCTTCCCAATTGGCTTGGTACAGTCTCATAACAAATGCCGTTTGTATCTTCTGTTCTTTAATTTCCCGTCTTTCCCTTTTTTCATTCAGAAATCAGACAGTGAATATTGAACAACTTACCCCATTTCTTACTCAACGTATTTAATAATGAACAAGATAATTTCATTGAACGCTGTTTATCACATAAATTCCATTTCTAATATGTTGATATTTACATGAAATATCATGAAAAACACGCACTCAAAAGTTTCTCGCTTTCTCCCCTGGAAATTTCAAAATCATATGATAATTTCATCACACAACATTCACAACTGCCAAGGAGGCCATAATTTCCTGATAAACGATGGTCAACCTTGTAAGCATTAATAGAAACAAATGCTGGTAGTGCTCTTTAGAATGCTGCTACGCAAACACTGCCATGACCAAGAATCGAAATTGCCGCCAACGCTGGTATAGTTACTGCTTTATCTAATCGCATTGGTGACGTGGCTTTATTATCAACTGCTTGAATATTAAGTTATACACGCGACACCTTTGCCGCGCAACGGGGGCACCCAGAAGACCCAAGTTACACGTTTCCTTTTGACGGCGATTTCTGGAGTTTTGGCAAACACGCGCATAAGTACTGCGGCCCTGCCGCTCCAGAAGCTATTATGCGCTAGTTGGCTACAACCCCCGAAATCGTTCGTTAAAAGGAAGCGTGTACATCGGATCGAAGAGTCGGACCCACAAAAATGTAATAGAATCACCCAAAATATCCCATTTTGAAGATGACGGCCCGAGGAAAATAACTAGGTTTTCAACTCCTAGGACGCACCGTTTTAGTTACGCACTTTGATGACAAATCACTCGATGGGTCGCGTCTTGCGCGACTGAAATCCCCCCGTAATTTGAACACGTTTCTTCCAAAAATTTTTATTAAGTGAAAGTGTAAGTCGTGTTTGGCTGGATGCGAAAGTCACAGAATGCATCTATTCGACAGAAATAAAATAGGACTTGATTTTTGAAGAAATTATGGGAAGATTTTTGAAGAAAGGGAATAAAAATCTGAAAATCTCTTGCAAAATGTCTTTTTTAAATCCATTCAATTATTATTTCTACTATTTATTTTTCATAGTAATAGATACATTTTTGGGGCTCTCATGTAATTTATATTAATTCTGGTGTTTCGTCAGAACATAGTATCTCCAAAATCACATTCAGATGCACCTGACTATTCCATACCTTTACTTTTTTAACGGATTGGAAACTAACTTATAAACGTTCAAATACGTTCAGCAAAAAATCAAGGAAGAGCTCTGCTTAAGTAAGTTTCAAATCCGTTTAAAATGTAAAGTAATGGAATAGTCAGTTGCATGTGAAAGTAATTTTGAAATTACCATGTTATGGTAAAAAAAAGTCACGATGCATTGTAATCTTGAGGCTCTTAAGCAGTAGCTTATTTAACCTTACGCAAAGTGTGCGCACAGAGAAGGGCACGCGGCGCCCCCCTCCCCGGAAATTTTGGTAGGGGGTCACATCGCCCTGAATATAAAACATTTTATTTCCGAAAGTATGTTCAATCCTTGATTTTTTCCTTATTTAATATGACAATTTGGGGATTTTTTTTATATTTGGGGGAGAGGCTTTCCAAAACATCCAATTCCAAATGGGGGAGAAGCTCCCCAATGGTTCGAGAAATCATCTACTTAGTAATCAAGTCACTAATGTTATAATTTAATTCTACTTGTACCATGTTTTGTTTATTTTCTAGTAAAAGACGTCATATATGAACAAAACAGCCCAATGGTACCCGGGGCTCAGAAAAGTGCTACCTCCCCTCCCTCATGTTTTCGCCAGCGCACGCTAATGGGTGCCTGGAAAGTCGAGCGCTGGACATAGCAACTCCCCGAGTGCAGTACGCCATGTGGCTCAAGGGCTTTTTTTATTCCCCCCCCCCTCCTCAGTACCCCTGAGGAGGCAGGAATTTATTTGTCGTAATAGATACACAGTGTGCTGCTTTCTTGCGGCTTAAGCAGCCCAGAGGGAGGGTTTTTTCTATTAACTAAAACTAACTTAATTTTAGCTTAAATCTAATTTACTAGTTACTAACGTAGCACTTTGACATACCTAACTTAAACGAATTTTTTTTATTTTTCTTAAGCATAAGTAAAAGTTTACTTTGACACTGTCTTGGTAAAATTTTCTGAAGGGCAAGGGCTCGCTCGTCTCACCTGTCGTCCGAAGGAGATCTTGATGACGGGCGTGGCGGGCGGGGCGGGGCCCAGGGCGAAGGCGGGCGACGGGGCGGCGCGCGCGCGCTTCGCCTCGGCCTCGAACACGCTCTCGTCCCACAGGTCCTCCATGGAGCCCACCGACCGCTTCTTGCGCAGCACCATGCGCCCGCCGGCGCCGCCGCACACCTGCCGGCACGCCACAGCAAGGGCAAATCAGAGCGAGGGCGTAGGCTTCCGCGCCCGGAGTCGGTACTTACATGGCTAACCGGGAGACGCCACGTCCAAGGCACAGGTGGCGATGTGGTCTTTAAGAGCTCCATTTCAGAGTCCAACGATTCTTCATCGCACACTCTGGTTGCTCTGATGGCCAGAGTTTCTTGCACCAGTGGCACCTGTGTGTTTCTGCACCTGTGTGTTTTTGGCACCTGTGCCTTGGACGCGGCGTTTCCCGGATAGCCATGCAAGTACTAAAACAAAATCAAATACACAGACACTTTAACCCTCGCTGTGCTTCGATTTTTCTGGAGTGGCCGATGACATTAGGCCATTCTTATACCTTCTGCCTAGTAAAATCAATCTTTCTAACAGCGGAAAGAACATTTCTGAGGCCATGAGCCCCGTTCAGAAGGACGTTCGTGAATTAAATTAAAATATTCATTTTATAAGGTAGCAGATGTAACAACGACCTAATATCATCGACCACTACAGAAAAAACGAAGTATACACCAAGATACATGATTGATTAGTGATTCCGGGCGCGTCAACTGCTATGGTCATTCGTTCCGTAAATCTATAGAGCGTTTTTTATCGCGGGTGGTGGCGGTGATCTTTCTCGCTGAAGGGTGAGATCCAGCGCCGACCTACATCGGCTTGCGGGGAATTTCCTTACGCAGGAATCTCCCAGCAGCGGGGCACCGTCCCAGCTGGGGGCAAGCTCTAAGTTCCCGAATGGTCTCCCGATAAGTGTGTTAGTGTAGTGTCTATGAGTGTAAGTAAGGGATAAAGTTAGGACACGGAAGAGGATAGAAAGTTCGTGCGAGATCCATGGCCCGTTTGTTAGGGTAATGCTTCGGCATTCGCCTGCTGCTGATCGGAGAAATCATGGAAAACTACCGATCAATTCGTCAATGGATACGTTTGTTGTTGGCTCTCTTGTAAATGGCTTCGGTACTACCTCTAGCAATGTCATCGTCCCACATGACATTCATTGGTTTCCTGACCCATCGAATAGATCCCTGCTTAGAATAACACTCTAGTACGCCGGTTACTAAGGGTAGCGGAAGGGTCCCGAAGCCAACGCTTACATCTTTATTTTATTGATGTTTTTGACAGTTTTTATAAATGAATAAATGAAAATAACTAATAATATACATGTGCATTCATTTAAACAAAAACCTTATTCAATGCCTGGTCAGGCCAATGCAAAAATAATGTACTTTCTCGCTTCAATATTTATATTTAATGACAAAACCTATTACAACATTATCACGCCAAAAAAGACGATGTTTGTTCGTAAGAGTAATGTATTAAACATTATTTTAAGACCAAACACTACAAATTTTTCCAAAATATTTCTGAATGTTCAGTTTTAGAATGAATTGCCCGAAATTGTTCATACCTACAGTCAAATACGCTGTAATAACGCAATTATAATACAAACTTGCGATAAATTGCAACATGTTCTGAACAAAAAGCACAACAGAAAAAATATCAAGCATGTAAGCAATGATTTACATTCTAAAAACAACAAACGTATAAAAACCATCATCGCTGGGCCTCTAAGCCCCCCCCCCCTCCGTAATGGTAGGGTTAAACACTTTAACAAGCACAAAATGTACGTTTGGTTCAGCGCAACTCTGGAACCAATTTTGCATCAAGCAATTCCATCAACACGAATTCTTTCGAGCGGTTGAGAAAAAAACGTAGGGAGGTACGCGATTCAAAACATAACAAAAACGTTTACACAATTCGGGTTAATGCGACCCGCAATGCATTTAGATATTAAGGTATTGCGAAGCAGCGGTGCGGGCAGGGAGACCGGGTGAGGCATCACAATTCCAGCTCTGGAGGATTGGAAACGCTCAACCTCAGTTCTTCAGAGATTTCTACATCAATATCAGAGGTATACATTAGGAAGGAGGTGCGTGCCTTTTGAGCGCAAGTGAGATTCTTGAGATTATGCCCTGACTGGGAATTAAATTCCCGCTCCTGTCCCGTTTCTCGATACTCACGTCGTTAGTGCCAATGGAGCGCAGTAGTGAAACGGGGAAGAGCTTTTTATCCCGCGGTTCCGCACAGCCTCCACTGACCCTGTTTTGGTTGCATTCGTTGCGGAGAGCGTCCCTGAATTCTATGGAATTTGGGAAGGTATTCGTTCCTACCACAGAGAGATGAGTATATCTTCTACTTCGACCACTTTCTAGCTGAAGGGGTGCCCATTTCGAGTTTCTCGAAAAGCCAACGGCGCAGTCGAATTCTGGCTTATCCACATGCTAGTGCCATGGAATGAATGCGGTGAGAGGGGTTGCAAATTTAGGCAAAAATCCGCGGGTTGAAGCTCAAAAAGCTCCAAAACCCCATTGTACGCAACCCGAGTGATAAACAATTAAAGAGTCGTAACGTTTCCGGAAACGGAATCTTAAATTTTCTCGAGGTGTAGTACAATACTTTTCTTCGAAAGCATAGTATTTGAATGACAAAACTTTGGTGAAAATGGTCAGTCAAAAAGGGCACAGAGAATCGAATTACGGTGATCAAATGTTGCATTTCGTGATTCAACGTTTTCATTACGTTAGAAGCATAAGCATGTTTTATGTTTGTGTGTTCATAATGTACACGTTGATAAGAAACTTTTCTCTCAGACGTTGTGGTACGCAGTGGATGCACAAGTGATTTTTTCGATAACTCTGTCATACTACAACAGGAGTGTCGAAACATTCTTCAAAACGACGGAAATGCTTTATGTATCAACAACATATCGCGTTAGAGATGTAATATTTTTACATGTGTACGATTTCTGGATGTTCACGCACAATATGTGTACCATACCACAAGCCAAACCATTATAAACACTACATTTTATGTATGGCGTATACAAAACATTAATTGTAATAACCTAATTGATAGTAAACAGTTTTTGTGCGCAGATTCGTGTAGTGAGAGGTGCAGGTGGGGGTCATGAACCAATAGAGGTTGGAGAACATTAGTTTTGGATCATGTGTTGAGGAAGAGGCAACGGAGATGGAAGTTAGCAGAGCGAAGGCGTGTGCGTGTGGGTAGCAAAGAACACTAGCTGTTGAAAGCATTGGTGAACACGCAGCTCTCGTGAAAGGTGCAGACCGTCACCAGTAGTCCACCTTCTGTGAAGTGTAGCCAGGACTGCTTTGCCGTTCCAAGAGCCAGAAGTTCGCAGAATAGGATGTGCCGAGTTAGTGTGAGAATCAGCAAAAGAGCGCCTCAAGGTTTGTTTTTTAGCAAGGGTTGTTAGGTTTTAGGCATCTACAAGTTGTGTTAGCGGTTTTGCGAGTTTCCTATGATATCTCTATTGCACGGCAAACTGCCTATCGCACCACGGCGAATCGCAAAAGAATGTTAAGGACCCAACGCGAATTCAGGAGATAAATCTTAAAGGGCAATACTTGTGTATCTTTTGTTCGACGGGAGAGAGTCGCATACTCAGTATTTGAAGTTTACATGCAAAAACATCACTCAAACCTTATTTCCAGAAAAATTAATTTTTGTACACTACAAACTCTCAGTTCAGTAATCATGGACCTTTTACAGTTATGACGTCGAATGCCTGTTTCTGGGGGAAAAAATAATACTTTGGAAAGTGAGACGGTGGCTAACAGTAAAAAGAGGCAGTTAAGGACGATGGTTAAGATCTTTAGGCATAATGAAATTACTTGAATCAACACGTTTTGCACATTGGTTAATGCGAATTTGGGAAAATTCGAATAATTTTCACTTTATCCAGGAGTTCGAATTAAAAGTTTCCCAATATTTCAGTGTCATCAAGCAGGAAGCTCTAAAGCACCAAGGGTGGTTGCTAGAGCAATGGGCTGAGATAAACAATTGGTTTGAGTTCGCATAAAGGAATGAAATTCGCAGACATTTTCAATTATTAAAACATATTAAACTACAGTAAATTTCTCTGACAGTAAGAAAATAAACTGGATTTCTCAATATTCTAATGAATCTTCCTTATTACTGGATTTCAGCTACATTTAGCCACAAAACTTCAGTTTAGTGGCAAACTTCAGTTATTCCCACTGTTTTCCAAAAACCAGTTTTAAGGCACTTCGCGGGATCCAGAAGCAACAGAAGTCTCACCCAAGAACTACAGCAAGAACTTGACTCTGATCCCCAGCATTCACGGGTGGCCAGAGTCTCATATCGGCAAGGAGGCCATGTTGATGAAGTCCACAATTTAGATGCATGCAAATATACTCATTAATAAACATTTCGATTAATTCCGAAATAAAATTAAAACGTCTCAGTAGCTACATGTAATTTACACGTAAAGAGGTCAAACCCTACATAAAATTGAAATGGACCCTGACGTAAACGAACTCGAAAACATGCGACAACGGGTGAAATAAAGAGATCGAACGAGAGGGAGAGCAATATGGTGAGAGTGACGTAGAAACGCGAATGGCAGTCAGCAGGAAGGAGGGCGTGAAAGAGCAAAAGTAAAAGAGCGAGGGCCTGACGGAGTGCAAGCAGGAGAGTAGATGAATGCCAAGCCATTCCATACAGCGAAATCCCACGACATTTCCGTGACATTAACCGGCCTAAATTTCAACTTTTTCGTGACATTTTTATCGCAATAACCGAGTAGTTGGTACATTTTCAATTAATAGTCATTCTTCCACTACATGATACAAACGAGCAAAAAGAGGAAGAGTCATAAGCGAATGGGGAAAGAAGGTGTGTCATTTTCCTCTTAAAACGTGGAAAGGATCAAAGAGAAAGATAACCAGAGAAGAGTCAAAGACCGAAAGTAGAAGCATCTTCCGATTCTTTGATTAACCGACACCCTGATTTTGTCAAACTGAATGGTGAAACAGAACCAAGAGCCAAGAGCAAGAAACGAGAGTTGAGCTCACTTCTCTGTCCGATTGTCGGACACCTTGATAGCACTGACAGAAGAAAGGAACTAGGCAAATTCAGAAATAGAAGGAAGAGCCAAGGCATGGAGTGTTCCGATTGTCTTATTATTAAGCATTCCGAAACTAGCAAATGAACAGTACCAAAGAGAACCAAACAGGACGAGCAAAAGCAGCAGCCACAGCAATCCAAACTTAGCAGCACCCACACAACGATTATTTAAAAAAAATGGTTGGAATGATTTTATTGTACAGCCATTTAAACAACCTCAAATTTTTGAGCATTTTTAGTTGACTTCCTTTGGCCAGTGATCTACTTTCGAGAGGGGGCGACAGCATTGTTCTAAATCCAGCGCCCGCTCATTTGTTCAAAATTGGAAAGAGTCTAAAATTCAGGAATACGATACTTGATTAACTTAAATTTTGGAGTTCGGGACTTCACACTAATAACAGTTATTTTTGCCAATTTTGAGACAAGTAAAAGCAACGTCCTGTGGAAATCCAGACTTTTCTAAGTTTTGTGTACATACTGCCTACTGTTTTCCACAGAGTATATATGAATACTACGTTTGTTCATCAAACTGTGACATGTTTCCTTTATGACAGAAAAAAACATTTTTGACACAAAAAAAAAACCCACGAAAAACAAACAAACGTTTCAATGAGTATGGGGAAGGTTTTCATAATGTTTCCCACTCCCTCCGTGTTCCAGACGATTTCGAAGTGTGCGGTTGCGTGGGTGCTGTTAGCGCTTGACCGCTGGCGGGCGCGTCGGCGGAAGCGGAGCAGCGCACCTGGACGTCGCTGTCGTCGGCGTCGCCGTCGGCGCCGTCGGGCGAGGGCGCGGGCGAGGGCGGGGCGAGGCAGGGCGCCGCCGCGGGCGAGGGCGGGGGCGGCGGCGCGGGCAGCGGGGTGGCGCGCGGGGCTGCAGGCGGCGGCGGGCGGCGGTGGCGGCGGCGGCAGCGCGGGGCACGGGCGGCGGCGGAGGCGGCGGAAGCAGCGGCGGCGGGTGGTGCGGGCGGGCGCACAGCGACGGCGGGGGCGGCGCCGGCTCGACGTGCCGCGCCCAGTACCCGCCCACGAGCTTGATCTTGTGCGTGCCGCCGCCGCCGCCCCCGCTGCCGCCGCCGCTGGCGGGTATGTCGCTGGACTGCAGGCGGGACAGCTTGGGAATAAGCGTGGTGGTGCACAGCTTGCCGTCCCCTTGGCCTGGCGGGCTGCCCATCTGCAACGCACCACGCACACATCAAAAGGAAAAACCCACGTGCAAATCTGACGTACCCTACGATGTTAAGTTACGAAAGTCCTTAAAAACAATAATTAAGCAAATTTGCAGTATTGCGCGAAGTGAACAGTATAGGCATTTCAAGCTCGCAAGAAAAAAAGTTGCATGCTTTAAAACACTGGCCAAAAGTTGGCATGGTAGCTGAATGGGAAGGTCAATTGCAACGAGGGCGTCTTTACACATGTATACCATAGAACAGCAATGAGCAGTCGCACAATTTATAACCAGGGGGCGTAACAACCCGAGAAATTCAATGAAGGATGTTGGAAAGGCAAGGAAATAGCTGCAAGTGTGGACGAGTGAATAGCTGCGTCTTAAAGCGGACGTGCGTCAGTCATTAATGGGCACAATGGGGTCGTTGCAGACGAGAGTGCTGAGTGGAGAGTGCTGACGCACCAACTATTAAATATTTGAGATTTCTTCAAAAGTGTTGGCCAAGAAAGAGAGTACCAGTATCGGATTCGCTCACACTACTGTTACACAGGTGTTCTGGTACTAATTCTCAAAAATATTAGTCATATGTGACACTGGTTGAAATTGGCTGCATTATGAAAATACATTCCCATAAAAAATGTGAAAATGACAGTTTGCGAATCAAATATATGAGAGAGCCTTGCCGAAATCAAGCCACGGGAAGGGAGGAGGATACAAAGTCTACTTGGACCAGAAACAGTGTAGTGTGTGTCACTATTGGGGAATATTTCGGAAACATAATCAAAATACCACATAACCTATGTTCTGATTCCTATAAAAACGCCTTCCTCACAAACGTTCCAATGGATAAGATGAATTAATGGGCGGCTGTTGATGACACTATGAACGCTGGAGCAATGGCGAAATGAAAGAGAAGGTATGGGAACACCTAAATTTTCTGCAGCCTCCACCCCCCAAAAGAACAACACTTGGTCGAAAATAAAAATTTATAAAAACCCTTTAAAACAATTGTAATAATTTTGAAATTATTTCAAATAAAATAAAAAAATCTTACAATTCTCTGTATACAAATATTCTTCAAAACTCAACATACTCATACAAGTACGAAAAATACGCAAATACCAAAAAAATAAACGGACAAAAAAATCTTTATTTGCTGGTATTGATTACTCCAACTTCATCACATCAAAGAAAAGTTCTTACAGTACAATCGTGTTAATAATTTAATTTTAAAAAATGGTGTGTTCTTTTTTAAAGCTTCCAATTCTCTGCATTCTTTTAAATCATACAAAACACTAAGTTATTTTGAATCATCGTTACACGTCATGCATTTGTTACTTAACTACCAAAACATAATAAAATTTAAGAAAAAATGTCATCAGCAGTTACCATAGAAGTTTGAAATCTTAAAATTGGAAAGTTGGGGGAGGGGGTGGCTATTCGTTGGACACATCATACCAGTAATATATACTTAACAATACCAAATATATTTCAGTTTGGCTGTTCGAATGATGAAAATCGGTAACTAAAGTTTAAAAAATATTATTTGACAATAAATCACAAATAATTCTATTTAGAACAAAATATCCTTGTTGTGTTTTTTCTTTTGGTCCCCTTTTTTTTATCTTATCCTTCGAAGAGGGTACGGTGTAAGTATCCGGCCACTTGTAACCGCCCCTCTCCCTCAACAAAGGCAGTGCCGTAATATAGCAGAAGCTGAAACCAGTCACTAACAGCCTGCCTCCATTCTCAGTACTCTGCAAGAATTCATAAAATGCACTGAAATTAAGCACACATTTAATTCGAAATTTCGGAGAAGACACTTTAACATATAGAGGCAGATTATATTCAATTCACCTATTAAATGCCTATCAAGAAATATTGAAATTTTATGACGAATCCTATTGCATCGCTGTTGTATAATAATACACTCGAGTAGAAAATGCTGTTGTGTTCATATTAAAATTCACTTCCTTTCTAATAAACAAAATCCTATTGCACTATTCTCTCCCAATCGCAAATTCCCAGCTCGTTCCATATCATCCGAAGAAGAAAAAGTTTGAAGGACTTACTCGTAAGAACTCGTGAACGAAATTCACAAGAACCAGCTTCAAGAGAAAATTTTATTTATTTAAGACCACCTGTGCGCATACTTAACATCCTGAAAGACTTTTAGAAGACTGAGTTTTTAGATTAGATCTTTCAACAAGCAATCGCAAAAATTGAGACGCTCAGGATAATAAAAGCAGATCTCAACCGAAGTTCCATTGAGAAAAATGTTTGCGTTCACGTTCACTTATATCCCAGCCAAATTTTTGAGGGTGGAACTTGAGGATTTTGCCGTATCCCAATTCATTTGATATTTCAGCATATAATAGGTATATGGCACGAGTGTACCGTTGTACTTCGATCTGAAAATACGAGGTCGGTTAGGATCTGCCGTTATCCTAAGCGTCTCAATTGTTTCTCGTTATAACCGTGTAATAACTTATTTTGCTACATTTTTAATCACTCAAGTTATCAAATAGTTAAATCATTGTCAAACATTCCAAATAATATAGACAGGTCGAAGTATGTACAGTTTTTCGATCGGCTCAGAAATGAACTGTAGAAAACGACAGGTTGCTAATCGATAAAAAAAGAGAAAGTTAAGTTACTACGTCAACTGAAACGACACGCTTCAGCGCTGGCAAGAAAATGAAACACTCCGAGCTCCTTCCACATGGGGCCATCTCGACAGCGACACTCGAGTTTCAAATCCCGGGGACAAACTGGCGGCTATCCGTCGTGACACAGGGCTGCGCGGTCCAGCGAAGATTTCAAGCACCCACGTGCAACAAACTCAAGTGGCATTTTATGACAGATTTTAGCAGTACCAAAGCTAGACAATTTTGGGCCCAGGGCAATGCTGAAACGTGGCCCTCCCTCGCCCAAAAATTAAAAATGTGTGAAATTAAAGATTTGAATGTATAGTGATCAAATAATACTATTTCCATGGCGATCTTAAAACGCTAAAAAATGTGTTTAGTTAATGTTTAACAAAATTACTCATTTCAGAGTAATTTTGTCATTTCAGAGTCCTAACTTGTAAGTAATGCCTATATTCACATTTAAGGTAAAATATGAATTGAAAATTTTATGAAGTATCTGACTACTGTACCGCGACTTATAAAATTACATTAACGTTTTCTCGAGTTCTAATTCCTTTTTTAATTTTTTAAATATTTTTTCCCCGTCAGTCCCATCAACGGGCCCCTTGATTTGCGGACTCCCTGTCTGTCCATGCCTAGCGCCAGCACTGGATCTTGGACAGTTTACCAAATCATGTCCTCTTAGATTTGTGATCTACATTCATGGTCTTCAACAAAAATTGTCATGAGATGAGGTGCAATGCCAAGACGATTTAAACGTTCTCGGTGGTAACTGGTAATTTCAAAAGTCGGCCGCTTACAAAACTGTACATGGATGATTCACACATACATATATATGACGGGTTGTTCCAGATGTCTCCGCCAACAAACACAACCGTCTTCAAGACTGTATGATACCTGAAAGAAGTCAAGAACTCCTCCGCAATTTAACAGGATCTGTGGCGCTCACTCAAACCGTTTCGAAGAACATGAACTGTTAGTTTTTTAAGTATTCTGAAAACGATACATGTAAAACTGATGAAATTGTACAGACTCTTGCTTAAATGCACATTCACACTAAAACGTTTTTTTCTATAATTTAATATGTCTCTTTATGAAATACCAACGCGTTTGTGTGACCAATTCACACCCTTTTAATGACATCTGCTCATCTCCTGTTCTCCCTGCGATATTATCATCGGTTCGCGAAGCATGCCACGCGCGCAAAAGCTATAAGATATCCATGTGTTTCGTCTAGAGGCCTTGATCTCTTTCACAGGTCTTTGGCCGTCTCACATCATGCCGCCATACGCCCCTCAATGCCGCGTTCGCAGCCCAACAAACATGCTATAACGAGCGCGAGCTGCCGACGCTGGGCGGTGCTTGCTGAAAGGTGTTCCCTAGGTGGCGCTGCATAAATGGAACTCAGGCAAAGTGAAAATGAAATTTAAAAGTTTTTCCCCTCCCACCCAATTTACTACCTACTCTATGCCTCTATACTACCTACTACCTGCCACAAATTCAAAAATTTCCTTTTCAATCTTCATTCTCTTTTTTTCTCATTTCTGGCATTTCGTTTTTACATCAAGCAAGAAAAATGTTTAAAAGAACATTCAAGTTTGACTACATACACAAGTAAGCAGTACATGCATGGTTACGTGGAAGTAAACGTGTGTAAGAGCAACATTTCCTCAAACCATGTCTTTTCAATGCAGTACAAAATTCCGTGAATGCTGACGAACTTCCCTTCACATTCACATCATTCCCTTTAAAATCGTAGAGGCAAAGGGAAGTTCTGTGGATCGCGGAGGCGCATGACTCACCCGGGGCTGGTTGTCGCGCTGGTTCTCCGAGAAGAGCGGGCGCGGGCTGGGGCGGCGGGTCTCGACCACGGCGGCGGCGGGGTCCTCGGCGCCGGGGTCCCCGCCGCCCCCGGCCCCGGGCGGCGCCCCGGGCCCGCCCCCGGCGCCGGCGCCCGCCAGCCGCGCGCTCCCGCGCCGCCGCCCGCCCGCGCCGGCCGCCGACAGGTCCACGTTCTCAGAGTTCTCGTTGCAGATGCTGCGGCACTTGGAGCAGAGCACCTGGCGCGGCCGCAGCCGCACCGTCATGCGCGACGTCTTGTAGCGGGCCGGCGGGCGCACGGCGCGCCGCAGGTGGAAGGGCGCGCCCGCCCCGGCCCCGCCCTGCGCCCCGCTGCCGGCCCCGGCGCCCGCCACCACCCCGCAGTACGAGAAGCGCTGCCCCACGCTGTACAGGCGGTCCTCGTCGCCGTCGCGCGGGCTGCCGGCCGCCGTCGCCGCCGCCACGCTGTACAGCCCCGCCAGGCTGGCCGCCGCCACGCTCCCGCACGGCAGCGACCTGCGACCACATCACCTCGCGTTAGAGCGCTGTCCACAGGAACTGGATAATTCTCTTTAACTTCAACATCAGAGCACAATGGAACCTCAACATCTCCTTCAATAACAAAACAATGGAACCTCAACGTCTCCTCGACTTCAATAACTCAGTGGTGGAACTTCGATAATTCGAACTTCAGTGACTCACTGAAGGAGCCTTGATAACTCGAACTCCAGTGACTCAGTCGTGGAACCTTGGTAATTCAAACGTCGGTGACTCAATGACTCGATAATTCGAACCTCAATAACTCAGTAGTGGAACTCTGATGACACGAACTTTAATAACAGTGTATAGGAACCTAATCTCGAACCAAAAACTCAGTACAGTGAAACCTAACACTCAAACCAATAACTCAGTATAATGAAACCTTCAACTCGAATCAAGAACTCAGAACAGTGAACCATCGTGTCTTCGAACCTCAATAAATTTATACAGTAGAAAGGAAATTCAGTAATTCAAACTTCGACAATTCAGTACAATAGTACCTCCATAATTCGAACTTCAATAACTCAGTACGACAAAGATAACCTAACTTCAAAATGACCAACTCCACGAAATCTCGATAACTCGAATGAACTCAATAAATAAAGGAACCTCAATACTTCAATATTTCGAATTTCAATAAGGAAACTCAGTTTTTCGAGTTTTCTTATTTATCCCCTTCATCTTTATATACAAAATGATCTATTATTTGAATCTTATGTAAATAATAATTGCTTCGTATATTTCGGCTTCGAGATATTGAGGCTGCGTTGTACTTTATATAAAAGGAAAGTGCAAAACACTGCACTAACGAAAACAAATCTTAGAAAGTGAAATGTGAGGAAAACATGCCATGGCTTGACCGCTGCAGTTTATCTTGACAAAATTCAAATTCTTGAGGGAACGCACAAACTACACAGCTGTAATTCTTGAAACGAAGGTCACCACTTTCACAACTTCGCAATAAAACCTGTTGAGATTTCTCACCGTATTGAAAAACTGAAACGGGTAATTAGGAGAAACTGACGGAGTTCAGCATTATTTTACTGAACAGAAAGCATCTTTCGTTTAGGATGTTTGTACCCGCTGAGGGTATAAAATTAGCAAAATAATACATTTCGGAAAATAAACTATAGTAATGGTACAACTGGTTGACGGTTCAACCCACCAGTTGGGTCCCTGGCGCGTCGACCACGTAGGTCCGTCCGACCTCAAGGCAGGATTGGGTGGAGGAGACCCCTAGGGGTGCTCTGGATTCCACAATTAAATAGAAGTCCGGCGGTTAAATGACCATCCCCCAGGTTGCCCTGGTTACGGCCTCACCCAGGTCGGTAGCCTCTAGTAGGCAGTGGGAAGACGGGTTGGGGGCCCCGAGCTGCCCGGGTGGCCCCCAGATGGGTACCTGGCTTCGTCGTGGCAGTCGCTCGATACTCTGGGCAAAGAGGAGGGACTCGGCGTCCCGGCGCACGCGAGTGGCGAGTTACCGTATAGGTGATATTGACTCCGGTACTAGCCTGGAAAGCTAGTAGCTCTAAGCTGGCCCCACCCAGGCATTGAATGGGGAGGTTGCCGTGAGGGCAAACTGGGTACCGGCCGGATCCGGTTACCTGCCTGGCGGCGTCCTTGTACGTCGTGAGGATAAGGCCAAAGAGCCCAAGATGCCCACCCCGAGGAATTTTCCCTCAGGTAACGCAAGGCCAGCGGAAGTAGTAGGCCCGCAGGACTCGACTATCCGAGGAAAAGATAGTACAAAAATATTTGAAGATTTTTTGAATTTTTAAAAATATGTTGCCTTTGCTCTAAGCAAACACTACGCTAAAATATCCATATTTTCGAAAAATTGAACACGAACTTATTCAAAGATGTAACTTTGAAGAACAGATTTCATTAACAATCGTTATCTTCAATATTGTTGTTTTACATGGTTATTTTTTTGTTGACATTTTTGAAAATGCGTAGTTAGCCGGAACATAAGACTTACACCATTTCATAAACGACTTTCCTGTATTCGAGAAACAAGTTGAAAGAAAAAAAAATTGGAGTAGTTTTCGATTTTTTTTTTTTTTTTTTTTTTTTTTTTTTTTTTTTTTTTTTTGGAAATCACCTATATTTCAAAAAATTGCTCCTGATCTTATTTGAAGCTCTAATTTCGAATAACAGATTTCATTGAGAAAATAATCTCTCTTCAATATTGTTTTGCAATTTTCGAAAATATAGTTCACCGACCTTTGGACCTACGCCATTTTCGACACGTACCATCCTCGACTTGAGAAAAAAAATAATTAAAAAATTGGAGTTTTTGAGAGAAAATCATTTTTTGCAAATGGCCTGAATTTCACGCAAAAATACACGAAAACGACTCGTATTTCCGAAAAACTGTACTCTGCAAGTTCTTAATTAACAATCCAACTTTGAAGAACAGTTTTCATTAAAGAAAAAATCTTCATCTTCATTATTGTAGTTGTAGGATATCACCGAAAAAAATGTGAACTTTTGCAATTTTGGAAAATTAAGAGAGTTCAAAGAAACCGAGACCTGCATTATTGTTTCAAACATCCTTTGCTCTATCCGAGGGGAAAAATCACTTAATTTGAAGCCATATCTGAGAAAAGTTTGAAAATGTCTTGGCTTCCGAGTTGAATCCCCCACAAAATCAAAATATCCGTTTCAAATTCTCAAGTGCTCGAATTTGGCCAGATCGACCTAGGACTATTTATGGGGGAAATCGTCTCAACGGTTCAAGTGCTGTCGTTGACCACAAAAGGACGAACAGACAGCCGTTTGCCGAAAACCAATTCTTCGACATTCTTCCGAATACAAGATTTTCAAAATTGATGTTCCCCGATCGATCTGCAAGATGAACACCGTCAACATTTGACCCCCTTGAATTTGAACACTGTCAACATTTTCTCAAAAAATGGTTCCAAATATTTAGTTTAATTTGGTATCTCGGATATTGCAGTCCACTTACAAAAATGACGCACGTCCATTTTCTTTGAACTGTGAATTATCGAATATAGCAAAAGCTACAAATAATCTGAGAAAGTCTGTGTTATTGAAGCATCACTAGTCTTGCAGCAATTTGTAATACTAAGAAATTAGTGGGGGTGAAAGTAAAACCGTTGAACCTAGACTTAGATTTTTTGGAACAGTGTGCATAGACGAGTTTTGAATTATATGAACTAAGAGAATTATATCCGTAGAAATTCACTAATGTGAATAAGTTCAGTTGAAACCTTAAAGCAATCAACAAGTTTTTCTTCTGGGAATCTTAATTTAATGTAGGATCGTTTTGCACTATGCTCTTTACTACAAATGCTAAGTCGAACGCACAAATTAGACTACTAATTTACCACGAAAAATACTAATTTACGGAATAAGTGCAAAATATTTACTGGATGAAACAAGGATTGTAGAAAGTTAGAATTACAAGGAACTGAATTCAAAAGGAGCAATCCAATGTTATAATTCAATGAGAAGAGGAAAATGACTGAAAAACTCCTCAGACTTTGGACGCCTCAAAAGAGTTTATGATCATCATTCAAGGAGAATATGTGATAAAGCACTTCATTAATTTTAAATACCGTTTAATAGGTCACAGGACCCTCTTTCCAACCCATTTCTCTGAATGTTGCAAGAGATGAAAATAATAGATGAATTTTGTAATTACAAATATTTGAAGACGCATTAATGAAAGGTCATTTTCATAAGCCTGTAAGGAGATGCTAATGTTGCTCATAAAGAATACCATTAGTACCATAAAAATAACCTAATTATTTAACTGCACGATATCTGTGGGGGTTAACATTGTCTATTTAATGTTAATGTATAAACAAAAAAACAAAAATTGTGTGAGGCGTTTGCGGGGAGGAGGAAGAAAATTAAATTTATTCTCAAAAAGCAAAATAAGACACCAGTGACTTACTTGCTCAATCGATCAAGGAAAACTAAAAAAACTCATAAGACAGGGGTCAAAGAAAAAAGAAAATTCAACAGATTTCTGTATTTAATTGTTCATAGCCAAAATTACACTGTTATAAAATATTAATTAAAAATTGTTTTAGTTTTGTAATTACATTAAATCTATTTACTAACAATAAATATTAAAACCAGTTTATTAGAACTTGCAATCAATTAAACCAAGATCATGTTTTATTGCTTCTCACCCAACACTGAGCAAGTGGGCTGTGTCGGCATTGCAGCCCTGTCTCGGGCCACAGGTGTGGCCCGCTGCTTGTTGCGTGAGCTTGACGGCAGGGAAGGGGTGGGAAGGCGTGGCTCGCATAGCGTAAGAGGGAGAAGTAGTGGCGGCTGACAGTGACTGATCATTCAGTTTACAAATCAAGCAAACGGTTCGCTGAAAGTATCGCTGGTTCCAATTAAACTCAAGCCCAACGATAGACAAGAGAAATTAACGAATCCAGAACCAGTCTTCACGGCAACTGTAAGTAGGGGGAGCAGCGGCAACACAAGAACTCCAAGCAACATCGGGCGCGATCGGTTCTCGTCTAGTGAAAGGTGAATGGCACGCGGGCCACCGCAAGCAGTCAAGTCCCAATTCTTTCATTGGAGCAACGTTGTTTTCTTCAAAACTTTTGTAGACCGCTATGCTCGACAAAAAATTATATCGTCGGATAGCTCAAGTCTTCCATCACTTCTCGATTCAAAAGTATTTTCTACCCCTCATAGCAAAGCCAATGTGAGATTGCATCTACACTGCCACACTAGGGTTAATTCACATGTGGTCGTAAGGCTTCTTTAATACCATATGTAGCACAATGCGATCCATATGGTACAAGACAAACATCTGGCGAATTCATAATCCGCAAGCGCTGGACTGTTTCATGAGTTCTCTAGGAGCGTATATTCACATTTCATACGAGTCTGTTTTGTTGTGATTAAGTATTCTTCGGCGAACGTGCAATTAAGATCCGTTCTTTAATGGCCTTCAAAACCCTTTTGAATGAAATATATCCTTAATGTTTAGTATTCTGAACACGGAATTCTGCCAGTTCATATAAAGAATGCAACGACATTCCCATTTGTACTACTTATTTTGAAGAATATGTTGCTGAGGATAACCTGAGAAAAATCGGAAACTTAAATAAGTCTTGAACAACAATACTACTAATAATATATTATTATTATTATTATTATTATTATTATCATCATCATTATATACATTTCACCACCTGATCACAATTGTACGTTCAACAGTTACGTGTAAACACTGTTCCAGTTTGATGTCAACCGCCTTTGCGACGATGTAAATGTTACAAATGATATATATCCACTTTGATCTCACCCTTCTGTATTATCCTGGTAAACTATTGATGTTCTAACCATAGTAAATATTACTCAATGGTTTGTGTTTGTCATTATGACTACTGGTTAATTTGAATTGTGACCTAATTCTACTGCCGAGGAATAGACGTATTCCCGTCCTTCTTTAAACGCAAGATCTGAATTGTCAGTTGTTGAATCGAATCGTTAGCATAATTAGATTAGTAAAAATAATAAGTTGAGTTAGTTTTTGAATAAATTGATGCCTAAAAATACAAACATTCCTTTCGATCTTTTTTCACAAAATGAAGTTTGTGTAGACGGAAAACGTTCAAATTCGAAATACTGCTTCATCTTCCTCCCCTACCTACAACACATTAGCAGAACTTTCATACTCGTGCTATTTCCTGGGATGGATACAGAAAACAATCATTAGCGTGCAATTTATTTTACAGTGTGACTGACAGACTTACTCGAAATACTAAAGTACAAACTTACAGAAATACTCAAGTACAAGCAAAAGGAGAACAGTCCTGGATTAGCCCGTTCCAGCCCTTTTTTACTTCTTTCCGTCACTGAAAGGAGACCTGACAGGATGTCGCAGAAAAAATGCACTACACGTGGGAGAAATTGAACGAGAAAAAAATACACCCTTCTCCACCCCACATCTTGCTCAGTCCCCTCTCTAACGGTGATCGAGAATTCCGTCGCGGGAGAACTTCGCGCCTCACTGTTATTATAAGTCCGTGTAACTGAAGCAAATTGTTTCTATTAGACGTGATACTTTTCGGGACGCAAACATTGCCTGTGTTAGACTGTATTACTGGAGGTCCTAATTACAGAGTCTACAAAATAGAATTATCGATTTATAGTGAAATTGCACGAGTGAAGTTTGTTGTCAAATTAAGTTTAACACATACTTGCAAAGATCTTTCGGCGGACGTTTGGTAATAACTTATGATATTAAAGGAAGTTGGATCAACGTTAACTCCATTGTTTATTAAGCAATGAAAACATCGAAATTTAGTCTTTACAATTTCCTAAAATAGGTTTTTAGAAGGCGAAATGCACAATTTTTTTGAGTGGGTAGCCATTGGCAAGGAGATAACATTTTCCCATTATATTTTACCTCAGTTTTGTAAACATAATAGTATGAAATAATAGAAATTTTAAAAAAGCACAAGATGAAGATATATTCAGAAACGGCGGAAATACGCGGAAAATAATTTTTAAACTTCAACACATGGAACAGGTCATTCATTGCTTTCCTCGCTGAATGTAAAGTGCAGCCAGTGTAATAGAGGATGTTTTTCTTGATAAGATTAAAACATTCAGTCTGAATTTTCTGATCAACAACGCCTTAATTTGTTATTTTCAATATTATTTGTTTGAATATAATATATAAAAGTGCCTAATACACAATTATTAATCATAGTAAATAATTTTCAGTTCTATAAAACTTAATAGCTATGAGACAATATACACGCAAAGCTAATAAAACTCAAATCACAATTCTTTAGTTCTACTTAATTTAAATTTGAATTCAGTAGAATCTATTATTTTGTTTTCAGTTCTCAAAATCGAGTAATAATTCAGAAAATTATTAGAAAATTGGACTCGCAGATAATAAATTCTGATTTGTAGTTTCTTAATTTTTGGTAAACTTTACTTTTTATTTCTTTAAAATTGATGCATCGCTCTATTTAGTCTCAATTTAGGTGATAACTCTAGATGACCTTAAAAAATAATGACATAATTAAACAAGAACAACCTCTCATAAGAAAGAAAAAGAGTATACGTCGAAAAGCCCTCTACAGGTTTAAATTTTCGAATTTTCAACATCTCGAGGAAACATACAAGCGAAGCAAAACTCCCTAGAGACTGAAGTGTTGAACTCCAACGGCCACTCTTCAATTTGCGCCAATTCTCAACCACGAGTTAACACGTTCCCACACATACTTTTGCCTTTGACTCCAAGTCTGTCAGTATCCTTTGCGACAGCCACGCCGAGAAGAAAAGGCTCACGCAAAGCAACTTCGAAAAAGGCAACACTGAAGGCAGACTTTAAAAACCGAAACATTCTATAAAGGAGACATTACACGCTTTGTACCACACGAGTAAAAGTAAAATCCGAATTACTACAAACCCTTAAGACAACGCTGCTTCACATGCAAGAACAAAGAAAAACAAGATATTTTTGAAATGTCCTGGCAAATGCTGTTTTAACAAGCTATTCTAACATAAAAAGAACAATTGTAGTTCCAGTCACCTTTCATACTAAAATAGTTATTATAAAAGTTAAAAGAAAAAAAGCTACACTTAAGACTTACCATTTGATTTCTAATGAGCTACTCGTTGCTATTATATCGAATACTCAATTTCTAATTATATTGAAGTTGTTCCCACAGAATTAGTGACATTTATATAATTAAGTTCTATTAATATACTGGAATTACTTCATTTACCATCGAAGCACATTCTACTAACCCGGGTGGTACACAGTTTCCATAAATTAAAAGGCCCGCCGCCAAAATCGTAAAATGGATTTAAATTAAATGATACTTCACTAAAGAAGTGTTGTCGGCTTTGATTTGCACTTTTCCGCAAGAAAACTGAATATTGTAAAGCACACAATTTAGACGACAGATAAAAAAAATTTTTTTTTGATTAAAATTTGATATAAATTATTCTTCATAAAAGACCAGTGGGGTTAGCAACAATTAACCATAAGAAATGTAATTGTAATTGCATTTCGAATCCAAAACGCGGTTATGCGTTTATTGTAGGCGGTGGGGGCAATGGCGGCGTTTGTGCTGTGGTGGCAGCAGCAGTGGCGGTAAAGGTAAATGAGACAGTGACAACAGCGGTGCGTTACGGCCGGAAATCTGTAGGAGGCGGTAGGTGAATGGAAGATGGCTGATGTTGGGTGGCGGAGGTGAGTGATGGACGAGGGCAGGCGGGCGTTCGCAATGGGGGGTGCTGCTGAGCGATGGCCGATGGGTAGGTGCTGGTGGGCGATGGCGGATGATGGGTGGGTAGGTGTTGATGGGCGATGGTCGATGATGGGTGTGTGGGTGCTGGTGGGCGATGGCCGATAATGGGTGGGTGGGTAGGTGTTGATGGGCGATGGTTCATGGGTGAGTGGGTGCTGGTGGGTGGGCGCTGACGGGCGATGGCTGAAGATGGGTGGATGGGCGCTGGTGGGCGATGGCCGATGATGGGTGGGTGAGTGCTAATGGGCGATGACCGATGATGGGTGGGTGAGTGCTAATTGGCAATGGCCGATGATGGGTGGGTGAGTGCTAATGGGCAATAGCCGATGATGGGTGGGTGAGTGCTAATGGGCAATGATGAGTATGGGTGCTGCTGTGCGATGGCCGATGATGGGTGGGTGGGTGAGTGCTGGCCGATGATGAGTATGGGTGCTGCTGTGCGATGGCCGATGATGGGTGTATGGGTGCTGCTGGGCGATGGCCGATGATGGGCGGGTGCATGCTGGGGGGTCATGGGCGATGATGGTTGGAAGGGTGATAGTGGCGATCGCCAATGAGGGTGGGGGGATGCTGGTGGCGATCGCCGATAATGGATGGGTGCTGGTGAGCTATCACCGATAATGGATGGGTTCTGGTGTGCCATCGCCGATAATAATGAATGGGTGCTGGGGGGTGATGGCCGATTTCAGATGGATGCTGAGGGGTGATGGCCGATTTCAGATGTGTGAAGGCGGATAATTGCCGATAATGGGTGGTGGTGGACGACAGCTGATGATGGGTAAGTAGGTGGTGGGTGATGGCTGATGAGGGGTAAGTAGGTGGTGGGTGATGGCTGATGAGGGGTAAGTAGGTGGTGGGTGATGGCTGATGAGGGGTAAGTAGGTGGTGGGTGATGGCTGATGAGGGTAAGTAGGTGGTGGGTGATGGCTGATGAGGGGTAAGTAGGTGGTGGGTGATGGCTGATGATGGGCAAGTAGGTGGTGGGCGATGGCTGATGAAGGGTAAGTAGGTGGTGAGTTATGGCTGGCGAAGGATAAGTAGGTGCGGATGATAAGTAGATGGTGTCAGATGATTAAGTAGGTGCGGATGATATGTAGATGGTGTCAGATGATTAAGTAGGTACGGATGATAAGTAGATGGTGTCAGATGATTAAGTAGATGCGGATGATAAGTAGATGGTGTCAGATGATTAAGTAGGTGGTGGGCGATGGCTGATGACAGGTACGTAGGTGGTGGGTGACGGCTGATGATGGGTAAGTAGGTGGTGCGTGATGGCCAATGATGGGTAAGTAGGTGGTGGGTGATGCTTGATGGGTAGTGGGTGGTGGTGGGTGATGCTTGATGGGTAGTAGGTGGTGGGTTGTGGCAGGAGATGGTTGATGGATGATTGTTGACAATGTGTAGTTTGTGGTTATGGCTGATGTTGGGTAGGTAGGTAGGTGGTGGATTGTGTCAATGATTGTTGGCCTTCATGAATGGCATTGAGGGAGAATAATAATAAATACATAAATAATAATAATAATAAAAATTATAAATAATTGTCAAGGCTCCCAGACAATTGTAGAAAATCTCTCATCTACATATGGAGACGACTTGGTGATGCAACAAGAGACACCTGACATTTTATAAATGTTAATCAGCAGGTATTATGTACTTTTTTAATGCAATGGCAAACCTCTATGTATACGTTACATAATAATAATAATAATAATAATAATAATAATTAAAATTATAATAATGGCTACTGGCCATTATAATTCACTTTACATCAGAATGAAACAACGTGAGAAATTGGATGAAAAACTAATATTAAAGATGATTACTTATATAAAAAACTATACAAAATTATACTTCTGTTCAGCCTACAGTATAACTTATGTTCTTCATCTAATATATTTTGCGAAATAGTAGTTTTAAGAAGATCACAATGTAGCAATATTAATTTTAATATTGAAGTGCTGAATAGAATTTTGTGTTTGTAACTGGTTTTCATAAAATTAACAAAGTTCCCACTATTTGTACGAAAGTCGTGATTAACAAATACAATTATCACATTTTTACAATTTAACAGCAAAACCCTGACAGAA
The DNA here is from genome assembly GCA_031308135.1 of Acheta domesticus. Taxonomy (NCBI): domain Eukaryota; kingdom Metazoa; phylum Arthropoda; class Insecta; order Orthoptera; family Gryllidae; genus Acheta; species Acheta domesticus. The sequence goes on along the minus strand of JAHLJT010009355.1, from coordinate 100,263,010 downwards.
GGCTGGGTTTGGGAGGGGGGAGGGGAGGGGGCAACTGGTACAACCTGCCCCAGTTCTGATTAACGAGGGGAGCAGAATTTTTTTCATTCAAAACATCTTTTAACTTCTAATTTCAATTAGCCCCAATAACACCTATTGCACTTATAATGTTCACCATAATATATAATAAATAATCTAAAATAAATTGTTATAAGTTTCAAATATAATAATAAAAATTTATACAAACTTTATTTCAATGAAAGTTTTTTGAAGCAAAATGATATTTAATTGAAAGTTGAAGTGGTTAAACTAAAAAAAAAGTTATAATAAAATGTGTATGCATGTATAAAATATGTAAATGGGGTGACCTTTGTTTGTTATGTGGGGCCCCCTTGGATCTAATTGCTCCATGCATCTATTTCTCTTGGCTGTAAATATTGAAAAGTCCAATTCCTGCATCTAGTTTCACAAATTGTACAAGGCAGTTAAAGACATTTTACACCAGCTTTAGCTACTAAGGGCAGTTTTAAAAAGGGACTTTCAAAAAGTACTAAATGAAGACCAAATATGAAATTAAATGAAGCTTAAATTCCAACTAAAACTACATACAATTCAATTTGAAATAGGAAAACATTTAAACTTTGATTGAACAGTGACTTTACACATATTTCCCCAGAACAAACAAAACTATCCCGATTATATCAACTTTTATTTGAATTAAGAATATCTTTATTATAGGCAACTGTGTGTCATAAATCCACTTCAATAAATGTTAATATTGACATTTTTCAGATATTAATTTGCCCTTTTAAGCATCTGGCCTGTCATTCACGTTCTCCATTACTTTTCCTCTTCAGCATTTCTTGTTCAGGATTACAGCTTTTTCTCTCCTGTCTTCTTTAAGATTTCAATTGTTTGAAAGCCACTTAGTCCATTTTTAACTTTTTCATTTAATATTAACATATTATGCAAGTACTCATGAAATAAAGATTTTTTCTGGAAAGAAGGTACCTTTTATAGAAAAAGGGACTAATTGAGGACTATGGCAAAAAAGGGACAATCTAACCCCTCAAGGATAATGGTAAGTACTACAGCAATTCTGTCAATATTATAATTTGCACATAAATCAGTAATGCAAGATTTACTCTTTGAATAAATTCACAAAAGTTGTTCCTGTGTGTTGCCAGATCTCCAATACATCACCAACAAAGTCTAAACTATATAGAACAACACTGTTCTCACTCCCGAATCAAACATTACATCAATCTTCATTAATATCATTCAGTATTAAATATATTCATTCAGATTCATTACAAATTGAAATGTTAAATTTCAAAGAATTAAATACAAAGGAAACATAAGTATATTTTTCTAATGAAACTGATTTCAGAAGAATTAGTTAAACAAAATGTATGAATTAGTTTGGATACTTGTCAAAATAACTATTCAACTCCTCTCAACTGAAGAATGTAGTAAACTCGGTTTAAGACTATCTTAAGTACTCAGAGCACTTAACTTATAACATTCAAAACATTTTTTGTCATAAAAAAAATTGGCCTACTTGGCAATATATACATGGGTTTCAGAGTTTTGATGATATAAAACCTTTTCTTCTCATTTTTAGATTCTACACAACCTAATTTAATAAGTTATTAATAATGTTGTAATATATCTTTCCAATGCTGTTCACATGATATCTCATCAACCTCACACTATCTTCAGGAATCAAGTGTTTCAAAACTACATCTGCTGACAGCTACTGATGAATATCATTATTAATCATCGCTCTAGTTACCTAAAAACTAAACATTAATTTGCAGTCCATTAACTCACAAGTGCTCATCCCATCCAACAAAGTTCCAATTTTAGCTAACATTATTTTCTATATATTACTAATATTGGTATCTGTTCTAGTCAATGATACTAGTTTTAATGCAGAATGTATAGTTACCGCAGGAACTACAAAATAGTTAATTTTCTAAATTATATTTAGATTTTATAAATTTGAAAAGATTGATTCAAGCTTAAGTCCTCAATTGGAGTTTACAGACACAAAACAGGTAAATAAAGAATACAAAACAAATATAAAGTTTGTCCAAAGTCATTAAATGTTAATCTAAAATTAAAAAACCTTCATGATTATCAATTCATGAATTTCTGAAGTACGGGTATTGAATCTTTTGAATCTATCTTAACAAATTGTATTTATTAATGAAATAAAAAGATGTTCTTACTCAAACATAACCTACATTTCCATGCACTATAACTTCTAAATTTTATATAAATCTGAACATTACCAATTTGTCAGTCCTGATGTTCAAATATCAAAACAAGTTTATTAAAACAAAACTCCTCTTGATGAAGCTTCCAATGTTGCAAGCTGTTTTATTTATTATATAATGTTTTGGTCATGAAAAGCTTCAACAAATGAGTAATAATCAAAATTTTTAGAACGAAATATCTCACAAGAAGCAAGTTACATTGAGAGAGAGAAAATGAGAACTAGTTCAAAATGTTCATGCATTAATAATTTACAGTGCAGTATAATTTACAAAGTAACTGCAATATTGCATAAACAAGAATTAAGAGAGAAGGTTTTCTTTTGTTTTTTTTTGTTTTTATTCCCCTTTTTCAGAAACAGTAAAAACCTGTACCTACATAAACCTACAAATTTGTATTACTTTTCTTGCTTAAAACATCCATTCAATCTACTGCATTTCTTTATTTAACTACAGTATTATTCATTTCCCAATGGAATGCTGCAAAAAAATAAACAGCAATAACATTTGAGATTTCACTGGCTGAAGGTGGATGTAATTAAAACAGTAAGAAAGTAAACTACTTAAGGAAATATTATCTGGAACACATTTGATTCAAAGGGGAAATTCTGTCTTACGTTATAAAAAAAAACATTCCCTAGAAAAGTCACAATGCACAAAACAACAGATAATGAAACAGAACTGCAACAGAATTTTCCACGTTTTTTTTCCTTTTCAGATTATTCCTAAGGAACAACACATCACGTATTTCTTAGAGTATAATGAACAATTTTAGGATGAACAGCAGACAAGGAAGTATTCCATTTTTCTGAGGTCTCATAGTATAATGACAGGAATACAAAGGAACAGTAAAAAAAACCCTCAGCACTGCACTCAATTTCTTTTAACATTCTTCACAAATGAAGCAATCTATAAATAAAACTACGACGCCCCAAATCACAAAAACAATGTACACAAAATTTGAGACGAAATAGCAATGTGATAAGTAAATACAAGCACGTGCCGGCAGAGTTGGGCCACGTCATTAGCGCTACAAAAAGAAATCACATTATGAATAGGTTCATCTTCGAACTGATAATAAACACGTTTCGGAAATTCTATTTATTAAACAAATATTCTTTCCCTAGTTTCGCCGGAAAAAAACAAAGCAGCTGACTCATCCTCCGAGTACGCGCCACGCATTCACGGGCCTGGCCACGCCGGACCGCCCTCACAGCAAAACGTGCCCAGATTCCACAAACTGATCGATTTCGTTTAAGGGTTGGGGAAAGACAGGAGCCGGGATTCGGCGGTATTCGCACGCGGCAAGCACTTTTAGTCGGCCGACGGCGGCGTGGCGCGGCGACGCGTCGTGCGGGATATGGGTCATACTCGCGCGGCGAGGCGCCGCGCACACCCGTGTACAGAGCTCTGTAGCTCGCATAGCCACGACCTCCCGCTGTCAACAATGTCACATCAACCTTCCGGCTTACCGTGAAAAAAATAATGGAAACACGAAATAAATAAAAAAAGACTACGGGGCGGTGGCCATACAAAGCACCAAGAGAGCGACCCCTGCCACGCCTGACCCGCAAAAAAAACGACACCAATATCCGATTGCACAACTCCTAAAATTACGCACAAAACTGGCGAATTGAGGCACGAAAAAAACGTTTACTTGTTCTTCTAACGATTACACTCGAGAAACATGAGCTAAGTGAGGTTTTAGGCCTAAAAGGAACGTTAGAACTTCACATACTGCACTCATCACCATCACCTTATAACTTAATTTACTAGCATGTATTGGGCAAAATTACCATCTAACATTCAAAGTGACATAATTTTCACTAAATATTCGAAGTTTCAGGGGAAAATGTGGGCGCTAAGAGGCACAGATGACTTGCAAGGCAAGGCGTACAAAACCAGTGACAAAGGTAACCTCACTATATTTACTTCCAAGCACTCTTTTGCGGTGAAAATTACACCAGTCAGTGCAGAAAAATTCGTAGGATTATATACACATATTTTCATTGTCACAGATCTTCTAGTAATTAAGTACAGAGCGGCAACAGCTAGGCCTAGTATACAGCCATTGCAGTGTTGGCACAGAAGAGAGGGTGGAGTTTATAATACTGTTTCTACTCACTTCTTCGTCGAATCCAAAAGCACACCTTCATATAACTTGCTTTCAATCGCGTACGACACAACTAATATATCTTGAATCACTTCCTCCACATTCACTAATATTTTAGAATTTTTCAATATTTTTATCTGTGGTACTGTTTCCGAGTCCGCCATATTGGTTAGGAGAATTATTACCCAGCTGTCGTGTTCCCTTCCCTGCTACCGAGGCTGAAGGGCCTTTCATGAACAAGTCCACCATCGAGCATCGCTACTGAGCATGCGCAGTAGTAGGCCGCAACTCGGGTGATCTTTGTTCTGCAATTTAGTTCGATAAAATTTCCTTATGAAATAAAGCAGAAAAATAAACCGAATGATTGAATATTAAACACAAATTTTATGGGTTCTGGAAATTGTTTGTGAAACTTTGTTTCCTACTTTCGCAATTCGATAGCGTGTTATGCAAAGTACATTGTTGAACAATGCTGTAAATTATAATAATAAAAACAAAATAGGTAAAGGGCAGAATTAACATTTAACTCTAAATAGATTACATTGTTTGCATTGGACAGATAAATTTGGCAAAGAGTAATGTTAAAAAAAGCAACTCAGAACTGCATGGCTAAAATTAATACTGAAATTATTGTATCATTAACAATAAAGTAAATAAATTATTATTTGGTGCAATGAATATAAGTGTCCTAACCTCTCTTTTCTTACATTTTCGTAAATTTTTTACATGTGCCATTACATAATAATATGACGATTCAAATTAACAAAATGAGTTTACAACTCCTAGCTCTGAGTATTTAAACATGATTGTTTTGCCAACAGATTACTGTTTCAATTAACAATTAAACCTTACCAAAATTGGCAGTTTGGTGTACATGGGATTGTAGTAGTAAGTTCATGCTTAGTCAGGAATGTGGAAATGAGTTAACCCTCTATTGATTTATCGTTTCCGCTTCACTTGCCAATAAAGTACAGTGGGACTTGGAAGTAAGTATTTGTTTATTACGATCCGTGATATGATCTTCAGGTAGAAGAGAGATTTTTTTTCTGTTTCATGACATAAGGTGAAAAGAAGTGAATGAGCTTCTGAGCACGTGTTCAAAAGAAATTGTAATGGGCCAAAGCTATTCGCCATAGACACATTTGTTTGTTAGCCTAACATTTTTACAACTATTGTAATGATTCTCGATTACCAAGAACATAATAAAACTTAATAAAAATATCGTATTTTGACAATTTGAACCCAAATTTCGAACAATCGTTACACTAATTTCTTAATTCAAATGATGTTCCATTATAATTATTATTAAAATATTTATATTTATACTAACATAACTAAAGCACATTCCAAATACACGAATATATGCACTGACATTTGGGATCGACTGGTAAAGAAAGTTCGAGAACAACACGAATTGACCTTGCTGGAATGCAACTGTTTCGAAATACTAGAATATAGTGTTCATTATAGAATCCTTCATGAAGAGTAAAATGGTAATTTGGAAACAAACGAAAATATTGGAAAATTTCCGTAATTAGGCAATAGCTATAACAAAGAAAAATGTTATGCCATAAACGTGAGTAGTGGAACCAAAAATGTGCCTAGCATAAAAAATATCAAAAGTCCATTACAGAAAATATAAGTAAATAACAGTATTAATATATTAGTATAATTAAAGTTATTTTTAACTGTACGTTTAATTCTGTACTCTAAGGAATTGTCTAATTTCACGACTGCCTCACACTACAAGATTTTTGTATCCCTTCCCGTTTGAATATTTGTCAGTGACACTAAGACACTTTGAATATTTGTCAGTGACATTTTAATCACTTTTGACAACTTTTTGATGTTCGTTGAATTCAATCAAATGTTTTAAGTTGAATTCCCAATTTGCCCAAAACACTGCTCATAGCGATTTGATCGCGGTTTATCGATCCTCCAAAATAACACTCAAAAGTTGTAAAATCTGGGTTTGTTCTGTCGGCAAGAGTTAGAAGACTGCTTGCCTTCACTGCCATATACAACATGTATGCGAATCAGGGATTAAGGAATAATGAAAATTATCGCTAAATATTCATAAATAGGGAGATCAGGAAGAATATAGTATGCTTAGTTGATGTAGAGAAAAAATTCTTAACTTCATTACACTGCGAATTTTCGTTCTAATTATTGCTGTTTCATTCCAACGAAATTATTTAAAAAGGAAATATTCTCAGTTGAATATTTCATAAACAATGCCCACCTGTCTTTTCGAAAGACAATTCTTCCACACGTTTGTCGAATGTTTACGATTTATTTATTTAATTATTTATTTACGTCAAAAGCAGTTTAAAACTGTGTGTGACGAGCTATGGGGAGAAGTGATTGTTTTGAACTTTTTTTAATCGCCACTTAAAAAAATTTTACGTGGCCAGTAGGTCCTCAGTAACTGGGTATAATACTATTGATTTTCTTTGACATTTGATTTAATACAGGAGTTAATAAATATGTGAAAAAGCACATTCCCGTGCACCACTTCTGAGATATTAAATCCCTTCATTTTTGCGATCTTGATTGGTTGTTCGTACGTTTTTGGTGAATACAAGGGCGATTATAAACAATCAATTAGGCACCCCGCCGATAATTTTCTAATATTTCATTTACTTCAAAATTAAAATTTGAATTCACTCTCCTGATTGTGAGGTGACAAGTTTATTAACAATAATTGACAACATTACATTTCTCACACTCGAAATTGGCTAATTGCACGAACTGTTCAAAAAAATACCGTTTCCACATTTGCGCGTGCCTAACGTCTAGCTCCGCCTTTTCAGAGGTCACGACCCCGCCTTTATGAAGTCGAGTTGCTCTCTAATGAACCGGACGACGGCTGGCTCCGTGCTTTGTGTGCGCCGGTGGCAAAGGCGGTGGCGGCGGAGCGGTGGCGGCGGCGGTAGCGGAGGCGACGGCGCGCCCAGCTGATCGCGCACAGCTGATGAGTGACGTTGGCATCGCCGCCTCTCAAACCAGCCCCACGCGTAATACCTTTGGCGCTCACCTTGACCGGCCGCGGTTATCTCCAAGGTTTTTGTCAACGTTGTGCTGTGGAAGCAACTGCTCGAATTATGTACTTACAAACACGTGCAAGTATATTTTATTTTTATTTGTAATTTGTTATACAACACAATATCAATCGTTTTCCGGATAAAAGAAAAAAACAAAAAATAAAATAAAACAAAACAAAGCAAATGGACGTTCGGAAGCGATTTCCGATGAAGTAAGAAAAGAATCACTTGTTAAACTTAAACTTTGAGCTTTAGGTAATATGACGTGCCTTTCCCATGACGTGAGCTATCAGCAGGAGCAGTGTCGTCTGTTGACATCACAGGCAAGCGAGCCACCGCCCACAGCCTGCTGTGGCTGCTTCCTGGTGTTCGTTGGACGACAGCTGCGCAGGCGGCCTTGCCCCCACTCGCCGCCGTCTTCTCCCGCCATGAGTGCTGCCTCATATGCGATCTAGCGGTGGACGTCGAAACCAGCACACAAGCTGGACTTTCATGGCGGAGTTTATGAATTCTCAAAGAAGGGGTACAAACAAGACGTGGTTGTGGATGCAAGTTGATTTACAAGCTAATTGTATTGCATTATATTAACTGGGCGCGGTGCATCCGGCGAGTATTTTCATGTTAACATTTTTTGTATGTGCTCAGTAACTTCATAATAAAATCAATTTTTAAACGTAAAACAGTTGTAAAACGTGTTATTTGCTTTTACATCCTCGAGTTATCGTTTAAAACATTTTCTTTTATTATTTTATGTTTCTTAAAACTTGTTTTATAAAATTATTTTAACGTCGAACTGGTAGATAAAACCGTAATGTTTTCATAATTTCCTGGAATGATTAATCTAAAATAATTACAACCGAATCGCTTGACGAGAGGAATCGAATGAACTATATACATGGGCGTCTCTGAAAGGAAAAATTTGAGGGGGTCATGCATATCTGGAAAGTAAAATTTTTTGGGGGGACACCTACCAAAAGAAATGTTTACTTCCGCGGAATTATGGTTCAACAAATCAATAAATTTTGAATTTATTTATTTAATTAACAAGTTATTCATAGATTAAATAATAATGCAGTACTCAAAAAGTGGTTTTCCAAAAAAGTGGCATGCACTCTGCTCTTTTTTTAAAATTTATTTATTTATTTATTCTGGGTCTCAAGAAAATGTGCGCAGAAAATCTCTTTCCCATACGTCATATACGGTTTTTACTATTTTTTGACTCAATAAATAAATAAAAAATAACAAATAAAATACTCTCATAAACAACACAATAAATTACATATTTTATTCTTCACGAATTCTGCAATAACACTATACAGCAAACACAGTTCAACAAGTTCTTTACATACTAAGAACACCAAAACAGCTGTTCTATACCGTAGCACAAGAATAGCAAATATTTATTAGCGGACGCTCTCTACTTGGAGCCTTAATGTCGTATGATGTCAGTTGTGTCTTAAACATTGACGCATCGATGGTGATTCACGCAGTATAATAATGTGCGAGATAACACGATTAAATATTTGAACTTTTAAGGCAAATTCGAAACGTTTTGAATGTTTGGATTTTTTACCAAATTCCTATGGATTTATAATGAAATCATAGATTCCTTTCAAAAGGTGTATTTAAAAAAAATTACAACATACAAATTAGTAATGTAGATGGTCTGACAGTAAACTCAGAAAAATAACGTCAGCCAACAGATAATCAGGGTGACGATTGGAGCTGCAGTCGAAAGCAATGCTCCATTTACGCCATTTCGGAAGGATCGTAACATTAAGATGGGATTAGGGGTCGTCCATAAATTACGTAGCGCTAAAGAGGGAGGGACGGGGTCTGAGGTAGCGTTACGCTGCGTTACTTAGGAATAGGGGAGTATTAGTTACGTGTTGCGTAACATTAATATTTTTTTTTACATTTTTCAACAGTTATTGAAATAATTCCTTTTTTCGAGACCTATACTAAACCATTGTGATCGTAAATTTTTACAACAAATGGAATTATTTTTTCAACTTTTTTTGAATCTGTAATATATCGAAGAAAATATTCGAAAGTGATGTGAAGTATATAATATAATCCATTTAAATTGTCGCTGTATATTAACTAATTAATAACTTGCTAAACATATTAACTGATTCATTTGTTTTAAAAACATAAATAAACTAAAGTTATTAGTTGTAAATTTTTACAACAAATGGAAATATTTTTTCAACTTTTTTCTGAATCTGTAAGATTACGAAGAAAATATTCAAAAGTGATATGAAGTGTATAATATAATCCATTTAAATTGTCACTGTAGACTCTCGTTATTACATCACCCACGACGGCGGATGCATGGCTTGTAATCGACCATTTCTCGTCCAAGCAATCTTCCTTCACTCACAACTTGCACCAATCTTATTATTAGGGGCAGCGAGCATCGCCAACTAATTTGTACTTTAATTATCATTACTTTTAATGATCAACACAAGTAAAATAAATGCAAATTGTTTTTACTGTGCTATAATTTATTTTTACCTCTTGCATTTAAAAGGGGGTTGCCGCAAGCGTTACGTAATTATTCAGGGGGGAGGGACAAGCGCGCGTTACGGGTGCCTTACAAGGGGGAGGGGGTATTGAAAATACTCGAAATTTGCGTTATGTAATTTATGGACGGTCCCTTAGGCCAATAAAACAGACATAAAAATGTATGGATATTTTATTACATTATAAAAGTCTTGATCATACACGACGTTTCGACCATAATATGGGATCAGGTACAGATGAACTCACAAAAAAGTATAGACCAATCTAAAATACATTAAAAACGGCTATGCAACATTCATTGTATATGAAATAACGAATGTGATTTTAAATAAAAATGGGGGGGGGCGATTACCTCGGTATGGCGGCACAAGGTTCATTTAGGACAGGAATGTCCAACTTGCGAGGTCTCAAGGGCCACAACTAAAACCCCTAACAGAGCTTTCCAACTGGCGGCCCGCGAGCCGCATGCGGCCTGCTGGGTCTCAATACAATTGCACAATCCATCTTATTTTTCTTTAATGATATATTGATTTTCTATTAAGTATGTTGAATAAAAGTCGTATATAATATAAATTTGTTTCAGTGGTTAGGGTAAAAACTATTTTAAACTACGGTGCGGCCCGCGGCTTAACTAGAATTTGATGTGTGGCCCATAAGCCCTCCTAAGTTGGACAGCTCTGACCTATAATATGGTGTCGGGCCATATTTTCATTACCTGGGCAATCCATATCTGACTTCCTCGTATTGTTGATCTCGGCTATTTTCCCAGCTGCTGTGAAACGGGAGGGGGGACGGCGGGGGCGAGAATGGAATCCTACGTGATATCAGGCACGCACAACGCAGGGAAACACATTGGGATGATTTTGAATTTCTGAATTTACTACAAAAAATATTAAATCTATACTTCATTTTTTTTTACATTTAGGAGATGTTGGCCCCCATAGGGCACGTGCCCTAGGCGCGCATTGCTCACGCCCGACATGGATGCCAGAGACTTCAATTTTTGGCTAATGACCTTTTGCGGGCCAAAAATAAACGGTACAACCTGTTTGACAACCCTGATTTAGGATATAACATCATAGTAGAGTCATCAAGATAGAGAAATATCAGGTAGATTCGTGATATAACATAATAATATGGATGCCAACCAACTATCAAAATATAACAGGTTGTATGGTCACCCAACTATAGGTGTATTAATTTACGTGCAGCATTAGCAATATGAATTATACTACTCGGTCGTCCGACCAAAGCTATAATGAATTTCTGATGTAAAGTCAAGGAATGTATGTCGAGTTAAGGTTAAAGGAATGTATAGATTAAATACCAAAGATGTCTCAACCCAGTCGTAACCAGAGCGTAAAATAGTAGGATTGGAAAGAGCTTCAACAATTGTATGTACTAAATTAGACGATGTATAACATGATTTTTTTAGAAAATATATTCCACGGTTTTTTGATTGAATGATTGATGCTTCCTGGTGTGCCAACTGCTACGGTTATTAATCCCGTTCCTATAGCGGATGTTTTATTCCGGGTGGTGGTGGTATTACTCTGGCGGTGGATGGTGAGATCCGGCGCCGATCTACACGTCGGCTTGCGAGGGATTCCTCCTCAAGGTATCTCCTCTCAAGATATCTCTCCAGGCTCCAAGCTTCCGACTGGCTCTTGACGTATGTGACATTTTATTACATAGCAATAGGGGTGAGGATAGGATAAGGAAGAGGAAGGAAAATTCGCGCGCGGTCCGTGACCCGTTTGCTAGAGTACTGCTCCGGCATTCGTCTGGTGTTGATCGGAGAAACCACGGAAAAGAGCAGCCGGCCGTCAGAATTCTCCTCCCGACAGCGACTGAATTCGTTCTAGTTTGTGTCGAAAATTCGCTATCGATAGTTCTTGAACGAGAGGACTTCCCGGTCAGAGTCACTGCAGAGACAGAGGCGATAATGGCTCTGGGCTATTCCATTCGGTCGTATTTTTTATGTTTAAATTGAGTAAGAACGAGAAATAATGTTTGGGTACACTCTGTCACCTTTGTACGGTTTGAATGTTCTGAAATGCATTGTTATGTTATTTTGAAAGTTTCTATAGTAAGAAATAAAATTAATAGAAAATAATAGATGTGCTGGGACTTTTTTGAAGGGGAGGAGTCCTCACGACCTCGCGCTAGAGACTGCCGCGACTAATGATCAAATCTAGAAACCTAAATAGAGTTGCCTCCTCTTCGGGTTTGACCAGAAGACTGAATTTTAAGTCCCATCTTCGGGATCCTGGTTCATTGAAAGTACATTTCATTGAAAGTACTTCATTTCTTATTTTATTAAATGAGTTTAGATTAATCCCAGTTCTTATTTTATGACGCTCCGAAAACGATTTCACTTTATACTATGAGACTGAAAAAGGCAGCTTTCGGATGAAGTGGAATAAATTTCGCTACAGCTATTCAAAAAATTGTGTTCTTTAACATTAATCACAGATTTACCATTGTAATTGAATCTTGGCTAAGGCTTAAAAATACATTTACATACAGTTATTATGATTCTTCACCTAGTAGGTTGTGTATTCGTGAAAATGCCATATACTGAGGCGACACAAGTCATGGAATATCACGGACCTCCTTTTGCCCAGCAAAGTGCAGCAACTCGATGTGGTATGGATTCAACAAGTTTTTGAAAGTCCCCTGCAGAAATATTGAGTCATGCTGCCCCTATAGCCGCCCATTATTGCAAAAGTGATACCAGTTCAGTGTAACAACAGTCCACGCCATCATGGAGAAGCTTGCACAGTGCCTTGTTGACAGCTAGGGTCCATGGCTTCGCCACACGCAAACCCTACCATCAGCTCTTATCAACTGAAATCTGGACTCATATGACCAAGCCAAGGTTTTCCAATCGTTTTGGGTCCAATCAAAATGGTCACGAGCCCAGGAGAGGCGCTGCAAGCAATGTCTGGTTGTAGCAAAGGCAATGAAGTTGGTCTGCTGCTGTCAGAGCCAATTAAAGCCAAATTTTGCTTAATGGATACGTTCGTCGTACGTCCCACATTGGTTTCTAAGATTTTCACGAAGCGCTGCTTGTCTATTAGCACTGACGTCTCTACGCAAACACCGCTGCTCGCGGTCATTAAGCGAAGACCGTCCGCCACTGCATTGTCCATGGTGAGAGGTTGTGTGTGAAATTAGGTATTCTCGGTACACCCTTGAAACTGTGGATTTTGAATTCCCTAACAATTTCCGAAATGGAATGCTACCACTTCGTATTTACCACTAACTACCACTTCGTATTTAAAGTTGCGCGGCCATAAACACGTCAGATACATTTCTACATGAGTACAAATGAAAGCTCTGCTATTGCACTGCTCTTGTATACATTTTGTACACGATACTACTGCCATCAGTATATTGCTATCCTAGGACTTTTGTCACCGCAGTGTGTGTTCTCATCAAAAAAGATTTGATGAAATCTTCAGTCAATTGACTTAATTTGCTGTTCTGCTGAATAAATCGATTAACTTTTAAGTCTTGAATTTCTCACCAGTCAATTTCATAACCAACATTTAACTATATACATTAAGACTGTATTTGCTCAATCTTTTTCCCAGCCTTCCACACTCAATTAATCTGTATTAAAGATTCTACGGGTGAGGAACTTTCTGTAGATGGCAACTTCATGCCTAAACCTAATCACTGATTTAGTGGTTTAGGAAATCAACTGATTGCAGCACACTGAATCACAGCCGTGCATCTGACCGGGAAGTCCTACGGCTCGAGTCACGACGGTGGCAGGATTTTCGACACTGGCTACTTAGCTAGGTCGAGTTCAGCCCCTGTTTGGAGGAGAATTCTAGGGGCCGGTTGCTCTGATCGGTGGTTTTCCGTGGTTTCTCCACTCAACGTCAGGCGAATGCCGGAGCAGTACACTTACAATAGGGCCATGGACCGTGAGCGTTCATTCCTTCTCTCATCCATTCCTTACAATGACACATACATGCACTTTACTATCACTTATTGGGAGCTTAGAGATTGCCCAGCTGATGCGATTACGTAGTATCCAACTACCTGGCAACACCATTCATTTTATATTCACGGAACTCAGTAAATTCGGAGCGGATGACTATTTTTGTCGCCAAATTACTCAAAAATACTCATATTTTCAAAAAATTCAACATGACCTTATTTCAAGATCTATTTGACCTGTTTTTTATGAACACATTTCATAGGACGAAAAAATGTATCTTCACAATTGTAGTTGTAATAAGATGCTGAACAATTTTTAATTTTTTAAATTTTCAAAAAATTAGGCGTTTCAACAAACATGAGACATGCACCATTCTCTTAAGCATCCTTTACGCTATGTAAGATTCAGATTTAATTGAAAAATTGTGTGTCGTTTTTAAGATAAAATAGGTTTAAAGGCAATAAAAATTCCCTATGTTTGACACAAAATTTCGCAAAAAACACTCATGTTTTTGAAAAACTGAATATGACATAATTTTTAGATTTGTTTTTGATGAACACATTTCATTAAAAAAAATTGTAGTTATGGGAAGACGCAGAAAAAAATTGAATTTTTTCAATTTTCGAAAAAATTAGGGGTTTCAACGAACATGAGACCTACACCATTCTCTTAAACGTTCTTCATACCATCCAGTAACAAAGTTTAATCAAAAACGCTGGAGCCATTTTTTGGAAAATTTTGAAAATGTCCCAGGGGAATCATGTAAAGTATCCCCGAAAATTAAAATTTCGGTTTCAAATTCAAGGGGCTGCGACACCAGCCAAATCGATTGAGGAATATCAATTTTGGAGAAAAACGGCTGAACGCTTTAACCGTTAATGTTGTTCACAGACGGACAGACAGAAGTATTGCATTCGATTTTTGAGTGTCAAGGACACGCAAAACATGGAGTCTGGCTACACCACATCTTAGATAATTTTTTTTTGCAAATTTAGAAACTGGATTTATATACTTTTTCGCTACTCGAGCCCTGTAATAAAGAGTTTTCTGCCGAAATTCCCTTTATTCCGCAGCATTACATCTACCGCTACCACGTAGAGAGAAAATTGTGTAAAATGGCTCCAACGTTTTTCATTCAAATTTGTTATTGGATAGTGTGAAGGACGTTTAAGAGAAAGGTGCTGGTCTCATGTTCTTTGAAAACCCTCATTTTTCGAAAATTCTAAAAGTTCAAATTTTTTTCGGTGCCTTCCTACAACTAAAATATTAAAGATACAAATTTTTATCTTTATTAAATCTGTGCCTCAAAGATAGAATTTAAAATAAGGTCATGTACAATTCTTCGAAAATTTGAGTTTTACAAAAAATGATGACTGAGATGTGTTAATTTGGAGAGAAATTGCGGTATAAACAGTAAGTAATACGTAAGCATTACTAGGGGCGTGAATGTATGTGCTGTCTCACTTTCACCATTATTAATATAGCTTGCTGATGTTTTTGATTGATGTCTCCTATCAAACCATTGTTCCATAATTTTTAATTTTTTTTCGTTAAGAGGTATAAACTGGTGCATAATATCCTTATTTAGAACTATTAAAATACAGTTATTTCAGTAGAGTTGCAACTTTCAGGAGTATCTTTAGAGGTTGATAGCAGTTAAGATTCTTTAATGGGCGTTCAAAACGAAGTTTGCCAGTGGGACGAATCGATGATAGAGGGAAACGAAGACCTTTGTTTACGCAGCACAGTTTGAATTAATCCAATGGGCTTGGACAAGTTTTTTCCATTTCCTGGATTTAGATTCTTTGATTTGACCATTTCAAAGAGTGCAACTCAATCGAGGCTCATCGAAATGGCTGATTATATTTCCTGAAATTAATTTCCCACAATAAATAGTGTATGAGCAAACCTACACATCCATTACACGTATTTTTGCTTTTTTATGCTCATGCTTCGACGTTTTCACTTTCCCCCTCCTGAGCTCGAAATTTCTGACGAAGTTAACGGTTGGCGCTTGCATGGGTTTGAGTCTCATTCTCAGTAGCAGTGCTAAAGTTCACTGATTGCTTTTTCTAATACTTTCGCTTCCTGCCCACACTGACAATCTGAGCGCGACTGACTTGTCAAAAGTCCATGTTTCCGTCGCAGCCCGTCGTCGCCCCTTCCCCATTTACGGTCAAAGGCTACTCGAAGAGCATGAACTATCGGAGAGCATTCTGACACGCTCTCTCTCTCTTTCTCACAATTTTTTCTCTCTCAATGAGGAAGGAAGGGTCGAGTGCGGTTCGTGGCCCTTTGTTTAAGTTACCTTTCGATAATGATGACACTCGATTAAATTAAATAAAGAATAGGAAATCGCCTTTATAAGACAATAATTGCCGATCGGAGACAATAAATACATTTTTAATAGAGAAAAAAGAAATCAAAAAATGATCGCAAATTTTCAACAAATTATCGAAAGTTCACTAACAAACAACAGTCGAGTAAGATTCTAGTAAACTTCTGAAGACGAACATGTTCAGTTTACGATATCAGAGGTTCATTATATCCGATGATATCAGAATTAAATAGAATTTATCCACAATTATTGATTTTATTAATATAGAGATGCAGAAAATAAATTAACAGCACGAACTGAAAATTTCAATATCTTGATTTGTCCTTAAAAATCAATTATTTTCAATTGTTTGCTTTGTACATTTTTCATTGGTAATTTTCGTAGATTCTTCTCCAGAGTTCGTGTCCTCTCTGTATTTGTTTCTGCATTGTCCTCTCTATCTCTAAGTATCGTAATGCAGTCTGAGTCTTGACACCTTTCAATGCTTCTTGCATTGTTGGAAGACCGACCCACTCTCCGAACGCCCTTTTACTTGCCTAATAACACGCGAGATCCAATTATTATCCAGTATTTCTTTCCTACGTTCACTATAGCCGATGTTCAGGTTCACTGTAACCGAAACTTCTTATGCTTATTTGTAACGTAAGTGAAACGGGACCAGTGACTTAAGTTCACAATAACTGAGGGTTCACTATATCCGAGTTCACTATAATCGGAGTCGACTGTATGTACTTATCATTGTAATTATTTATCAAGTAATTGTCAAAAAATGGAATCAAACAATTAACGAAAATCAAACTACAAATTATTGAAAAATTCATGGCAAAATTCTTGGTAATATTAAAGTGTTGGACGGTACAATTAACACATAATCGCATATTTTTTTCATTTATTTCCAAATAATTTTTCTATATCATTATTTTTACTCATTTCTTTAACATGTGGTTTAACGAGCGAATAAATACGTATTTAATAAGTATTTGATTACTACTACGTTGGGAATATTAATGCACGAAGCAAAATTATGCTTGAACAAAAGTTTCATTATAATGAATTGCGTGATACTACGCCCGCTGGGTTGAGGGAAGAGAGCAGAAAGCAGAGAGCGCAGTGTGGGGGCCTTTGTCTCCGGAGAGAGCGCCGTGGGAGCGAGGACCTTCCGGGAGGGCGCAGGCGGTGGCGAAGTTATTGAACGCTCGTCAGAAAACTGTAGAAAATTCCACGAAAAAGGACGAGCCATTTTACATTAAAGATAAATACCAAGAGATGCAATAAAACAATGATTCGGAAATTGAACTAGAAATTATTGATCGTTTCGTGACAAAACCGTCACTTTAAGAATAAAATAACTTCGATTGTCAAACACAATTGACGACGCTTATTGTTATCACTCCGAGCATCAAAAAGTATGATAACATTAACTGATTGATAATAATAGACGAAAAATATAATTGGTAGTAGAATATCAAATGAAAAAGAAAGCGGTACTCGATTCTGGTTTGGGATCTGATTCTAATTTCTTCTGAAGAATCCTTTAATATAAATCTCATACTCGTAATGTGTCTGGAAATCCAGTGACCTGTGCTGAACAGTAAGCCGCCATATTTCTAATGCCTACCTGATTCACAGAGTTATTGGAAGTTGAGAGGCTTTTATTTATTTATAATGTCCTCTTCTCTCAGTCCAGCAGATGTAGTCATGTTTTCATCCGAAGTCTTGCATTCTCGGAATTCATTTTCTGTTGTAATCTGCGATCGAGAGCACAGGATTTCTGCAAGCAAGCAGCGAATAGTATTTGCTTGGTCTTTCGCGAGTTGTGACCCGTGACTGAAGACTGCGTAATTGAAATGTGTTTCAAAATAATGATAATAGCAAACGAGTTTTTATCCCCCCCAAAAAAACGATGGTATCTTAATTCAATATTATTCCGGGCGGGACATCATAAGAATTCCGAATGATAACATTAAACATAATTACAATAAGAGGCGACCCATATATTTTGTTATCTTTTTTCTAAACTATTTAATCGAGTTAATTTTACAATTTGATTAGTCATATTGTTTAACAAGCGAATAAAAATACGCAATAAATCTAGTTTTTTTTGGAATATGTATGCATGAAACGAAATTGCGCTTGGATGAAAGTTTCATTAAAATGAAGTGGCATGATATTAAGCCGGCCATAAGTAGGAGGAAGTGTACGCGAGGTTCCAAGAGAGCGAAGAGGGTAGGGGTGCTTCCGAAGTAAGCTGTGCCTATTAGGGATGCGATATTCCCAACAAAATATCGATGTTTCTAAACATCGATGTTGATAAAACATCGAACGAAAACGATTGATGTTATTAAACATCGATGATTTTCAATCTGGATTAGTAACCATTGAAGTTCAGGGAGGATTTAATTTGAAATTGGTCTCATTTTTTAATATTTTTCATTGGGAATTAACTGGCAAAACAAAGTCAAAAATCATCAGGATAATTAACAAAACTTGGATTATCTGATTCGATAATAAAAAAATAATATAGGCTTCTTTACCGACGAAATCTCGATTTTATTTATATTTCACCCTGCTCATTTTCGTCTAAAGAAGATTCAATTTATGGATATCTGAAAATGATTATAGGATTGTTATGTTGAACGTTTTTTCATTTCAATATAATATCGACCACGAAAAAACCTCGAACATAAAATATCGATATTAAAAATACATAGACTTAAAAATTATGTTAAATACATAGCTGATTTTATAAAAACGCCCATGTTCTGAAAACATCGACATCGACGTTGCATTCCTATGTGAAAGAGAGAGCGCCGCGGGTGCAAGGACCTTCTCGAAGGGCGCCAGTGATAAAGAAGGCATTGAACGCCCATGATAACATTGAACCCAAGGTTACCGAAATCTCCGCGAAAAAAAATTAGCAATTGTATGTAATTAAATAACTTCCAAAATTCGACAAATAAATGATCAAAAATTAAACTACAAATTATTGTGATAAAACGTTCAATTTAATATTACACAAATTGTTAAAAGATACATTTCCAAATTTCCGTACATTATGTTATCTTCTTTTCAAACATTCCTTCAAGCTTGTAACATTTTATTACTTTCTTTAACGTAACTAGTGTAATAAACACGTAATTTATAGGAATTTTACTTAACACGTAATTAATAGGACATATTTTGGAATATTTACGGACGGAACAAAATTGTGCTTGGATGAAAGTTTCATTGAAGTGGCATGATATTACGCCGGCCACAAGTAGGAGGGAGTGTACGAGAAACCACAAGAGAGCGAAGAGAGTAAGGGCGCTTTCGAAGTAATCTCTACCTAAGGGGATAGTGAGAGCGCCGTGGGTGCAAAGACCTTCCCGAATGGCGCCAGTGATGAAGGTATTTAACTCTCATTAGAAAGTTATTGAAATTTCCGCGAAAAAATACCAGCAGATTTACATAAGAAAATAACTTCCAAATATGCTACAGACATATAAACAATCGAAAAATAAACTTCAAATTATTATGAGAAAACGGACAATTTAAAATTACACTGTCAAAAGATACATTTACGAATGTCCGTACATTATAATAGCTTCTTTCCAAACATTCCTTTAACCTTGTAACATTGTACAACTTTCTTTAACTATTTAACTCTTGCATTTAAGCACGTAGATAATAGGAATTTAACTGACATAATTTGGAATATTTATGGGCGAAGCAAAATGTGCTTGAATGAATGTTTCACTATAATGAAGTGCCTTGATAGCACGCCTGCTGGGAGGAGGGAGGGGCGCGGAGGGTAAGGGGTGCTACCGCCCCGAGCTCTGCCTCTGGGGGCAGTGCGAGCGCCTGGGTGCGAGGACCTTCCCGAAGGGCGCGAGTGGCGGCGGCGGCGGCGAACGGCACGTGTGCTATCGATCGGCAGCACGCGCTGCGGCTGGGAAGGGGAAGAGGCTAGGGTGGGCGGCGAGTTTCACGAGCACGTTCTTGATAACGCGTCTAACGTTCAACATCCAATGATACGGCTTTAAAATTTCAATGATAAAGAGTTAGGAAGTTGGTGAGAAATTTGCAAGCTGCAAAGGAACGAGTAGTTTTATCGATTGTAATGCCACTAATTTTGGGGAATTTTAAAAATCCTTTGGTATTTATGAAGTATTCTATTGTTGAGAATGATAAATTACAAAATGTTAGTTGATATCAATAATGCATGCTTCACGACCAACAACAAAGCACGTCCTACTGTAAATTCAGGCCTAATCTGAACGTAGTTTTATCGATTGGGTTTCTCCAACTCAGTAATCCTCCTCTTCTGAGTTGTTCTAAAGAAAATTCTTGAATCTTATTTGTTTATATTTCTTGCGTGAAGTAATCCTACAAAATATTACGCTAACTAGTATACATAAACTTCAATAGAAGTGTGGGCGGTGAATCATTTTCTTTAGCAAAGATTTATCTAAAAAGCGGTATGTGAGATGCGCCTTTGAAGCTTACGAATAAATGCAATGATGCAACAACGTATCTGCGCGCTCAAATTTTGATTGTTTGATTATTTTGTTTTTTCTGGTCATGAGAACTGTTATGGTCGGTAGTCCCGTTAGTGTAGTTTATTTTACAGCCCATGTGGTATCAGTGTTCCTTCCCCGCTAGAACATGAGATCCTTTGCCAACCTACTCCTGGGCTTGCGGGGATTTTTCAGTTCCACGCATTTACACAAGAGGACACGGCCCCAGCCGGGACAAACTCTAAGCTCTTAATTGTCTCCCGATATGTGTGGTAGTGTAGTGCGTGCATGTATGTAAGGGAAGAAAAGAGGGGGAAGGCATAGATGAGGTAGGAAAGATTACGCGCGGGCCGTGGCCTGTTTGTTAAGATTCTGCTCCGGCATTCGCCTGGTATTGGTAGGAAGACTACGGAAAACTACCTGTTATAGCGGCCGGATGCTAGAATTCTACTCATGGACAGCGACTGAAATCAACCCAGCTATCTAGCTAGAAAATCTGACACTGTCGGGGCTCGAACCCTAGAATTTCCAAGTCAGAGAAATTGCAGTGGCAACAGATATTGCCGTAAGGTCTCTCAGTTAAAGATTGAATTTGATATTTTGACGGAAACGCATGTTGTACGAGCCCATTGCAAAAAAAAATCCCTTTTTCCACATTATAAAACATCTGTTTGTCCATCTGTTCACCGCCCTTCAGTTCCATTCTTCTACCCGTCCATAAACAGTACTAGCGCCTAAATAATATACAGTATTTTATTTTTTCAGAAATGGATATTCTCCTATGTATTTGACTCATCTTGAGGCCCTGCAATTTGCACTTGGATGCTCTAACGTACCAGTTAGTTATCTTTTCTCTTGAATCAAATTGTTATTAATGTATCGTTGCCAAAAGAAATACATCTGGCGAAAATTTCCTCTCTTTACAGAGCTCGCAGTTAGCCCAAATGAAGAACCAGAAAGTAATCAGGCACTGCCATCCTCTCGATGTTTCAATTATTTCGAAATATTTCAACACAATGTGCGATAACTATTGGATTTGAACCTATAGGTCGTTCTGAATACTACCAAGTGCTCGATTAGGCTGCTATGGTAAGCGGGTTGCAGCTCATTTCACCTACAAGGATGTTGTTTGAGGGAACTGTCACATTCGTGAACAACGCCCTTTAGATAAAGCTGAGCAACGATTATCGACTCAATTGATGCTAATTTGTCAGTTTTTGTATGCTTGTTGGCGCGTGCAATGGAACCAAGTTAACATTCATCCCAATGCGATGTACTACCCCGTTTTTTTTTCATAAGAATCGTGGAAGCTTATTCAGATTATCGGATTAAAATAATACTTTAAAAAAACGTACTTACTCAATATGTCTGCACCTACAGATTAATTGATGCGTGTGTGACATGGTATCATGTAATCAAGAATAAAGAATATTAGAGATGGAAAAGGGGTATTCAACGACTGGTAAATGTGACAGTTCGTGACTCCACACAAATTGTGACAGTTCACATTTTCGACAATCTCAGAGCTTTTAGAGTGTTTTTTGCTTACAGTTTGAATGACTTTGTGATTAAAAAATTTTCTACGGTACAACTGTTTTGAACTTCTACTCTTCACATCCAGCTCTTTGCTTAGGTACTAAGTTACGATGTGCTAAAATCCATTTTACTACTCTTACTATGTGCTTAAATAGATTTTAACCATTTAATTGTTATCTCCTGTAAATGGTTTTCGTACTTATAAAATGAAACAACAATGTTCAAATAAATTACTTCACATTTGGGGAAACTTTCGGGATATGAAGGAAAGAAAACTGTTACATGAGCATGTGTACTCCAATTGTCACCTAATCTTGTGATTACTGAATATCTTCTAACTCTTTTTAATATCCCCTGGCACGGTAAAGGACATAATTAAACTGGGCATAAACACTAAGACGTCAAATTCATAAACGTTATCAAATTACGGACCGTAACTGGCACCCCTTTCAAAAATCGACGTGTTCCATATTCAGCAATCTAATCTCTGCTAACAGAACGCAGACGTTCTACGTATTATCTCGGGTTGTATTTGGATGAAACAAGTATATATTTCCCTAGGGAGATGATTTCCCAGTTTGATGTTCGATGTGTGAATGACGATAGAAAAGTTAGTGCAATATGATCTGGAGAGCAACATTAAGGTTTCGCCACACAATCACTTACTGCCTTTAATGTTTTCAAACTGAATGTATCTTTTAAAAAATCTTGTATTTCGATGATAGAATAGTAACACACCTTTCTCCCAACGCAAGCTATGTTCGATGGATAGAAGGCTTGGAGAGAGTCAATAGTAATTTCTTTCCCTTCAGCGTTGAGTTCAGATTAAACACTCAATGAATGAGCCAGAGAAATAAATGATAGTGCGGGAAGAGATAGAAACATGTAGAGTACGACTACCAAGGACGATGTATGATGTCTCTCTGCAATATATATTCAGCGTTGCTGGCTTGAATTCAATAAACTGTTCAAACATTATGATTTACTCGTGTCCGACAACAGAGAGAGGATAAAATGGATTGGTGGGATGGGGAAGAGAGGGAGATTTTGTTGGAGAGTCGTGCATTTGAAAAAATGTGTTCATCAATTCGTTTTAGCACATTATTTACTTCCCCAAAGACAGAAAACGGCGCATTATATCGAGGAAAGCAGAAAATAATTGAAATTTAAATCTGTGCCAGTTTTATTTTTCGTTGGGCATCTGGCAAACCGTACAGATTAACGTCAGTCGTGATTTGAACAACAGCTTTGCTAATTCTACAAAAGGAAGAACAGCTTGTTTTGAACGAGGAGGATTTTAAAAGACGGAACATATTATACATTGCTGGTACGATTTGTAAAATCGTTTTCTTAGTGTATTCCAAACATCTGTTGTTCATAATTTTATCCATTTTATGATGAACTGAAAACTAGAATCTAACTAGAATCTTATGAATATCTAGTAAATCAAAATATTTTTTGATTTAAAATAAAATTATTTTAAAAACGTATCGTCACCGTATATGGGATATTGGTACGTTAGTTTTGGCAATATCCAGTATTCATTTATTTTGTTGCTATTGGTATATCAAAAATAGTATCATAACATTCTTAAAAGCAAATTGGTATTGGCTGTAGAGCACTAATACGATCTTGAGGGGGTGCATGTCACATCAACTGATTGCTGATCACTAGTGGCAATTTGCATGAGAGGTCTAAGATAGAAGGGTGATCGCATAGGAATCGTTACTACGGTGTGAGAGTTCTAGCCCAGCGCCCAACAGATGCAAACCGAGTTTGGTTGCTAAAATTGCAGCGCAGCGTCTTAAGAAACAAGCTAATTGGCTGCGAGTGTCAATGTCAGCTTGAACATGGATGGTCACGAGTCATCAACAGCCTGGGGAGTGGAGAGTTTTACTGATTTTGTTTACATAAAATGTTTTACTTGATACACAAGGTAAGCATTTGTAAGACTTAATTAAACAAAACAATAACCTGGTGTTGCGATAACCAGAATACCATTTCCCGAGACAATGTCGCCAATAGACACAAGGTGGATACTGGATAGTGACTTAGCTGTCCGTGAGACGCACCGTTTTAGGCACAGTTGCCAACGTTTTCCTCGTCATACTGCAACCTTCCTCAGGGCGAAATGCCTCAGGACTTCAGGAAGGTCGCAGTATGACGGCCGAAACGATGAGAACAATGACTAGGACGCGGCATCTTCCGAACAAACAATTTCCTATTGATTCTAGCCGCAGAAGCCTACACTTTCAAGCTCTGATTGGTTTTCAAGCTGTGAGCGAGTGCCTATGGGTGCCTACGTGAAGTGGGCGCGAGTATCCCAGGCGCGAGGGTATGGCTTCCAGGAATGAGTTTTACTATTCTGATGAGAAAATATAAGTTTATTTCTTTAATATAAGTTAAAATATCTTAATATTTGGGCATTATCTATTAAATAAAAAATGTCTCAGAAGTATTAGAGCTTTCATTTAAAAACAAATATATTTTCCCTCTATGAAAAGGCCACCCCTGGGGAATCATCACAGCAGTAGGAGTTTTTCATGCTCAGCTCCCAGCTGTCGAAGACTCTGATTGGTCGGTGAGCAGCAGTGGCTGCTTGAACACAGGTGGGCGCGAGTTGCCAGCTCTGGCGAAGGCGGTTCAGTTGTACTCAGACAAAAATTATATTTAAAGCATAATATTTAATATATAAAAAATATATTTATTATTTATTGAATAAAAATCACATCGAATTATTAGCACCTTCAATATTTCAAAAATGCCTCAAAAAATACTATCGTCCGTTGCAACGATAATTATCATTTTAGTCTTTTTTTACTTTTTTAGAGTCTACAAATCTCCATCTGCAACTATAATTGCAGAGTGAGTTTTGTAACCCAGCACTCGAAAGACGCAGACTGTGACTGGCTGCCGAGTGCCGGTGATTGCGTGAGGGGTGGACGTGAATAGTCAGCGGTTGCGGAATGAGGGAATCCGTTGAACAACTATTCTGTTTCATCTATTTCATTTAGTACTTCTTTTATTTTACTCCGTGGAAAAAAATGTATTGATCAACGTTTAA
Source organism: Acheta domesticus (assembly GCA_031308135.1). Classification (NCBI taxonomy): domain Eukaryota; kingdom Metazoa; phylum Arthropoda; class Insecta; order Orthoptera; family Gryllidae; genus Acheta; species Acheta domesticus. Next base: position 100,237,677 of record JAHLJT010009355.1, on the reverse strand, counting down.
TAAAAACACGGCTTAGATTTATTAACGCCTTGAAACTGTTGAAATACATTTATCCCTAAGGAAAAGAAAGGGACCGTTCGTCGCAATCATTCCTGCAATGAAAGAATTGAAGGGTTGTGGACAATGACATGGTAACCTACATGGGGCTCGTTTTGCACCAACAGCGATGCTATCATCAATATTAAACAAACCGAAAAAAAAAAATTTCTTTAAAACGTTATTTTAAAAACCACTTTCTCTCGAGAAACACACCCCAAGACGAAACCTTTCGATGCACGAGAGATTTCTAACACATTGTTCATAACTATTCTTTTCATTTGTAAATTGTGGGTTACCGTCCCTTCAATTCTCAGCCAGCGCCCGTGCGAGGCGAGCTGCGATTGGCCCGCCGGCGGCAGTGGCCGCTCGCGCGCGCGGTGGGCGCGAGTCGCCGGCGCGCGCGGGGGCGGGGCGTCGGGGCGGCCGCGGGAGCGCGCTGGCGGCGCCGCATCGATCGCGCGGCGGCGGCGGCGGCGCGGGCAGTGCGCGGCACGAGCGGCGGCTGAGCGGCGGCGGCGGCGGCGACGCTGCACCGGCGGCCGTCATGTCAGGTGAGTGCGGTCGCGTCCTCCGCAGCGAGGACCTTTCGCCGCGCGAAATGTCGCGCGCGCGCGTCCCCGGGGAGGGCGCGCGTGGTATTCGGCGGGCGGATAAAAGGCGCGGGCGCGGCCGGCCGCGCGGCACTCATGAGGCGCTCGCCCAGCCCCGGCCTGGGCCTGGCCGGGCTCGCGGGCAGCGCGGGCGGCGCGGGGCGGGTCGGCGTCGGGCTGCGGGGCTCCCGCTCCACGGGGCTCCTGGCCAGCGGGGGCTCCCCGCCGCCGCTCCCCGCCGCCGCCGCCGGCCGCCCCCAGCGCCCCACGCGGCTGCTGGGCGCCGGCGCCGCGCTGCCGCCCAACTACTGCTTCTCCTGCCTGCCGTCCGGCCTCAGCTTCTCGCAGGCCGCCGCCGCCAAGCAGCTCCAGCAGCAGCCGCTGCCCCCGCAGCCGCCCCCGCGCGGCGCCGCCGCTGCCGCGGCCGCCGCCGCCGCCGTCGCGGCCGGGCGCAGCCCCGGCGCCGCCCCGCAGGTACCGCCCGCGCCGCCCCGCCCGCCGCCCGATGCGCGAGTCGGCGCATCCCACCCCTGCGTCAGGTTAAGGCGACTGTCGCGCCCACCGCTCTGATTTGCGATGTTTCCGCGTCTTCGTCTGTTCGCCCGAATACTTCGATTTCTCTTGCGTCAGTGGTCGCAGGAACTTTAAATCACAGCTGTCAATAGAAGTCGTGGCCGACAGATGGGTGGCGGGGATCCGACGAGTGTATGGTCCCCCATTATTCGAATGTTTGAGGAATCTGTGGCTCCAGTATCGCTCCGCAGGTACCGATCTCTCTCCCCTCTCCCGGCGCATTCGAGCTCGCTCCGGTGCTCCTGTGCCGATCTCCGCAGAGAGCTCTGTCCTCTGCCTTTGGAGACCACGGATATCATCGACTGCAGGCGCAGCTCTCTGATTTCGGATGCTTCCGCGTCTTCATCGCCTGTCATCACATCGCAAGACGTTTGAATCGTAGCTGTCGGTTGGGGTGGAGGAACACTGGCGTGATGCAGGCAATGGACGTGCATACGGACCTACAGTTTTTTAATATTTTGGGGGCAGGCGGCCCCGCGCCCTCCCGCCTACGTGCGCGCGCTCCGGAGCTCCCGCGCCGGCCTTCTCAGTCAGGCAGGTCGATGACAGGCAGCATTGCATGCTTTAACAGCTTAGCGGTTCGGGAGTTGCCGCGACCTGGGCACAGGAGCCAACGTTTCGGCCGCCATTCTGCGACCTTCCTCAGGGTGAAATGGATTTCCTCAAGGCATGTCACCCTGAGGAAGATTGCAGAATGGCGGCAGAAACGTTGATATCTGTGCTCAGAACGCGACGTCTCGGACAGTCAAAAAGCGACTGACTCTGGACGGGGGAACCTACGCTCTCAGTATTGCACGCTGCTCGGGAATCCTCTGATTTCTCATGCTTCTATGTCTTCAACGTCTGTTCCTGAGAATGTCTCGACTGTTTGGGGGTCAGAGGCTGCGGAATGTTTTTGAATTGTAGCTGTCCATCACTAGTAACTATCGTAGTAGGTGGCGGAAGAGTATTTGTGTTCTGAGTGTTTGAATATTTTGAGAATATTTAGACCTGGGGTCGCCCCGCGTGTGGCACTCTCGCCGCCGTACCCATCACCTTGTCCCCGCGGGCGGGGTTGGGTCCACGCAATGGGAATATTACGCCCCGGTCCTGGTGTTCACCAAGTCGTTAGCAATGGTAGACGGCAATGAGGAACCGGGTTGGGGGCTCCGTGCCTCTGGGTATAACAACCTGGGTAGCCCCCTCTTGAACTCTTCGTTTCGTCAGTGCCCAATACTCATCAGGAGGGACTTGTCACGAACGCAGTGAGTGCCTGTTTATATGCATAAACAGCTCCGGAACCGCAAAGTTGGTAGTCTCGAGCTGGCGAGACTGCCTCATCCAGGCTATTAATAGATGTGCGTATTGCGACTCTTGCAACTAAGCATCGTATTCCGGCGTATCGGGATGTCAGTCCAACGGTGAAGTTGTACACCCGCGGGTAGTGGTGGTGGTGGGGATGGGGGGTGGTGGTTTTGAGGATAAGAACCATTGCTTAGGTGGCCACTCTGGGGAGTAAAATCTCCTGATAATAGACAAGTGTGTGGGTAGTAGCCGTCACACAGCTTTTACTGACTGTTGCCAGCCCACACGCCCACGTGAACTCCAATGCTCCACGCCGATCCCCCAAAACCGCCCTGCAACCCTCCCTCCCTGTCCCGGATTACCGCGGTTGCTTGAACTATACGGACCTTAGGAAGTTTGTTAGTTAGTTAATGCCTTATTTTACGTGGCGAGACTCGGGCCATCAGGTCCGCTCTTCCGTCTGACCACGCAAATTTCACTACGTTCCTTTCACCGACTAGCGGAGAAAGAAGGTATTATCTCGGCGGAAACAGGCGATTTGAATTTAGCTCAGAGGCGTCATTTAGGCTTGAGGATCTTTTACATGCAAGTAAATGTACTAACATGGGACAGCCGGCTTTACTTCCCCTCCGAAGGAAGGCGTACGAAGGATTTTTTTCGCCCTTAAAAATCCACGGCTTCGATCGGGTTTGAACCCGCGAACTTGGGTATGAGAGTCCGTTACACCATCGAATCCGCATTTGAACCGTAGCGAACCGGAGTGGTGAATGAAAGTCGCGTGGCGGGCGACACTGTCGAATATTTGGGCTTCTAATTCTTGTACATTTTGGTATTTTGTGGTCCCGGCTTCGCTTCGCAGGTACCACCTGCGCCACCCGGGCCCTCGCTTGACGATCGTCGGACACGGCCGCACGCCCACCTGCTCGTCGGCCGCATGCCTTCGCGCGCGTGCTCAGATGCTCCGCGCCGATTTCCTAAGATGGCACGGCACGCTCTGCAGAGTTCGCTCGAGACATCTGTGCACTCGGCGACCGTTAAACGCGAGCGAGACACACGAGAAGGGTCACACTGCACATGCGTAATAGTCATCTGCACACACTCAGAAAATATAGGATGGTCTAATGCGAGCTAGAGATTGGAATTTACCAGATATCTGTTTTGGCCCCGATTATTAATGTATTTTTTCTACTCCCATTGTATAAAGCTGTCATTTGATGGCTGCAACCAGTTGCATAATGATAGTCATTTCGATAGTTTTCATTATTATACAGGTTCTTGACCAATCACAGAGAAGTTTACAAACCAAGTATTGACACTTAATTGATCATTGTGAATCGTTTCAGCAAATGTTTCGTTCGATTGTGTACATTAAAATTGTATTTGATATTATATTATGCTTAATAGTTTTAATTTCCTTTATTATTAGTATTTTTCGCTGTTTATTATTTAAAATAAAGTGGATCGTAATTTCACTTTCATCATATTTGATTAGCGCAGTACTCCCTAGCTGGCGGACAGGTAACCACAGCCACCTGCGACAGCATGCGAGGGTACATTTAGGTAGCTGGCCGCTAGGTGGCGTCAGCTGAATCAACTGCCACGAAACTATTCATTGGAAAAGTTTAACTTATAAAAGTCGTAGAAAAAGTATCGTATGAAACTCGATGTAATGGGTATTAATACACTCGTGTGAAGTTTACGATACTCGCTCGTTCCTCGCTCGTATCGTAATATCACACTCGTGTATTAATACCCATCATTACATCATCGTTTCATAATGTACTATTATTGACTTTGTTGTGTGATTTATTACACAAAATAAGAATGTACATTTTGTGCGCTGAGGCTGTCTCTCGAAAAGCCAGGAAGTTGATGTTTTTGAGACGGCATTCAGCGGGGCTGTCTCCCTTTTCTGCGAAATGGGCCGAGTGCACAGCGTCTAGTTTAGGAGTGACCGCAGAAGCGGCGAAGCTAGAAAGTCGATGTTTTTGAGACGATATTCACTGTAGTCGTCTCCCTCTTCTGTGACATCAGCCGTGTGCACAGATTCATCGCGCGAAGTCCCTCCCCAGGCTCCCACCTCCACCGCTCTTGTCATCGGACAATCATTGTTTCCACCTCTTCATCGCATGTGCCGTGGCTTACGTCGGCTGCCCGCTCGTCAGGGGCTGCATGACGTTTCAATCGTATCTGTCCTTCGAGTTGGCATGGCTCGAGCAGGGGAAGAAGCAGAAAGTATTTCGGAGGGGGAGCCATTTATGTTCGGATTCCTCTATACATATTTTTGAAATCATATTTTTTAATGGTTAGCATGAAACAATGTACGTGCAGATTCATAAAGGGAATATTGTTTTGGATATGACGATATTATTTGGTAATTATTTTGAATATATTCACTAAAATTACAAAACAAAAATTGCTTGGAGAGGACATGGTTCCAGTGCCTACCCCTTAGATTTGCTGCTGGGATCTGTGATTAACGAGTACAAGGAATTACTATCATGATTGTCTGTCGCACAGGCGGAAGGGCGTTAATTGATCTATTAAGATCTAGGCTGTAATGAATTGTATGGCATTGTCTGACAGGTCGCACTAGATCAATGTTACCTTCGTCTATATCCCATCACGGCCGCTTATCGACCGCTCGTGTTCTCCGATGCTGTCACGATTTCGTCGACTAAAATATTCATCTGGAATGTCCACTGTATCCTATCTTAATGCAACCTACTTCGGCCATGCCACCTAGGCCATACGATTCCATTATACGCCGAGGTTCCGAGGCATGCCATAAAGGCTTCCAAAGCACTCGAATTACCAGATTAGCACAAACTGTCAGGTCGTATGCGCTAAATATACTATTTTTACATGAACGAGTATATTCCATTGCTATAATTCACCGTTAGAGTGCGCGTTCCCTGCTGCTACCTTAACTTCATAGAGATTCATCTTATTTGCGTTACCTGTTGCCAGTCATAATTGGGTACTTCCTTACTCGCGCGCGTATGTGTTTAAGGATTTAGTGTCGTTTGAATTGAGATAAATTTGTATCGTATTTGTTGATGAGATGCCGGGCGAAGGATTATCTTTAGGATTCTCGGTCTGTTCTCTTTTGAAAATATTAACTGTTTAATCCTCTTAGTTTTCTCTCCGCTTCCATCTACAGGACGAATCACGAATTTTCACCCGATTGAATATATGCAATAATTTTACATTATCAGGTGCATTAGAGAATCCGAAAATGCGGTGCTACTCAGGACCATCATTTTAGTCAATGAGGGCTAATTTTAGGGTTAGATCTGGTGGCCTGTTTTGTTGTTGTTGTTTCCAGAATTCCCTTAGTCACTGCTTAGGTGTTACAGGTTTTCCAATTGTTTCCTTCCCCTGTATTTTCTCTCCGTTCTTTTGATCTATATTTTAATATAGGTTTAAGAAATTTCTTAGAAATCATTATTTTGGCATGCCCTCTTCTTTGGTAATTTTTCTATAATTCGATTTCTTTGTTTTGAATTCAAGAGGTATTTTTATGGCTTTACTTCCTATTCTTTCTTTTCTTGATCTTAAGAAATAATCTCAGGTAACGCATGTTCTGCTTTAAGTCTACTACTTCTGTCTCTTTATTTTCAAATCTACATTTCGCTCTCATATAATATGCTTTTGCTTTTGCTGCTGTGTTGTTGAGACTGAGTTTTTAGGCATCTTTCGAAAATTTTCTTTCTGTAGTTCCATTTATTGTGATATTTCTTACCAATTTTAGTCTGTGTCACCTTCCCAGAAGATCTATGCCACCTTCCCAGAGAACCATCTGTAATCGTAATACTAGTGATAATGTGGCCTTCAAGTAGTTAGGCAATACGTCAGCTAATTGGAACACATTGTAAAGTGAGGACATTTCTCTTTGTAGTTGTGATTACTTTGACATTATTTCTGTATCATTATGCATTAAAATCAATATGTAAACATAACACAAATTAGGAGACATTTTGTGGGCCGTCCTGTGTGCACCATTAAGGCCGCCTGAGTGCAGGGCCTCTGATTTTCTTGCTCCTCATCGCCTCTGACCTAATGATATATAGAATGGCTCTTTGCACTCGGAGACCCCTTCTTACTTACATGGCTGTGTCAGTCTGATTGTACGGTGTTTTATCCGCAACTGTCAACCGAAAAGGCACGATTAAGTGAGGTTCGTTTGAAATAATTAGGTAACTGTCGCAATAATTATGTAATTGCGATGTTTCCATGAAACTCAATACCTTATTAAATGGTCGTGAGTAGACTGTTTAAAGCCGTCATCATGATTAAGTTGTCTATTTGATCCATTGCTTATGTCGAGGTAGTCCCTTACTTTGCACTTCGTAAAGGACAGTTTGCCTATCCTTCTTTGTTTAATACATAAGTTTTGCAATAACATAACTCCACTTAGATGGCTACGTTGAAGAGAAGGCATTGTCGGCTGAACCTAGCAACTATTCTTATTAATGCTAGGGACCACGTATCAATTTCAGTTCTTCCGTTTAGACGTTTTCTTTTTCCATCTTTACAATTTTCTTTCGTCCTTTCTCTATGGTCCTTCTTTCTCATCTCATGCCAATTCCAGTGACGGCTTTCTTTTCCTCTTCTATATTGTAATCCTTCACTTTTTTACAAAATGTATTGTTTTTCATAATTTATTCTTCGTTTATGCCATTTCTTTCTAAACCTTGTGTAATATCCATGCTCATTATATCCAGTCTTCAACTCTCGTATTTGAATTACTGCATTATAATATTCATAATAATAATAATAATAATAATAATAATAATAATAATAATATTTTGTTCGCGAATAGGCCGTCTCGGAGCACACATACATGCACCCTGCACTTATCGGGGCTCAGTATCATTTTACCTCGGTGGCAGGTGCATGTGATGCATCAGGGGATCAGCATTAAGCTGAATCCGATTTTTATCCCTCAGGGTCGTTCCTCCTAGGGACATAGAAGATGGAATGATGATAATAAAGGGTCAATGTTGAAACACATAATAATAATAATAATAATAATAATAATAATTGTTTATTTCAGAAAATACTTTTTGCAGTGTACATTGTACGCTGCATAATAACATAATAATAATAATAATAATAATAATTATTATTATTATTATTATTATTATTATTATTATGCTTGCAATGTGCAACATTCGTGCTTGCGTGAATTTGCTTGCAACGTGCAACATTCAAGTATTTACACAGGAGAACCTGTAACAATGGGCTCACACACGGTGTACACTTCGCACGTCGTGACCCTGAGTTCCGTGGCGTTTCGATCGCATCTGACGTCATTGGCAAGCAACGGGGGTCTGCAGATTGGTTCTCGGCGTGGCGCAGCCCGCGATGCCCGTGTGATCGGTCAACATGTCACCGTTTCTAAAATTTACTTGTGCCAGTGATCCCACGTACGTATGGCATGATCGCACACTGCCCACCAAGAGCGTTACAAAAATCATTAAAATTATTGTTGGGAATATTCTTACCAATATTCTATTTATGTCTATTAGCTTACGTTAGAAAATCTTCCATGAAATCTGACGAAACTTTCAGTGAAATTCGACCTTTTGTAATTCGCTATTCTGTGAACTCAAACCTTAGTTTATCGAAAAATTCTATCACTCAGTTTTTTTTTCTAATCAGATTAGCCACATCAATTATCCTTAGTCTTTTTGGTAAGATTTGTAAGATTTTTTAACAGAAAGATATACTGCATTCCATACACGTAAGTATGCGAACATTCTATTGTTATTATTTACTTTTTTTTATTTTCACATTTTGCTTTGCGCTTTAGAATTGTTCGCTTTTTCTCAAAGTTCTGCGCACCCCTGTTGAGAAACAACGCGTTCCTCATGTCTGTGTCGGGTCTCGTTCACCCACCGGCGTAGGACAAGAGCGTTTACTGTGCGAGCTCATCGCTTCCTGTGTATCCACTATCTGTTTCCCTTATCTCTGTTTCGTTTGGATCTCGTCTGTCAGGTCTTAAGCCATACGTTGAGCACGAAAAGATGTCATTCAGGAGGGACAGAGCTTAGATGTCTGAATAGTATTTCTTTAATAAACACCTAAAGTATCCCAATAACGACGTTCTACATTGAAACCTTTAATCGACTGTTTAATAAACAACTATTTCGCCAAATACAAAGAAGTGAACTTCAGCATTTCATAACATTCCCATTGTACTGAGTTGAAACAATTACTCAAGCATCTTTTGTTTTCATTTTTCTAGCATGTATTAAATGACCAATTGTTTCTCTTTTAGCTCCTGCTTTGAACTTAATTATGTTCAGTATTACCGAAGTGCACAGAATGTTTGATGAAACTGAACAGCGAGAAATGTAGATTCTGCAAAGCAGAAGCACCTGCAATGAAACCGATCGAAACTTGCTTCCAATCCAATAACCGTGGATATCAGGATTATGACATAAGTCACCTCCATGAAATTGTGTAGATTTTAAGAATATCCTGTGATAGAATTGATCAATTGATGTCTCCTAAATACTGCAATGGCGACACCGTGCCGGCAGTTGGCCTACTCCACCTCCCGCTGCTCTGTTTCTCGCCCTCCGCATCGTGTTTACGAGCAATTCTCCGCCTACGGGTGCGACCGCACAGCGCTTAACGATCTCGGCTGTCCGCGTGGAGACGCGTTGGTAGCGTGAGAGCTGCCGGTTAGTCGGTTGTTTTATGGAGAATTACTGTCAGGATGTTTATTGTCACCAATTCTCTACGTACAATATTAGTTTCGTCCGTTGCGTCAATAGATGGGGCTTGTCCTTCGGCGAGAAGCAATGAAACAGCTTAAAGTGGCAATTTAATTGATTTGCAAAATAAATACTGAAAAAATGGTTTCTAAAATTAAAAAAAATATTATTGTTACACATTTTTTTCATTTACGATTCCAATGTTAATAATACAAATATTAACAAATAATGATATAACATTTTTATTAGAGTTTGTACAAATCCTAATTTGTTTTGGAATTCTAATTCTAAAAACATTAAATGTCTGGAATCTCTTTAACAGTAAATCTTTTTGTATATTTAAATTTTAAAAATAATAAATTTAGACTTTTTACGAGAAGTAGACTTTTTAAAGTTGATTACCGCATAAAAACAGTCGATTTTTTATGCTTTCATGCGATTAATAATGTAAAACACCTGTTTTAAAGTAAAGCGGGCGAAATAAAGGGATTAAAGTCTTTCCTCTTTATATTGTTCAAATAAATTGTTATGGCATAGACTAAGGATGTACATCTTTACTCTATGGTTATGGTACGAAAGAATTGCGCAGGCTTGAGTCTTTTCGTTTCTTTTAGGATTTGTGGAATCCGAATATTCCAGCTCGGATAATTATTAGGTAGCGGTAACCTAGAACATTATTTTTAAAGATTCTCTAAAAATATTTGGACAGTAGCAGATACATTTCGTTTCTATACGCAGTATTTTCTCTTGAATTTTACCTCTGATTTTGATCGTATCGTTTTCCTTCCCTTCTCTATATCAGTGAGCTGTTAACCGTATCCTCTACTCAATGTAAGAATAGAGGAAAATACATTTACTAAGTTAAAATATAATGTTGTGATACATAAACTTTGCATTTGTGAACATTATTTTTATAGATTAACTTGAGCATTAATTTGAATACCGGATCAACTTTTATTGTTTTTACTAGCTGATATTTTTGTTTAGTATATTTGACCAGATTCTGATTTTTTGGTTTTTCTTTTTAATGTTTAAGTGTTGTGAAATTATTGAATAGCTTCCATGGATATTGCCCGCATAAATGTCTCACGTTTCCACTACTACCAATTCATTCTCTTTTTCGTAACAGTGACGACAATGTGCACCCCTGATTGTGTAGAGTTGAATGTTAACATCACTGTAATCGTTTACGGTGCAGACTGACCAATTCCGGTCTCGTTTCTTGTTTTACCTGCACTCTCTGAGTCGCTATGCTTTTTCTAGAAGCTCTTACCCTTATGAAATGAAGCTAAGAAGTAGAATTACATTGCAATGAATATTGTCGCTATTGTACATAGCAATTTAACGCGAATGATTGCTGAATATTTTCTAATCTATTGTTGTGTCATTGGCATTGTCATGTCAACGATAATGATAATCCATCATGCCCTTGCTATCGTTCGGGTAGTGTGCTTACAATATATTTTTCCACTTTCGCTTTGTTGTCTGGCTTGATGTAGATTATCTAACAGCTCTGCGAATGCCTTTTCCACTAGGCAAGTGACATTTCGCAGGGAATCATCCTCTTGGAAATTCACGTTGTGGAAAAACATAATTCTACAGAGTCTGGATAGTTTGAGATAATTCGAAATGGATTATGTCGATTTATGCAAATAATGGGAAATTTCTAGATTTGCATAAGAAGTATAATTCATCAACGATATTCGTCTTTCGTTAAAATACCAGCTCTGCAAAACTGATCACTGGTAAAAGATACTATGCAAAATATCAAAAGTCACAGAAAGGTAAACACGCGTATTTTCATTAGCTCTTGCCTCAATCTTGTAAAGTACGAATATATTGTGTGGGGTCTTTTCCTCAGTTCTGTGTCGAGTCTGAATTTTACAATGGAATGCATCGAGTGGTCGTATCATAAAAGTTTTATGGTTGAACTTGCTGGATGTGTGAGACTGGCGAAATACGAGACAATAGGGACTAGAGTACTAAAATATCTATTCGAATTTTAAAAGAATCATTTCTAACCTGGGCGAACACGCAACGTGTTATTTAAACATTTTATTTTTGGAGGGTCTTGATTATGTTTTCAATTTGTCTCAAAACATTAATTACTCTGTTCTTCAGGCAGAGGCGTATCTAGGCATTCAGGCGCCCATGGCAAGCATAGAATTTGCGCCCCTGTGGGGATGCTTGAAATTTAGGTTGTTATTGTTTCAATGGGTATACTGTAAATAGCGCCCCTTGTGAGTGGCGCCCATGGCACGTGCCATGCCTGCCATACCGTAGATACGCCACTGTCTTCAGGTGGCTATCACGACCTCCGTTTTCACGTTTCTCTAAATCTTAAGCTACTATGACCAGGTATAAATAGAAAGTGCAGTAGAACTGGAATGGAAAATTGTAGAAGAAAGAGCCAGAGTTTTGTTTTGTGGCAGTAATTCGTATTTATGATCTTGTTACAAATTTCCTGTGACCAAACATATTGGTTGTTAGAAACCTAGTATTCCTGCAAACCTTTATCTTATTTGTTATTTCGTAACAAGTCTAATATCTCACCCCGAGGTATTGCATCACGTTGACCAGAAAATAGGGGAGGTGATATGCAAAGTAAAATAAGGGAAATGATAATTTTAAAGTGTTTTCTGAGGCCACGTTCATGGTTGTCAAGAACCTGTGTGGGTTGCTTTGATAAATAATGCTTTACGTACATATCGACGTGACTGCTTGCGAAGACTATGCAGAAAACTATCCGCACTTAAAATTCCCTATTTCAATGAAATTTCTTCAACAGATATTATAATTTTCTCATCGTAACATATATTAGCGTTGCATCATAAATGTATGTTATTTACATGTAATGTTATTTTACATTGTTACAAATTACAATGTTATTTACTTGTAATGTTATTTTACTGTAAACTAAGGATACACCCAAGGAAGAACGGATTCGGGCTGCCTGTTCTGAAATGTACTAACTGTTCGGAGACGTGTATTTATGGCTGAACAAACAGCATTGTCTGAATGAACAAGGCGTTTTTGTTTAAAGCCAAAAACCACCAGAAAAAAGAAAACATTTTGTAAGGTTGTTACGAAATTAAAGTCACACGGATATGAACCCGTCTATTGTGCATGTTGTAGGAAAACCAACTAGTCGGAACTGTGTGAGATTAACAAGTGGAAATGAAAGAACTTGCTCGATTAGCTAGAAGGGCAGTCTTTTTCCTCAGAATGACGGTGCAATTCTCGACCGAGTTCTGCATAGTCTTACGCGATAGAAGTATAAATTTTTGGAACAGAAATTAAAATGTTTTGTAATGTTCTGTACACGAAGCTATCGTGAATGATTTGACATATAAGTAAAATGTCAAAATTAACGTGTAATCGTGTACATAAATTAATGGTGAATAAACTGTCTCCCTTTATTTTTAACTTTTGCAATTTTCGAAAATTCAGAGTTCAATGAAAATCGGACTTGCTCCATTTCTATAAGCGTACATAGTACTATCCCCGAAAAAAATAAAGAAAAAATTTGGAGCTGTTTTTTAGAAAATATTTGTTGGTAAATTGATTTAATTTTATTCATAAATTACAAGAAAAATATTCGTTTCTTCAAATTGTGCATGGCCTACTTTAAAAATCCTATTTTTTCCGAACAGATATCACTAAGAGAAATCTGTTGTCTCAATATTCAATATTGAACTTTTGGAATATTCATTTTTTGAAATGGGACCAGAACCATTTTTACCGTTCTTTGATACACATGAGGAGAAAATTTAATAAACAATTGCCACCGTTTTCTGAGAAAAATGTTCAAAAATTGCCTGTAATTCATCTACAAAACATGTGGATTTTGTCTTCAATATATGTTGGAGAACGTAATTTCTTACATTTGGGAACAAGGTTTACCCCTTTACCAGGAACCGGCAATAGATTTTCTCTCGACAAAACGCCGATTTTCGTCGCACGATCGCAACAGTTTCCCTTCTTAAAAAGTTAAACGAGAAAATAAAATGTTCTATAACAAATGAATAATGAAAGATGCTATAATTAAGGTGACCAATTTTTTTGCCACGAAAAGGAGGACGAAACAATTTGAGAAAAAAGAACGTTACCAAATGAATTTTTATGAATTTAAACAAAAATACACTAACTGTACTTTCATCCCTTTTAATTAATTAATTAATTAAATGAGTATTTTTTTATTGAATGAAAATATTCATTGTCGATGTATCATTTTCTACCAATATATTGGAAATTTCGGAACAAGAAGTAGGTACCCTTCTTATTCAATTTTAGAGTTAGTGCTGCAGCTGCAGTATTAACATTCACTCTTGATTTCTCTTTTCTCCAAAAATCTGAAATAATGAAACTGAAACTACTGAAAACGGGGGAATTTGCCCCGATCTGTCAATACTAATCGCGTCTTTTCAAATTGTACCGTCATGGGAAGAGTAATAGTTCGACGTGGCAATGCAGATATTATCAGGTTAGTTTTGAAATATAGAAAAGGAGGACAGGAAGGAGGATAATTTTCGAGAAAAGACAGAACCTACAAAAGAAAGACTGTCCTCCCTAAAGGAGAACGATTGGTCACCTTACTATAATGAAAGAGCCAATGCAATCAATTAACTAACCGTCTTGGATATTTTGACGACATGAACAGTGTAACTGTTTCTTATTTTCATTGAGGAGAGTTGATAGTGTTTTTTTATCGGTATATGAGACGTCGCGACAGAAAACCCCGTAAATGTACAAGTTCTGATTAGGGCATTACCCCCCCCCCCCAGAATGGCTGCAACAGATTAAAGACGAACAATGTAGAAATTTGAAGGGTATAGTGGGAAGAATTCACGATGCTCATGTAAGTTATCGTACTATGATGGATAACTCGAAAGTGGTGCTATGCGTTCTAAGCACTTACAACTCTGTAATTCTACCTCGAAAATCGGCAATTTTTTGGCAAAAAAGGCATTTTGTAGGTTCCTGATACAAAAAAGATAATTCCGGTTCATCTATGTAGTAAATAACTGTCCCCGCCGAGTTGTGAAGTCACAAACCATGTTTTGTGGATCCCTGATACCGAAAAATCGGTTTACGGGAAAACATTTGCCCGCCTGACTATTCATCCGTCTGTCTGGGAACAATATTGCCTGACTATTTTATTGATGCGCCGCGATCGTGGAGAATTCTGCCCGGCCGACGGGCCCTCACTCGCCGGGGAACGGTGCGCTCAACTCCCCTGCGAACGCTGCGGATGGAGGTTTTCAAGGTCTCGCCCTGGAAAGCCTGCCTATCGCAGGGCGAGACCTTGAAAACCTCCCGTCCACAGCGTTCGCAGGAGAGTCGCGCGAGGCGAGTGAGGGACCGTCGGCCGAGCAGAATTTTCTACGATCGCGGCACACTAATAAAATAGTCGCGAGCAGCTGAAGCGTTGCCAGGATTTTTACCAAAATTGATATTCCCTGATCGAGCTGACTGTAAACGCGACCGCATGAATTTGAAAAGGTACTTAGTTTTCTGGGGATACTTTACTTGCAGGCCTAACCCATTTTCTAAATTTTCTCACAAATAGCTTCAAGTATTTTTTAAAGGTTTCTTTTTGTAAGGTTGATCAAAGTTCCAGTATATGTGTAATAGTACTGTAAACATTACAAATAATTGTATAAAGCGCAGGTCCGATTTTCCTCAAATTTTCTGAATTTTCGAAAATTGCAAACTTTAACATTTTTCTCTGCGTCTTCATTCAACAACAATATTGAATCTAGAATTGTTTCTTCTGAATGGAATCTGCTCTTCATTATTTTCGTTTTTAAATACGGACATGCAAATTTAAAAGAAAGAGTAGTTTTCGGGCATTTCTGTGAAATGAAGACAGTTTTTAAAACAAAATATTTTTTCAAAAACGGCTCCAATTTTTTTTTCTTTAAACATTATTACTGGATAAAGCTAAACGCATTGAATGGCATGGTATACAGTAAAAGTTATTTTCGTGAAACCTTTTAATTTTTCAAAAATCACAAATGTATGTTCAAACAATATTAGAATATTACGTAACGGTTCCATATAATGCGAGAGAGTACGTGCTGCTCCAGCATCATTAGTTTAGATTGTAATATACACCTACATCTAATGATATTTTAAGCTCTTTTACATTTTTGAAGGTTCATCTCTTATGGGTACTTTCAGTTGCACGAGTGATCAGAAGTGCTTCGTGTATCTGTAAATTATGTAAAATTAAATTGACTCCTTGAATTCAACACCATTTAACCACACGGATATAACAATATGTCTTTCTGATTGTCAATAAACGCTTAGTAATTTAATTGTTACCCATGCACAATATCAGGCTTATTTGCAGTTGCAAGCACAGTTCATGGCCTGTCCATTTCAAGACGGTTTCCAGAAATCGTATGAATATTTTCACTACATTCGCTTTTAAAACAATGATTTACAGAGTGCGAAATGTTAGCACGGGCCCAACCAAATTTTTTAAACCACATTAAGATTTACTCTTAGAGTATAGCTCGTTTTTTTGTTGATACATATACGTACATATACACGTTTTACAATTAATGTTAACCGACCCAAATTCTCCCTTTGACATGTGGTTAAACGTGAGAAATGACGTAGGCTGAATGATGCCTTATGGAAATTATCTGGTAATTCTAGTTCCTCGAAAGGGATATCAAAAATCAAACATTACAGCAAAATACCGGATATGTGAAAGATATGATATGAACGGAGTATACAGTGAATGCGAATTTCTGTGAAAATATTCTTGTAGGTGAAGTATTAATTTATTTACAACCAATTTCTTTCACCAGCGCGAGAGGTTATGATAGTTGATAATGCTATTCCAAGGATTAAAAGGTATTTATTTTATCTACAAGCATTAAGAAGAGTTTCTATTCATCATTATCAGAACTATTCGCAATAATCTTTCGATTCTTTTCTGTGCTTAGCAAATCTGTTTGTTGTTTTATTTCTGGTTTCCATAACAAAGTCGTTCATGTCTGCTGAGCATAACGTTATGGTTTGTGATTGATCCAAGCGTCAAAGCATGTATCGTTTCAGGTGAGGTTGATTCAAATTATTTACTTCAGTACCAGCTATCTCAACACTGAAGGATAACGATACTACTGTCTGAAAGCCAACAATTGATAATACGAACATTTGCTGTGAGGATAAATGCTTTGAAAACATTGAATAAGGTGGCATTCAGTCGAAAAAAGGGAAAACGATCCTTTTCTCATAATTTCCTTTTTCTCAAAACTATCTGTAGCGCTCAAATATATCACTTACGTGTCTGGCATGTTCCTTTATATACAAATTTCAGTGATGGCATTAATAAATTCAGTCATTACAGTAAACTGCGTCCAGAGAAATTGGCGCGAGATTTAAAAGAAAGGATTGAACAAATTTTTCCGGAGTCCGGAGTGGTATGTCACTGAATACCTGGTTCATGACAATCATTGGGAGAAGTTACTTCATAGTTATTATCACAGATTTTGCTATATTAATTCCCATTTTCTCTTTGAAGCAAAGAAATTACCCATTAAAATGAAATAATGTATCAGTCAGATTTCAAATTCTCAATTGGTTGGTTAATTGGTCAATTAAACATTTTGAATCGAAAGTATCTTGATTTTGTAATCGTGTTTACTTAAGAGTGATATAACGGCATTAAATTTCGACGTTCAGGACAGAAGATTTAACAGACAAAAATCCTTGCCGTTAAAAGCGCTATTCATCCGTAAGCGAGAATTGTTAACTCATAGAGACTTGTTAATTTATTTTACATTATTACTAAGTACAACTGAATGATAAAAACACAAAACAAAACGAAAACTAGGAAAGAATTCTCCACAAAGAATTCGAACACAATCCTGTCCGTCGGCAAAAGTTTATACAATACAGAATTTAAAAAGAAAATAAACATGAAATAGTAAAAAATAGTAAAGAATAAAATCTTATTTCTGATCCCGGTTGTTTGATATACATTTGAAACATAGTTTCGTATGAAGCCACTATTTCCGGCCGCGCGCCGCTTCAGCTTGCGCGTGCAACCCCCTTTCTGGATTTGGAGAGTAAAGGAGAGCGAAGTCAGAGGAAGTAGCCCGGGCCCGCAGGAGCGCCAGGCTTCCCATTCGGGCAAGTAGCTCGGGTGGGCGCGGTTTGACGTGCCTGCATTAACGCACGGTTGATAGCAGGGTTTTCTGTTACAGACCAAAACAATATCCATGCATATATGTGTAAACATCTTGCTAAATATAAAACATATGTATAGTCGTGGATAAGCAGTATTTTCTGACGCATCTGTTTTACAGCTCTTCCTTCTGTGCGATGTAATCGCACGGGTTCAGCCAGTCTGTCATTTTCGACAGTAGTTAGTGCTAATGTCGAAAATCCGTCACCGTCGGAACTCGAAGGAGTTGACCTTCCGGTCAACAATGCTAAACAGACAACGGTGTTGCCACAGAGTAATAACAGCCGCTTTTCGTACGTGATTCAACTCTTATTATCTCCATTTCCTTTAGCACCCTTCGCAGTGCTTGTCCGTTCGTGGTTTTGAGGGCAGATCTAATGCCGTTTAATAGCAAATGGTGTATATCCTCATGTTCTGAATAATTCCTCTTTATACTGTGTATACAGAATGACAGAAAATACGCCTTGAACCTTGAATTTCGGTTGCATTACGATAACAATAGCGAAGTGTGATGTCCTGCTATTGCGAAATCGTAAGCATATTCCCGCCAGCGATTAATAATGCCATACCCCATGATGATAAAAATTCTGATACGCTTCGCCAGTGGCCGTCAGATCAGCGCTATGAAGGGGAAGCTTTCCTCGTACCAAAACGATGACCTTGTGGAAACTGCGAAGGTGACGTACTTGGTGTTGTCAGCGTAACAAAATCTTTTCATACTTTCGTCCGCATTATGGCGCGCTTCGTAAGTGCCACACGTTGTACTTTATGCATACACTATCACACTATTTTGCGAGTATGAAAGATTGCGACATGGGGCCGATAGGCTGAGTCGCACAATCCTACGAAAAAAATGAAATCACTAATATCACGTATGCCATTATCTATCACTATATCATTTTTAGACGCCTTACTTAATTTCAGTTTATTTTAGTTCAAGCTTACAAATAAGTTAATGATACATTAAGATCGATAGTACTTGATGCGATCATACTTAATTTTTTCTTGTTGCATTCACAGATTTATCGGAACATTTGAACATCGCCTTATTTTTGTAGTAGTGCTAAAAATTGAACTTTTAGCACATTAAGTCTGCCCAGAAAGAGCTATTTTTAGTAATGGATGTGTAAAAACAATGTTCAGCATGATAAAGTGGATAATGCAATCTATCGTAAGGCAGTGTTTCATAAAAACATCTAAATCTTCGTACACCCAGTACAATTTTTGTTTGATAAAATCCAAACGATGGATATTTCAAACTTTTCTTCCGCATCATTGTGAAAAACAGCACGTCAATCAAAAGCCACCCCTCGCTAACGTCCTGCAAAATCGCTCAGTTCTGGCGTTGGCGAATCGCTGGTACTGAACCTCTTTCCACGACTTCCGCGTTGTGGGAAATGTACCGATAAATTGATGTAGAAATAAATTTTAAAAAATGCGATAAATCGTTGTGATAACTAGTAATTATAAACCTTCTGCTGAATCGCTGAGTTCCGGCGTCATGGGATGTCTCTCGCCCGGACTTGTTTCCACGAACTCCACGTTGGCAATGTATGGGTTTATTGAAAGAAAATGGTCGTATACGATAAATCATTGCGATATTTAGAAGGGAGTTTTTGTCACCTCAAACGTTAAGCTTTATCGATCTTCCGCGCATGCGCAAATGCACAAAAGTGATGCGAAACGTGAACTATGCATGTGCAAAAGATCGATACTCCTCACCGCTCGAGGTAGTAAAAACTCCCTAGTACCTACGAACCTTGTGGAATCACTGTATTCCTGCATCTGGGGCTGTCTCGGATCTGGTCCTCTTTCCGCGACCTCCGCTCTGTGGGCCCTGGACGTCCGGAGGGCAGGGGAGCTGCTGACCCCGAGGGGCACGGCGGGGCGGGGAGGGACCGCCCGCGGGCGAGTGGGCGAGCGGCGCTCAATTGCCGCGTCATCCGCCCGCAACGCGCTCAAGTGGCCTGGACTCACAGGGCCCCGTCGCCACTTCTTCTGGCCAAAGCTACCGGACATCTTCGGGGCATTAAATGTTTCGTTTTCAGTTTTCAACGGAAACCGTCTGAAGTAACTCGGCGGTTCTCGGGTGTACATATATATATATATATATATATATATATATATATATATATATATATATATATATATATATATATCACAATCAATGACGAAAACGAATGAATTCTATCTATCGTAAAATAGAAGTAATTTTATTTACTTTCCCTCCATTTCTGCCACGCCCCGCTTCTCGACTCGCCCCGTTCTGCTTCGTGCGGCTTCGTGGAGCTCCTCCCGCTACCATACACTCGGGAGATCAGTTGGGAGCAAAGAGCTTTTCCTGCTGGATGATGCACCCTTGAAGGGAGATACCTGAAAGGGGAACCCATCGCAAACCGATGTGTAAGTCAGCGCTGGATCTCACCATTCAGAGGGCAAGGATCATTACCGCCTCCCGGGGTAAAACATTCACTTCACCAACGGGCAACACATTCGGCATTTGACGTGCTCGAAAACATCGAACAATCCATGCCCGTCCCGGTCTCTATACTTCGGTTTTTCTTTCTTGGCGCGTGGGGAGGGGGTGTCATCAAAATGGAATATCTCACGGTATTTCGCGTTGTTCTCGGTTCTGCCGCTAGGGGTCGCATGATCGCAACTTATCGAGCAGTGCTGGCAATTATGCGACTCCTAGACGCACAACCGAGAACGACGACGAAATACCGTGAGATATTCCATTTTGATGACACCCCGCCCCCACGCGCCAAGAAAGAAAAACCGAAGAATACCTCCAACCGCGTCTCCGTCCCGCCTTCCTAGGTCCCGACCGCGCCACTCCGCACAGTTCCTCACACAATCTGCAACTCCTAGATACGTTGGTAGCAGTCTTGTTTGTACAGTCCATAATTTCCTCGAAAAACATTAATTTTAAGCGGAAAATTAATACTAATGTACACCTACTTGTACACCTAGAAGAATGGCCTTGTATTTGAAATTCCCCAGCACATTTATCGCTCGGGAACTAGCCGCTAGGAAGGTTTCCAAGCAACAAAATGTGCTGGTGAACTTCAAATTCAAGGCCGTTTCGTCTAGGTGTACAAAGTTACATTTTATTTAACTGGAATTATTCAATTGTCTTGTAATATATTTTTCATTAGTATTAATTTTCCACTGAAAATTAACGATTTTTGTGCAAATTATGGACTATACAAACAAGACTGTTACTATGTCGCGTACTGCTTTAAAATAATATTTTAAAAATATATTTTCCCCCTACATCTCGAATTAACTTTAATCCTTTTTAACGAAGAAATCTCTATTCCGAATTGCACGTTTCTGGGTTCCGTAGAGTTGGCGCTTCGTTAATGTCAATCAATCAGCCAGAAAATTTCTTCTGGCTGAAGAAATGAAGAATATGGCCCGTGATTTAGATGAAGGCCCGGGATTTTTGTCTGAAGGAGTGGGAATTTTATTCAGATAGCAGCCGATCAGAGAAAATTTTGCTGAACGAGAGATGTCGCACAGTGTTTTGTATGAGAATATTGTACTCCGTCGTAGTCTGTATTGAATAGGGAGATAATCTGACAAAAACTTTGCCGAACACGTCGCGCTGCTGATTGACAAGGAAGTTCATCATCATCAATGCTAGTGTCAAAAATTTTGCATCGTCGGGACTCGAAAAATAGGACCTCTCGGTCAGAGGCACTGCAGTGACATTAGTTGATGACCTGAACCACCTTTATCTGTCAAAAGTCTTGGAGAAACTGCTGTCCAGCAAAGAAGCGTTTCTCAACAAAATCACAAGACACATTTGCACGAAATGTAACATGGATTAACAATTCACTGTATGATGTGCCCGTGAAGAAAAACCATAAGATCAATTTCCTGTGATATATTTTGGCAATGTGAGCCTCCTAACGATTTTAGTGTTACAATTACTATTGCAATATCAGTGTAAATCGATTTAAAAATGTACACGGAAATTCAATTTTAGATTTGGCCAGTTGAAATCTAAACTTCTTAAATTTGAATTTCCGTTATCGAACTAGAAAGACATACTTTTAATTATTATGGCTATAATAAATACGGCGCCGACTACTACATTTTTATTTTGAGCAGCAAACACGTGTAACTTAATTATTTATTAAAACCATCCAAAATATACGAGAATAATGATGTATATTGAAATTAACGGAAATATTTTAATTCGTTTAATGAAAACCTCTTTTTTTTTCGTAAATATAATTTTTAAACCTTTGCAGACCGTGCCCACTGTGATGCCCTCAGCAGTCTCACGGTAGGAACGAACGCGCACAATGGAAATATTATGAGATGGAATGTGTAGACATCGAAAAGATGTTCTTTTCTTTTTTAAGAATCGAAAGATGCATATTTTGCTAAACGAGGCTACCGATCAAAGTTGCTGGTTGATGTCCTTACATCGATTACTCATGTTTATCTGCTACGCATCTTCCTTGTGTACCACTATTCAATGGTAGAAGTATTAAATAGTATATCTTTTAACATGTCAAGGTAATGGCTCGAATCTTTTTGTGTAATTTTATCACATAATTTATTTTTAGGTGAGATTGTTACAACTTTTCGAGGATAAAGATATTGTACTAAATATGTTAGGGTTCAAAGAAGACACGAATTTTTATTAAACTGCCCAAATGCAGAAATTATGGTTTTGTAACTGACACATGGCGGACCATGAGGTAAATATCGCTTATTGTTACACAAAAAAGCAACAATTCGGCTGTTCTGACGAAACTTAGAGGTGAATTGCCGATGAGTAATTTTATTAATAAATATTGGAGACCTGAGCAAGGGTGTCATTACTTTATGTACAAGTGACTTGTAGATGTTTATTTGCCTATCTGAGTCGCTGACTACACGCTTCTGTGTTTTGAAATAAACAACAACAAAAATAACCATAATAATAAAAATAACAATTTTTGCCAATTAGCAATTTACCCTCTAGGTGACGTTTGGGCTACATTTACTACAGTTATACCCCATTGAAGTTGTCCACTTAGCAATTAATATGAACCAATAAATAAACAATTTTGCGACTGTTATATTTGTAATGGATAATAACATTCAATCTGCTTAGAAGAATATAGAAACACTTTTATCAATGGTGTTGAGATTCAAGATCGTAGGTCTCTAATGCAAGATTCACTGCCGACGCTCCGGTTTCGTTTAGACCTCAATATCTGAGCAATGGATAGGAATCGAGGTTGCGATGATCATTGTACTACGCTGGTTGAAGGTTATCGACATGCAAGAGGTCAGCGGCGTGGCAGGCCACGCAACTTATCTGGTTGCACAAGTGGCAACATCGTTCTTTTAATGAAACGCCGACAAAACCATTTCTAAAAGCGGAACTACATTTGCGTTGCAGTTGATGTTGCTTGAGATAATGCTGACAATGGGAAGAGAAACTGCAAAACTCCAAAAGTATGTTTATCACATTTTGGTTATTCAAAATAATGCCTAATATAAAAGTATGTGGTGAATGTTTTAAAAAAGAACATGAATGTCATTGTTTCATAATTCTTCGACTTCATTCAGCGAATGGTAAGACAATTACAGTTATCCCATTCGTGGATCCATATGCTCTTAGGTTCATTCTCGTCATGTCAACCATCATTCTGTGCCATATTCGACAAACCTTTGCTATGTGTACCTACAACATAATAATAAACGATGTTTAAAGTACACTATAGCTATTGTCAATGTCTGGAGAACTCTACATGTTTTGTAATCTCAAGCAGAGAAAGTCAGAATTATCTCTATCCCTTATATCTATTCTTTCGTGAAACTTACATAGGATTGTTACACTTTTCGTGCTACATGTTGTATATATTCAAGTGCACATTATCAAGGAGAATTCATCGCTTAAAATTCTTAATTTTTCTTATTTTAATTCATTTCTATATTTGAAAAAGTTGTTAAGTTTTTAATGAACCACTTATGATTTATTGTTTGTGAAGATGGGCATTTCCTGATTGAATAGCACGTTATTCACATACTCACACAAAAAAATCATCATAAAATATTTTGGAGGTGTTCCGGATCAAAAAGTAACCCTTTCATGTTTTATAAGTTATGAATCTGTTTTGATTTATGGTTTGTTATGTAATGCGCCACGGTATCAAAACTGTGCATTAAATAAGGAATCATTGGGCATAGTTTTGTCACAGTTTAATTTCTCAAAAAGATTTTTCGGTCGCATTGCAACAGCTTCCAGTACAAAATGGGATAAATATCTAAATTACAATTTGTACAAAAGAATAAAATGTTGTAAGTGAAATAACGTGATTTTGAAAATTAAAAATTGAACAAAAAGAAGAACAAATTATAAAATTACAAAAGGAAAAATTCTTGAAATTACAAACGTACAAAACACGTATATCTGAAATAACTAATAATGAGATATTTGGCTGAATTAAAAAAGTTAACATTAAAAAATAATTTTGAAATTAATCTAAATTATTATGCTAAGATAAAATAAAATAAAAATAAAAAATAAATTCGGATGAGCAAATGGACATATTAATTCCGGGGCAGCCCCTTGTGGTAGTCCCTGGGACAGTTCCTCGTAGAAGTCCCTTGTGAGTATACGGGAGTACAAAAGTGGACTATGGATACAAACATAAATAGGATATAGACCACCGAAATGAAGTTTTTAAGGGCCTGCATCGGCGTCAGAAGGAGAAACAATCCATAATGAAGAAATTCGAAACTAAAAAGGAATTTATAATCTAAATGGGAAAATTGACGAATACAGAAAAGTTTGGAGAGATCACTTTTGAAAGAATGGAGAACACCAGAATACCAAAACAAATTATGTAGTACGAGTATAAGCCGAGGGGAAAAAGGGATATTGGAATACCGAAGAGAAGATGGATGGATCAGTAATGAGACGCAACAAGAAACGGAAGTTCTAATTCTTGAAGAAGGAGAAGTAAGTGAAGAAGAAAATGAAAAAGAAGAAGACGAGAATACTGGGGTGACTGCGGGCCCGGGAAAGACAAAACAGCACAGGACAGGAGTATTGACCTGCTATTAAAAGATAGGCTGAAAATGAAGGAGAAAAAGAAAGGGAGTTACTTAAGAGCTGCCTATTAGAGGGAAGAGATAGGGAGGCTCATGAGTAGGAAAAAGTTGGGGAGGTTCGTGAGAAAACATTTATCGTAGGTCACAAATATTACCGGGGAGGGTTTCATTATTGGCGACGACGTCATTGAATTTGAAAGTTTTCTTGTCTAAAAGTGTTCTCTTGACTAAGATATAAAAAAAA
Organism: Acheta domesticus; assembly: GCA_031308135.1. Classification (NCBI taxonomy): domain Eukaryota; kingdom Metazoa; phylum Arthropoda; class Insecta; order Orthoptera; family Gryllidae; genus Acheta; species Acheta domesticus. The sequence goes on along the minus strand of JAHLJT010009355.1, from coordinate 100,212,951 downwards.
GGTCAATAAAATTCAACTAGTACGGTGGAATTCCTGTTGTTAAATGTAAATTACTCTGCTACAATGGACATTCGATTGCTCAATGATAATTTATGTAGTCATGGGTAGTGATTTCACATCCTGGATGCTCACTCAACAGTTGAATCTACCCCTTTTCATGTCAGTATAGGTTTTTCTATAAATGCATTTAAAATGTAGTCAGGTGAACAGTGGACGTAATAGCACCTTTTATCTTCTCAACCGTGAACGATATGATGTTTGGAAAATCGATGATATACACTGGTTTAGGTAGGTATGATATTTCGTATTTTTTTCTATTTCGTTACAAAGGTGTAGAGTCAAGTTTGATTTTTTAAACTTAATTAAACCGTTTACAAAGACTTGTGTCAAAATGGCATTAAGAAAAGTAATATTTCAAATGCCCCATTGCGATTAACACAAACCTACGATTGATTTTTTTGGCGAAATAGATATTATTTGCTTTTATGGAGGAGATGGAATAGCTCTCTCTATATTACAACCGAATTGAAGAAGAGTTGACAATGATAATTCACTAATTCGTTGAGGCATATGAAGCTCATTTAGTGTAAACAGTGGAATCTCATTCCATTTTATTACAAAACTTGAAATGCCAGATTTTCACAATTGAGCGAATTATGTTTTTTGAATATAATTGAACTTCAGGTGGCCCAATATTTACCGGAATGCGGTTCCAATGTATCATGTTTCTTTCCAATTATTTTTGCAGAGACTAAACCAAATGCAATCATACAAAGACCAAAAAAATCTGAGTTATGGAGCGCCATCGACGCTAATTACAATTATATGAGATATTTTAGTAAACTTTCGATAAGAGTATCCCATTACCTCAGAATAATTATTTGATCAAATCGATATTTCACTCGTATGTTTGATTAGTAATGCAACCACATGTCTTTTGTGTAGGAAATAAGTTGTGGAATATATGAATGCAAAGAAACTTATAAGAACATGTGCAGGAGTCCTCTAATTAATTTTCATTCATTCTGATTATCTAAAGTCAAACTTAACTTGATAACTAACTGATTAACTAAAGTCACTTTCATAATTAAAGAAAATTGTCCTTGTTCGATTTTACAGTCATTCAAAGGTTTTGATTATGATACATACAACATTCTCATATAAATTTTAATAATCATACAGAATATTATTTAACGATACAATAATTAATAGTTAATTTCTGTGGGAACTTTATGTAGGGTCCTCTAAATATTACTTAAAAGTTATTTGTAAATAAAATGGCATAATTGGAATTAAAAGCATTTGCATGTAAAAGAGAGTATTTTTTAACAATTAACGGAATGTCCAAATTACCGAGTAAGTCTTTTGAACATTTTGATTTGATCCTAGAATTTGGATAGAATCTTTTAACCTGTTAAATAACGCTAATAAGGTAACCACTTTCAACTATATGTCACTTTTCTCAGAACAAATAGTCAAATTTAAACGAAAATAGGAAATTGTACATTAGAAAATTAATAAAGTGCATAAAACTCCAGTCATCGGCCTTGTTTGATAATTCTTCTTTCCTCCTATTGCAATAAGATGTATTAGGACATTTGTTTCGTAAATAACAATAGTCGCGGAGAACCTCGATTTCTGCTGAGCCAAGATCAGAGAAGCCCGCAAGTGTGTTGGTTTCTAGAGTATGGTAGAATATGCGACCCATCGGGACGTAAAGGGAAACCGGCTGTCGGGTGGATAAAAAACCTAGAAAAAATAACCATAAGCGAATCGTCCCCTTCAAACTTAGATTCGACCCCCCCCCCCCACACACACACATATTATGTTTCCGTCGACACCCTCACTCTGTCACGGAGGTCTCTCGCAGCATCATTGAGTTGGCAGGCGTGGGCTTCCTGCGGGGCAAATGCCAAGCGTGATTACGCCCCGACGAGGCGGAGGGAGAGGAGCCAGTTTGGCCGCGTAATGTGCTTAAATTCATAACTTCTTTTATGGGAGCTTAGCTCAGTTTACGCAGATGCTGCGGAGACGTTAAGCACTTAACTGCAGACAAAGGGGGTGTCGTAGCTAAGAAAGCGAAGCTCTTCAGGATATGAAATTGTATATCGTGCACTGTAACCACCTTGGCGATCTCGGTAGGTCATTTGCAGGAAACTTTGTAGTAAAAACATTGGTAAACCTTCTAGTGTATTTTATTCGTGTGTGTTTCTATTCTGTCTCTAGTATCATTTAAAGTATTTAATTCGGTTCGTACATCTATCATAATGACATATCATTGCGTGTCGTCTTTAAGAACCATCTCCTTTAATAGCCATTACCGAATGAAGATACGTCAAGAGGGCCCGAAGTAATGACAGGGTGACAATAAACAGTTAACGACATATGTTGGTACTGATTTGCATTCCTTATCATTACCATCATCGTCATCATAATCAAATTTCAGCATCTTAGTTTACTGGCAGTGGCGTAGCTAGATTCAATAAGAAACCGATGCACGGGATTCAAATGGGGCGGTCATAGATGTGCGCTGCCTAAAAAAGAGCGTATGCCTTCTACATTTCTGAGCCTCTCTTTCTATTAAACTTTTTTATTTATATATGACATTTTCTTACAATGCAAATAAAACGTGTTACTAAGAGAATTAAATTATAAATTTGATAATACAATTATTAAATATCCTCGAATTAATTTTGATGTAAATCGTTTACAGCAGTCAAGGTCTTCTACTGGTGGCAGTAGTACGCGTCGTGGCATCGTAGCATGCCACGAGTATCTCTGCGCAACTAGCTTCGGGAAAGGGAACTATTACGAGCAGTAATAACCCCGCCGTTTTACAAAAGGGATGGCGTTGTCTCTGGTGGCGGGGTAATGAACTGCCTGGAGGGGCGATTTCGTCGTGGCACTCGTGCCACGGACTCCCGCTCGTGGCATAGACCTTGACAATACTGGTTTACAGAGTTGCCAGATGGTTTGAAGTGTTTCTTTCTCAAATACTCAGTACTAATTCCTCAAATTATCAGCTTAAAAAAATACGAAAATCAGAAATTAATCGTATGTATGGAAATAAAATGGTTTATTACGAAGGGATACGGGACGCCTTTCGAAATTTTCAGTAGCGCCCAGACCCTCTGCGCGCGCTCCTACGGAGGCGATCATTTTTGAATAATATTGTTTGTGCTAAAATCACATGTTTATGTCTTCGTCTACGTTTTCGTTGTGAATGAAAACGTAGTTGATCTTTAGTTTCAAAAGGTTTTTTCCTCGTTGAAACGAAAGGTGAGTGGGTGGTAGAAGGGAGTGTCGTGCACAGACCGCCACAACGGTGTCTGCTGATACGTAGCCCGGCTGGTGGAACAGGCAGGCGTCTATCTTATCGGCCCCGCAGGCCCCAAAGTCAAGGACCTCCGGAGCGAGTTTCGACGGCGGGGGACGGCCTTTTTTTAGGTAACTCGTTGCGTGTCCCAGTGGCGTAGGGCAGTCAACCCTCGGCCGACCGCAGGTTGGTGAATTGAGGAACTTCCGTGAGAATGCACGTAAGCTCAAAACATCTTGTACAGGCGCAAAAATCTCTGCAGAAGCGCATGCCCTTACAGCTGATGCCATATAATGGCCTTCAGGGAAACAAACTGAAAGAAGATACGGATGTAAGATATTTTCATGCCATTGGCTCGGCATTTTATTTCAATATCCATGGGAAAAAGGATTTAATGAAAAATTGTAGACTTAATGAAAATTATTTGAGAGGAGGGGGATTAATTTACACGACCATGGAGTCACATTCATTAACCCCAAAATCAAAACACGCCACGGTTCAGTACTAAAATAGACAATAAAATCCTGTTTCTACCTTTCAATTTGAAACTGGTGGAGGTGGTTCAGGGCTTTCAACAGATGTCACTGCAGTGTCTCTGACCTGGAAGTCCTGGAGTTCAAATCCTTTCGGCACTAGCTAGATAACTAGGTCAAATTTAGCCGCTGTCTGGATGATTCTAGTGGTCAGCTGCTCTGAGCATAGTTTTCCGTGGTTTCTCCTATGAATACCAGGTGAATGCCGGGACAGTACGCTAACAAACTGGTACCCCCACAGACCATTGGCGATATTTCCTTCCTCTTCCTTTCCTATCCTCACCCCTTACGCACACTACACTACCACACATGTCGGGAGACCAGTCGGGGGCTTAGAGCTTGTTTAGTGGGTCGATGCCTGTTAGAAGGAGTCACTTGGACGGGGAAACCCTACAAGCTGATGTGCAGGTCAGTGCGTAGGTCTCGCCATGTAGCGGGGGACTGCCACCTCCCGTGGTAAACATGACTTACACTTACGTGACTAATGATCACAGGAGTTGATGACCCGGAAAAACAAAATAATGAAGTAATCAATTTTAAGCGCTTGATTGGTTGATAGAAATTTCTCATTTTCAGACTCTTCGTCCATCTTCCAAGAATATTCAATTTACTGATATGTGAAAATTGTGACAGGTTTTAGTTATTATGGTACTTTTTTTCAGACAAAAATAAAATATGAACTACGCGTAAACAGAACTCAAATCATTCATGTTAAAAAATAATGGCGTAAAAATAGATGTGAAAACAATTATTTATTTACAAAAACATGGTCATCGAAATGGCATCCCAAAGTAAGAGGGAGGTCTTGTGAAATATCATCTTTAAGCGACCTTGAACCGAAAATAAAACTGAAAACAAAACGCGGTGAAATGTTTTGTGTTAAGTGTTGATGGCCAGTGAGCAGCTGCTCTTCTGGAGTGCACGTAAGGACGTACAGTTCTAAACTGGATAAACAAGAAGACCGTTGAACGACATGGAGAAGGAGACCCAATGATCTAACACCGAGATGAGTATAAAAAATAACGGAGTGAAAGGCAGGGTCAAGAAAGCACAGTAATACTAAAACACAGACTTATAGATTAATGAATGGTCGAAAAAATGTTAAGAACAGTAAAGAAAGCTTATGATTTGGAAGTCGATTTAAAGCAATGATTTAATTAATCAATCTAATCTGTTAATCAAACGATCGAGACATATTGCTAGTTACTGTCACTATATGATGCACTTGGAACCATTATGTGTTTCGCGACTGAAAATATAATGAGTACTGATACATTGGAAAGGGGTGGGGACTTATTTTATTTTTCAGACAGGGTTTATCTCCTAAGTCCTCCGTCTGATTACGTGCGTAACATCACTCACTTTAACTTATTCATTTAAGAAGCATCACGAACCACATCATCTTTCTCTAAAGAGCTCGTAAGTTGGAGAAATACAATTTTACTAGAGATTAGAAACGAATTATAACTAAAACAATTATTGAGAAGTCAGGTAAAGAGGAAATGCTTTAATGAAACTTTGTTGTTGTTCGTGTTATTATTATTAATAATAATAATAATAACTATAATAATAAAATTAATATATGGTGCTGTAATAATTATTACACTTTATTTAACAAATAATAATAATAATAATAATAAACAACTTTAATAAACAAATTTAGAGAAAACATTTAGAGATGTTTGTGAGAAAAACCTTGTTCTTAATATTGTTTATATTTAACTCAAAAATGCGCGAAAACTATTAACATTTTCAAAAAGTATTCCTGACTTTAATTAACCCTTCTCCGGGCAAGGTACTTTTGTAACGTATCGGCAAGCAGTGTCCACCAGACACTGTTGTGCAATCAATGATTTCCACGATTCTCTTCTTCAACTTTTCCACACCAATTGTTTTAATTGTTTTAGTATTTCAGCATAATGACGGAAAATTAATAATTAATGAAAATAATTTCCTTTATTATCCCAAAAACTTACATGAAGTGATGATGGTGTGTAAGGTTTTTTATATACTGAGAATACAACGCTCATTGAGCAGGTTATAATTTTTCGTCTCTATAAATTCAGATATTTTGATTAAAGTGCTTCATTGTTTACAATTCTTGCAAAGATGGGTTACATCACTCTGCTCATTGCAGACTGACTGGTGACATTTGCTGCAACATTGTTTCTGAGTGCGATCTCGCGCGTTGCCACGGAAGTGACATCTTTGTTTTCTTCCCTGATGAGCACGGTACACTATATTAGTCTGGTTTAGTTGGTATGTACCGTTTGAAGGGCATCTGTCCTGTATTGGAATTAGCATTTCGAGACAGTAATGTCTGTTCCAGGATGGTAATGCTTTTTCACTTATTCATTGAATTTTACCCACTCGTCCCTCAAAGCGGTACGTTTATCATTCCGACGCCTTGTAGACCGCGTGGTTTTGTCATCAAATCGTAGCAAAATAATCACTTGGAACGTTTGAGCCCCATTGTTGCTCCCTTTCGCTCTATACAGGTGGACCATAAAAACTGTTCCACAATACTGTACGTACATATCCCGACCATGCCTCCAGCATCGGATCTGAGTCTCCTTCCTAGAGACCTCGCGGTTGTAACAAAATGGAAATCGACAAAGGTTCCTTCTTACCGAAAGAATATATTTGTCGCATATCAATACAAAGTGTCCAGTTTACGAAAACCTACAGACTTAACAAACAAAAGAATAACGTCATTTCGTCTGTTGTGTCAAAATGTAAATCAGAAACCGTTGTCTCTTACCGAAAGAGACAGTGTCTTTTGGACACTGCTTGCCCGGTTACGTTATTTTAAAACGAAATAATTATTTTCACTTCTGTTTATTGACCAAAATTAGTGAAACTTCATACAAAGACGCTCCAATAGGGCAGAGACAAAGTCACGAAAGCGTAATCACAGAAACATTTTAGTTTACATTATATGATAGCAAATATAACCCACAGTGTCCAACAGACACTGGTTACCCGGATAAGGGTTAAAGATCTAACCGTGCAGAACAAATTTAATTTGAAAAAAAATTGTTTCTTAAAATGTATGGGGGTCAAAAAACTGGACCCCCCTTTTGCAATTTATGAAAATTCAGACATAGCAGTGAAAATCAGACATGTTCCATCTTTAAATCTGTCTATTGTATTCTAGTAAGAAATGTTTTTTTGTGTTAATTAACGGATTTAATGTACTATTTGTATTATTACGTGGGAAAGATTCGAATGGCCCGAGTGATGAGAAAATTAGGTTTCACCCTCTTCTAAGGTTCCCCCGTTCCGTGTATTCCTGTCCTCTCCGCCGCCCTGTGGCGAGCGTGTGGCGGTGGACGAGGAGGGAGGAGGGTGGGGGGCCGGAAGCCGCCACTTGCGCGGGCGCAGCGATATGCGTGGGCGTGGAGCGGGCGGGGGGGGGGAGGGGGCGAAAGCACCTCGTGGAGCCTGTTGCGCTTTTTGGACCGCCAACTTCATTCCCACGGCCCCAACGCTCAGTCGGCTCGCAGTGCCACAGGGAATTCTCGGTTCGACTCACCTTCAGGGAGATATGTCGTTCGACACGGAAACAAGTAAGCCGTGCGCATTGTTGCGGTGATTGTTATTATTATTGTTAATATTATTATTAATTTATACATATACAAATGAATGTTGGTTTGTCCGAGATCGATAAACTCCGACATCGTTTGATCGATCTCCATGAAACTTGGAAAAATCGTAGTGTTTTTTCATGGAGAATGGTTTTATGCTGTTCGCTTTGTCGTAACTCTGCAGCACAAGACAGCGCTTCAGTTAAATGCATTTCCCAATCCACCTGGGCTGCATTGTTGCTGGGCATAACCGGGTGTCGCGGGGCGGGGTCGAGCAGGACAGGACGAGCGGGCGGCGTGGAATGTAGACGGAACGAAACTAATGCTGAGCTAGGAGACGACAGCGAGAGGCGATTGTAGCGCGAGAACAACCTGGGCATAGCAGCGGTGACGAAGAGGAAAGACGGCGGCGAGGCGTAATTCTGCTAGTTATATCATAAATATTATTTGATTGTAATCTTATTTGGGTACATTTACTCTCCTCCCTTAATGGGTTTTGTCGAAGATGGGGGAGGGGGGGCGGACATGGAAATCCCTTCTGTAAAAGTCACCATATAAGAATTGTTAAAAGTCTTCACAGTTTTGTGGACGGTACGACAAATATTTAATATGACTTCTCTGTTGAAAGAAGTTCAAATAGATTGTATATATTTTTACAAGTTTTTAAAATGACACAGTTACTGGAGTAAAATTTCTTGAGTAGACCTTCACATTTTACATTTAAACTGTTGCATGAATCTTTCGTGTTTTGCGATAGCGATGAACTAATATCTAACAATCAGCTTTCATAAGTTAATGGAGAATAACGTTATGATATTTTTGCCAAAATTGTTTCACCAGCTTAATTTTACAATTTTTATTTCAACAATGGATTAATTTTGACCGTCGTTTTCGATGACTGACGACCGTGAGATATCGTGTGAAGTATTTTTCTTTTCTATTAATTTTCAAAATTGTTCCTTATTACTTTACGAGTAATTCTGACATTGTTAAGTGGAAAATATTCAATTTCTTCAAGCGCAGTTTCGCCCCTCCCAAACATTTTTGAGGGGATTCCCAGCCTCTGTTGAAATATTGTTCATTCCACTTAAAATGCGCTGAATGGTTGGCCGAGAAACTTACGAACAATGTGATAAATTTAAAGAAAAATAGTTCTTGGGCTCATAAGTAATTTTGTATTGCAAGCCCTACGATGACCTTTCGGACTGAATTCAAAACAATTTCTACTGCAGAGACTGATGTCGCATGTGTAATAATTAGAATAGGAATTTTAGGCGCTCGCCTTTAAGGTGGAAATATGCTGAATAAGTTCTCAAATAAGTAATAAAAATTGCCAAGACAATAACTTTTTTTGCAAAAAATTTATTTTACATTAAGCTGTTATACTAGAAAATCAACTATGTACCATTAAAAGAAACATGTGCAAGAAATTAAAATGCGAACATATTTATTAATTTTGTTACTCTTGTTTAATTCGTAGAAAATTATATTTTTATTGCAACTCTTCTGACTGGTGTATATTTTAATTTTGGAATAACAGACGATACCAAAACTTACAGTGCCTCTTCCTCTTCTGGAGCAGTGCACAGCTAGGGTAATCCGATATCTTGGTTTAATACGGATTTCAGCTTCGTTATGAATTTCTCTCTAATATTTTGTATGACGAATGGGGATTTATACACGGCTAGACGAATGTGTAATTCGCATGTATGTTACGATTGTACATTTTGGGCCTGTATGATGAGGTGACCTTCATTGAAGGAAAAAAGGGAAAAAAAACCTATAAATATTGTTCCTTGATATCGTAAATTCATGAAATGTGTTTGTCATGAATTTCGAGTGTTTACGTCAGCAAAGTGACTTCGGATTCTTAGGCATTGTCTAAAAATCTGAAGCCTTGTAATCGCATGACGTGCGGATGCGCACGGGTTAATCCAGGATGCGTTCCGCCTGCATCCATGTCTGCCAACGTGCTCGCTTGTCCCCAGCCAGACCGCGCGTACATCGGCTTCGCGACGCTGCCGGAGCAGGTGCACCGCAAGAGTGTGAAACGGGGCTTCGACTTCACGCTGATGGTGGTCGGGGAGTCGGGCCTGGGCAAGAGCACGCTCGTCAACGCGCTCTTCCTCTCCGATCTCTACCGCGACCGCCGCGTGCCGGATGTGGCTGGTGAGTAGCCAACTCGACCACCATGAACATTACCACGAACTCTGTACTCATGTTACCGCTAATTCTACCACTCACTTGCTCTACAACCTCTTCCACTACTAACATTATCAACTCCATTAAGACTGTTACTTCTATCACTTAATTGACTATTACCACTTCCACTTCACCTCACAAATACCACTCTTACTACACTTTCTACTACTGCTACTATTACCATCATCTAATACCAATTCCACTTCACTTTCCAGTGCCGGTATTATTATACCTATTATTGTTACTAGTAACACTACTCTAAAATTACTATTACTGCTAATAAGATCCGTTGAATTTAGCCTTGAATACTCCAATAAATATGTATTCTTTCAATTTTTCCCTTTTAATGCACTTTACTCAAACCTCATATATGCAAAATGTCCAACGGTCAGCTTCCACAGATTCACATTAAAAATCTCAAACTCCTCTTTTTGTTTACATTTAGGTTTCCCATAAATAATCATTTTGGAGAATCTATTACCTTCTCTTCCTTATAGGCATACTAGACATGGCTAGCTACATTTTTATTTTCGCTAACACATCTCTACATTTAAACATCTCTCATAAGTTAATGTTTGGTTAACCACTCTATTTCCAGTAGTTATTAGGATTCATCAGAGAGGATGATGAAGGGGAAATCTCGATCTCCTACTTTACTCTCATCCCAAAACAAAATCCTTATTCAAAAACCAATAGATCTTATCACCAAATCATTATGAACTATTTTCAACCTATTTTCAACAAATTTCAAGACATAAATATTTTCTACTAACTTTACAAGAAGTTACCAACATTTTTATTTTGAAAATCTCTTTGACTTACATTTATTCGCTCATTAAACATTCAAACTTTCATTAATCGCGTTGATGATAGTGCTTGCAGATACCCATGCCATCTCTCTTAAAAACGTCCAAAAACTAAGACCAAAGACAGTTTTACCGGAGAGAAGATTAACTAATTTTTACTGAAACTAGTATCAGAAATTCATAATAAAAATTCCAGTAGTAATGGTATTTTTTTGTTATAATTATAGAATAATATTACAATTATTATGAATAATGTACTGAAAGTTAGAAATAGTAGTTTTTTAATCTCATATATATATATATATATATATATATATATATATATATTGTTTTAATAAGATTCATTATAACATATAAAAACTGACGAAAATATGACTTCGTTTGTTTTTTAAAGATAGTTGTTATGTCTTGTTTTTAAGTTTTACGAAAATATAGATTTTGGCTTAACAATACATTTCATAATTCATGTAGTTGAAGTGTCTGATGTGGCTTATGGGTAATTTGCAGAGCGTGTGCGGCGGACAACGTCAATCGAACGGAAGGTGATGGACATCGAGGAACGCGGCGTCAAGCTGCGCCTCACCATCGTCGACACACCGGGTGAGCAAATGCTAAGCGCAGACCGAGTGAGCAAACGCTAAGCGAAAACCGGGTGAGCAAACGCTAAGCGCAGACTGGATGAGCAAATGTTAAGCGCAGACTGGATGAGCAAACGCTAAGCGCAGAGCGAGTGATCAAAGGCTAAGTGCAGACCGGGTGAGCAAATGCTAAGCGCAGACCGGGTGAGCAAACGCTAAGCGCAGACCGGGTGAGCAAACGCTGTATGCAAACGGAGGGAGAAAACGCTGACCGCGAGTGCTAGGAAAACGAGAGCACACTATGCAGTAGAACTCCAATTATGCGAATCGGAAAAAAATGCAAGATGTCAAATATTGGAAACATTTTTCTGAATGGCGAAGACAGACATTTTTGCTTATGTAAATCTTACAATACCGGCACCTATATTCAGTTTCATGTGCTTTGCGATTGTTAAACTTAATGTTATGACAAACTTTGTGCTATGTATTTCGATTGTCCTTTTTACTTAGTTGCTAACTTTTATCCTATCACAGAACTTTTGCATACAAGATCCATTCGAGTCATTGGAAAAGTTCGAGTCATTTCATTCGAGTCATTGGAGCTCTACTGAATTGTCAATTTGAACTTGTGAACTCAAATACGTCATATCATTCCCCGGAGTTCATGCACACAAGGCAATTTAATTACCTCTGCTCTATATTAACTTTCGTTTGGTAAGTCAGTGTATCTACAAATCAAACTTTCATATTTTTCTATAAACTGGTAAATCGAAACCGATTAATTTAAATTTTAAGGTTATTAATTGAATGCTAATATTGTCCCTGCAAGGATTGGTGACATGCTCAATAGCGAGAACTGTGTTGCCCTGGTCGAAGTCGAATACATAGTCCAATGTACTAACCCTTAGCCAAGCGAAATCGGTTCATCCAAATGCTAATGTTATTAATTGAACGCTAATCCTGTCCCTGCAGGGTTCGGTGACACGCTCAACCGCGAGAAGTACTTAGCCCTGGTCAAACTTCTAATGCCAAGTGTAATATTGCAACTTGCTAACAGTGAAGCGAGGAGATTAATTCCAATAATAAAAATTAACTGAACGTCGATGTGGTCGCTGCAGAGTTCGGTGATATGCTTAACCGCGGGGATTATTTTGCCCTGGTCAAACTCACGATGTCCGATGCAATACTTCAATATATTAACCTGTGATCAAGCGAAACCAATTAATTCAAATTTTAATGTTATTAATTGAATGCTAATCTCGTCCCTTAAGGGTTTGGTGACAAGCTCAACCGGGAGAACTGCTTTGCCCTGGACGAACGCGCGATGTCGAGAACAATCATCCAATACACTAACCGTTCGCCAAGCGGAGATGATTAATTCCAATTTTAATGAAATTAATTGAAAGTTAATCCTATCCCTGCTCTCAACGACGAGAAGTGCTTAGCTCTGGTCGAACTAGCGAAGTCGAGTGTAATATTGCAACATTTAGCCAAGCGACTCTAATTAATTCCAAATTTAATGTTATTAATAGAACGCCACTTTGTGCCCGCAGGGTTCGGTGACGCGCTCAACTGCGAGGAGAGCTGGCTGGCGTGCTGCGCGTACGTGGACGAGCAGTTCCGCCAGTACTTCACGGACGAGAGCGGCCTGAACCGGCGTAACATCCAGGACAACCGCGTGCACTGCTGCCTGTACTTCATCCCGCCGTACGGCCACGGCCTGCGCCAGCTCGACCTGGAGTTCATGCGGCGGCTGCACCGCAAGGTGAACCTGGTGCCGGTGATCGCCAAGGCGGACACCCTCACCGCCGCCGAGGTGCGCCGCCTCAAGGAGCGCGTGCTCTCCGACCTGGAGGAGGCGCAGATCCAGGTGAGCGCACCGGCCAGTTCGGATTGAACGAATCAGTAGGAAAGTTAACACTTACATGGAAACATGATTTTTATGACGCAAAGAGAAACACCGGTCTCAGAGAGCGCCATTTGTTATTGGGCGTTGAATGTAGGATGTAAAGGTAAAATGAATTATAAGCTTATTTCAATCAATTCTTCATTTCTTTAGAGTATTCTAAAATATATTTTATACTATAAAAACATTAAAATATTAAAAAAAATTGAAATTGTTGTTGTTGAAATCGATCGAAATTGTTGAAAAAGATCAAAATTGTTGAAAAAGATGGACATTTTTAAAAAACATTGAAATTGTTGAAAAACATTGATATCATTGAAAAACTTTTAATTGCTGTAAAACACTGAAATTGCCTCTAAATCCGTACAGCCTCCTCCGTTCTCTAAATCCGTACAGCCTCCTCCGTTCTCTAAATCCGTACAACGTTGATCCAACTGGTCTTTGTGGGCTAGCAAGAATCATTTATGTCCTTTTATACTGTCCCAACAAGTTAATTTTCTCTTCATCAGTTCAACAATGACTTCTGCAAAATTAAATCAATTGGGGCATTGCAGTTAGACCCTTCAATAGCTTTGCATACACGAAGCGTAGCTTGAGTGGGGTTCTAAATTTTTCTCTTCTTGAGCTCGGATCGTTCGAAGGAATTGGGCGATCCATTACAATATTTTGAAAGTAATTATATTAAATATTTGAGTAGATCGTCCAAGAGCGTTTATGGAATCACCCGTCTCACAGACCACTACTTAAGAGACACAAACGGTCTCGCATACCGCTACGAAAAATACGGAAAAAGAAAAACAGTCCACCACGATATCCAAAAATGTTCCTTAAATGCCGACCGCTTTAGCAGAATTAAACAAAACTACGCCGAGTGATAGAAGAGGGATAGGGAGGAAGCTACTATGACTGTCAACGCTCTCGCCCACTCATATCGCCCATTATTGCATAAACCAATTTCACTTGGTGCCTGTCAGACCGATGTTTCCATATAAGTGTCAAGATTAACCCGTGACTGGTGAGGTCATATTTTTGTCACGTAACTGGTGATGTGGGGACTACACATACCCCAACATAAACACTTGTTTAAAAGTGTTGAAATAACAAAAATGTCTGTTTTGGTGAAATGAATAAGACATTTTGTGTATTATCATTAGGATTAATACAAAATTAATGAAACAAAAAGTACAGTTACTTATCAAAATTTTAAAAAATATTATAATGTCAATATGAATCACTAAAAAAGCACTCTTGAAACCATATTTTGTACTAATACACAGACTAACTGTAAAATTGTTTTTTGAGGACCAGAATCTGATTAAGGAGGGCCAATTAATCACATCGTATGACTATTACAACACAATCTCAATTTTAAGTCACTTTCCTCAGTCCCTCATTCACTGCAATTTCTGCATATACGCTCTCCCCCTCTTCACCACTGAATTCGCTCTCTTGCACTTCTAAAATTGAACTTTACCCGTTCCCCAAATTCTGGGTCATCTCCCCCAATAATATCCCTCGAAGAATCCATAGTTTTGTGAAATATAAAAAAAATCAACACGTGATAAATAAGTAATCGGTGAGGTGGGGATTGATTACACCCCAGACGCCAAAAAAAACAAAAACAGAAAAACAAACAAAAAACAAAAACAAAAAAAAAGTCACCTTCTACAATGTGACCACCGCCGGGTTCGCAAAACAACCATCTTAATGAGAGGTACTCAGAAGCATAGGTTCCTTCGTGCATCCGCTTCGCGTAGGTTCGGTATCTTTCAAAGGCTGGGGTACTAACAGACACCCAGAGACCACATCACCAGTTACGGGTTAAATTATTTCGTTGCCAGAACACTGTCAGGAAATGTGCTGTTAATGAAACAGGAGTGGATGGGAAGAAGAGGCGCATTGGGTTGAGCACTACCTAAATGAATCAAAACATGTGGTTCACGATCTCTCACGTTTGCTAACTGTGAAAAGTTCGATAAAATATTGTTCGGGGCTACTGTACGCATAATGCGTTATTTCCTGAGTGGACTGTAGTGATGAGGTACAGTAGTCCCGAAACCCTTTGACAGCTCTTGGGATTGGCGCAGGAGTTGCAGGATACATACACAAGTAAAGTTCCAGCACAAACAAGATTTAATAAGTAAATTATTGAATGTCACTTACAAGAAGCACAGTATATTAACATAAAAATTTCACTTGGTGCGTTAATTCACTTTTCCAAGTACAGTTATTGCAGTGACTTTGTACACCGCTCTAGTTACTTTGTGCTGACCAGAAGCAGCCGCGAGTTACATAGTTCAACTAATAATTACGGGCGTAAACTTACGCAAGAGCAACAGACACAATTAAAATGTTTACTGCCACGATTGAATAAATAATGTGCGAGCCGATGCAGCTCGAGTTGCACGATTATACATTTTCACACGCTACCGCGCGGAGCCCTGAACACACGCGACTATCTTTCACGGTGTCTTTCTGTGGACTGCCGAATTCGGTTGCGTTCTCGCTTGCGTCTGCGGCAGAGGCGGGGATGGCGATGGCCAATTACAATTTGCCATTTGATTGGGATATGGAATATTCTGGACGGTTTTGTCCGTTGCTCCTGCAACGGGGGGTGGGTGACAGCCAGGCGCACACGTGCGAGCTGCCTCCGCCCGTTGGAGAATTCGCGGAAGAGCGGATGCGAAGGCGATGGCGTGATTTCGCCGGCTCAGCGGCCGTACTCCTGCCGATTACGCAACTTAACCGTTCTGCCTTGCATTGTGAAAATTAACGTATTTATTCCTGCTTTGCTGCGGGCCCGAACAAATGTTGTGAACAAATTGAAAGTTATCATCTCTAAACTCACGTATGTATGTATATGCGAGTAAGGAATCATCACGGACTCCTCCATGCCCTAGAAATTTTCCCCATTTATTTTGGGACATTCTGTACGACCAGTCCGTCAGGTGCAAGGAAGATCACTCGTGCTCATCGCGGGAAAGTGAGGCTAAAAAGGTGGAAAAGGGGAAGTTGTGATGACGTTATTTTGTTACCGGAACACTGTTATGAAATATGTTGTTCATGAAGCCAGAGCGAATGGAAGAAAGTTCCTCAAGGAGCATCTTGACTTGCATTGCTGGACGCACTCAAAATTTGGTCGTATGAACTCGCACTAACTCCTTCTTATACTCTAACCCCCTGCAATATCGGACTGGCATAATTTACCCGCGACAGCCTTGAAATTCTATCCTCTAGATGTTCGAAGATTTGAAAGTAAATTAACTAATGATATTTGTAAACTTTATTAGTAAGTTAGGCTTATTAAAACAGTTGTATTATTATTATTATTATTATTATTATTATTATTATTCTTAAATGTATTGCTTAATTAACACACAATATAATCATATTCAATGCAGTATTTGTATTGAAGCGTGTCAATTTGTTGTGAAATGTAGTGCAATAGAGAACAAGAAAGAGAAGTGAAGTGCAAGTGTAATGTGGAGTGCAGTGTAGTTAAAAACTGATGTATTTATTAGTTTAAAATATCTGTTTAGAATAGCCATAAACTGCAGGGTTAAGGTTGTTACTGTTATTATTATTATTATTATTATTATTATTATTATTATTATTATTGATTTTATTGTTACCATTAATGATATTATTTTAAAATAATTTAAAGTTGTATTGTACTAATACAACAATATTATTAGTTGTAATGTTTGTAAATTGTAGTGTTCTGCCACCAGGTTGAATAAACCTACGTGCAGAAATGATAAACATCTATCTTTCTATCTATACCAATTCATCATTCTGTTACGTAATTGAACGATGCTGTAGTATATGTAAATGTGCGTGTGTAACGGTGGTGTGCGCATGTGTTGCTCAGATCTACCAGTTCCCCGAGTGCGACTCGGACGAGGACGAGGAGTTCAAGCAGCAGGACCGCGAGCTGAAGGCGTGCGTGCCCTTCGCCGTGGTGGGCGCCAGCACCGTCCTCGACGTGGGCGGGCGCGCCGTGCGCGGCCGCAGCTACCCCTGGGGCGTCGTCGAGGGTGAGCGCTTCTTCTTCCTCTTCTTCTTCCTCTTCAGCTCCTTCTTCTTCATTATTTCCTCTTCTCTTCATAATCTTCTCTTTCTTTCATTCTTCATCCTCTTCTTTTCTTATTATTTTCTTCCTCTTCGCCTTCTTTTTATTTCTTCTTCTCTTCATGACCTGCTTTTTTGCCCTTTCTTCCTTCTGTTCTTACGACGTTCTTCCTTTTCACCTTCTTTTTTGTTTTTTACTCTTCTCTTCATAATCTTGTCTATTTCCCTTCTTCCTTCTCTTCTGCTCTCCTCCAACTATTTTCACCGTCTTTATTTTCTTTTTATTCTTTCGTATTCTTCATAATTGTATTCACTATTTTCCTCCTCTTATCTTATTCTTGCCTTCTCTTTTTTCTGCTCATTCTTTTATTCTTACTTTATCCCTTTTCTCTTCCCCTTCTTTACACACTCTTCTTCTTATATACTTCGTCTTCTTAATTTTCTCAAAATCTCCCCCTTTACTTCTATACTTTTTTTTATCTCTTTCTCTCCTTCCTCTTCTCTTTCGTCTGTCATTTTATTACTCTTCTTCTTCTTCTTCTTCTTCGCGTTTTCTATTTTTCCTCTTGTTCTCTTTTCCTTCTTCTTCATCGTTTCTTTTTATTATCTCCATATCTTATTTCCTTTCACTTCTTACCTTCTTCAAAACATTCGAGTATTTTTTTATCGTCTTCTCATTCTACTTCACTTCTTTGTTTGTCTATCATCTCATCTTCTGTCTCTTCTTGTCGCCCTCTTCTTGTTCTATTCACATGTTTTCTTCTCCTACCTTTTCCTCTCATACGGGTTCTCTCTCTTCTCCTTTTCTTTTCTTCTTTTATATTAGAGAAAAATCGGTTGTAAACAAAACAAGTTCGCCGATCTTTCCGGTTCTACATGTCTTGCGCCCGTGTGCTGCAGTGGAGAACCCGACGCACTGCGACTTCGCGCGCCTGCGGACCATGCTGGTGAGCACGCACATGCAGGACCTCAAGGACGTGACGCAGGACGTGCACTACGAGAACTTCCGCGCGCAGTGCCTGTCGCAGATGTCGCTGGCGGCGGCGGCGGCGGGCGGGCGCGAGCGCTCCAAGCTGAAGCGCGACTCCGCCCTGGAGCCCGCCGCCCCGCCAGGCGACACCGACCGCCTGCTGCAGCAGAAGGAGGAGGAGGTAAGGAGATCGTGGATGGGCCTGTTTCAGGGCGGGGAAAAATTCGTCGGAAAGAAAGTAATGCCCCCCCCCTCTCGACCGCAGATTTGTGACTTGTAGGTCGCGGATCGGAATGTTTCCGCGCGAAAAAATCTTTGGAAGGAAAGTAATGTCGGCCCTCCCACGTCTGCAGATTTGCAAATTGTAGATCGGTGATCGGACTGTTTAAGGGCGAAAAAGAAACGTCGGTAGGAAAGTAATTCGGCACTCCCACGTCGCATTTTGCGTCATGTAGATCGCGGATAGAACAGTTTCAGGGCGGGAAAAATCCTTTGAAAGGAAAGTAATGCCGGCTCTCCCACGACCGCAGATTTGTGTCATGTTGTGGGTCGCGGTTAGGACTGTTTCAGGGCGGGGAAAAATCCGTTGGAAGGAAAGCAATGTCCATTCTTTCACGTCTGTAGATTTGTGATATGCAGATCCCGGATCGGACTGTTTCAGGACGGGAACAAATCTTCGGAAGGAAAGTAATGCCAGTTCTCCCTTGTACGCAGATTTGTGACACTAGTAGATCGTGGATCGGACACTTTCAGGGAGGGAAAACCCTTAGGGAGGAAAGCAAACCCAATTCTCCCACGTCGCAGAGTGAGGACTGGTAAAAAAACCTTACAGACGCTCATTGGTTGCGACGAAAACATTGAAAATGTAAATTTTACGCCTTGGGTTCAAGAAAACGAGTCCCTTCAATCACTGCAAACAAGAGTTAGTGCTGTTGAGGTTGTATTCTTCTTCCTCCGCAAAACTCAATATTTAAGACTATTATTGTTTAACTTTATTTATTTATTCATAATTTATTGAATTATTTATTGGTCAATTTATTCATTTATGTCTTTGTTGTTTAAAAGTCACATGCGATTCAAAACAATCAGTATGAAAGTAAATAAATAACTGAAGAAGGAAAAGAACGAGAGATTCAAACTGGAAAGGGAAGCAGTCATCTTAACAACTACATTTGGAGAGCACAGAACAATAATGCAAATTCAATTGTTATTTGTTTGTTTTATTGTAAGTACAATTCATAAATTTGACATGGCGGTAAGACCTACCCCTTCACACTGATATTAAATCAACAATTACCAGCATCAACCGTAAACTCCAAAAGAAAGAGAAAAAGAAGGAATATAGGAAAGAGAAAAAGAAAGAATGAATGAAAGAGAGAAAGAAAGAAAGAATGAAAGAAAAATAGGATGAATAAAAACATCTTGCTAAGGTCCGTTCGCTCTAACTTTACTCCGCATGTAAACAAACGCACATGGTCGTCGCTTGTTCTCATTGGCTGACGAACACCACACTCCCCTTCAGGGCGTCGTGCGCTATAGGAGTTAGGTCTCTTTGAAAATTGATTTATTTCCTGACTCTCTGCATGAAAAGAATTACGTACAAAAATGAAAAAGATGCAGATATTTATTGTAATATCTCCTACATTAGGTTTCTTTCTTCGCTGGAGTTGGTAAAAAGGGTTAAATACCTGTACTTCCCTCTGCCTCCAGTGACGGTGGAAATTAATTTGGAATAACAATTTAAATATTTTCAAATATGAAATTAAATTATGAAAAAATCAAGCTGTGATTTATATCAGTCTAGTGGCGAAGCTTCTTACGAATGTTACATGACACTTCAATAGAAGGAATAATTATTTATACGGGGGTCAGTTCTTCCAGCGATGAACAGTGCTTTGGACGAGATTTCATTGCTACCTTGCGAGAGCACATCGTAAATGTAACTACTGTGATATTTAAGCAAATTATATGCATGTTTTGCCTGGTATTTTGGGCGTATTAAAGAAGCGCTAGTGAAAATAATATGTAATGACAGTTCTGGCCACGACACGTGCCGGTATTTGAGTATGGTCGTGGCACGAATGGCGCAGCCAATCACAAACTACAGGGCGGAGGGATACACTCAAAGTTTGTTTACATGCGGAGTGAAGTTACAGCGAACGGACCTTAGAGTTCTGACTGTTTTATCCTAGTTGGAGGGTTCCAACCAGGTCCAAAGTCAGTGCATTTTTAAGGGCAAAAATATCCTTTGGAAGGAGAGTAAACTAGTTGTCTCACAACTCAGATTTGCGGCAAGTAAAATCATCATCCGTGCGCCCAATGGTTGGGACAAAAAAAATCATATATTTAAAAGTAAAATTCACGTCTTGTGCTTACAAGAAAATATTTACGTACAACCAGCATACACGAACATTGATCATCTTCGGGTCACCTAAAATAATTATGAAGACGAAACTAGTTTTATCCTTTTTTCGTTATCTTTATTTATTAGTTCTTATTACTTGCAAGGTTCGTTTTTCCAAAACACTATTTAAGACGAACCAGTATTTTTTTCTTTTTGTTTCGCTATCTTATTAATTAATTAATTACAGCTGGTCTCACATTTCTTGAGTTTAAATCTTTAATTTCAGACCAAATTTTACAATCGTCGGAACGTTAATTGCTTAAACATTTCAAATGGAGCGAACAGAGTAAAAACCATTTTTGTTCTGATACTTAACCAGCTGCTCCTTGACACCACAAAACGCTCAGTCGCACTGTTCCTCTATTTTTACAAAACTTTCAGTGTATTTAGCAGGTGATAAGTTTTATCACTAATCTCGCTCTTGTATGCACGAAAATGAGTAAAATTCTCTAACATCAAAATGTATTTCACACTCATCGTACTGTAACCGAACACAATTTGCTTCATTACAGCCCTTCAGCTTCACCTAGAATCTGATGATTTACGTGTGTCAAACTCCTGTTGTTTGAGCCCGAGTCCAATTTACAAAAATGTATTTCCGAAAACAGGATAAGATGACGTACGGTACACCTTTACCCCTGTTCTTGACAACATACAGACTAGCTAACACAGTGGACATATCTATTTTTGATTTTTTACTATAAGCACACGCAGATATATTATTTGAGGATACAACCTAAAAAAACTTGCGAGACGTAACTTTCGATTACTTGTAAATCCTTTTGTGGTTGTCTTAAATTAATATTGCGATTTTTATTTATTTATTTATTTTAATTTATTTTAGATCGCTATGCAAATTCCAATTCATAAGCGATCAAGATCTAATTTAAATATTAAAATTTACATTTTTGTTTACAATGAAATATTTAACATTATCTCTAAACAATTTAAAACATTCAACAATGATTACATTCAATAATACAGGAATGTGAATGTATTGCGATTTTATAATCTTGAAACAAAAAGAATGTATGCACGGTTCTTTATGTGTTATAACACAGTAAACCATTCCTTGTTCCATATTGTTTATCGTAACACACTTCGCGTAATGGTATGTTTTTAGAACATTCGTCGTACTGCAGCTTCCAGTCTAGGTTCCTAGATGGCAGTTAGGAATACCTAGGTACTCTACTTTCTGGATACGCCTCTCGAAAATATCTATTTGTTGAAGAGGGATTTGGGTCATTGTAAAACTAACTGAAGTTGATGTTGTTCTAGACAAAGTTTTTGTTATTTAATCGATAAGCAACTTTCCATGATCTAGCCATCAAACCTGTCAGACATAAGTCAAGAATTTGACTGGATAACTACATTTGGCGCAGTCCAACTCTTGGCTTTCTCGTTGATGATGACCAAGCAATTGAAAGGTACTTATAAATTAAGTGAACACGCTGGTAAACAGACACCAAGTTGAGTTATATATATACGAATATTCTTCCAAACATTTTCCGCGAACAGATCAATATTTATTGGACTATGCGGCTATGCCCACTGTTTCGTTTGGATCCGTGGCTGTGGAAACACGTGACACACAAATATGACACTCGAACATAAATCAATGGGACGGGGGACGAGAAAAAAGAAAGAAATTAAGAAATCGGTACGGTCTCGATTTTTAGAATTGGGAGAGGTAAAATGGCACTAATGGCACAATACTCTAATTATATGGATATTTTTTCTTGTGAGTAAAACATTTTACGGATGCAGGATGTACGAAAATAGCCCCGGGTGCTATGACTGGAAATCTACGCTTTAAAACCGATTCCCTGGGGATGGCAGGAGGTGAAGGTAAGCTCGTCTGTTGGAGCTCCCTCGCGTATGCTCGAGCCTTCTCCACACCCAAAAAATTCAAAAACGGCAAAGGGCCACGTCTCATTTATTATTACTAGTAATACCAAGACCTAGAAATCCATCATAATAGACTTATTAAGGTTTGGAGGGGTGGACGTTTCGCTACTTTAAAAAAATGATAATGAACACAAAAGAAAATTAAAGAAAAATGACGACGAAGAATAAAGCGTTTCAAATAACTCTAACAAGACTATTTTCTTAAGAAATTAAATTATTTATTTGCAAACATTTATGGAAATTTGGTTTTGTATTCGGAGTCAACGGGTAACGCAGCTTGTAGATGATTTTTTCAGTCTCAAGCGCTTTAACACTAGGTGTCATATATTAACACCATAGACTATTTTACTATACTGTACTATACACTGTATACTATTTAAAAAACACGGGACACCTAATTTTTCACCTGAAATATTGAAGGTATTGCAAAACCACGAAAGACATGCGTTAAGTATCTTCTCTTTGACTTAATATTTCCATTATAACACTATTCAACAAGGATCGTGTACTTGTAAAACTCGTGTCTAAACTTTATTTTTCGTTTTTGGATGTTAAATAAAGGAAAAATGCTGTCATATTACCATTTCTTTTTTGATCAGTGCATGCAAAAAAGTAATTGTAACTTTCAATACTTTTCAAATTCTATAGCTGTAGATCATTTGAAGATTTAGCAAATAGTAGAAAATGTCCTACATGTTCTACTATGAGGATATTATTGTAAAACTAAAGGTTGCGGTGCTAAAAGGCAAACTTTATCGGAAAACGTGAAACAACAATGTTTTTTGAAAATATTCTATTTTTTGATCAAAAATAA
The DNA here is from genome assembly GCA_031308135.1 of Acheta domesticus. Lineage (NCBI taxonomy): Eukaryota > Metazoa > Arthropoda > Insecta > Orthoptera > Gryllidae > Acheta > Acheta domesticus. The sequence continues at coordinate 100,189,856 of JAHLJT010009355.1, read as the reverse complement.
CTCGAGAAATATTGGAAATAGACAAACAGAAACAATCTCATAAGCAATTTTATCATCTTTAATTTTGAAGGTAGTAAATTCGTCACTACGTTCTACAGCAGTGCATGCCAACTCAATGCTCTGTGACGTCATAGAAATCTGCTCTCCTGCTCTGAGCCAAGCGCGGAGCAAAGGTAGTGCCCGACGCGGTGGCAGGCGCACAGTGTCCCAATAATGTTATAGAAGTGGGGGGAAATGTTCGCTTGGAAAATCGATAATTACGTTTTCTAACTGGTAATTATTATTTAGAATGTTTATGATACAATAACAATATGAATAATTATATAATAGAACAAACATCATTATATAACTCAAAGCAATATCCGACCTTTTATCATAATCAGTACTGTAATACCACTTCTATTCTTCTATTAGATAACAATATTTTTATACAATAGTGTATGATATAACGAATTAGTTCGTTCTAAAACAATAATTAATATTAACAAACAGACGTCGTTCCTTGTCCAGTTAGAAATTGCTGTTCTACAGTCTTCTACATGTAAGAGAAAAAACATTTTGTATGCATTCCAAAGTTACATATTTCAAAGTCCCCGGACGTACGAGATGTGCGAATTACAGGAGGACCACTAGAAGGTCCCTATTTGTTGTTTCTTGTGCAACATTAAAAAGAAAACTATAAATAGTATTTTTAAATAGTGGGGCCCAAAAACAAAAAAACAAAAAAAAATGATACGAAGGAAAATACTGGGCATTTCGTATTCTTCTGACAAAGTTGTTCGGAACAACGAGACAGAACTCGAAAAACCGGGGTGTCCCCGTAAAACGTATACAAACCCTATTTAAAACACTAATATTTTACTGCTAAAATTATGATAATGATTATGCTGCGCTACATTGCCCATATTTGAATCAGTTTCTCTCTTGCACAGAATTCGATTACAATCTTCCCCTGTAAAGTAGATGAGGGTAAGAAAACTGTGTGCAGTATTTCACATTTTTAAGAAAACATCGAGTGGAGCTAGGCAAGGAGTGATTGATTCGCTTACATTCTGGGGGCACAGATATTTTCCTAGAGGTAGCAGCTCCTGATAAATTAATGATTTAGATCAATCACTGTATCCGACGATTGTGAATATCCCTGCGAACCCTACATCTGCACTTACGAACGTAGACCGCCTGCTGTCGTCAGAATTGCAGCGCTCTAGCTGTTTACAAAAAAGTAATGACTTCAATAGTGCTGAGAGTTTTGGAAAGTTCGGTGGTATACAGACAGCGACGAAGTTGTTAAGTTACAAAAAACTCTTTCTACGAGAATCTGCGTTTCTTATGCCAAAGCGATTAAGTATGTCAAACGGTATTGTTAATTGCTAACTACGACATACACGCTGTCATGTTTTCCACCTGAATGACTTTCTATGTATGCATCAGCATATTTTAATATTATCATTTACCAATAACTAATTCCGCTGTCATTTTTATTCTTAGAGGCACCGATAATCACAGAAAGTATTTTTCGAATTCTGTACAATCGAACCAACACTTGATAAATTGCAGTATTTCTTAGTCATGAAGCATCGTTTATTGATTCAAGAAGTCATTACATACCTGTAAGACACTTCGCATTTCATGACCTGTCGCAGAAGACATTCACATGTTGTGGTTCAGTTTAGTACAGGGCTGTCGTTATTCGCGTCCCAAATTCATCAATTCACGAATGTGCATTGTTATTTGTTTTTGCCCGAGCTATAGATTTACTCTTCGGTTACATTATGCACCACACCACACTATTCCATTCACGTTAAGCTTCTAGATATTACCGCTTTGCAGGAAAGAAACCTCTCCCTTTAGTTTCTTGCTTACTATTTGGATGTTATGGAGAAAGTATTGTATGGCGGCGGCGGAGAATGACAGTTTGACAGTTTTTTTTACAGAAAACATTATATTGTGGTCGAGATGATGTCGTCTGATGTCGAGAGGGTGGAAAAATCTTTTGGCTAGTTGGTGTAAGAGTAAAACCGATGGTGTGGATTGCTAATTTGTTAGGAATACTATGAACCAAAGCTGTTGTTCGTTTACCGATGCAACTAAGTTTTCTATTACTTGGGACGAATATTTCTAGTTTTCGCATAATACTAACCTCGCTTTATTGGTTCTGTTATTCATCTTTCAACTATGTGTGCTAGTAAAAGATGAGGAAAGGATTCTGGAACTCAAGAAAACATGCGCAGATTATTCTTCATCCCCATACGTCACATTCAGTTTATAATTTTGACGGAACATAAACCAAATCGAAGCCTTTCTCAGTAAATTCTTCCCAATGAACAGAACACTTTGGTTGTGTTGTTTTTTAATCCGAAATGACTCATCCAGTATAAAAGCTGCATACAACCTCACATACATGGATGTGAAGGTGGTTGCCTACTTGTGTGGTCGGGGAACAGGGACAATACTTAACACATAATAACCGAACAATACATAATAACCGAATTGTGAAATACAAAATATTTTCACAGGAATTCGTGTTACTATTTTTCATCTCCATTTGCAGCATTATACTCTGAATAAAATTAGAATATGGTTGATAGTTCGTCACGTGGTTACGCCAGTGATGGAACTTAAGCACAGCGAATCAGAAGCTACGATATTTGCAGAGTTGTCACCTTAAATTATTGAACAAAAGAACCTCTTTTTTAAAAAAAGTATTTGTTTAACATTACTGTCTTTCAAGGTTTTGAATTATATACAGAGTCTCCCATTTAACCTTGAAAATTAAAATAACTCGAAAAATACGCATTCTACAAAAAAATTCTGAGACAAAAAATTATCTTTAAGGAGTGCATCTGTCTGGCCTAAAATAAAACATCGCCCCCGCCGCCTGGGGGTGGGAAGGAGGGCAACATTGAAATGTTAAATAGGAACCCCCACTTTTTATTGCATATTTGGATTCTACACTAAAAAATCGTAAGTTTTGGCTAAAACATTTTTTGATCCATGATAGATGGCGCTATAATCTCAAAAATAAGATTGTTCACAATTTTCGAGAAATTACACTTTGGATTGAAAAATAAGGAAACACCTGTTCAATAATTTTAAAAAAAGTATCTAGTGCTAACAGTTAATCCCCTACCCCTACTCCTAGGGGGATAGGGTGGGTGTTAACTTTTAAGTATCAAATGGGAACCTCAATTTCATTCACTAAAGAATTAGATTTAACGTGTAGGCTTTCTTCATTCGTGAGAGGGTAGGGTTTAACGGTTATCATTAGATACGTTTTTTAAACATTATTGAACAGGTATTTCTTTATTTTTCAATCCAAAGTGTAACTTCTCAAGAATTGCAAAAAATCTAATTTTTGAAATTACAGCGCCATCTATCAGAAATTAAAAAAATGGTTTAGACAAAACTTAATAGTTTTACTTTCCCGAGTACTATACGTATGTACATACCAGGGCCCTGTAATAAGAGTTTTTCTGCCGAAAATCCGCCGTTTTTTCGCGCAGCAAAACATGTATGTACATACGTATAGTATAGGGAAATTTTGCTGCGCGAAAAAACGGCGGATTTTCGGCAGAAAAACTCTTATTACAGGGCCCTGGTAACGAAAAAGTGGATAAATCCAGTTGCTAAATTAAGGGGGAAAAATCTCCTAACACGTGGTTCAGCCAGAATCTCTATGTTGTGGGTCTTTGTTACCGAAAAACCAATTGAAAGCAAAATGTCTGTCCGTCCGTCCGCCCGTCTGCCCGTCTGTCTGTGAACAACGCTAGCAACTAAAGCGTTCAGCCGGTTTTGTCCAAAATTGATACGCTTCGATCGATCTGAATGATCTCGCGGACCCTTGATTTTAAACCGATATTTTAATTTTGGAGGATACTGTACATGAAGCCACTGGGTCATTTCCAAAATTTTCAAAAAAATGGCGCCAACACTTTTGACTAAATGTTGTTGCTGGATAGTAAAAAGGTCATTTAAGAGAATGGCGTATGTCTTATGTTGGTTGAAAACTCTGATTTTTCGAATATTGAAAAAATTCAAACTTTTTTCGGCATCTTCCTACAACTACAATTATGAAGATACATTTTTTCTTAATGAAATGTATTCATAAAAATAGATCTTCAAATAAGGTCATGTTCAATTTTTCAAAAACAAGTTGTTTTTTTTTCGAAAAAAATATGTCGAACATAGACAATTTTTTATTTTCTTTAAACCATTTTTTCTTAAAAACCGCACAAAGTTTTTTAATTAAATTGGGACCTAAGATAGCATAAAGGAAGCTTAAGAGAATGGTGCAGGTTTCATGTTTGTTGAAATGCCTGATTTTGCAAAACTTTTTAAAAAATTAAAAAATTTGGCGACTTTCTACAACTACAATTGTGAAGATACGATTGTGTTTCTTAATGAAATATGCTCATCAAAAACAGATCTTCAAATAAGATCATGTTGAATTTTTTGAAAACATGAGTAGTTTTCTATAATTTCCTGACAAACATAATAGCTTACTCGGAATTTACTGTGCTTCGTTTTCATTTTCTTACAACTACAATTTTAAAAATACATTTTTTGTCAATTAAATGTATATATCAAAACTACATCTTCAAATAAGGTCATACTTAATTTTTTCAAAATAGAGTAGTTTTTCTCTAATTTTGCGACAAACATAGTAGCCCGCTGTAAATTTACTGCGCTTCGGACAGCTGGTTGCATCGTAAATTACAATTTGCAATTTTGTATATTATTACTTTGTTCGTTTCTTACATTCATCCTTTTGTCATACATTTACACATTAATATTTTAGAAATGGTTTATTTTGAAATATTTGAAATAAAAAAAATTAATAGTTCTCGGAATAGCGACAATGCAACAATGGAATTCCGTTTGCTCTTGCGAATATCTGAATTACATGTCATTGTTGTGATCTGATGGAGCTGTATGAAAAGGAGTTATAATTGTCTAATTTATGTTGATAATTGCATGAAAATATTTAGTTTTTGCACCAAATGCTGTACCATTTGTAGTGAGTAGACTATTTGTTGCATGGTTTTAGAATAATCTTCTCTAATCATGGCCCTATGGAATGCATTTTTATATTGTCCAGGGTAACAGGCTTCTTTTTCCAATACAAGTTTACAGAACTTTTGTATTCTATTTTTATTCCATTTTTGTGCAGTTGTAGTTCTAACAACACTGCGATGGAAACAGTGAGTTGTTCGCTTCTTGATGGAATTGGACGTTTTCAAATAATCGCTAAGAAGTTAGTAGCGCATAAAGTGCAATTTTTCAGTACTATGTAGCTGTTTCCAATAATGCGAGAAAGTATGTGCTGTTGTATCACCACTAGTTAAGTGTAGGATACAAATCTGAAATAAAAAATGATAGTTCCCATTTAAGAACATCAAAGTTGCTTGCGGTCCCATCCTCAGGGAGTGGGGACGAGTTTTGATTTGAGGCCTGGCAGATGTACCCCTTGGAGATCTTAATTTTTTGTCTGAGACATTTTTTGTACGATGCGTATTTTTTGAGTTTTTTGATTTGTCAAGTTAAATGGGACACCTGGTATACAGAACATGTTATATTAAATATTTCATGTGAACAGTACAATTTATATAACCATAATATACAAAGAACAACATTAGAGGTAACTCCAAGTAGGAGTACCCCTTAGCTAATGAATTTTAATACATGAATTTACTTATTAACATATTTGATAGATTTACAATAATAACCGAGATGACAGAAGTTATGGAGGATTCAGCATATCTCCGAAACGCCTCAATGTTATTTTTAGTTAAGTATTAGCTGGTGGACCAAGATTTAATTTTTGTGAAGCAAAGATTTTTTTTGTGAATTTAACATTAAGAAATACGGATAATTTTCTTATCCATGTTTTGAGAGTTCCAGTCGAAAGTTCATTTTGAATTTGGTTATTTCTATTAAACCAAGGGATATTAAGGGTATGTTTAAAAATTTATTTTGTACTGCTTCTGTGTTATGAAAATTGGTTTTGCCAATGCCTCCCTAAATTTGCATTTAGAACTTGCATACGCAAGTGATGGTCGAATAACGGTTTCAATTATTGAGATTGCTCTTTCAATTTTTATAGGCGATTTTTTTATTAATGGAGGGATATAATTTAAGAGTTTTAATGTTTGTTTTATTAAGTATGATATTTAAATAACCTATCCAGGCTGGTCTTTTGCCTAAGTGAAGTCCAAGATATTTTACAAAGGTATTTGAAGGAAGCCATTGAATAGTTGAATTATTTATTATTAATGAATTTATATTTATAATGTTTCATAAAGAAAAGATGTTAGCTTGACAGGTTGAAGACTTAACTTAACTTTACCAATTATTAAACTCGTTAATTAAAAGCCATGAATATTGTCTCGACATATTAGTAGATCGCCGAAGATTATCTCCACAAATTAGTCATTGTGTGAATAAAGTAGTGTCGTCTGTAAATAGAGCTATTTCAGAATTTAGAAAGGAAGGTAAATTAGAAATTTAAATATTAAGAAGTAAATGAGAAAGTGGGGAACCTTGAGGCACTCCTGCATTAATTGGACTTTTTATGGAAAAGTCAGAATTTATTTTAATTTTAAAAGAACGAGATGTGCGAAATTTGATACTTGGCTCTCCGAGATAAATCGTGTCACAAATGGTCAAGCTGACGTTTCGGCCATCATGTTGTGACCTCCTTCAGAGCTATAATGAAGCTGATTTGTTTTTGAATTTTTTTGCCACATCAGATCCCTGGAACCACTTGATCTCTTGGCGAACAGGACGAGAAGCATGCGAGCGCAACCAATGATACAAATGAGCATGTTAATGTACTTGCAGCCTGCAGAATCCATTTAATATGTATTATTATGGGCTTCCTCTTACATCACTCATCAGATTTCAATGTCAATGAATTAGAATCGAAAGCACACTAATAAATAGGTATGCTTATCTTAGAAATAAATTCTCATAACAGCAGAACCAGCCTAACCAAAACAATTTATAACACAATAACCTTGGAACTAACACCACAACTCCAGCACATCAACACAATCAGATCATCTCTTCCAAATTACAAGCTCGTAATGGGCGTGTGAACATTCACGGAAGTTTGATAAGGGGCTTTCAGTTCTTTTCAAATTCGAAGTGGCGATAATGTGCCAAATGGGAAGGTTTTCGGTTAATTCTAGCCATGTATTGTACCACGTAACTACGACACAAAGACATTCAAGACACAAAGTAATTTAATTCAAACAATAATATCCCTCGTTGAAGAACGCTCATTCCGTCCCCGACCTTACCCTGCCTTGCCCTTCCCTTCCGTCCTGCAATTCCGAGTTGCGCTGCATGTTAGAGGATTTAGGGAAACATTTGGAGGAATCATTAAGAGAACAATTAAGGGAATAATACAATTACAATTAAGGGTAACTAATTGTAAACAATTAAGGGTAATAACAATTAAGGGTAAATAATTGTGAGAACATTTGTGGGAACATTTGGTAAGTTATTTGGGAGAACATTTGAAAAAATATTTGGGGGAACTTTTGCGGTAACATTTGGAGGAACACTGAGGTAACGTAACTTGGGGGAACATTCTGGTGACAGTTGGGATACATTTGGGAGAAAATATGAGGGTCGTTCTGGGGGAACATTTGGAAAAATGTTTAGGAATATTTGAAGGAACATTTTGGAACATGTGGAAACCTGTGATGGACAAGAGAGGAACATACATGAACTGTGGAGGTACATGCCGAAAACGCGGTGTTCACCTCCGTGTGGGGGATTGTGTGGTAAACATGCAAGGGAACATTGGAACATGCAAGGGAACATGTGTGAATGTGCAAGATATTGCAGGGTTAATATGCGAGGGGACATTCAGTGAACATGTTAGGAACATGCCGAGATCATGCGAGGGAACAAGCGGATGGGTATACCAGGAGCACGAAGTGATACATGCTGTTGTGGTGACCCCTACTTCACAGAAGGTTGGTTAGTAACGGCCACGGGCTGATCCAGGGGGTGGGGGAAACATGGGGGTCCTGGCCGCCCCCAAAAGACCTAGAGTTTTTGTTGACCTTCCTTTATTTGACAAAATTGATTTAAATATTTATTTACGTTCAAATTATGTAATTATTTAAAAAATAATATTATATAGTATCATATCCACTGTACATAAATAATATATAACATAATAAAAAATTTATTATTTCACAAACATTTACAATGCCCCCCCCTCCCGAATGATTGTGTGGATCCGCTCCTGGTAATGGCAGAGAGTAGAAACTAAATTGTCAAGTTAATAGGCCTGTCATGATGGGCCTACAGTGTTTCAATATTCAATTCAGGTTCTGTCCTGAAGTTGGGATCCTGTATGAAGGTATTTTCACTTTTAAAACTATGATTTACAAATTGTAGAATGTTCAAACATTTTCAGCTAATTTAATTCTATTTATTTTAGAGGGGAAGAAATTCTTCTGGAGATAATTTTTCATTTCATGTTCGAATGAAATTGCTCATATTGGATTTTTTTCCATAAAACATTAACTCTTAAATATACTAAGCAACCCTTTACTTCATTGTTGCATCCACAAAATGTTCACTGAATTAACCAAAATTAAATGAAAATCTGGTTAGGGATAATAAATATATTATAATGATATTCAATAAAAATTAATTGTGCAAGACCTATCTGTATTTATTGTTTTCAGTTTTCACGGGAATATCTTATTTAGCAAAACCTCACAATTAATCAAAGTGATGGTAAAGTATTGGTAGAGAAACAAAAGTAATAAGTTTGTGTTAGAGGTGCAGTGCAAGATTTAATTGAGTGGCAGATTGTCATATTCGTTACAATAGTTAATTTTTCCATCAGTATGACTCTTCTCAAAGATGACAAACCATTAAATATTTCAAGTATCTGGTGGATTTATCTGCAGTGTATCATTGTATCATTGAAGTGATCAGAAGAAAAATTGAAATTTTTGTTCCACAAATTTCATTATTGTAACAAAAATATGCAGAAAAATATTGGTTCATAAATAAAAAGCACCTAAGGATTATGAAAGAAAGATGTATATAGATAAATTAAAGGAAGATGAAGAAAAATATTACAAGTTCAAAACATCATTAAATGAAATATTTAGCATTTGTTCAAAATGATATAAATGAATTGGATGAATTTTTCACCAAATTTTTCACCATTACATTTGATCATTTACCACACAAATAGTGAAATGTGTAATAAAGGATATGCACTCTTGACTCTTTCAGAAATACCCTTCAGTTTCAGATTACTTCCTACAAGATATATCGGGATAGTCAGAAGAAAGCTCGAAGAGACAGGAAAACTTTCTTGTGATGAACATTTTTTAGGAGAATCTTATGGAAGGGTGTTTATTTTAATTCTAAAATAGATGTGTCAAGTTTGGAATTCCTTTTATGAGTGATTTGATGTTTCTTTTTCATGATAAATTGAACATTTAATTTATTAGAGAGAATCACTCATGAGGGCTGCAAATACAGAAATTTTTGGTAGTTTGATTAGAATCTTAGTAGTTGAACCTTCCTCATAAGTTTTATTCCATTTAAGACCAAAGAGGATAGGTAACCAGCCCTGTGTTCAATTATTTGAAAATGTTTATAGGCAAGAAAATTATTAGAGAAAATTGTTTAACATTCATGTAGTTGCATACTATATCTTATTTATAGAATGAGCTATTTTAACTTTTCTATAAAAAATAATGTTAATCTTCATTGACTTAAGTAGTTTGTGGATTCAGAATCGAAAATGCAAAAGGGAAAAATAGTTCACTACTAATCCAATTTAAAATTTTGGTAAAATACGGGTTGTTTAAAAAGATATTAACAATCAAGTTATTAATTTGTAATGTCTGTGATGTTTATTCTTCCTTAGATGAAATCTTTAAATATTCTTTAAATCATACATAAGTACAAGAAAAAACATATGATATCTCAAAATGATCTTTTAAAATTTCTGTTGTGCAATTAATGTAGTATTCAAAATGTAATGATTATTAATTGTTTTTTCTTCATAAAATAGATTTGATAGGTAATACATTTTTTGAAATGGAGGTTAATTTTCCAATTGATGAAATCCTTTCAGTTTATTAATTATGCTATTATGTTTTGCTATGATATGCAGAGAGGTGAGCTTTAGAGCTTATCATTAGCTTATCATTAAGCTTCTTATCATTTCGAAACATAAGGAGGAAGTGGAAACATTATATACTTTGGTATGTATACACTTAATTCTTTGCAGAGAAAATTTAGCTGAAATTCTCCCTTTTCTCCCATATACCCCAAAAATATCCATGTCATTTTACAGGTGATGTAAAGTATGAAGATTAAATTTGCTTCCAATCAATACTTTATTAGAAAATGTACACAGTTAATTCATACTAAATTCCAGTGAATATTTAGTTGATTTATGCATTAAAAAATAAGGCATATAAATTGAGTTAACATAAGTTTTGAATATGGTGAATAACACAATATTTATTGTATTGTGACTACAAAAATCGAGTTATTTATTTGGAGGTTTGATGATTTATGTCATGGGCATTGTTTCACCACCTCTGAAAAGGACATTCAAATAATCTGGAGAGCCAGTGGCATCTCTTTCTACTTGATTATAGAGTGCTAGGGAAAAAAAATGCACTCAGATATATTGATTGCCACCATTTACATTTTTAATTGATGAACCAATTGCAATGTGGCAAAAATAAAAACTAAAGCTTAGGTTATAGGGTTCTCATCTGGGGAATATGATAATTACCTATACTAATATCAATAGATCTCCCAGAAATTTCTTTCCATTACAGTACATATAACAATTATTTATGGCCATCATATATTGAGCACAGAGATCAAGACAGCTAGTGTTTAAATAACAGGTCTTTCAAAAAAGAATTTTGAAAGAAATTGTGGAGAACTCATTAAATCAAATATGTGACTACAGGGGTTGCCAAACTATCAAAGTGGAGATCTGCACTACTAATTCAAAGAACTTCAGCAGGCTGAAGCAGATTAATATTACATGTACATACTCTCAAATTAAAGCAAAAGCAATTGCAGAGACTAATAAATATTAAGAAAGTTATTAAATTTATAATTAATTTTAATTTGTTCACAATACACAAACAGGATTATTTATTGTAAACAAAATCCACAACTCCATATCAAGGTGCCTATAATGAAATCTAATAATTTCTTAGTATAGTGATATATAAGCCATGAGATTGGATATTGCGGTTGACTTCAGAAATGCTTTTCAAAGAAAAAAGGACATCTTAATCTTCAGTGTTTCTTTATTAATTCTTTACTGTTCAATAATGATAGAAATTGTAACCTCATGTAAAGATTGAAATTTGTCAGAATGCATAGTATTACAAAACCTTTGAATGACGGAATCTGATACCTGCTCTCTCTACACTTGTCTGTATGCCCAGTGATGTGGTGTAGTTCTCTTACATGCCACCCCACCTCACCCCTTGCCTTCTCTTTTCCTTTAATAAGTCCCCTCAGTATAGCTATTCCCTTGAAGTGTTCTACTGTCTTCTTTCGTGAACCCTGGTCTGGAAGAAATGCTGGTTAAGTAAAACCTCTTCGCAGGCCAGATCCAGATCGTGGTCTGCGGTTTGCAAACCCTATTATTATAATAAATCCCATGAGAGTACGCTCAAACCCTTCTGTATCTTTACAGATGAATGTCTTTTAAAGTAGATTGGATATTTGTTTCTGAATTTTAAAAAAAATAATTTAATTTATTAATAATAATGTATTGATTATTAATTTAAAAATGTTAAATAATTTTTATTTTTAAAGCTGAGAACACAATTAGACTCACAATTTTGTACAATTAAACTCTATAGTCCTGTCTATATTTCATACAATTTACTCTAGGACAATACAAAACTTTGCTGAAAAATTTCAAAATATTTTGAAATAAAGTGATTACACAAGAACATTTTTGATATCTTTTGTCAATTGTCAATTTACAGTTTTTTATCACATTCATGAATCACAAAGATATTCAATTCTCCTAATCGTATGAAGACATAATGACCTACGAATAATAATTATTTTGTGAAGGGTGTGTATTTTGACTTGTGCAAAATAATTATGGAGAGAAGAAAATTTGTCTGAGGTTTAACTTGCTATTTGTGTATTGGATTCATGGTGAATAAGACTAACTAGAGCATAAACTCTTGAAATGTTTACAATCATTACAAAAGGATTTGTAAGTGTGAAAGCTGAAAAATGAGGACAGCAATAGTAAGGATTTAATGTTGAAAGGTTGAGGAAAATATTTCCTGTTGACATCAGACTCTTCACATTTGCTTCAGAAGCAAAGGGATAGTGTGACAAAATCAAAAGGGTAGAGAGCAGCGTGTAGGCAATATGGTAATTGACTATTATAGTTATTTAATAGTTAGGAACTTGGACAAAAAAATAGGATCAGTTGAATAACTCAAATTGTTCCTAATTGAAAAAGTTAAAGAATAACATTTAAGCATAGTAAGTTTTCTTTTTGGATGATTATTTTATTTGTTCTCAAACTTGTGTAGAATTCAAACCAATTCACAGAAGTTTGAGAAACTGTTTTTAACAATTATCCACAGTTCCAATTAATTATTACAGAATTTTTGCTGCACTTGTTAAATCTTTTCCTGGTGAGGAAGGTGTATAAGTGATAACATGTCACTAAGACAGAAAAGTCAATGATAAATTCCTGAGCGCACTACTCTTTAGCATGAAATTTTTAATGTTGACTTTCCAGCCCTATCCTTATTTTTTCCACTAGCTTATTTATGTGAGGTCCTCGATAATTTCTTACACTGACAGTAAATTACAGAACAACATCATGTCTTTCTATCCAGTATGTGTTATCTGTACTAGAAATTGAGACAAATTAGGGTTATATTTCCGCCTGGAAGTTAAAAAGTGAAAAAACATGTTCCTTCTTTTAAAATGCTACAAGTTATACAAAGAAATTTTTAATGATTTTGATATTCTATTATACTTGTGAGAGCAGTTTGGAGTCTTAATAGCATTTGAAGCATCTTTTTATCTTTACATTACACCTGTGTGTTCACCAAACATGACAGGACACTCACAGGGTGCAAATTGTTGATGTGTTTGTGCTAGGGATAATCTTTCCTAGAGAGTTGGTTGTACCATGCTGAAGAAGTATTATTTTCTCCTTGCCAGCAATACAATTAATCCATATTAATAATTTCCACACTCCACCATTTTACCGCCATGGATCTGCCCCTCAAAGATTAATTTATATATAAGGAAATTTGGTATTTAAAAAGCATTGAACACTCTGAATTCAGATAATTATTGTATTTTCTTTAGACTGTGCCTTGAATGTTAACTTAAAGTACATTTGAAATTATTTACATTTAATTTCACGGTAAAATCTTTTACTGATTATACAAAGAACTTCAATTTTCTGTCCTGGATTTTTTTTCTCATCTGACACCATTTAAATATATTTTAATATGTCAATTTTTTGTCTTCTAGCAATCCCATCAAAACAATAAGGTCTTTAGATTATTCATTTAACCATTCTTATTTTTGTGTGTACACCCAATGATAAGAAGTATAATAATGTATTGCTCCTAAGAATTATATTTTGTTCCCTTGTAAAAATTTTCCCCCTTACCTCCCGCTGCTGCTTCAATATTTCAATGTGAATAAAATATTATTTTCTCTCTTGTACCCAAAATTAATTTAAATATTAATTTCCTGCATATTAATTAACTGCAAAATAAAATGTACATAATTCATTATTTCAAATATATATTTGTTCCAGATTCGCAGAATGCAGAACATGCTGACACAAATGCAGGAACAGTTGAAAGCCCAGGGTCGGTTACCCAGTCCTAAGGGAGATGGAAGTCGTGACAGCATAGTCAACGTATAAATTCCTTTGAAATTCCTTTTAGTTTAAAAATGAGAGTGAATATTGTATTATTGTAAAGTATTTGTGGTAAATAACTTAATTTTTTTTTCAAACATAATTATTAATTTTCATTAATAAATACTGAAATTATTTTTTTTTTAATTATTGAAGTTAATTTTATTTTGGACATTTAAATGCTTTCAGGTAACATTTTTGGATTTTATAAGTAATTAAATATATTAAGAACATTATGAACAGAAAATGATTTTATCTCAATTTATTAGTTGAAAAAGTATTGGCAGTTTTGATGAAGGAACACATTATTTTTTTTTTTTTTTATAATATAAGTGGTCTTAGCACAATGGGATATATTCAGATGTTCCTAAACAATAAAGTTACCAGTAAAAGTATTTGAATCTTTAGTTTAAAGCTGTGGATTGGATAAAATCAGAATTTTAATTTTTGTACATAGTACGCCTACATTTCAAATTGTTTCTGAGAAATGAACGATGAGCCTAACTGCAAAATAATAAGGGATATAAAATAATGCTTCAAAATTTTAGGGAAATGAAAAATTGCATTAATACTTCACATAGTAAAGAACATTTGTCTTCCATACATTTTGATTAGTTTAAACTATGACACTAAACGAGGTAAACAATTACTGAAACATCTACACTACTTCTCATTACATCATCACTATTCAAGTTCAAACAAGAAAGTTGTTTCTCACCTAAACTACTCAAGTATTTGTGAAACTAAATGTGGATAAGCATTAACAATTATTTTTAAACATCTGCCATACAATGGCAGTATTTACCTCTTTTTCCTTAAGTGGGAAGAGTAGTACTGGTGTGGTGGTCTCTTTGCAAGTGGATCATGTGAAAGAGATAGTTATTAACTGGTCCACACCCTAGATGCAACTGAATGTGGAGGTGATATTGAAAATCTTAAAATATGATAAATGTTTGACACCAAACGACAGCAAAGTATAGAAGTAGGATAGATATTCCAGTAATTGTATACTATATTTTGAGTTACTGCCTGAACTGGTTAATGAATGTCAGAAATATTCTCTACTTTCTAGATGATGTGATACATTAATTCCTTTATAATAATAGGCAGAGGATCTTAAATACAGTGGATTCCAATTATTTTAACATGGAATAATTTGAATTACTGGATAGATTGAAGAGTTTGTTCATTTTCTCATTTTCATTTAAACCAATGACAAACATGTTTAATTTGACTTTTCAGAAGTACCGGTAAAGTTTGGATAATTCAGGGCAGAGATTTTATACGTCTTAAAGAAATTAACAAATCCTGAATTCTAAGAAACTCCAAAACATTACTGAAATAACATTTCCTACTAGAAGAAGAATCTGTGAAGACAAAAAATCATCATTGTTGGCACTTTTGCAGAGTTATAATCAAAGTGAGGAGGGACTGCAGTTTAACTTTGGTGAAATGCTAATGGTGAATTAATTCAAGCCATCAATGAAATTGAAGATTTGGTGTAATGTGACACAACAAAAGGAAACAAAAATCACTAACTTCTTTCAATGTTCTCATGTATTTATGTATGTATTACATAGTATACACCATTGGGTGCAATTTTGAAGACTTTTTGTTTTAAAATTTTTATTTCACCATATTTTTGGGAGGACAAATTGTTTTTGTTTGCAATGACAAAACCTAACAATTATGAAGTTCATAGACACTGCTTACTAATTAATACACTTATTTGATATTTATTAAGGCACATAATTGTTGAAATTTTATATAATTTAAATTCTCAAGTCCCTCTGAAGCAAAGATAAGAAAGTGTCCACTGTATTTGATGTTTATTCAGAAGGTTCTTGTAGGTTCTTGTGGCCCTTCATTTTGTTCTCTTTAAGTACGAAGGCTTGTAGGTGATGCACAAGCAAAAGCACAAGTCAAGAAAAAAGTGGGATTATCTTGAATGTACATAATGTTTTATCATATTGTAATTTGTTGTCAGTTGCTGAAAACTCAGGTATTTCCTGTGTATAGAAGAAAACAGAAAGTAATGAAATTTATCCCTCACAACTTTTGGTAGTATTATCATGATCAAAATAAACTGAATTGTGCTTGGCAATGTTACATTGATGTCTGTCATTGGAGTAAGAATGAAATTAAGCAGCATAAGATTTAATGCTACAAAAAAGGGGAGAATAATTATTTAAAGGTATCTGTAAAATTAACAATAAGTTTGGAAGTAATTTCATGTTTGTTTTTTTTTGCACATTCATTATACAGAAACAAAGGCTTGATAAAGGATGGGAAGTCTACTTTGGAATGTAGTTTTTTGAAATTTTCTTTCTTTTGCCAGATTAAAATGTACAAATATTCTTTATATATCTACCATACAAAGAAACAAAAAAAAATTTAAAAAGTTATGGTACTGAATGGTTACAGGCAGGCTGATGAAGTGTGCACAGTATTTGAAGTGATTTGCAATGATTTTTTGACACATTTTGTATTTACACCTTTTGTATTATACTTGTAGCATTAATTTTTCATACTTTCATACAAATATTGTATATTGTACAGTGGTGTATTCGTATTATTAGATGTGTAATTAATGTATTTACAGAGTGCAATAATAATTACAAATACTTAAATTACTTTCACCAGCTTTTAATTTTTGATTTCAGGATTATCATACTGGTGGTAGAACAGATAAGACATTCTACCTGTTAGTGAATGTACAATAGCTATTCTTAGCAGTTCATTTTACAGAAATTTAGATGTGAATATATTATTGAAAAAATAATTGTGGCATGTTTCTCAAAGAAATTAATGTTAATTTTTCAATTAAAATTATGTTTACTCAAAAAAAAAAATTGAAGAAATAAATATATTTAACATGTGCTTGTTCTCACTCACTATTGACCTTATTTAACCCATGATATTTTATTTCATCAACAGATGAAAAAAATGCAGTGTTCACAATACAGTAGAACCCCGGTAATCTAAACTAATTGAGGGTGTGGTCTATTTGGATTCAGAAGTGTTTGAATTATCCAAAAAAAGTACCATAATGAACAAATACATCAATAGGATTACCAGACAATGCAACTTAGCATACAATGTGAGAAAATTGCTTCGTAGTATAGTGATTGCATCATCACATTGCATCCTCAAGCAGATTCAGGTCCTTATGGCAAAAAAAATTACTGATTTTGCAAGTTCCTCTTAAGTGAAAATTACAACTATATAAATATGTGATATACATGGTAGTTATCAGTGCAATAAAAGTTTCGTTTCAACAACTTGTGTTTCAATAATTAGTTGTTCACTCCTATAGTAATTATAAAATCCTTTCTTTACGCTAGAATTCTAAAAATTTTATTTGTTTTGTTTATTTTTCCTCCATTACAAATTTTGTTAGGATTATCCGAAATTTCGGAATTGCAAGGTACAGATTAGCTAGGTTCTATTGTAATTTTTTCTTATTTATCATATTAAAATCTCTCAATTCTTGGGTTTTAAAAAAATGTGTTTGGTTTGCTTATTTAAGATAACAAACAATCAAGTATTACAGCAATTAGACATTTGAATTTTGAATATTTTAAAAATTTAAAACAATCGTTTTCTCTCATTCTACATCATTACTAATGTTGCATTGCATCATAAAAGTAAAATACATCAATAATATCTTTGTTCTTGCAATACTAAACAAAATATTACGTTTTCTAGTAAAATCTTTACAAGTTATTAATTAACTTCATGAATAATTTTTACGAGTCAATAATTATCTTTACAAGGACAATGCCACTTTTATGGCCATGGACTTTTGCCCAATTGAAAACTTAATTTTTCTTTTATGTTCTACAAAAGAATGCAATTAACAATGATATCTTTGCATTTCACACCTTAGATGGGATGAAAATGTGTCAAAATCACAACCGGATTTCACAAATGTCTTAACCAAACTAAGACATTTTAGTTCTGATAGCTCTGATGTCAAAGATCCAGTTATTGGGCACACCCTAAAAGAAAATTGTGCATATTATTTCATTCAGCATAGTTCTGTCATATAGTGTTGTTTTAAGTTACCCAACTACTAATTTTAATAAGGATCAAAGTTTTAAGTATGGGATGTATATATTTAAATATGTTTACCAACTGTAAATTTTAACAAAGCTAATACTAATTTGTGGAAGATGACACGGATTCACTATTTTAATCAAGCCTAAAATCTATTCTACTGAAATATTATGGGTTTAAGTCCATATTTAACAGAATTTTTGAATTTCAGTTTGGGAAAGGTAAGTTTTCAATCATTCTGTTGCTTTCTGCTTGCACAAAGTTTCCTCTTTTTTTCTCTGTTTAAAGTTCTACATTAATGTATGCATAAAATATTCATGTATTTTAATTTTAATTTTAACCACGACATGTACCTAAAGATAGGGATGTATTAATCTCTGAAATGTAATTCAAGAAAAAATGTGAAAAATAAGCCAAGTTTAATGGTTTATTCACATTTTAAATTTAATTAATGTGACTATTTATCAATAAATTTCTGATTGTTTAAAAATAATGGGAATGTTTTTCATCAATAGAAGTTCCATTTTCTTTGTGAAATGAGTTTTAAATCTTGTTTAAAATTGTGCTTCAAGCTATTTAGGCTACCTGATTTGGACTTGATTTACCTGATTTTGTACTTTGTCTTACAATGCAATCAAATCAGATTTATTAGCCAATAATCATCATATAATATCAGAAAGAATTTTAATAAACTCTGTACATAGCATTATTAGTTTAATCTGAATTTAAAGGTGCTAAGAGTCTATTTTTTCTTCTTGCTTTTTCTCCCTCCTATGTCTTTAATAAATTCCATTCTCAGTTTTGTCTTGCTCTTGAAGATTAAACTATTCAAAACTGATAAAGAAGGAAAAAAGAGAAGTGAAGGAAAATTGTTATGTGAGGAAGGAATAAAAGTTTATTGTAAAAGAAACAAAGGGGAGAAAATTCAATGTATAATATTCAAACGTTCAAGAGTTCTTTTTTGTTAATTTTTATTTTACATTAATTTCTGTTCATTAAAACTGAACAATTAATATATGTACACATCTGGGATTAAATACAATTTACCACTGTACTTGACCCAGAAAGAGCTTTCACTCAATACAAACTAACAAAATATTTTTGAAAGATACTGGTTAATTGCGAGCATTTTTCTCAAGATTACAAAATGGTTTAATTTTTAAAATTCTCTTTAAAAAATTGAAAGGAAAAATGTTCTTATAAAGTTCCCTTATTCATTTTGGATTTAGGTGACATTAAGCACATTGATTCTTTTTTAATAATATCATCTGATGAATAAAATGTCAATTTCTCTCTAACATTACAATAAGTTACAATTATTACATTCAACATAAAACTTTTTTGAGAGAAGAATGATTTTACTTTCTTAACATTATAAATAGAAAACTATTTATGTGTAAATGGAATGTCGATGATCTAATTATTATGTTATCTGTGATGAAATGATTACATTTTTTGTAGAAAACGTTTTTCAAACTTGTGGGTACTAGAACATTTCAATTTGTTGAATGTAACATGCTGTGCGACCTCTTACCACTATGTGTTTAAGTATAAAAAAAATACATTTTGTAAAGAGAGCAGTGCTCATTAACATAATAACAGTAAATTTGTACATTGTTTTAACATACCTTATAAGAACTATACTTAATATTTTGCCTGTAATTTACATTGGACAATATGCAGAAATGATAAAAAATACTAATTGAAATCACTGAATGAAAACAAGTTCACTTTTTTCTTAAATTTTTTTACTTTTCACTTTTTTCATATAGTGCTCCATTTCAGGTTTGTCCCATTTGCAATATTGTATTATGAGCCTTTTGAATTGAGATTCTCTGACTCAAGAGAAGGAGCATTTTTTGAAAATGTTTTCTCTATTATGCAAATTTATCTTAATTTAAATGCAAATTAATCTATCTTTTTTCTTAAAATGTTACTTAAAAATTTCCTTGTGAAGTGCAAAGTCTTTGAGGTCAGTGAGTGTACTAACATTTTTTTATTGAAGCAATTAAATATCTCTTATAGAAGAATATGTTTTGCACTGCAAGTTTCCAGTACAATTAAAATTTCATATTTTATTATGTTAAACAAATTCAACAATGCAGGACTGTTCATTAATATTTGTAACAAAATATATTTTAATTTCTTTATGGTTCTATTATTCCTGCAGAAGGGTGTATTAAATTAGGCAGGATTGGGGATTGAGTAATGGGGGTTGGGGCTGGAGATCATCCCCCTCTCAAGAGTTTGACGTTCCCTGCCAAGGAAATATTAATTTCTCCCTTCCAGGAACACAAATAATCTGTTTCTAGGTACTGCATTTATGATTTCCACTCTTTGAAGTATTCAAATCAAGATAACCAAATCAAAGGAATTGAATGAATCCCAAGAATGAGCCAAAACAGAATTGGAGTTTGTGTGTTCATTTTTCACCTTATTCACTTCTTGCTCTTCAAGAGCAAGCAAAAATAACAACTTAAAATTATGGTTGCATCATGCCACCTTCAATTGTTCACTTGCTTCTTGTTTTTGAACATACCCCTAGAGAAAAATGTCAATTTGCACTGTGCTCCTACTTAATGGAACTGGAACCACAAGCTAAAGGTTTTTGGTTTCAATTAATGGATGGTCATAACATTTACATTCATCCAAGCCTCAGAAATGAGGATGTTTCAAGTGAGAGAATGAATGGATGAGAAAACAATGTACAATGAATAGAATACTTTCCTCCCTCTTCATACTAAAGAATTGAATTAAAATTGGCAGGAAAGCATTCACGTCATGTGTGCAGGCTGAAAATGATGACTATTGATCAATGATAGCAGTCATTCTTCATGATTTAGAAATAACTAAGTTGTTTGGGCACCGCAAGTTGATACATTCTCATCTGAACCGGAATATTCGTCAATAATCTCAAGTATACTAGTATATGAGCCAGACACCAATGCCAGAAGTGCTAAAATAATGATTATTACATCCTTAATCAGTATCCAGTTCCATTTTCCTAGCATTCCATCATAACAGGCTGCAATTTCAATTGCTGCTGGAACCAGCAATCCCAAAATGGAAAAACATACAGCACCCACTAGCGAAATAATGGGACCCAAATTTGGAACTGCTGCTGCGACACCCACTGAAAAAATAGAAGCACGTGTTTCAATAATAATGATAATAATGAATTCAAAGAATCAGAAAATTGCAAAAAGAAGGAACTGATCAGTTGAACTTGTTAACTGCAAGGTTGATCTACAAGAAGAAGAAGTCCAGAAATAAAGCAAAATTTTGAAAGAAATCAGATAATTTGAAGAATTATAGTAATACTATTTTAAGAAATTTTTCTTCACTCTCTGAAAAAATTGCTTCTGTGATCCTGTTATCTATGTGTAGAGAATCATGCTAGAGTTCATGTATTCTTTAAAAAATAATTATGTCCTATAGAAAAATCAAGGGGATGTGGTATTCCCAAAATATGAAACTATTGACATGGACAATGGACTATGGACACATACAAAGACTGATTCTGTGTTTGTATATGATCCCCAATAGGAAGGGAGGAGGTAGTCCTCATAAGGAAAATAAATCACATCGTACATGTGAATATTAACATGTGTAAACTAACACAAGAAGGGGAGCAACAATTTTGTGCGTCTCTTCACATTTGGAGTCTCTTTAATAGTTATCTTTTTTTAGTAGTTGCAATGACTCTCAGTCGTCTTTTGGGCATTGAACATATCCACATACTATAAGGAGTAATCCTCCATTAAATTGTGTCGTGTCTCGTAACATTTCAGCCTTTATCCCTTCGGCCAGGGGCTCGTGCCATTACTAACCGTGATTCCCAGATGGTCACCCATCCAGGAACTTGGCAGGGAAACTGGCAGAGGAATACGCCGCCATCCAATGTTTTTAAATACATCTAGTAGTTTAATTCTTATTTAATTTAACGGCAGTTCCGGCATAACATATTAAAATGATGATAGTTATTAGTTTAATAACATGATTGCGATATTTTAACATTTCGCAATCTTTACACAAACATCTTTTGTTATCCTTCAAAATGTAATATAACTAATCGAATGCTGTAATTCAAAATGTCAAAAATGCATGGGAAAGGAATGATACGAAGATGATATTGAACTAGCGGCTAGATGAACGAATTCCTTGTGAACCTGCAATTTCATATCTGACGAGGTGCGAACTTCGCAGAGAAGAGGCTTGCTATCAATATTGGTCTAACCGCCGCCGCCATCGTCGCCTTGCCTGCCGTCTCATGGTGGAAAGCCGTATTTTCTAAGTTTATTGTGAAAGTATATTATTGAATTCATAACGAGCTGCGACATAACTTGACATTATTAAATCTACGACGCACATTGTGATATCTTCAACAAATCAATAAAAATACTACAGTTATTAATTCAAATTCCGGGGAGTTTCACACTTTAATACACCCTCCCTCCCGTCCAAAAAATGCGATGGTGCTATGAGATATTAGTTCAGCACACTCGTATATTGTATGCTCATGAGCCCCGGAATCCCTACCCTTCCTTTTACTAACATTAGTTGAATTAAGAATGAATGATAGCAACGAGCATTTTTTGACAAAATATAATTTTCAGAAATGTTCGCTCCCGTATAACAGAAAATATTTTGCACAGAAAACAAGCTTCGGATATTATGTAATAATCCTATCGTCAAAATAACCTAACCACACACACCTCTTGCATGTAGAGAAATGAGGGCTCACGAAAACGTGGGTGGATAATGGTGGATGTTATAAGAAGTTACATTACAGCACCAGTGTTTTAATGGATTTCTTAAGGTATTAGTAGCATTATACAAGTAACGCTTCTTTTCCATGGCAAAACAAAGGTTTTGTTAGGAAAAGGAAATAAAATTACTCTTGTTAAAGCGTTCTTATAAAATAATCAAAGAAATAAATAGCAACAGTCCGTCCTGATTCAGCATGCAA
The DNA here is from genome assembly GCA_031308135.1 of Acheta domesticus. Classification (NCBI taxonomy): domain Eukaryota; kingdom Metazoa; phylum Arthropoda; class Insecta; order Orthoptera; family Gryllidae; genus Acheta; species Acheta domesticus. Next base: position 100,166,883 of record JAHLJT010009355.1, on the reverse strand, counting down.
ATAATTCATCGCACCCGGAGTTCATTTATTTTCACGAAAAAATGATTTTATTAGAAGGAAGAAACAATATTTATGATATGTTTTTAAAACTAATGAAGGAGTTAAATGTCTACTGTTTGTTGGATTTCTATTTGAATATATGAATTTTATGGATAATCTCAGTGAATTTTTCCATTAACCGCCATTATTCAATGCAGCTTTGATGAACAAATTGCTGTTCACATATTGAGCAATGATGTTAGTTTTCTTTTTACGATGTCTTACGAGTAAATGATAGGAAGTAGATATACTGTACTTTTATTACAGCAGTGCTGTAAAAAGAGTTTTGCAAGAGAGTTGAAGGAATAAGAATATTGAAGTTGCAATTTAATTATTAGAACTTAACGCAACCGTCATAATTACTAGAAAGTCTGTGCCGCATTGTAGCACTACTTGTTCGTTATGCTTACCTGTTATAGCAACCACAATCACTCGGTAGAAATTTTGGAACATGCTGAATTTATTTTTGGCTATCTTCTGTTTAAGGATGCCCAGGATAATTTCAGTAGCAACGTAGAACTGAAGGGGATAGGTAAACATTATGGCCAGTCCCACACACACTTGCACGATCTGAGTCATTCTGTGAATAGAAAATGTTATCAATAAATAATTTCTAAGCATGAATTGAATTTGAATATCATTTGTATGTGTTACTCGAAAACTGCTGACTATCACATTTGTACAGAAGAAATGTTATCAAAAACTTAACTGCATACTTTGCAGTTATCTGTTTTGAAACACACCCCTTTCTTCATGTCCTTAACGAAAATCACAAAGAATTTTTCACGAGAGCTTTGATTTAACACTTCATAGTCACATTCGACTTTTGTTGAACAGAAGAAATACATAAGTGCATGGATTTTATACGCATTAGAACATATTACTAAACAAGAGTGTAAAGACATTCTGACATTCCCAAAAGAACTATTTCTCTCACGAATTTTATGAATCTTATTAATTAATCATTACTATACACAAGCAAATACTTGAATAACTATTATTATCATGGACTCTTTGAGTTGCCTACAAGACTAGACTTCTTCCAGAAAGTGAATTAGACTTCATTGAAATATGCCCAACAATTTCGCTGTAGTATGTACGCGCCCACACACACGCGCTCACACACATACACAGGTGTACACATACACATAATGTGCGGGCGCGCACATACATTTATGATAGTAAATCTTTATTCATATGGGCATTTATTCATTGTAGATTCATATGGCATTTAGCGTGTACGGGGAGTACTATAGCTAGACAATTTAGAAAAAAACAGCTGAAGTACGCAGACGCGAAAAGTAGCAGAGAAAAAAAACAAAATCTCCCCTACTTGTGGTCCAAATTCACCGCTACCACCACGTGTCACCGCCACAATTGTCGAAAGGAGAGCTGGTCTAGCTAAATTCCGCGCTACCCACAAGTTTTAAAGGTTACATAATCTTTATGGTGACTCCCGAACATTTACGAGATCACTACGTCTCCCTTGGTAAGTCATCGGTTGTTTTCTTGTCCTGCTTATTACAGCACCTTAATACCTCCGCCATTTTAATCATCTACAGTCCGTTCAATACAAGCCACACACTGAGTTACACCCACCATAGGCAAACTACTAAACATTATTGATATGTCCGGCGTAATTTTATAGTCAAGGGATGAAATGACAGGCACTTCAATAATAAGCAAATTTCACCAGTAAATAGAGAATTTAAGAAACGTGCAGTAGATGCAGTGCCGTAGACAAGAGTTTGACTCTTTAGGTGCAGCGGAAAAAGTGTGGCAAATAAGCGAGTAAAAATTTACTTATCATCGAGGAGGATGTAACATTTTTGTAACTAATTTCAAATTCATACAGAATGTCTCACAATGAATGTTACAAACTTTTAGGGCATGTAGGGCGTCAAAGATGAGAAGCTTTTGCCTGTACACATACGAATTTGGTGGGAAATTTCATGAAATGAAGTTACACATATGCCCCTGACTTATCGACAACACTCCACGCATTGGTGTTTGGCGGGTACAAGAAATCTGCGTCAGAACTTGATGTGGTAACTATCAGAGACTGAGTTGTCTACTATTCAGAGGCAAATATTGCACTTTTGTTTTCAGAATTAAGTTAAATGTACAAATAAAGAAACACAGTTAACTGGTTTTCCTTTCATATGACCATTGTTTCGCTAAATTTTGTGCTAATATCTTTTTAGCCTGAACAATGTTAAATTTTACGGACTAGTCTGTATGTAGAGAGAGAAGTATGTACAAAAATATTAAATCCATTATTTTTGAAAAATATTTTAATGCACTCCCTTCAGGAAAATATTTTACTGTTATTCAAAGTTCTACTTACATCTCCTCCGCTGGCAAGTTGAATGTAATACTAGCTGCTGTCTCTTTTTGAAATGCAATATATCCAGCAACTCCAATGACTGCGTACAGGGAAACAACAATGGACATAGCAATATTCAGAATTCCAGGGCATCCAAGAAAACGACTAGGATTCTTCATACTGTTTTCAACTGGCATCACCTGTCATAACAGTTGTAATTGAGACATATAAAGCAATGCGTACAGCATTGAAGAAAATGAAAAAAGAAAAAAATAGACGTACCACTCCTATGCCTTCCATAGCAAATATTACTGTACTGAAGAAAAGAGGAAGATTTCCAACTTCTCCCACATGAGGCAAGTCTTTAGGGTCTTTCAAGTTAGTAAATATATAGTAAAGTGTGAGAGCAAATCCAACTATGATGAAACAATTAGCTAACCAAGAGAAAGGGACAAGGTACTTCAGGTTTCGTATTAAGCATAATATAGAGAGTGGAACGAAAAGCATGGCAATCCATATTCGAATATCCAATTGTTTTTCACAATCTACGTTGATGTCAACAACCTGAAAACAAAACAAAACAAAGCAAATAAATAAATTATTCACCCCTAACACATCACAAGAAAGCGAAGGCATGTAAAGCAGAAAAAAATTCGCATCTTTAGTGATTATTAGATGTAACTTGCTTGGTTTCAGATTTATCTAAATCAGAGAAAACAGTTTGTCTCCTTTAATGATAGTAACTGGTATATTACAATGTTGGCTCAAGTGTCCCGCAAGGCTTCCAAATCGGCTCTTTATTATTTAACATCTTTATCAATGATCTACCTCAAGTTATCCAATAAAGTGAACTATTGGTTTTTGATGATGACGCTAAATTGTTTACCGAAATTCAAAGTGAAACTGACGCCCTTAAATTGAGGGAATGATGATGTGGTGTTGTTGACATTATTAAAGGATGAAATAATTGAAGTCATGTTTGTCAACATGTATTTATATTGACAAAGCTGACGTCAATTATTGATGCCCTTAATCTGCAATGGGACCAAACATCGCTTTCTGGTGTTTGGATGATGCTAAATGTAGACAAATGCTATGATGTAAGTTTCACCAGAAAAAAGAAGCCCTTCTCCACAATTTATACACGATTGACACCAAACCTTTGCAATCCTCGGCTAACATTGTAGATCTTGATGTGACCTTTCACGCTCGTTTAGATTTCAATTTGCACGTGGAACAGATACGTAAGAAAGCCAAAAAAATCTTGAAATTCCTGATACGGAACACGAAAGATATTCGTAAAATACAGGATTTCAAATTACTATTTTTAGCACTTGTGAGGTCTATTTTGGAGTATGCAGTGATAGTCTGGCCACCCTAGACTGAGGCTTCATCCACAATGATTGAAAGACTCCAGAACAGATTTTTTGAAATATTTGGCATTTACTGACAACAACCCTGCATGAAGACTCGATCACAACTAAGAGAGTATCTAGGCATGAATGAATATCCCTACACCGTGTACCTGCTAGAAGACTATTCTAGGACCTCGTCTATCTACACATTATATCTGGGGATGCAAACTGTTCAAATATTCTTTCTAAACTGAGACGTTATGCTCCCCAAAGTAAACACAGTATTCACCATTCTTTTTATATAAGCAGAGTAAGCTGCGATAAGGCAGCTGACTCTCCTTTCGGTTTCAGTCAACATTAAAACTAATTAAAAATAAATGTGCCATCCGTAGACCACATTAAGTTTTGTCTCGTTGCCTGCCGGACTGTAATGAAGACAAGTGTCATTAACAACTAGTCAGGTAACAACTAGTTTTAATACAGGCAGAGAATTCTAGGTCAAGACTGCCGCCCTTATCATCATCGCCGTCCCAGGCCACGTTCTGACACAGTCAAATAGATTTTGTCTGCTAGACAGACCAGGTGAGTTACCTACTAATCTGGGCCAAATGTCACATTCGTAGCTTTATTATATGAGTCTACCACATGTTCGTTGGCAACTTCTACCCCTTATGTGCCCTAGAAGTTTGCAACATTTATACCGAGACATTTTTATTAGTGAATTGTAGACAGAAAGGATTTTGGGGTTCTGTGAGAATTGCTTCTCGAAATGGATAAATGTATAAAGCCGTACAATGAAAGAACTACAATAAAGTTTGTGGCGTTACCAATTGATAAGAAAAATTAGGTGATAAGCTACGCTTTATTACATGTAAATAAATTCATCATAATTAATTATTTATGATTATGAATGCACCATATGAAAAGAACTATTTTTGCTTTTCCCTTTGTAAATAGAACACTTCAGACAAATATCAGTGAGCATGCGTTCAATATAAACAGGTTTTACTGTATTTATGCAAACTATAAAATATTAAAACAAAAATTGAATTCTTAAAGAAAAGTATCTCTTCTACTGAAAGTAATGCATTTGTTTTACCCTTTTTAGTGATTCAGCCACGAATACTATGTAAACTGTCAGAGCTCCATAGTAAGTTGCAACTAATGCCCCATTCGTAAATCCTCTGAAACAAAAACGTTACATTATAATAATAATTCAGACAATTTATTTAGAAAAAACAGTTAATAATAAACATATAATCTTAATAGTAAGTACCAAGTGACACACCGTTACGATTTAGAAATAACACAATCAGTAATAGCAAAATTATTAATAGCAAAATAATCAGTTTTCAGTTTTACGAAACCTAAGTGTGATAAAACCAAATGCAATTTACTTCATTGCACGTATCTAAATTATTAGGATACTATATTAAGTTATTACAATAATAAAGTTATATTAAGTTTGAGTGGGTTGGAATTTCCACCCCTCATTATATTTAAAATGTAGAAGAAAAGATTGTATAAATTTTCAGAGCGTTGAAATATTACTAGCCAAATTTACCCGGCGTTACTGCGGTTTATTTATCGCGAAAACCTATTAAAAAGAAAAAGGAATGAATTATCTCAATAGTGTAAAATAGAAATAATTTTATTTGCAACCTCGCTATCCCTGCCTCGACCAGCTCTGCTCAGTTCCCTAACTCTGCCACGCTCCATCCTGCACGCCCATACGCCACTCAAACATCTCTCGCAAACGAGGTTGTTGACAACGAGCTAAATCATATTATTGATAATTGGAACAGAGTTGAATGCAAGTATTTAATTAAGAAGAAATTCTTTAGAAAATCGTTTGAGAGGGAAGAGAGTCAAGACGTATCTCTATTTCGGTGTACAATGCGTTGGAAAATTCGCGTTCACTGGATTCAAGGATGTTTATGTTAATCGTGGAGACTGCTGACCGGAGCTTCGCCGTCAACTTAGAAATGCATGATCCAAGCGAGTCAGATTGGCCATTTCAAATTGGGCGACTGATTGAGCACCCAACTACTTTAACACGTACAAATTTTGCTCACCACCCATTTTTTAGCATATTCCACCAATGTTTCATTTATTCACTTGCTAAGCTGTTTGGCAGGAAAATTACTCGAACATCGCCAACTAACCTGCTTTCCTTGCTCCGTCCCACCCACTCTTCCAGTTTCCAACATCTTAATTCAAATAATATAAAAGCAAGCTTAAAAAAGCTAATGGTAAAACAATAACCCATGCTGAACATGTGGTAAATATTCTAATTGATATGCTTTGCATGTTTGGAGAATTTCTCGCTATGAGAATATCTTTCTTATTATCTTATATTAACTTATATTTCTGAAGTCGCTTAACACAAAGTATTGTTAAAAATTTGATTTTTGGCGTCTACATGAAGAACATTTGCATTTTATTTGTGTGAAGAAGAGAGCTTGTGCGACAATCAGCCCGGGGGTTTCACTGAAGGTCTCGCGGGCGCCGATGATTCAGCAGCATACGGAGGAGAGAGGAAAATCGCTCTGGTATTGTTCAGAACATCGGTTCACCGTTATTTTCGATTACTTTTTTGCCCAGTAATTGCCGGATTCTTAATCCTGTCACCGGGTAAAACTAACGTTGTAAAAGACGTAAATATGTCTTATTAATCTTAATACAAAGTTATGCAATATTCAGTGGGTGGCGGATTTTTGTTGAAAAATAAAGGGCTCAGTAGAACAAGGGGCTATCCCACATTTTTTATGGAATTGAGTTATCAGCATTAAATATAACTTCCGATATTATTCTCTTGTTGTAATTTGTTATTTAAATTCAATACGAACATAATTATATTGTGCTTAAAAATTTCAGAATGTACTAGATTACATTATGAAAGTTCAAGTAAAATCCTCAATATCTCAGAACTAGATCAGTGTGGGATACCCCCTTTTTCTACTGACCTCATCAAATGTTAAATTGGCAACATTGTGTTAAGTTAGAAAGGTCACGTTTTCTTTGTATTTTACTGTTTAGTCATACATATATATTTAATAGAAGTATTTTATATATTTATATATATATTATATATATATATATATTATATATATATATATTATATATATATATTTAATATGATAATAGAAGTATTTTACTTACATTACGTAAAATTGCATGTCTGTTTTGTATTATACTAGTACGTAAAAATAAATTACGTTACTCTTGTAAATATGTAAATAATACTTTTTGTGTATAAATATCCTTGAATTAGCTGATTTTTAATTGTTTGTTTGAAAAATAATAAAAAATCAGTTACTTTGATAACAGTTATTTTGTATGGTTGCAACTACCAAGCGAAATCGAAGGCGAAAAACACAAATACCTAAAAGAAGTTATTTTTTTTAATAATCACCATTCGTACCATGCGGAGGATGCGCGCTTTCTTAGACATTTGACAGCTATTGTGAAAACAGCGCAGCGAGGAAAATATTTTGCCATTAAATTAGATTTACCAACTATCAAAACACAAGAGTAATGTAACAAAAAACAAGAGGCAATTACGGAAAAGAGAATGTTTTATTCCAAATTGTCATGTAATAGGTAATTGAATTGACTTTTTAAACCTCAATTTTCCAGCCCAGGTAATTATTTTACATATTAATGTTTTATATAGCATTTAAATAAAAAAAATTGTGGCGAGAAAAATATTTCTATTTTTCCAGCCACCACAATATGCATAATACGCATTGTATTAATATATCTCGATGTATACATACTTCGCAAAACCCGCAAATTTGCGAAATGACTGAGGACCGGTGGCAAAGGCTTGTTCTCCCGTCTCTGCAAATGTCAATGACGGTTTTTTCGCCTTCTTGCACACAATGTGGGAGGATTTAACCTGCAAAAAGGAAAAAATGTGTGCGTTTTTATGAACCCATAATTACTTTTGGTACACCATCATTTTGAATAGGGGTTTTGATGCAATACGTTGTTTACATAATCATTTGGATTTTATGGCACAATTTATTACATCCCTTTCTTGCACGAATTAATTCTGACGCATTGTTCTTTAATATTTGTTGTCTCACGTGTCTATTGTGAGTGCCACAACATATAGGTATAAATTTAGGAGTTGTATTAAATGCCACAATGTTACATCCAGACAAAAGGTAATGCAATTCGTATGGTACATTGCTCAACAAAATATATTAGTGTCCAACATTAGTAACCCCATAGCGTCCTTTAGTACTAAAGGAGCTCATACTAAAGGAGGCTATGGTAACCCTTAACCCTCCGGCGGGCGCGTCCCATCATTTCCCACTAGCAGGCGCGTGCGGCACTCCATGCCGCATTTTTCAACTTCGATTTTGGAGTCAAAAGTTATTACTTTTGTTATTAAATGTGAAGGAAATATTCTTTATTTATGTGTTTATACATTTTACTTCATAATAACTAAATACCAAACGAAAGAACTATATTAATAAGAATCTGATCCATCACTCGCTCCCTCCGTGTCTTGGCACATGTTACATGTCGGGCAATGAATACGGTAAAAAGTGCCTTCTAACGTTTCTTCGGAAACAACGCATTTAAATTTGAATTAGTAGTTAGTACTCCAAAATATGTGTCATAAAGCTCAATAACAAAATAGCAGTAAGAATTCTAATGGATAAAATACGCAAATATTATACTTCCATGACAAAGCGCGTGCGGTAACCGTTGCAGAGTTCAAATTACGAATGAATAACGATCGATCGGCAGTGCCTAAAATCGTGATTTGAGTGTCATCCGGTTGAAAATATAATGAATGAAGAATAACTATGAGCTCATATGTGTGACACCAATTATTTACACGAAATCAACAAAAATGTAAGAATGCGGCACTGAGTGCCGCTACGCGCCCGCCGGAGGTTAATCAACCTGCTCATAAAAATTTGCTATTACAAGCGCAGTGTTCATGCATACTTGATGTTCTATAATTTCTTGTACTGAATACAGATTGATAGGACGAAAAAGAGAATTGAAGATGTTAACATAAATAAAATAAATGTGTAATCAACTTAGGGTGACGTCATATATCACATAGCAGCTGGAATTTTAACACTCCAAAATAAATTTCCCGTCAATCAATTAAAACAATGGTGTATCGATGGAGGGGGTATTATTCAAAACAATGCAAAATTATTTACCCGAAAACATCGAGTCGACTGGACCCTTACATCTACTGACCCTCCAGGAACAAAATTCATATTGTGTTACAGATTATAATGATGCAAAAATCTATTTTAATGATGTTACACAACAAAATAGAATACGCAACTTCATTATAATACTTGATTTTATGTATTGAGAAAATTCGCAAACGCCCGTGTAATGAAAGAGAATATTGTCATAGAGGCTGCAACAAGGTCGTTAATCCTAGTTCATTGTAATATAGTTAAGTATCGTTCCGCTGTTTTACATGGTCTGATTCAGATTTTGTTTCCATCCAAACATGATATTTGGAATGTTTGTACATGCAAATTTCGGACTGACAAATATTTTCTATACAGATAATAATCACTACAATAACTATTAAATTATTGCTAATAACACAAACACAACATCCGAGATGAGCGAGATAAACCGAAAAATGTAATAATTAGCATTCTTAGAAGTTCGATTCGACTATTAAAATTTTCAATGAATTTTTGGTATTCGTTTAAGTGAGAATTTAAAACCAACATTTAATTGCTTACCGATTCACATGAATATTTCGAAGTGAACAAACTTTATTTCTCTTTATTCAACTTCATTCTCTTTATAAACAATCCAATGATGTCAATACTCAGTTGATTTGAAAAATCAGTGTCAATGATTTGAATACCTAATTAATGTCCAATGATCTTAGTGAAAGGTGGCAGTGTTTATCTCCTATTGAAAGGTGAGATTCGGTGCTGCACTACAAGTTTGATTGTGGTGATTTCTGCCTCCACTACCTCTCCCAGCGGGGCACCGCCCCAGACGGATCAAGGTCTAAGTTTCCTTCTGGTCTCCTGAAGCGTATGGTAGTGAGGTGCGTGTAAAAGTGTGCGTGTAAAAGTGTGTGTGTAAGTGTGTGTGTGTAAGTGTGTGTGTGTGTGTGTGTGTGTGTGTGTTTGAGGAGATAGTAGGATACAAGTGTGAGGATTGAAAGATCGTATTTCTTTTTTTAAGATACTACTCCGACATGCGTCCGATGCTTTGACCGGAGAAATTATGGAGAACTCCCGATAAGATTTTCCAACCGCTAGAAGTCTCGAGACAGCGGTTAAATCCGATCCAGATAAGTAGCAAGGATTGAAATCCCGTCTCCATGGGGACTTCCAAACTAAAGAAGCTTCACAGGATTTCGCAAGCGGTGCAAATATTAGAATTATCCTATGTTGAATTATCTCTAATCTGCTACGTGTGCACGTGCTCCTGCATGACGTGTTTCCATGCGCTCACCAGAATGTGGACACAGTGGGTGCAGAGCAGGCCAACGAGGACGGTGAAGATGGCGCCGAAGACGAGGCCTCCGTTGCGGATGGCGTTGGGCATGGCGAGGATGCCGCTGCCCAAACTGCACTTGAGAAGGTGAGCCAACGCTCCCGCGTCGCTGAAGAACGCCAAAACAAAAGCAAGCTATTAAAGAACTGTCTATTTCATTTCAGACTAGAACAGTGAAACATTGACGTCTCGAATCCGAAAGGAAAAGGAATGAGTGTGTCGGCCCTGTGGCCCAGATCGCTAAAGCAGTAGTGCCGTAGTGATCTTGGACCGTGGTGTCGCGGGTTCGAGTCCCGCCTCGGGCATGGTTGTATGTGTTCGTCCTTTCACCCCTTATCACCATATCGTTTCATCCTCATACCATAACGTTACATACAAAAGTGGCCGCTAATGACCTAGTAGTTGATGCGACCTCAAATAACAAAAAAGGAATGAGTGTTTATGGTTCTTCATTTTACTAGTGGCTAAAAGAAACCATTATATGGAAATTAAATGTATTCAAGAGTGCGGTAGCGCATGTATATTATTATAATTAACGAACACAAGGTTATTTTTACGTGCAATTACTACGTGTTATTTAGCTTATCCGATTGCTCTGTTGGCATTGACATATTTTCTACCCGTTTGCGTAAATTATCAATGGTATATATTTTATCTACTCTAGAAATATAACTCGCTTTTGCATCGCTCATGAGGTAATACCCTTCCACTCGAAGATTAAGTATGTTATTATCTCTTGTAAAATAAATGATAATTTTGTGTAAATCTACTAACATGGGGCAGTCGGCTTTACTTCCCCTCCGAAGGTAAAAGCGTACGAAGGATTTTTTCGCTCTTAAAAAAATCCACGGCTTCGATTGGGGTTTGAAACCGCGAACTTGGGTATAGCAGTCCCTTACGCTAACCGCTACACCATCGCCGCCGTCATACAGTAACAGTAGCCGCCGCCGCTGCCGTCATATAGTTCACGTCCCAATAGGTTTATTGTCTGTTCTTCATAATCACATCTAATTTCACCTGTTATCACCAACATAATTTTAAATATCTTAGTAACTTTTCACTCCCAACCCCCAGGTGATTCAAGGAAGCTTAGAAGTTTTCTCGGAAGGTCAACTCACACTATCCTCATGAAAAGTCTATTCCTCCCGCATAATTTATTCCGTTGGTCTCTTCATTTACTTTTCAGATAGAAGTTTGCCAAATCCTTGCTGATTTTCCATAGAGGGGATCTGGACTTCACTCAATTTTTAGGTTGCATAACCTTATGAATAGGAAGTAATTTAATATTACAGTATTACCACACTTGAGTTACCAAACACAAAGTATTGGGAGGGTGAAGGGGACAAATATAATCAGAATAGTAGGAAATTCGATTGATTGATATTTCACAGAATTCTGACGATTAGGAGCGGTACATTTAAAATCTCGCACCATACGTATTTAGCAAGTAGAGAATTTGAATAAAAAGTAGGTGATATTTTAGTAACAGGAAACAAATTAAGTCACCATTTTAACACTTTATTGGAACTACCGGTCTCTGAGACCGGACGATATTTTTGTTTGTTTATACTGGCACACCTGTTAGGTGGCAGTGGTTCTCCGGCTAAATAGCTTCCCCATCAAATCTTTGTTTGATCGTTTATGAGCATTGTGTCTGTTCTGGGAACCCTACTGGTCTCTCATACCGGATAGCTCCAGTAGCGTATGAACTGCATCAGGTATGTCGTACCGGATTACTCCAAGAAGGGTTTAGTTGAATCTAAAGTGTAATTGATAATCCTTCCACTAGCCGCGTGCTGCATGTTGACGAGGTGGACGACGAATTTAAACGATGTTAGAGAAAGTGTCTGGCGATGAATGTTGTTCACATTCAGAAATCGATGATTCCGACGAAGATCCCGATTTCGTTATTTCAAATTAAGGAGACTCTGATTTGACGGACTCCACTGTGGAAAGTGATTCTCTTCTGATTGAAGAACTTGATAGAGGTGAGATACAATACAATGTAGAGACTGAATACTACTACGGGAAAACTAAAAAGAGCGAGCATGGCCTGAATTGGAATAGTTGTGAGCCTAGGCAAAACGTAAGGGTTCCAGCTCACAATATTGTTAGGGGAGGATTACCCGGCTTCAGAGGTCTAGCCAGAGCCCTGGGAAATCACCCAGACAAAAATGCCCTGGAACTCAGTGAGGATCCTCCAGTTAATCCACAAGAAATCCCAAGTGACAAGATGAACAAATGAAAGACATGCAGCAAGTGTCCTTCTCTCAAAGAAAGAAAGAAAGAAAGAAAGACACAATTCCAATGTATCAGATGTTCAAAACCTATCTGCCTTGAGTGCAGCCGGAAAGTCTGTACGCATTGTGCTCCTGATTGTGTGTGATTTGGTGGTAGAAGGAGAATTACATTTCTTTTTATAAAATGCACAGAAAATAACCGTAAACAAGTTGATTTTATTTTTAGTTTCACAAAATTATACGACATGATTATTTTGATAAAAATTTAGTAATATTTTAAGAGTTTTACATTCATTAAGTGAAATTGTACCTTTTAATAATAAAAATGCCGGAACACTTTTATTTAGTGTTGATTTACAGTTTCTCTCACATATGAGTTGCCAACGCTTAATGTTTATATTTGTAAAACAAAATCTAACCATCCGGTCTGTCAGACCGGATAGCTCCAATAGCGACACATGAATTCATGGCTCTATTAAAGTGTTAAAATCATTTCAGACATGAATTTATGATAGTTACGGTTCGAAAATCAAACCCTCAAATTCTGAAAATATCCGAAAATACTCGAGAGTTTGCGTGAAATACTGTTTCTAAGAAACAAAGATATCTGAAGTTTTTAAACTCTTCAGTAACGTCAATATCAAAGAATTCGGTAGTATTTTGGAATTTCAGAAATATAATAATAATAATAATAATAATAATAATAATAATAATAATCATCGTTATTATTGTTTACCCATCTTTCAGAGCGTTTTCTCGAGCCACCTTTAGCCCCTATCTGCCTCGGGGCTGCAACCCGTAGTACATTTGCGCAGGGATGGTAGAGTTTCCTTCATTCTTAGAATGTTCGCCCGTCCGCCATTTCTCAATTATTTACCCCTGTTTTTTCTGGCATCCAATTTTCAATTTTCGTCGCGTTGACAATCTTTTTTAACCATAAATGTTAACAGTTTCATTTTCTTCTACCCTTTGATCTCATTTGTTGGACTATTTTTTCTTGGTTAGGATGTGACTGAGGATAGGGTATCAGTCTCTGTACTGCTCAGACCTCAGGATTGATTGATTATTTCGTGTTTCAGGGCGCGTAAACGACTGTAGTCAATAGCCGCGTAAGTGAACTGCATGCTTATGAGGTGGCGGTGTTATTCCCCAGCTTGATGGTGAGATCCGGTGCCGACCTAACCGTCAGTTAACGGGGTTTCCCACAAGGTATCTCCCACCGCCCCAGCCGGGACAAGCTATATGTTCCCAACTGATATCCTGGCATCTGTGGTAGTATAGTGCACGTAAGTGTATTCGTGTAAGTAAAAGGTGAGCACAGGACTAGGAAAAGAAAGGAAAGATCGCGCGCGGTCGGGCGCCATCGGCACTCAAACCCTAGGACCCCCTGTCAGATTCACTGCAGTGACACCAGTTGATGTCCTGAGCCACCTCAGCCGGTCCGGCCCTCAAGATGGAAGATGGTGATGGGGACATAATGAGGTGGGAACAGTCGTGCGTGATACGAGGCCTATTGATTGATACTGCTCTGGAATCGAACAGAGGAAATCATAGGAACAACCAATCTCAGCAGCCGGCCGTTAGTATTTTCATCCTCGCAGCTTTTGGCGGTCCCAAAAAGTTAGTCGGTTTCGATAATCCACCTCATTTGGAACTCCAAACTAAGACGTCCCGATCTACAAAGCTTCAGTCGCAAACTTGCAACTACATGAAAAAATAATTTAATTCTGGAAAGCCGCTCAGGGCACTGATATTCAGCTTCTTTAGGATCTACTGAGCTGAGAAGAATTTCCGAAAGGAACTGTGGTTCCAAATTGGAAACTTTGAGAATTTTTGGGATTTTGGATTAATTATTCTCTTTGCAGCTTTACTTACGATGTAGGGTGTGTCACTTTCCGCTCTGCAAACGGGTCATAGTCTGCGCCTTCAGCGTCACCATTGTTGTAGTAGTAGGTAGTATTCCTGCGAAAAAGTCGTGTATATTATTTTCTTGTAAATATTGATTTTTCGTCTCTTACTTCCAATGAATTTACACAAACGAGGCATTATTAGAAAGATAGTTTATGCGTTTTTAGACGAAAATGTATTACATAACATCCAAGGCCTTTGTTTTTATATAAAGAGAAAAAGTACCCCCGCATGTTTGGTTGTGCATATCCGGCCGACTCTGGCCATAAACAGCGTGATGTTAAACTTCACTCGTCAAAATTCGGGAGTTGTCATCTGCATGAAAACGGCCCAGAAATGGACCTATAAGTACATATTTGAGAATGTTATTAATGAACGAAATTACCATCGTAGTTTATGACTTTTTATCCTCATGACCCGAACCACCATTGGTATTGCAGGAAGTCGGCAGGTGATTGGTTTCGAAAAGTGTGCATTGAATTGCAAGAGTTGATTTATTTGGGGTTATCAACAGCACTGATCCCGTGTGCTACTTAACCGGAATGGCAGACCCATACGAATCCTATTTTCTAAACATTACTAAACGTTTTTGAGTATATATTCGTGGGAAATATTTGGCCAATTTTCACTTGGAAGCACATCCTGAAGTTTGTCGGTAGAGTTGTGATTCATCTCGTATAAACCCAAACATGTTACTTACGAGTCATCTACACTTGCTTGATTTACTTTGCTTCCTCGACTCGTCTCTTCCTGCTTCCCCATGGTTTTATTATCTGAAACGAAAAGAAAAATATGAAGCATTTCGTGACAATAACGAACTTTAAACTGTAGGCATGTCTTCCTATTTACTCTAATGAAAATACATTTTAAATTACTATATTACATTGCAGCTAATATACGTTTTATGAACTTAATGTATCCACATTCACTTCTTTACATCTTTCAACTTTCCCACAATACAACTGTATATAAAACTGTGATAAACAAAAGGTTCTTAATAATGGTTCGTAATAATTTTATATTGGAACACTGGAAACAGGACATTTTATGAGGATCATAGGATATGATTTTATCATGGAACATAGCGAAAGAAGAATAGATTATTAGTTCATTATGACTCAAGTGGAGCTTAAAAGAACTGAAAATATATAAGAAAAAACCTTAAAGTTTAAAAATGCACCAAAAGGATTAATCAGAACTAATTCAAAATTGGTGGGTTTTATCCATATTGATTTTTATGTTAAGGGTTCTTATTTCGTATTTCACGCTTAACCGCCTATACAACTTGCACCTATTGTAACTACTTGGGACTTGAAGAAAAATCAAGGCGTGTCATTTGGTCACTGTCACTTAGGAAATAGCGGTGATTGAGTTTTAGCAGCTGATTATTCATACTCATAAGATCTGCAGTCATTTCATGTGAAAATGGCTCTGTAACTATCACTCTCAAGAGCAGGTGCATGCTTATATAATCTTTTCTGCTGGCAATATTCTACACTACAATGTTCCTAGGTATATACCATGAAACACCCTGTTACGTCGCATTGATAAAAAGGAAAACTACTTAGAATGTCAAAATTGTGAATCATTACCTCACTGAGGAAATAACTCGTTTTCAGAATGTACTGGCAGGCTCTATCGCGGCGAACAAATCATGTGTGGAGGTTACCTGCACAGTATTTAACGAGTCATGAGTGACTTATAGTACAACCCAAGGTGAAAAATAGAGAGGGGAAAATGGACGTATAGAAACATGTATATCTCTAAAATAGCAGAATATACTAACAATCTTTGCTTTGTTATAAATATGGATAAGTGACATCACAACAATTTTATTAAAACTCCAAATGGTGATAAATACTGTTAAAAATTCCGAGTAATCGTATATTTATTTACATGTTTGTTTGTTTCGAAACTTTGTTTGTTCGAAAGTTTGTTTGTTTGCAAGTTTGTTAGTTCGAAAGTTTGTCTGTTTGAAAATAAAACGAGAATATCTACCAACAAATAGTATATTAGGTAATTATAATCCAATTAATTTACATATTCTTAAATTTTTGTTTTATTTTCTCATTCACAGTCATTGGATCTAAGAAACATACTTCATAATTTTTATTTGTAAGTTTCCTCCACAAGCACCTATTTCTACAATGATAAATGTTAAAAACTGAAGTCTAGGCCATGAAAATCTAGCGCTAGTGTGACACAAGGTGGAAAAGGTGTCGAAAAGAAACACAAGATATTGAACATTTCTCAATGTGTCGATTTACCAAAGGGGGAGGTTACTATTTTTGAGGACATTTCATAATATTCCTTTTCTAACCAGAATTCTTATTCGCTTCATGGGGCGTAGAAGGAACGTTGTTTGCTTGAATATTTTGCCCGTCCGGCATCAATGTAGTTTGTGTATTTGAAAAATATCGTTGTTCATTGCGCTGTGAATTGGAAGTAGTTAAATTCGATAAATAAGAAAAACGAAAAATAAATCAAAGATGACATATTATATAATTTTAATTTATATTTTAATATTTCCCCTAATTTTTTCATTACTACACATTTCCCTAATTGTGTACTGTACATATCGATGTCTTACTTGTAAAATCTATGTTACTGTTCTTTGATGTCTCACGTAAATCCCATCTCTAGTGGAAAGGTTCGATTCCATTAATGTCAGAGGAGTACGTCTCTTTGTAGACTACGCAAAGTAATTGACACACATCAGTGTAAGGCGCGTTGCACCAACAGGTACCAACACATTAACACTAGAGGTGTAAAACCGAAGGTCGATGGCAGACATCTCGGGCAAAGCATGCCTCGATGACAATGAGAGGACCAAGAGCCAAGAACTACTGAAAAAAGTTTATGAGAGTTAGCACCCTCACTTTGTCAAAATGTTATGTATCATAATTACGAAATAATTAAGGAATTATTTTAAAACGTAACATTGCAATTCATTTCGACTGATATAATGTACACTATTGGAGCTCTGATGTTTAAAACGACACGTACTTTTAATTAATAATAATATTTACTGGACTGTATTCCAAGGGTTTGTTGTCATAATTTCACTTTGAAATGAAGGATTTCTAATTGGGTAAACTAACTAAACCTTACGCTATCTAACCGGTCAGATAGTGGTGTTCATGTAGATACTGTATGAGTCACATCAGCCAAACGTGTAATTTTCCGTTAGGGATATTTTTGTGTTAGTGTTTTAGACACATTAGAGTGCGCTTGAAGTGAACGTTCATTGAATTTTTCGGTCGGGTTGACGTAACATCTACACGTCTCTTCTAACAGTGAGAACAGGAATTCCTTTGTTCACATAAGTAGTGGGGGAATAAAACGAAAAATTAAAAATGAATTAAGATGATAATTACTTATGACATTATTTCTATTTGATAAATAGTCATGCAAGATTCTAAGGTAGATTATATTTTGACGAATTAAATATTTCAGATTCAGAGGATATGACAGTTCTTTAAGATACGTATTGTTAAAAAACAGATTAGTCACTCAGCTGCGAACAACGGGTGGAGCTTATACTTTTTCAAATTATTAAGAAGTTTAGAAACATGTTAGGCTGTTTCGTGACTATTCTTATATCGTGTCCACCAGTAAAAAATTATATTACCAAAAATCACCTGCACGAATACAATAATCGGTATATACTTCATTCAGTAAAATTTAATAACGTAATAATATTATCTACTATCTATTTTTACTTGAAAATTTGAGGAAACATCAATTCTTAATCAACTGTTCCCTTTAGCAGCTTCTTATCCTGAGCTTGAAACTTGACATTTTGGACAGAGACGAATGTGGGAGTAAGAAATGTAAAGAACTCAAAAGACCAGGGATGATTAGTTTTCCTGACACCATAAGAACTGAAAGTTCTAACGTTGCTGGTTTTGTTGATGATGATATTAATGAAGATGAGGATGATGATGTTGGGATGTTGGCTGAGATAGTGGTGGAGAGGTAGTAATGACATTATTGGTGTTTTAAAATGCATTATCCAGCATTTGACTGTAACAAGTATATCAAGTAAACTGCGATGTTGAGAACTTGTACATCCTCCTAACGTTCATCAAACCTTCACACAGATAAATAGGTCTGTATAAAACGGACAATAAAAAGTACCGAGAAGGATGACGAACATTTAGAGATAATACAAGGTGATGAAAACACATTTTTCTGCGGGAACTTTTCCATTTTATACAACAAACTTTCCTTAATAGGCAGTCAAGGAAATTGTCTCGTAAGTTCCAATTATCTTGTATTTCGTAGCATGGTGTACGGAAAATGCCATGCGTATTATACAGATCGGTGCTGGGTGTGTGGTTTGCTCATGCCCTCCAGTAGCTTTCCCTTGCTCCCCGGCGCAGTTCAATCAAAGACGTTCATCATCACTACAGAGCACTTTTTCTACAAACTGTTACGTTGGCGTTGTCTTGTGAGCGTTGGCGTCGGCGTTGTTCACTCTGCAAAAACGTTTATTTTGTTTGTTACAGAAAATGTACGTTCCGAGAGCGCTTAACTAAACTGAACGTTAAGATGCATTTATTTTAATAATTTCACGTTAATAAAGTTATTTTAAGAAACATAGCTCCAGTCAACGTCGACTCACCGGGTGAGTTTAGATCAAAGCCAGTATTGCCGCTGTCACTGAAGCGACTTTGACCGGGAGGTCGTGGGATTCAAGTCTCGACAGTTGCGGAATTTTGGTTCTAGCTAAATAGCTAAACAGCTACCTGGAGGAGAATTATAGGTCCAACAGCTCTGAAAGGTAGTTTTTCGTGGTTTCTCCGATCAATACCAGATGAATATCGGAGCAGTACCCTAACAAACCAACCACAGACCACACGCGATATTTCCTTCTCTTTCTTATCCTATCCTCTCTTCTTTCTCAAATACACTTATACTAACATGCACTACACTACCTCATATGTCGGGAGACGAGTTGAGAGCTTTGAGCTTGTAAAGAAAGCTTAACGTGAGATGAATCGTTGGAAATGATGTGCAGTTTTCGAAAGTGGACAGAGTAGGCAATTTACCTTGGAATTGATAAATAATTTCCTCTGTTCTGGCGAATAAATAATAACTTGCGTGTGACAGATATAACAATGAGTCGTTCAAGGAATACACGTGGTATTTGCGCCACACATATTCCTATATTTGAAGATATGAATGTGCATTGTATTGTTAATTATCAATACTATCCAAATCAATTATCAATTATCAAGTTAATCATCAATACTACATGTATCTGCCCATTTCTATCAATTTTAACAATGGCCACCATTGACACAAGGATTGACTTCCCTAGTGTGAAACTAATTCCGTTTTAGAGATTTCCTCATTTGGAAGAAGAAATCCTAATCACAAGTCTCACAGCACATGAATATCATCCATAGTCTTTTTAAATTTATTTCCTTCCCGTTCGGTCCGTGTGCCCTTTTGGGGTTTTGTATTTACATTACGATCTTACAATGTGATCAAACCACGTAAACAATAGCGTCACTGTTAGAACAAATTACGACATATCCCTTGTTCTTATGTTTAGTTATAATGAACCATAGAGAGACAGCTTGGTTGTTGTCTATGCATTTTGCTGTTGGGCTAGCAGAAGTTCGTTGCGAGCTACCTCGTAACCAGTCACCATTATGTAAGGCCGTGATCGCTTCTGTATTGCAGGAGATTTCCTGTGATTACGCCCTAGTACCATTGTGTTCGTAAATGCTTTTCGTGCATTACGAATCTACGGATGCCTATTTCGACTTCTGCAACTTGTTTCGTTCTCCCTCAAAGAGTCTCTAAACTTGCTCGCAGTAATCGTACGAAAAATATTCCGTGTTTTTTTAAACTATTTCGGCAATCTTTTTAAATATGGCCAATGATTTTGGAAACTTGTTTCAAATTTAACCTTTGCGATTCCACGAGAAATCACAGAACTGATTTATATTGCTATATTTTTCATTGATTGTTTTTCGTTATATTCTCTTGTTGATTCCGACTTCTTTGGCCTCTCTTCTATTCAACTCTCTTCCGTATCTGTTGATAGGCCTCATTTAGTTTATTTTCATTTTGGTTCTGTTTCTTTTCGATTTTTCACAGTGTAGGATTATTAACACTTATCTATCTGTCGAAAATTAAATGGATAAAAACATACCTATTTATGGATAAAAATGGATAAAAACATACCTATAAATGGATAAAAACATACCTAACATTTATTAACAAAATAAATTACGAGTTTTCTCTTCTAATAGCCAGAATAAAAGCTCATCTTAAATATGTTATTTGCCTTTTGTTACTGAGATGCACAAGGTAACGGTTCTTCAGATTCAGAACCACTGAATTGGGTCCTTCACAATGAAGTAGAATTTTATGCAAGGAAAAGTAATATCGTTACAAACGGGTGACCAAATCAAACTAGTAGTAACATTATACCTCAAAACACATAGTTTTGTACTATAACGTTTTGAATTTAAGACAAGTGTCACACTTCATTGAAACAACCTAACGCTGATTATCAAATGACTAAGAATCACAATCTAGATTTTCTTGGCTGTCAAATGACAGAGAAACCCATTCCAGATTGGACGGATTAAAAAAAAACATAATGTAAAAAAATCACACTTGGCACCGTTGTGATAGAACACTGGATTACTCCTTTTTTTAAAAAAAATAGCAAACTTTCCATAAATAATTTTGATTTTCCTTATGCTTTAACTGTATCCTCTTAACGCTATCAAGAAACTCCTTAAAATTACCTTAAAGTATTTTATCACATTGTGCTGCCGTGTCCAAAATATGAAAAGTACGCAAATGTAGCTAATAATGGTTGTGATTATCTCTAGGATTGCGGATCGAGATATCAAGCATACACTACCGAATGCCTACGAATGTGCGTATTGGGTCTGAAAATGTCAATTTACTGCAGGGTTCTGTGTTGATTTTATTGTAGTATTTTTGCAAGTAATTCTCTCATTTATGAAGAAATCGAAAATTGCCATCTATCACCATGCTTTGAGCTTAGAATATGGACGTATAAGCTTCTTTAAAATTGTATGTAAGCAATATTAAAATAAACGAAGAATACTCATTTATTCATTCTTTTCGGCACTCCTGTTAATTTACGAAATCTCCGAAAGTTATTATTTGTATATGAAGAAATGTCTGCATCTAGAGAAGAATTAAGGGAAAATTAATTACGAAAAACAAAATAGGGTTTTTGTTGCATTTATTCACGTACAACCAATGGGAAATGCAGTAATAAGACTTGTTAATTACAAATGTTAATGATAAAATATCTATGAAAAATGTTTACTACATTTCAGTGTGTTTTAGGTTTTGATTCGCCATTTTCTCATTAATAATAGTCTATAAATTCTAATATAGTTTTTATACAATTTTCAGACGTAAAGAAACAGCTTACACACCTCTTTGTGAATAAAATTAAAATATATTTAAAACTTTATCTTGGAGACACTCCAGTCAAACTGCCTCGGGACCTTATTAAACGTGTATTTTTTCATATTACATTATTATGGGCAAATGCTTATGCGATGTACTTGGACCATCGATATTCTAGGACCAACATGCAATCCGAGATATTTTGGTAAGTTATCCAGTAAAAAACTTAAAATATTTGTACTAAACCTTCATTTTTATCTACACAGGTAGCTCTAGAATGCTTATGTATTTGTACATACCCTTAACTACTTAATTGAATTTTCCATCTCTAATAACCATATCATGATATCAATTAAAATTGTACCTCCCAAAATTAAAACATCAGTTTCAAATTGAAGGGGCAGCAACATCATCCAGATCGATTGACGAATATCAATTTTGGAGAAAATCAGCTGAACGGTTAGGCGGCTAGCGTTGTACACGGACAGACAAGTTTTGCCGTCTTTTGATTGTTCGGTATCAAGGACCCACAAAACATAGATTCTGACTATAGCACGTGTTAGAGAATTTTTTTCTAAATTTAAGATTTATCTACTTTTTTGTTACCAGCGCCCTGGTAAGAACCTACCCTGTAATAAAAGTTTGCGGAAAATTCACCGTTTTTTCGCGAAGCATACTTTTTCTCTTCTGCGTAAGCGGTAGCGAGAAAGTAAAAAATATAATATATTTTCGTGATTAACGTTGCTATCTTAAATTACGTTTAGAGGATGCTCCGTACAGATATCCAGATGTTTACTTTCATCTGCCTCAGGCTCTGGAGGTGTTTTGTGTTTTGTGATCACAAGTTCCTATACTTCGGCTACCAGTACCGCTCCGATTTTAAATATACGTAGCTCTTGTCTTCCACTCTCTAATTACATGAATTCGTAAATTTGAGTTTGTTTACATCCGGAAAACATATTTTTACTCCGATGATAGCAGACTGTTTACTTATTCGACTCACCATAAGCTCAAGGTTACGGACGTTGCAAAACAGGAACAATCATCGACAAACTGCCGTACAGCAACAACTCGTTTCTCATGAAAATGACAAAAGAAACACTTGCTCAGCTTACTGAAGAGAACTCGCTAGCGTGCCCGAAGTGACTCACTTCGCATATTCGGCGCAATACATTTATCGGAATAACTGTCACTTACTATCACTGACACTGATCGTGAATAACTGACACTGCTGGACGCAACCTGCTTGACAAGCTTCGTATTGCAGCGAACGATCACTGCAATCGGGACGCCACATTAATATTAGCTGAGGACAAGGAGAGGATGGAGGAGGAAAAGGAAGAAATATAGGAACAGAAGCGTAAAGAAAATAATAATTTAAGAGAAGACGAAATAATAATAAGAATGAGACAAAAACGATGAACGAGAAGAAAGCAAATTGTGAAGAAGACAGAAGAAGAAGCAGGAGAAGAAGAATTTGAAAGGTAAGAAGAAGAAGAAGAAGAAGAAGAAGAAGAAGAAGAAAGAGAAAGGTAAAAAGAAGTAGAAAGAAAAAAGTGAAAGGAGACGCGATCGAAAGTAAGAAAAAGAAAAAGAAGAAACCGAGAGGCAAGAAGAAGAGGAAACCAAAAGGTAAGAAGAAGAAGAAACCAAAAGGTAAGAAGAAAAAACCGAAAGTTAAGAAGAAGAAGAAACCGAAAGCTAAGAAGAAGAAGAAACCGAAAGGCAAGAAGAAGAAGTCGAAAGTTAAGAAGAAGAAGAAACCGAGAGGAAAGAAGAAGAAACCGAGAGGAAAGAAGAAGAAACCAAAAGGTAAGAAGAAGAAGAAGAAACCAAAAGGTAAGAAGAAGAAGAACAAACCGAGAGGTAAGAAGAAGAAGAAGAAACCGAGAGGTAAGAAGAAGAAGAAACCGAGAGGTAAGAAGAAGAAGAAACCGAAAGGTAAGAGGAAGAAGAAGAGAAGAAGAAACTGAAAGGTAAGAAGGAGAAGCCAAAAGGTAAGAAGTTGAAACCGAAAGGTAAGAAGGAGAAACTAAAAGGGAAAGAGAAACCGAAAGGTAAGAAGGAGAAATAAAAGGGAAAGAGAAACCGAAAGGTAAGAAGGAGAAACAAAGAGAAGGAGAAACAGAGAAGGAGAAGCCGAAGCGAAGAAGAAGGTAAAAGAGGTGAAGTGTGTAAATATGCTTATTATCGATGCATCAATTTCAGTCATATTCTTTAGGCAAGGATTTGTGAGGTTAGCATACTAAAAATATTTTAATTATTTTAAAAATACACGAAAATCATTGTTCATTAAGCCTTCCGATGGTTTGATACGCAATCATGCAATCTTATCAGCTGAATTCTTCTCAGTAGTACCTACTTCAACCAATGGAAGTGCGTTCAGATAAGGACAGTCCAGAAAACAGGAAAACCCTCCACGGAAGTGACCTGACATCGACCTACAAATCTGTTTTGTCAGACCTACAAATGTGTAGGGTTTGAGAAATTGCTTCACAAAGAGTTGAAACACTATCTATAGAAGTATTTTTAAGATACTATTAAGGTTTTCAGGCCAATCATTGGAGAAAGGACGAACACTTGCCAAACAATAGCTCAAATTATCAATGTAAGATTCATGTGTGCACATGTTTTGTATGTTTGACAGAACTAATTTTTCTAGGTCTTCAATATCAAGTTGTGAGTCTTTTGAAGTAATTGGTGACTTCATTCGGATCTCCGACGCTTGTTCGGTGAGTATTGAGTCTAATGAGAAATGTGAAACTACACGCCTCCCAGAGTGTGACGTGACGTATATAAATTTGCATAGGTAGCTCGTGACACTGCAGTGCCTCTTTTTAATACAGACAAAAAAAAGCAGTCGAATTGTGTAAATTGTATGCTTTTTAATGTATGTGTTAATTTTTCTTTCAGAAAAATACAATTAATTTCTTTTGTAAATAATAAACAATTTACATGTTTCTGGAATGTTTATGTGTGTTTTCAGTGCAACTTTTTGCAAAGAAAATATTTTTCAAACCAACTTTTGAGTCCTTATTACGACTCAGCCATCTGGAATTTCCATGGAGTTTATAAGACAAAATATGCTTAAAATTGTCTTAAGTTTATTTTCGACGTTTACTTCCTGGACACCTGTATACAATTCATTGTTTTCCCAATAGATTATTGTGATCAATGAATACCAGAGCAATAGACGATACTCCAGCTGGTTGTCACAATAAGAATATTTTCGTAAAAAAAATGCTAATGATCATTTACAACTGAGTTTCACGACTTAAAACTGAGGTTATGTTCCCCTGCCGTAAAGTTCGAAGGGCCTGTTCTACAAACTAAATATCAAACGCTCAATGAGAGACGTGCCATTTGAACGAATATCATCCCACCGGCCAGTCCGGAGACTGACGCCGAGGAAATGTGGAAGACAATTTCTTTTGCGACTCATTGTTTAAGGTATAACTAATTTATTCATGTGATAAATTATTTTGACTCTCACTGCTACCAAATCAAATTGGGGAGCTGGTTAGGATGTAACATTACAAAATGATTCGCATTCGTTTGGCGACCGTTGGAAAACTCGTGCTGGGTCTATGGTAATTCCTTTTTTGTCATTCCATTATCTGGATAATACTCGAAGACAATTTATTTGTTTCACTGAAATTCAAGTGTACTTCTAAATTTCTGTCTAAAAAATATTATTTAAATGCGAATAAAAACTAGTTGATTGATTCCGGGCGTGCCAACAGCTGTCATTATTCGTGTAAGTGTAGTGCATGCTTTCAACGCGGGAGGTAGCTGTGATCTTTCTCCGCTGGCTGGCGAGATCCAGAGCCGACCTCTGACGGCTTGCGGGGATATTCCCTAACCAGGTATCTGCACCGCCCCAGCCGGTTCAAGCTCTAAGCTCCCGACTGGTCTCCCACCATGTGTGGTAGTGTGGTGCATGTAAGTGTGTGTAAGGGGCGAGGATAGGACAAGAGGAAGACGGAATGAATGCGCGCGTCCGTGGCCCATTTGTTAGGATACTGCTCGGGCATTCGCCTGATATTAATTGGAGAAACTACGGAAAAATACCGTTCAGAACAGGTGCCCGCTAAAATTCTCTGCAAGGCAGCGACTGAATTCGATCTAGATAACTAACTAGTGTCGAAAATCCTGCCACCGTCGGAACTCAAACCTAGGACTTTCTGGTCAGAGGTACTGCAGTAACATCAGTTGATGCCGAGCCACCTCTCCCACTGGTAATTATTCTGTGGGTTTAATTAAAATCGTGGCATGGGAAAAGTAATCAGCCCGGAATCTTTGAGATTCGGTGTTGCTCTAATCGTTTACGCCATGAATTTTGATCTGCGTTCTGCCGCGATTTGTATCACATCTTACAATATTATTTTTAGTGACGATATCGGAACAAATTATATACTAATTCGTGCAAACTATCCGTTACTTACACCTGCACCCACTGAAGTGATATTCGGTATTATCAGCAGGCGCTTTGACTCATCTGGTTGTCGGAAGAATACATTTCACGGAGGGTTATGGTTTTTTTCAATTCCCAACTATTTAAGAATATGTCAACAATCGGTCCTTGACTCGGAATTTGGCCTGGAATTTGATAGGAGAAAACCACGGAAAGGAAAGTTCCAAACAGCCGGTCTGTAGAACCTTCATCCCGTCAGCAGCACAGCCCAACCCATAGTTGTAGAAAATACACCATAGAGAGATCTCAAGACGCCATCGAGACTCAAAGCAAGGATCTCCTGGTTCAGTTGCGAGCTTGAAACTACATACTATAACTAGATTTCGGATTTATAGGAAAATTGCTATTTTATTCTTCTGACGTACGCACTAAAAATTAATTATGAGCACATTCCATGACTTTACGATGTTACGAAACAACACTGATAGTGCCCAAAATGCCTGTTTCACTGTTAAAGCCTCAAAACTTCTGTCTTGAAAAGGCATAACAATATCTGGTGTAAAGGAATCCAGAGAGCATTCATCTCGAAAGCATTAAACTAGAATGAAATTTAGGCTGATGCTGAAATCCGTAGTAAACAAATATACCAGATTACCCTTGCGTAACTTTGCATTAAAAGAGGAAAAGGCACTCTATATACTAGCAGTCTGTTATTCCAATAATATATACGCCCATCAGAAGAGTTGAAATAAAAACATGGTTTTTGCATATGCTCTTTATAGTCTTTGGCGTATACAAACATATACTGTAATGTGTAATGTGTGTAATGTTTCAATGTGCATTAACCATTTATTTCTGTGCCCCAGGTTTGAGGCTGACCGGGTGAGACCTGGTGTAAATAATGATATGAAAATAGTGCTAAACGACAAAGAAAAATACAGTCGATTTATTAATTTTTTGAAGGCCATTAATTTGTACAATGAAATTTAAAAATGTATAAATTATTGAAAATTGTATATGTTGTTAATGTCTGTCGCTAATAACATTAGTAGTTGATGCGACATAAAATAAAATAAATTAAAAAAAAAACATTATGATTTAACAATGCTTTAGAATTAACATTGTTACCTGCGTTCTTTTTGACGGTTCATGCTTGAGACGTTTATATCTGACGAGAAGCACGTGAGTTTTTGCGATTACGTTGTATTGTGTTATGTTTTTCCTTTAAAAATAATTGAATAGGTTTTGTTACAAAGTGACAGGGGCAATAGTAAAGGATATTTAATGCTAATTCATGTTGATATGAACTGAAATGTTATATCGAGAGTGAGTGAACGGATCTTTATTAAATTTCTAAAGATTTCCCAATTATTTTCCCTAAAATTGCTACAATAATAGACTGCTTTCAATTGCTAATCAATAATGAAATTATGGTATGTGCACGAAGTCCTGTAAAGATTACGCGTGCTGAAGAAGAATCACATTGAGAGGAAAGTTCGGCGAGATCGGCTACTCATGCTCGAATGTTAAAAAGATTACTTTAGACGACTGAAATAGGAAATTGGGTATTTTCTATATTAAAAACACTTTTTCTATAGACAAGAAACCACTCAAAAGTTATATTTTTAATATTTAAACATTTAAAACACATCTTCCAGAGTCGTTTTTTTATGTTTATATCCTCAAACTTTTCAGGTGAATTGATGCTTCATTATGCGTGTCCAATTTCAGGTTCACGAGGTTCTGGCCTTCAGCTGATGCGATTGACATTAAACTGCTTGTCTGTCAAATGTCTGTCAATTTCCAACGCATTTTATTCCAAAATACGAGTCTTAAAAATGCTTTCTCTAAAAGTTTTGCTTTATAAATATTACACCATTTTGCCTGCTAAACTGTATGTTAAAACCTGCTTTACGATGCACCTACAAACACTCTGGTATAGGGATGCGCAACCTTAAATATCAGGGTGGGGCAATTATATAATTATTGGTTCCTTTTTCCATTAAACTTTATTTACACATGACGTATATTATATTACAAAACAAAGAAAACGCAATTCCTCAAATTGCCAGGTTAAAATAGGAAATCAAAAATTGAAGAAAGTTTGCAAAAATAAAAGGTTTTATTACTTGGAGCGATGGGGCCCCCTTTCAAAAAATTAAAGGGAGGAATAGACCCCCTACCCGCCATTGCGCACACCGATGCACTGTGGAGGGTTTTAACATCTAAATACGAAAACATAACTTTTAAGTACTTTCTAGCCTATAAAAAAAGTTTTAAGTTTTTCGGGGATAGAACAGAAAAGACCCATGATATTTTAAAGCATAAAAAATTCTACGTCTAATAAGGTGTGTAAAATGGTCGCACGGGTGCGGAGGAACTGCTAGAGAAGCTACGGGGTTCTTATCACTTTTGGCACGTGCGTCTTGCTTTTGTCGCGCACAGATTTCTCGACCACCTGCCAGCGGGTGCACGTGGCCTGATTACAAAACAGTTGAACGGTCTGCGCATTGGCAGCGTGACAGTCGCACGTTGAAAGATATCGTGGAAGAAACTGTTCAAAGTGATAAATCTGAGTTTGTTTCCTTATTACAATGGGTGATCAGTTAAAGAATGCAATCCGGTCAAAGATGACGACTGCTACCCGAGTTGCTCGTTATCCAACAGTTGATTGCCAGATTTTTATGGGAATTTGATAAATTCTTTCCGGAGACTCCAAAATATTAGATATACGAAATATAGATATTCATTTCTTGTTATATTTTTTATATGAAGTATCAATTATTTTTAAAGTCTTACAATTGTGTCAGTCATCTTCTTCTTCTTCAGTTTTGGGGACATTAAGTAACGTCTAATGTCCATTGTTTTTCTATCTTCAGGATACTTCGAATGAGTTTAATATTGGATATACCTTACGCCTAATGTACGAATTATGGCCAATGTTCGTAGCCGCATAATAACCAGACGGATTGGGCAAATTTTTGTAAATATGAAGGGATTATTTTAGACTTAAGCCGCTGTCCAAATCTCGTCCCGTAAACCGGTTATAAATTGCAGTTAAACGCAGTTCTACAAATCTCATAAATTGCTGTTAAAAACCGATTATTTCATTTCTGCTCAGATATTTAGATGTACTTATTTTCAAATTTCTGACCACTTTCTCGCTGCCGTTTTAAACTTAGTATGCCACGATCTTTCAAATTTCTTGCATTATCATTCTTTCACTTTAGTCGTTTTTATCTTTTCCTATATTTCTCAACTAAATATATTCAACTTTTCTCTTCCAAAAACTGATGCTAAAACGTGGCAACAGGACAAATGTAGAAATGTAGAAATGTAGACCAACAACGTCTACACCTCAATAAATTAAGAAATGAAATATTATTATTATTATTATTATTATTATTATTATTATTATTATTCAGAGATTAAATTCTTATTGGTTGTATTACTACCCTTTATACCCCTCACCTTTTTAAATCAACGCATCCCAGAGGTTCACTTTAACCAAACTCAACTCTAATATGTGAACTTCCGTAAAATGAGAATGTCCATCACTCGTTTCACTTACAACATCCACTTGCCCATTTCTTTTAATTTCTTTTCACTTAGCGAATTCCAGAGTACTGAGCACAGCACAACACCACGCACTACTGAGTTACACTTAACAATTTACAACAATGATTTCTCATTTTAGATAATAACCCATAATAATAACAAAGGGAAATAATTAGGGAAATTAATAAAATTTAGCATTCTTCAAACAGTATCCCATAAAACATTTCACTACTCAGTACCGAAGTTTCCGTTTGTGTTTGCTTGTTCTACAAAATAATATTTTCGCTCATGATTATGAATTAGGAAATATATTCACATTTTCAATGTGAAATTGTGACACACGGTAAACCATGAATTAATCAAACTCACCAGGAAAAATATATTCCATTTGCAAAATATCCCAGTTTACGTGCTTGTTGTGGTGGTGGTTCGGAAAAATTGCCAGCACTTGAGTTACAGCAGTGACGATGTGGGAAGCCGCGTTTGTGCGGTGGTGGAGATTGAAATTAAAATTTATCACCAGAGGTGTGCGGTTTCCGTTCAGGAACTTCTTTAATGGCTAAAATCTTGAAAATGTTAACACGCAACGATACGATTTCCACTTTTTGTCCGGCACGTAGTTAGGTGAAGGGATTCGCGGTTAAAGAAATTAAGAAAAAAAAAACAATCCCGCGTTAAGTTGCATAACGAGCTCTTGCTTGTCGTTTGGTGGTTTAAGATAGTAAGTAAACAAATTTTACTCGTACAGACTAATGAATTTAAAAACACAACAACTTATAATAAAGTTATTTAATCTCTTGTTGGGAAGAAAATGTGACATTTGTTGAAAAGAAGAAAATTTGGCATTTGACGTGAAATGTTTCTATGCTTCTGGGTTTTACCTCGAAATTGCTGCCGTGTTTCAGCTTGAAAAACGAAACAAAAAAAACTTCCCCTCCTAACATCAATTGTATTAGATTCAATTAAAACTTGTAATGATAATAAAACTAAGTAATAGCAATGGTTCATTACGTTTACAAACGTTTGCATCGTACGTTCCTTTCTCATAGTATAGATAACGTTAATTGCTAAAAACAACGCATGTCATTTACGTTACGTAATATAATGCAGAATTTCTGAGAGACAGGCGATAAATATTATGTTATGACTTTGCCAGTTTCAAAACTAAGGTTAAAAAACTTTCTTACAAATATTTCAGGGCTAATGTGGCCTTTCATTGATGTTTTTCTAATTTACAACACTTCTGTCGAATGTATTCTTTGATGGCAGCTTATGTTTTACCACATCTTCTCTCCAAGCTAATGTTTTCTCTTAAAATGTAAAGAAATAAAAAACTTTGAGATAATGTATTAATTATATTATTTTCCACCTAATTCATTTGTCTTGTACTACCTCAATTTTTTACAATGGCATAGTTAAGACGTTAATAGACCACCGACGTAAGTTGAATCAAGAAATGAGTTCATGATTGATTGCCAATTTATTAATGATTGATATCTAATTTAAAATCAACACGTGATTCGTGATCACTACGTAAAACTCTCATAATGTAACAAGTATCTAAGAGTTAAAATGTTAATGACTTCGAACAATTGGTAGGGTCACTGCACTACATTGTATTGAGTGATAACTCCTTTAGTTCGGTTTTGGGCAAAATGTAATAAAAATGTGCAATTTATGTGAATGTATGTAATAGAATCTTAAATAATATAAAGTTTAGTATAGGGCAATCAATTGACAGGGAGAAGTACGGTTTACAATGAAATGCACGCCGCGGACGTAAGTCAGATCCATAAGGTTCCGGCGGAAAGAGTCTGCTAACACGTATGTGTAGTACTTAAGCTCGCGCCACAAGATGACTCCACTACGAAACAAGCTTGTAAATAGACAATATAATTTTAAAAAATCCAAAAATTAGGTCGATTAGACATTTTTAGACTCAAATGGTGAAATAGCCATTCGAGGCACTATAAATGTATTTTCTATATTGTATTGTCGTAGAATGTGTGTGTACATAATTAATTTCGAGTGTTTATGTGATGTGGTGTATTAATTTCGAGTGACAAATGAATAGACAAGCATTTGTCTAAAAAATATTTTTAGTGAAATATTTGCGGTAGCATTTCATCGCTACATCTAGTGAGACGTCGTACGATAGCCCTTATAATGGACGTTTCCACGTCAGAAGGTACACGGCACTCAAGTCGCATCGCATTGGCTAGTTGTCACCGGAAAAGCTTACGTAAGAACTTCACCACCATGTCACCTATGAAAGAAACTTCTGTCTAACAAATACTTGTTACAACTCTTAAAATGGCAGGCATTGTCTGTCAAACATGCTTCGTGCTAGACACTTTATTTTCATTTAGATTTTAGTTGGACAAAAAATGAAAAAAAAAAACTTGAAGACGAATGAGAGTGAATTATAATATTTGAGTCAGCATGGGCTTTGTTCCAGAAGATGTCGCCGTTGCATGACATTATATAATGAGAATAAGTACAATAATTTGATCTTTGTCTTCCAGTACAAAAACATAAAATTATTTCATAACAAGACAACACGAGTTTATGAAACGGATTTTCTCACCTTTTCTGTTTCTCACAACCGCACACGGAGTATTCTCAATGGCTGTTTTCGTCGCACCATGTTTCTCTTATTCTTAAATAACATTTTTATGTACACTTCTAATATAATTCAAAGAACGTTAGAATGAAGACGAAAATACGAATAAAAACATATTTGATGTTCATAATTTGAAAATACAGAATGTAATATTTGTAAAATGTAAAAGTAAAATTTGTAAAAATTCAAATTAAAGATATAATTTATTAAAGTCAAACATACAGTAACCTGTACATTAATATATATTTTATTTAGGGTAGGAAAAATGAAAACCACAACCAAATAAATATAGTAGATGTAGTTAGTGAGATGGAAGTGATAATTAAACAGAAAGGGAGTAAACAAAAAGAGAAAATAAGTCAATATGACGTCTACAAGCAATAGGGTGATGAAAAACGAATAGAAAGATGCCGACTAAAGGAGTATTTGGATCAATGAATGTCATCTAGAAAACTAAATACACTTCCTAAATACACCTCTACACTTCTACAATTTAATCCCTCATAAGTTTAAAATACTTCCCTACAAATCATTCTGTGAAAAACTTTGTAAATTTATTAAAGTTAAATTTTAATATTTCTTCAGTGTTTCTTGATGTATTATATTATTTTTGTAACCTTCTTGATGTATATGTTTAGCATTACTTCAGTGTTTCCTGTTATGTTATATTGCCTCATATTATCTGCTATACACTTACAATTATATTGTACTTATGTAACTTATTTCAATTTCTAACCCTCGTGTACTTACATTTATGCTTTTTTCTATTGATGCTTATTCTCTTTTGATGTTATGTTTATGATCTTATGTATTTTTCTTGTGGTTAGTCTGAAAAGCAATAATTCAATTACTGAGACTCGCCTTTGTACATTTTTTGTGCAAATGTATTATTATTATTATTATTATTATTATTGTTATTATTATATGGAATGCACTTAAATGAAGACAAACAAGACGCAGGCATTATTCTTGAATTAAGAAATACACCCACCCGTTAAAAATGTATATGAAATATGAAATATAAGTATATTGATTAATGTTTATGTTACGAGTATTATTGGATTTAATGTCCGAGTGCTCATTAAGAGCACATAGTAAGGCAATAACATTGCATGGAAAGAAATACTGCAAGGCTATTTGTTTTATGATTCATGCCAATGGTTAGGCAACAGAAAGTCATTATGATAAAAAGATAATTATGACCGAGGCACAAAATGTTTACATTGTTATATATCTAGTTGGAAAGGTGATTGCGAATTAGTAAAGAAAACTTGTCTCCCCAGTTCACGACATTACATTATTGTTCTAGAACATATTATAATAAAATTCCATTGGCACCGACTCTCTTCTATAGCGAACTAACTTTTAACAACTGAAAACTTTCCTTGCTTTTATAGTTTCAATGAGGGAGATACCAGCAAGCGAAAAATTGTTCAAATGTTCCATTAAAAATAAGAATCGCCTGGCTCACGGTCCTGTAAATTCTGTCGAATAGTTTGTGTGCTTTATAAGATGTTTATTGAGAACACACACATTTGTTCATATCATACGAAAATGCTAATTCTTCTTCAGTAATATTCTCTGTTATTACACCACAGACAATATAGGATGGAAATCAATTATGGATCAGAAAGTTGGGGAAAGTCTCCTTCATTTCTGAACTAAAATATGAAGAATTCGTATCATTCAATAAATGCCCAAAAAGAAAATACATACATTGCCACCTTTTTCTCCAAGAACCTCATTGCAATCCATAAAAAATTACAAATTATTTCCACGAATTTATTTATGATTAGAATATATTTTTACATGTATTCAATAAACACATGATATATATATATATATATATATATATATATATATATATATATATATATATCATTGCATCCCATCAAATTCTGTGATTTCGAACATCAAAAAAGAGCAAAAAATTATAACATCTAATTATTAACCAAGTCCGTCACTCCCGTGTCGACCTCTTTGGTTCCACTTGGAGTAGGGGAGTTGTCATTGGATGAGTGGACGAGTTTGTGTCTATAGAGAAAATAATCATTTTGTAATAAAAATTGAATATTATTCTTTTTAATTTAAATAATAAATGTAATAAAAAATAGCAGACAAGGAAAGACGACGGGTAAGGAGAAGTATAGGAAGCAACTAATATTCAGACCCATTCCGGGCTACAGTTTGTGGCAAACAAGGTATCGTTCGTTGCAAAAATGTATATAAATTGAGCATGGTTTGGGTTGCCTATCAGAAGGGATTTGACAGTGTACCTCACAAATGGATACTAAAGACCCCGAAGATCTATCGATTTCATCATAAACTTACTGAGATTTGAAAGGTTAGGACGGCAAGTAGTAGAAACAAATATTCAGATTAACAGGGTATTCTTCAAGGAGATTCCCTTATTTTGTTTTAATTTGATCTCTAGTGAATTGTTAAAAGCTGTCGTCTGTTAGAAGCTCTGTAGTGAAGAAAGACTAGCCATACATTTCTTTTACATGGATAATCTTAAATTATAAGCTAGAATGAAGAGTTATCCTCTGAAATGTAACGCGCAGCTTAAGGGTTAGCCGTTTGAAGTAGGGATCCAGAATAAAGCTATTTTCACTTTTAAAACAATGATTTACAAAGTGGGGAATAATTGCACGGGTTCCAGCTAAATATATTATTAATAATAAATAAAATAAAAGAAACAACGTTAATTTGAATAAAAATAAATACAGGCGTGTAGAATGTTTACATATAACAATCGATCACATTCTAAAGAATGTAGGAGTATCGAGTCATCTTAACACTTCACCGGTGGTTGCTAAAAATGCCGTGTATTTTTAAGTAGTTGTCAAATTACTTGAGAAAATAAATCTTAGTCGACCGAGATTTGCCCATAACTCTTAAGGACCTCAGAAGGACTTTGTGACGTGACAATGGTGGATTTTCGCCCCAGGCGATAGCACTTGTGAAAACCCAATCTGACGGATGACTGATAAGGTTATTTATCTGAGTGTGCAATAAGATCAATCTCTAATCAATTATTTATCTATTTTTCTGGGATGTATTGTATTTACTGACGCGTTCCTATCATCTCGATTACTTTCAAGGAGCATGGTAACACAAATCAGTGTTTATCCTACCTCAGGCAAATCACAGCAAAAAAATTGTTTGACAAAAATGTTATCTGATGTGAAATTCAGTTATCAGACAATTCATACACTTTCTTCTTCTCGTTTTCTTCAAGAGAACATGAATTGTGAGTATTTGCGAATGATACTTTAAAACAAGCCAGTAACGACAACAGATTTTGATATTGGATAAGATGTATGGTTGCTTGCTACTGTACGATGACATTTCTGTTATCTAACATGCAAAAACGTATTGATTTTAAATGTCATTACTTTGAATAGAGTTATTTCCCGCGGTGTTTAGAGATGAAAAGTCTTTATTGCGGAGATAATTTGGGAAGAAACTATTGTATTTCAGAATTCGTTCTATATAAGAGTAAATGCAGGCTAATTTTTGAAGAATCGATTTGAATTCCTAGGAGAAATTAATCAGATTAATCTTCAATAAAGCAAAACCTAGATCTTAATTGGTTTGAATTGTGAAATTTGTGGGACTGTAGAAAGGACTGCTTTGTATTTAAACCTTAATGAATAATCCTTAAAAAATGTTTTCCCCAGTCAGAGACTTGGAGAAAAAAATCGAGTCAACTTGTAGATGTTGCTCTTCTATTCTATCCAAACGCCATAACCAAGGAGGTAGAGAAACGTTCTAAATACGAGAGTTTGGAAATCGAGTTCAGTCGGATGTGGACCATAAAGCAGGTTATTCCGATAGTTATCGGAGATCTGGGATTTGTTCCGCAAAAGAGTTCTGGGATTTGCACGAAATATTGTTGAGGCTTCCACAGTTAGGCTCCCACAGGATCTGCTTCTTAGGAATCTGATTACCACCTAGAATAGATTTTATATTTCACCAAAAAAACCTTTTTTCCGTAAAAAGATCTACCACCCCTAAGAATCTACTGCTCTAGGCGCCTACGGTGCTTGTGCGTAAATTCTCCTTTAAGTACTGCAAGTACACTTGGATCATGGAAGCGCAGTCTTTGAATAGATGCTAGAGGATTCGTTTTTACTAAACCGAGAATTATGCAAAAGATGAAATAAGTACATGGTTTAGGAAACGGCTTATCGAATAACTTTGCTTTGACTATTCATCGAGTTCTTTCAAACACACAGCATGGTAATTCGTCAAAACAGTTATTTTGCAAGCACACCAATATTACATAGGAAACTTTCAATTTTAACTTTGGTCAGAAAATAATTAATTTTGTTCTTTAGATTCATGAAAGCAAACACACACGAGGGAGAATTTGAATTTATAAAAGTATGTATTTCTTCTCCTTCGAACTGAGGTCTTTTGCGAATTTTTCAATTTTACATGTTCACATTTCTGGATTTGGGCATCCTTGACAACTTAAGATAAATTTACTCTAGATCATATTTTGATTTTTTAAAAATTTACGTCCTGGATAATTAAAAAGTGTTGGATAATATTCAATTGTAACATTCTATTGAGGAGTATCGCCTAAATAAATCCTCCTAAATAATTTTTGTGCGAATAACGTACCCTCTACTTGCTCTGAGGTGATACCTGGGTATATAAAATGTGTATTTTATTCTGCAGAAATATATTATTATTATTATTATCATTATTATTATCATTATTATTATTATCATTATTATTATCATTATTATTATCACTATTATTATCACTATTATTATTATTATTATTATTATTAGTAGTAGTAGTAGTAGTAGTAGTAGTAGTAGTAGTAGTAGTAGTAGTAGTAGTAATAGTAGTAGTAGTAGTATTAAAGTTTTCCGATGCTGAAATACGTAAAAATACTTGTATCACTGTCTTAGTTCAATAGTAGGGTACACCTCTCTTAAGATTATGGTACTAAAATTGGTTCACTTTTTTACGAATTTTGTTAAAATTTAAAACATTCTACATAATTCAAATTTCCATGTTTTTTTTCTTTTGACTATCTTCTGTATATAGAAAACATATTCCATTGCGCACCAACGTGGTAATTGTCAGCGTGTTCATTTGCCCTCGAATGTCTCATATTTCTAGAAAACATCACTAACATCACTGGTGGGTTTTGGAATAAACACGAAGGAAGTAAAACTAAAGTATATGCGCGGTTATTTGCATGAAGGTACTTCACCGCAAGGTCATTTCAAACGATAAGTTAACGGCAGCGAAACGACATGGCGTTAGATGAACAATAGAAACGTGCTAGTCACAAAAAATTGACTTAAATGTGATTTCCACTAATCTTAATACTCTGCGATTACACACAAGTAGTTTCAATAACGACTGTATTTCTTCTTTACATTAAGAAATAATATTGTCAATGATGTATTACTATTATTATTATTATTATTATTATTATTATTAGTATTAGTATTATTAAAGTTTCCTGATACCTTAAATAATATTACCTTTGATAATTTATCAATATCTGTATTTCAAAAATATCAGAAACGTTAAAATGGGACGTTATGTCTTTATTACTTCGACATCCTTTGACTTAAATTAACAATTATTTTAATGGACTATATTAATGGATTGAAGTCTTTATACCGCGAGAAGAACATCGACATAAAAATGCTTTGGAAATTATTCGTTACACAAATGCATATGTAAATCACGAAACCCGAAGTCCGGGGCTTCATCGCCCCAATTCTGGAATGTCTAGTGTCATCTAAGATGTTCAGTGAAGTTCGGTTAGGTGATATCATGCAACTACAAATTTACGATTGACACAGTGAAAGAGAAACTAAACATTTTCTCTCTCACCAAACTTAGAAAAGATTTAACAGCAGCCTGATATACCTGTTTACAATTTATCTGCTTTTCTTCATCACCGTAAAGTACTTCACCTATTCTGCGCAACTCGTAACGGATAATGTGCACTTCATTAGGCTAAAGCGCGAAGTACACTTTGAAGTTATTCCTATCCATCAATTTTTGATAATGTGAACATTGACCGGGTAATTCGTGGATTAGCCAGATTTGGAGTTTAGCTTAAAAAATACACAAACTGGATGGAAACGAAAATTACACAACTGGCTTACAAAAATTAAAAAATATTTGGGATATCACTAAGTTGCTTCGATTCTTACATTTGACCTATAAACAGTGCAAGTTAGAGAAAATATTTAGGAAAGATGGACAAAGCCAGCGAGGAGCCCTTTACATTATTGATTTGAACCATTTGGTGGCTAATGGTCAAGATTTCAACGACCTCGACTGGAGCTCGTGTGTACAACGTGTGATGGGTTACATTGGAACGTGACGCTGTGAGCAACGAACGCTTCGTGAACAGATGGAGAGGGATTCTCTCACAAATAGAGTGCTCTCCCGCAACAGGTGCATTCGTCAAATCGTTGATAACCATCCACCGATAACAACTATTTTCGATCGCCTGTTCATCATTAAAAGGAAGTATAAAATAGTGGGTCCACAAGTATTATTAATTTGAAATAAATGTTGTTGTTTCAACTGAGATTTGATAGCAATTCATTTTTAAGAAAACGAAAACAAAAAATTTCTTCTACAAATTCAAAATGAAATCACATCCTAATGCCAAACATATTTTTCACTTATAAAACGGCTGCTTCTTTTTTATATTTTCCTGTATCAAAATATAGTCACTTTATTTAAAGTAGAAACTTATCACTATACGTACACACGCATTTATAATAAATTGCTGTACTTTTATTTGGTATTACTGGGTAATTTGCTACTTTTACAGAAAATTGCGAAAGGTTTCCGAAACATGTTTAGCGGTAAAAAGCAATTAATAAAATTTATTTTTATTCGTGTAAGGGAATTTCGAATTATTTTCTTAGTCAATAATATTGTTTTTATTTTCTGCTTGAGGTAAATATCAATACTCTTTGGAGACGAACTCTGATACATAATGTACGAAAAGTACGGATTTTGATTTATTGTTTTAAGATATTATTCTTTTGATCCAATTTAATTTATGGTAAATAGAAATGATAACTATAAAGTTACATTGTTACGCTTTACCTTATGATACAATACAATACGGATACACAATACAAATGAAGGGACGTCAAATTATTCTAAACATTGTGATATAGGCTTCACGGTGCCTGACCAAACGTCGGAGAAAGTGTTATTAACCCCAAGAATACAATGAATGAAGTCAAGTAGAACACATGACTAGTTTCATTCACGTGGTAAAACATTACTTTAGGCGAATTGTCAATAAATGTTTTCGCAAGTGTTTGCTGAATTCATGCTAGTACCAAATATCCTCAGATAAGATAGGAAACACAACTACGATCTTAAATTTGTTTAAACATGATTTGGGGCAGAAAGTCAATTCATCATTGCAATTACAATATGCAATTGGCGAAGGTATACACGCTATGTACTTGGGCGTTACCATTTTTATCTCGTTTCTTGAGAAAGTAGAGCAAATGAGATTCAATTACACACAGTTTTAACACTATAAGTTAACACACATTTTTCACGTTGTTCATGTGTATGGAAACCCCAAAAGTATCAGCTCCACAATGCAGACAAAAATAGAGAATTTGCAATATTCAAATTCATGATAAATATCAAGGATGCTTCACTGGTGCTGCCAATCACGAATGAGTGAAGAGGTTATTACGTGTTATCTCAATGCAGTGATTTTAAGCTTTTGAGTCTACCGATATGGTTTCACGAAACGCACTTGTTCCTTTTACCATTTATTTTCCTGAAATTCAACACTTAAATGTCTGCCAAAACAACGAAATGCGGAACGCAATCGAACGTAACTGCAGAAAATGAAGAGAAAACAAAACGATACTATACGACACTGTTTGTAAAATATTCCTTCTAAACACCAACAAATCACCAGCTATACACCCACATTCACCAGTAAACTGACATAATGTGCTCATTTATTGAAATTATTTAATACAATTTAGAACAAAAAATATCAATTTATATAAAAATATTCATTAATTATTATCTAATAATTTCCAAAAATTAAAATTACACGTTTCTAATGAGAATGCTTAATTTCAATTAGCTCCTTTTTAAAATATTATTTACAATAAAACTAAGCCTAGTATAACAAAAATATTACTTACATGCAAAAAATATGAGATATAAATATTTCCATCAACAAAATAAACAAATTACGTACTGAAATCAAAGATTTCTTTTATACGAATTAAATATTGCCATATTTACAAAAAAAACTATTGTAGGGTAGGAATAACGAGAAATGAACTTGAGCACTACAAGTTGGCCATCGAAGCACCAAATTGAGGTATTGATCACAATGAAAACCCGTTGTGGTGTATATCCGAAAATCTCAGGTTTTACACACGTTCACTCAAATTAGGCAAGAATTAAATTTATTTCATTACAATAAATTGCGTATTGTCACAAACCTACGATCAATACAACACATTTACAGTACAATATATTTAAATTATTTAATCATAGATATAAAATGAAATGCATTCACCAGAGATCATCAATATTGTATGGAATAAGATCTTGAAGATTGACTTTCAAACATTTTATATCGCTCAAAGAATAAAATATGTTTCAAATATTGAGAGATGCAAATAGAAATGATTTGCATACAATGTAGTTAATAAAAAAATGTCAGTATGATATCCACGTTTTAACTTTTTAAACACTCCATTCCGCCCACTTCGCTTCGCCGGCATAATTCGGAATTTGGAAATAATTTCTGATAAGAAAATAAAATAGCGTTTTCCAGAGCTCGTTCTAAAGACTACGGCACTGTGCAAATTAACCGCAGGATAAGAATCGTATCGATGATACACCGGTACGTTTCATACAAACAAACTCAGGTGCAAACGAACTGAAAAGGTGCTTGATAAAAAGCAAGCACGTCGGAGTAAAAAAAACAAACAGCTGAAGCGAGCGCGGAATACCGCGCAGGTACTCACTTGGCGGGCGGAGATCGCAGCCGAAGGACCGACGGAAGGGGGAGCGCTGTACTTCGAATGCTGGTCGTGTGTGAGCTGACGTGCTCCACCGCCCTTATATAAGGCCTCGCCCGCCCGCGCATGGCAGCGCCCCTAGCGGCCAGGTGCGCCGGCGGCGGGAGGCGGTACGGCGCGGCGGGCGGATGGCTTATCACGCCTGCGGGAGGCGGCGCACGACACGGTGACTCTCGTTGATGCAGACGGCCGAAGACACCCGATCGCCCTGTGGCAGGGGTTCTAGAAGGGGACGCCGCGAAAATAAACTTTTCTTTTGATGATGACCGACAAAGTTGGCTCAGGGCGTCAACTGATGTCACTGCATTGCCTCTGACCGGGAGGTCCTAGGGTTCGAGTTCCGACGGCGGCAGGATTTTCGCCACTAGTTAAATAGTCAGGGGGAATTTAGGCGATGTCTGGAGGAGAATTCTAGCGGTCGGTTGCTCTGATCGGTAGTTTTCCGTGGTTTCTCCGATCAACACCAGAAAAATGCCGGAGCAGTAGCCTAACAAATGGGCCACGGAGCTCGCGCGATCTGTTCTTCCTCTCCTTTGTCCTATTCTCAATCCTTACTTACATACTTATATGCACTCCATTATCACACGTGTTGAGAGACCAGTCGGGAGCTTAGAGCTTGAACCGGCTGGGGCGGAGCAGATACCTGGCTAGGGAATATCCCCGCAAGCCGTCATCGGTCGACGCTGCATCTCGCCAGCCAGCGGGGAAAGATCACAGCTACCTCCAGCGTTGAAAGCATGCACTACACTTACGGGAATAACCTTAGCAATTTACACGTCAGGAATCACTAATCAGTCAACCAATGGATGATGGCGAAGTCTTTCCAGACGAGTTACGCGACTGCCCTCATCTGTCCAGGTGACGCCGCGGCGAAGCTTGTGATGCCGACGATTCGATCATCTTGGTTGGCGTGGTCGTCTTAAGGGTGTAGTGTCCAGGATGGTGCCCGCTCGGGTTTATGTACTGTGATGCTACGATAGCCCAGATCATTCACATTTTTTTCTAGCGTGAATCATCCGCAATTGCAGGGTTCACAAAGTCATTTCGGTTTGGGGAAGATGATCGGATGATGAAGATGAAGAAGACTGGAAAGAAATAAGAAAATATCGCGCGCTGTGCATGGCTCGTTGTGCAGGGTGCTATTCCGGTATTCGCCTGGAAGTGATCAAGAAAATCACTGACAAGGGCAGAAAATGACAAGGGCGGTCTACGAAATTGATTCCGACAAGAGTCACAAACTCAGTTATACACATCAAGCAAATTTCTTGCGGGTATTCAACCTGCGGTCTCCAAATCACTGGTACGCTTGAGCCAGGGCAATGCCATTAGTCGTTGAAATTAACTACTTTAAAAAATTAACGGATAAGCAAAAAATAATAACTCAATGATTTCTAACAAGAAGGAATTGTTGTAATTAATCGTGCAATGATTATTCAGCAACTGTCTGAAACAAAAGTTTGTTTTATATGGTTTTGTTTGTGTTTTTCTAACACACACACGAGCAGCAAGATTGAAAAATAAAGTTTGCTTTTCTTTCATTAATAATCTCGACTGTGCCTGGTGAATTTTGTAATTTTCATTACTTGATGACACGACGTGATGAGGGACAGAAGAAACGAGATAAACATGCGTGGGTTCATCACAGTATGTATGGGGTTAGAGACCCGCTTGCAGAAACGAAATGCCGACGCGTTTGCATTAGATGTAATTATCTAACGACATTCCTCTTTCTTACTTATTTATTTGATGTTGATGACGCTGATAATAAGTGGTAACAGGGCAGGAATCAGGTTCAAGCTCTCACCCCTCCATTTCCTAAGCAGGTGGTCAGAGTTGTCTGCCAATGCCTTCCACTGAATGAAAGACGATAGGGTGTACATTGAAGGGAGAATGTTCACGGCAGATGAATGATTATGAATGTGATGATGGTTTAAATGGGATCGTGTTAAATGTGATATGCCAACTATGCTACAAACGCTTGGTAAAATATCGATTTCTCAATCGCGATCCAAACTCGATGTTTGTAGGCTGCTGCAAGCCACTGCGTCAGCAAGGACATCCTTTATGTTTTTGTATTCGATAATTTAGAAAAAATTACAAGCTCGCATCGGCTTAATCGAGAGACCAGTCAGGAGCTTAGAGCTTGACCTGGTTGGGGCGGTGCCCCGCTGGTGGGAGATAACTGGTTGGGGAAATCCCCGCAAGCCGAAGTGTAGGT
This sequence comes from Acheta domesticus, assembly GCA_031308135.1. NCBI lineage: Eukaryota > Metazoa > Arthropoda > Insecta > Orthoptera > Gryllidae > Acheta > Acheta domesticus. The sequence continues at coordinate 100,123,193 of JAHLJT010009355.1, read as the reverse complement.
CGGCTCAAACTGCTCGCATCAGGGCATCAACTGATCTCTAGATAAATAGCTAAGTCGAATTCAGCCTCTGTATGGAGGCTGATAATAATAGTAGTAATAAAATTAATAATAATAATAAGAAGAATTATTATTATTATTATTATTATTATTATACAGTAAAACCTCGTTAGCACGAACTCGCTTAACACGAATTTCGCCGTAACAAGAACAAAACTTCTCTCCCGGCAAGGGATTACGGTAATTCGGACATTTATAATACTCGGATAACATGAATTTTTATAACACGAAATAAGATAATTTCGGTCCCTTGGAATTCGTATTAATGAGGGTTTACTGTAGTTGTAATTAGGTTTATTGATGTGGCGATGCTCGGGCCAACAGGACCGCTCTTCCGCCTGACCACATGTCTAACATTACAAATTAGTAAAAAATGTAATATAATGTACAAATATAAAAGTAGTATAGTCTACAAGTAGTAAGTAGTTACACTACTTTTAAATTTGTAGATTATATGATGGGTAGTGTTCCGCAGTTTCTCCAATCGGCTCCAGGCGAATACCGGAGCAGTACCCTAACGAACGAGTCACGGACTGTGCGTGATATTTCCTTTCCTCTTCCTTGTCCACCCTCAACTTTACGCACATTCATACACATAGTTACATGCTCTACACCACGCATGTCTGGAGACCAGTCGGGAGCTTAGAGCTTGAACCGGCTGGGGCGGTGCCCCGTTGGTGGGAGATACCTAGTTGCGGAGGCCGATGTGTAGGTCGGCGCACGATCTCTCTATCCAGTGGGGGAAGATCACCTCCCGCTATAAAACATGCATTACACGTACGGGATCAGCAGTTGACGCGCCCGGAAGTACTAATCAATCAATCACAAGCTAGCAGCTCATGTTTCAAAGGCGAGTTTTTATTATTTCACAGCCCCATTGAAAACGACAAGAAAGGCAAAGCAAGCACTTAATCGTTTTTCTTTGGCAAAACGAAGTGAAGAAAGAGTGAAGAAAATATGCACAGATCTGACATAATTTTATACATTACGATTACGCAAAGATAATACGCATATCTGACGCAGCTGAACTAGAATTGCAATGATGTACAGGGACATCGCATTGGATTTCCGGTTGTCATACGTCTACGTGATGGACTTCCGATTCCGGTTACTTCATGAACAAAGCAAGTAGATGCGTGATTGAGAAAGAACACGTCCCTTTTGGTACGAATATATTGTTCCTGTTCATCCAGTTACCACCGGGGCTGAGTTGATATTTTAACGTTAACCCAGAAATTCCCTAGCTTTAAAATTGCCTCAGAAAGGAGAAAGGATTTGGTATGAAAACATACATACTAGTCGGTCGACTCAAATAATGCGAGAGCGAATCATTTCATTCAGACTAATGGAGTAAAGCGTTGGGATTTACCTCCGCTCTACATAATAATAAAATTAATACGATTTATTACTAACCGCGAAATAACGCTCAAATCTGTTGAATTGTCAAAGCCAGGCAACGTTCAAAGTCGCCGAATGAGAATTACAAAGTAAATTTTCAAGACGAGTTACTTCATCACGGACGATTAAGTGGCCCGAAAAATGACGAAATTGTGGGTCCGACTGACAATAATTTTACTAAATTTTACTGAATATACTTACTCAGATTTAGTACGATTGTAAAATAACTTTTGCAACTTAAATAACTGACATTAAATGATTTTAAATAGTTCTAAACGAATACATAATTTTGTTTAAGAAAATATTGGAGGCTCCTAAGCATATGGTTAGTTTGCATATGTATTAATCTATTAATCCATTCCTGGTTACATGGTCATCAATGGCCATATTTACCAAATACTCTTCACGATAAGCCAGCCTTGAATGTACTGACTGTGCAACGTCCAAATACTCGTAGCCGAAAGCTGCAGATTCATGTATGTTGTGAGGCATGGGTGCTTTCAGCAGCTGTGGTATCTCACAGGCAGAATTACAGTTGCCTCCGCAGTACTGCTGTCAGGGCGGTCTCAGGGTTTGAGTCGCGATGCTGCCAGATTTTCGACACTAGCTAGATTGCTAGGTTCAATTCAACTTTTGTAGAAGAATTCTAGTTGCCGACTGTTCTGACCGTAGTTTTTCGTGTGTTCTCTTATCAATATATGGCGAATACCGAAGTAGTCCATTACACGGATCATGGAATACGCGCGGTCTATCCTTCCTCTTCCTTGTCCTCTTGTACTAACCTTACCCCTTACTTACCCAAACTTACACGCACATGCACCACACATGCTGGGAGACCGGTCGGGAGCTTCAAGCTTATCCCAGTTGGGGCGGCGCGCCGCTGGGAGAAATGCCTTAAGGAGGATGCCCTCCACAAGCCCACGTGAAGGTCGACGCCAGATCTCAGTTTCTAGCGTGGGGAACTCCGCCCCTCCCGGGTTATAACATGCACTTATGGGACTCGTAATAGTTAAAGCGCACAGAAACACTACATGCCAGCCTTCATCATGTTTTTGAGACGTCACAATCAACACTCATCAAAAGGGCCCGGGTATTTATGACATGTCATATTTTTTCTTTGCATTATTATCACGGAAAAGATGCAAGATAAGCATGATTTTATCTACAATTACTAAAATAATGCAATTTTCCTTTGTCATAGAAAGTCATATTTGGCTTTTTTACCCTTTGGTCATTTTCCGTTAATTTTTCATATTATGGTCATATTTTTCCATGAATTTTCGTATTTTTGTCATATTTTTATCTTTTTGATTCCATTTTCGCATACTTGTTTGCAAACGTCTCAAAGATATTTTTCGTATTTTCTAATATTGTTATCTCATTTCTTGTAATTTTTTATTGTATATAATTGTCTGTCTTTCTTATAATTATATGTATGTAAATTTGGAGGGGAAGCTAAACAGACGGACAGAAAGAAAGCGTAGAAAGCATCGGATGCGAAGAAAGTGTTAGTTCAGTCAGGTTTTGTGCCAAGGTCAATCGCTTCTGTGAAATTTATTTAATAATTTTAGCAAGTAGAATTGTCTTCACGGGACGCCGAAGCTGTGAATTGTGAATGTGCTAGATTTTAGAAGTATATTTTCAATATAATTATTATTTAAACAGCGGAAATATTTTGAAGGTTTTGAAAATTTAACCACAAAATTTTAAGTCATATTTATGGTCATATTTTCATATCTTTTAGGCCATAAATGCTTGAAAATGTTTAACAATTTTAGGTCATAAACATCCGGTACATACTCATAAATCTCTTTTAACGATCTCTCTAGTATGCGAGTCTCTTTGCCAGTGAGCGTTGAAGGAAAACCACAAATGTTACGTATCTCCTGTCAGAAAAGGGAGGTACAACAGCGTTAGGGTTAGACCTATAAATTAGGAATATTTCACAAAAATTGCTTAAAAATATGAAATATATCACAAAAAATGAGGGTCATGATCAGAAATATTTTAAACGCAATAACTATCAGTTATTTTGCATGTGATGCATTTCTTTCATTAATAATACATTTTTTACTTACCTTGAATGTAAATTTGCATTGTATGTTAATTAGGCAAATTGCTTAAAAACAATTGTATTTCTTCCAAGTATATTTGGAATTTGATCTTACTGCTTTTAATATTTCAGAATCATATGTGAAAGAGTGTGAAATTCTTTGTCCACCATGTTAATGTTTATTAATATCATAAGTGCAATAATAATAAAACTTAACACCTGTTTCAAGTATCAGCTCATTTGATGATATTACAATATTAATACTGAAATAATGTAGCTCTCGGTTGAGCGAGTTTAGAATATACACATGACGCATACTTGAAACACAATATCAGTCTGTACTTTTCTACGTTTTACGGGACAATTGGGTTATAATACGAGACGTACATTTTTTTAATAAAATATGGGACAAGAGACAACTCTAAAATGCCTAACTCTCATTCTACTCGTACCTATACGCTCACAAAATTAGTTTGACACTTACTCCACACTACCCAAGGTTCTCTACTAACATTGATGGAGAACTGATGGATAATTGACAGAACTGATGGAGTTTAACTCTCGGACGATATTGAAGGAGTAGTGTTGCAAGTATTCACGTTTCGAGTTCATCAAACTCATGGGAATGAATAACTAAATATTTCATTATCTTTTAGGTATTGTCGTGTAATTTACATATTTTTCTCCGCAGTCAGCAAGAACGGCGTTGTTTTGGCACCCAAAAGAGGAATGGCCGCAGCCACGAAGGTTTACATGACTTCTTCAATCGATCTGAACTATTTCTGACTACAGCGCGCCATCTAATGTATGAATAAACTTACTTTTATGCCTTTCAGTTCTTTTCCGGATTCGTCTACTGTCTATCTACCTTTTTGTGCTTCATATCATTCCAAAATATTGAGCGGTAATATTTCTCGTGCGTGTAAGTTCCAATATGTAGCGAAGTTTATACATATCATGAGTGGAAGTTTAAAATAAAGATATGTTTTAAAATTTATATTGACATAATTTATGTACATTCAAAAAGTGATAAAACATAAAGTAACATTTGTATAAATTCAGCGTAAGCTGGTCTATTAATTGTAAAGTTGTAATGTCAGCACATATTGTATTTTAAAATGATTCTTATCCCAGCATTACTCAGAGACGTCTTGTATTGCAGCGTCATACAGTTAACTCCCCTTTGATATTCATAGCTCAAGAAACTTAACAAAACTTAATGTCTTTGATTGGTTTCGTGCTATTCCCAGAAATGCAGCTGGTGTTGATTATCGAAAGGCAACATTTTGATAAACTGACTAGTATAAAGTCATAAAACTCGTTATACTACTTGGAAATTGAAACACACTAATTTTCAAAAAGTTCTAGTTACATTATATTTCAAACTAATGTAACTAAAAGGTAATTTCAGCAAAAGTGAAGTTTTGACTTTTTACAATAACAAAGCTCGAAGGACATGTACTATAAATTCAGCACATATAAATTGAGAAAATTCATCGTGAGATATTTCAAGAGAAGGGGAAAAATACAAGAGATGTATTATTGCAATGAATTTGTGTATTATAAAAAGAAATTGTAGGAATCAAGTTAGCAATTAATTTACAAGTAATATCACATATAGTATTTACCTAGTCAATACATGTCCGAAAGAATTTATTTTTTGAACTATTCACATTTTTTTCATATTAGATAGAAACTAAATATAACTACAATTTATTTTAATTTGCATGCCATCTCTTACATTAAATTTGCATTCCCTTCATTAATTTTTAAAAATAAATAAAATTTCTATTGTTCTATGAAAATGAATAAAATAATAAAGTATCAAAGACATAAGGTATTTGCAGGTCCGCAATACTTGGACAGCGCAGGACAATAATAATAATAATAATAATAATAATAATAATAATAATCACGTCTTAAATACAAGAGTGGAAATCGAGATCAGCCGAATGTGGGGCGTAAAAGCACAGGTCGTCCCGATAGTTATCGGAGCTCTGGAATTTGATCCGCAAAATTTGTGTAAGAACTTGTCTAAACTCCCAGGTAATTCAAAAGACTGGGAAGTACAAGAAATCGCTTTATTTGGAACAGCCCACATCTTGCGCAAGGTATTGTAGAGGCACCGACAGTCCCTAGATCTACTCCTTAGGTAGCTGGTTGCAACGTGGAGTAGACTTTATATTCAACCGACACATAACATCTTTAGTCGTGATTTAGAGGAATAATAATAATAATAATAATAATAATAATAATAATAATAATAATAATAATAACTCCACCTAGGGAGTACACGACCTTGGAGTTGGTGGTGGAGCTTGAGTACCCCCATGAGCCTGAGAGCTATGTCAGTGGTAGCCTAGCTACTGGTAGGGCCTCCCTTGCTGAATAGGTTGAAGGTGAGGGGTCAGACGAAGAAGTACTCCATTTTGAGGAGAGTGGGGAGTAAGCAGAGGGGGAAGGGTCATGAACCTTTGGACTTCCTGTTATCGGCCCATGGAGGGTACAGGAGAGAAACTGGGTTGGCACACCAGGCCACTGATTAGAGTGGAGGCCCGAACCTTGCATTAGCCAGCGAAGGAGGCTGCCTTCAGCAGTCAGTGAAAATCCCGTAGGGTTTAGTAATGCCGACTGGCGATCGGAGGGACCCCTTGCTGGGCCCTGCGGGGGGATGCCCCGAGGCCACTGTGGGTCGCAGTAACGGATCGCAGGAAACAACCCAAAGGTTAAATGTGATCTGTGAACTCGAACTTGCTACCTGCGAATCTTCACTTGAAACCAATGAGCAAAATGAATAGAACAAGCAATGTAATGAACCTTAACGTGCCTTGTTCTACCAATGTCCCATACCTGCTCAGAAACCGAGCTAATGTCACCCTGTCGACATCTGGCTATCCCACGGATGTTAGTCCCAGGGACCCAGAGCCGGCAGTAGCTCGAAGCCATCGTCAGAGATGGACCCGGGATGAATTAATGGAGGTGATGTGGTGCTTTTACTATGCAAAAGCGAAAAATGGGGGCTCAGAAATAGAAGTTTTTAAGATATGGAGAGAGCGGAACCCAGATATGAGACCTACCCTAGACTCAAAGAAGCTTGCCAGTCAACGACGATACATACTCAGCAGTGGAAAATTCACATCAGAACAACTTGCAGACATCCAGAGAAACGCAGAGTATGTTCATCGATCCAACCATCCACATGACGAACATTTAGAACCATCTAATATCCCTGAAAACGATGATCCCCTTCAAGGTTCATCTCTTCCAAATGAAACATTCGTCAGTGGTGAAAATTCATCTGGCCATGAGTCACACGATAAGGACATGATGCGGGACCTCCTCCGACGCGAGATAGAACGAGTTCGTCTACTTCCATTCGAATCTCGTGCACCGTTGAGGAGAATTTACGAAAATGCTAAAGCTAAGAGAGTGATAGAAACAGCGAATTCTGTCTTAAATGAGGTTGTACAGGCCTCAAGTAGAGATCTAGATATTACTGAAATCAATCACATCGTGTATGCAACTGGATATCTAGTATCTCAGATAATCTTGGGGCCAGCCAAGAACACCGATGGCCGACAGCCAGACAGAGTAAAAAGCTCCGTACCTCCATGGATGAAAAGAATTATGAAGCGGATAGCCGACACACGGCGTGAAATATCACTCCTAGCCGAGGCATCTTCTAAGTCAAACCACACGTATAAAGTTCAACAAAAAATACTCCATGTTGAACAAAAATTCCTAATTGACAATGACACAACAAGGCTAATAGTAGCTGAAAAGCTAAAAGAAAAAATCCAAGCATGGGCTCAACGAATAAGACGGTACAAACGTAGAATCGATTTCCGTGTACAGAACCGGTTGTTTGAAACAGACGCGAAGAGATTCTATCGCAGTCTGACTCAAAAACCGAATGGCAATGCAGCCCCTCCTTCAAAAGATGACGTCGAAACATTTTGGTCAGGAATCTGGGAGGAAACCAGATCGTACAACAAAGACGCATCGTGGCTCCAATCTGAAGTTGATGCTGCCAATGGACTCGTGGAAACAGTGGAACATGTTCAAGAATTCTCGAAAGAGGACCTATGCCAAACAATTAAGAATATGGGAAACTGGAAATCCCCTGGGGTTGATAAGATCCAGATTTATTGGATTAAGAAATTAACAGCAATACATTCTCATCTTGCAAAGGCTGTTAATAAAATTTTAGAAAACCCTAACGAACTCCCCGAATGGCTCACTCGCGGCATCACGTATTTGCTACCCAAAGGAGGAGACAGCTGTTTGGCGAAGAACTACAGGCCAATTACTTGCCTGCCAGTTATGTACAAACTTATAACTGCAGCCATTGCTGACAAAATGTATAGGCACCTAGAGAAGAACCATCTGTTGCCAGTTGAACAGAAAGGATGTCGTAAAGGTTCCTATGGCTGTAAGGAAATCTTGCTTCTGAATAAAATAATTTTGAATGATGTAAAGAAACGAAAACGTAATTTAAGCATGGCTTGGATTGACTACCAGAAAGCCTTTGACAGTGTACCACACGATTGGATTTTGAAGACCCTGGAGATCTATCGATTTCATCCTAGACTTGTTGAGTTTTGCAAGGCTAGTATGAAGTCGTGGAGCACCAGGTTACTAATCTACAGCGGAAAGGGAGTAGTAGAAACCAGAAGTATTCAGATTAACAGGGGAATTTTTCAAGGAGATTCACTATCCCCTCTGTTGTTTTGCATTAGTTTGATTCCTCTGTCAAGACAGCTGTCGCACACTGACTTTGGTTACAAGCTCCATGGTGATGAAAGGCCTGTATCACATTTATTTTACATGGATGATCTTAAAGTGTTTGCTAAGAATGAAGCGATTCTCTCCCAAATGCTGTCTGTCATCAGTGAATTCAGCAATGACATCTGCATGAAGTTTGGTCTTGACAAGTGTGCAAAAGTCAACTTAAAAAGAGGCAAAATGACAACGTCAGAGAACATTGAAGTTGATAGACACACTGTGATTCAAGATCTTGAGCCAGGTAAAACTTACAAATATCTGGGCATTGAAGAATGTGAGACCATCTCGAACGACACAATGAAAGAGAGAATTCGCAGGGAGTATTATAGACGAGTGAGACTTGTCCTGCAGTCCGCTCTGAACTCAAGGAATAAAATATCAGCAATAGGTAGTTTGGCGGTGCCTGTAGCCGAATACAGTTTCGGACTAGTAGACTGGACTGAACAGGAAATTCGCATCATGGATCGAAAAACCAGAAAACTGCTTACAATGCATCATGTCGCCCACCCCCGAGCTGATGTACATAGACTTTATGTGTCACGTAAGGAAGGAGGAAGAGGCCTGAGACAAATTGAAGCCTCCTGGCACAGTGCAATAACCGGGATGGGAAAGTATGTAGTCAGCCATCAAGATGACCCACTAATGAGGCAGGTCATGAAATCTGACCGAAGAATGGGAAACAGAGGCATTGTAAGTGTAGCGAGAAGCATTGCGAACAAGACTATGCAAGACACCCAGAATGACAGAGACACTGAACTTCTGATGCTACTTAACATGAAATTTGAGACACAGAAAATGTTAAAGAAATCGTGGAGAGACAAACCACTCCACGGACAATACCTAAAAAGAATGGACAAGGTGCAGATCAATAAAGATCAATCATTTATGTGGCTTAAAAGGGGAAGAATGAAGCCAGAATCGGAAGCACTTGTAATAGCTGCCCAAGATCAGGCCTTGAGAACACGACATTATGATAAAGCGGTTCTCAAAATTTCCCAAGATGATAAATGCCGCATTTGTCAGGAACACGTAGAAACCATTGATCATATTGTCTCAGCTTGTCCAATTCTAGCAAAGACCGAATATTTGAAAAGACACGACAGGGTGTGTAGCTACCTCCACTGGCAGATCTGTACCGCCCTCGAAGTTCCAAACACATGCCCCAAGTGGTACGAACACTCACCGAAACCGGTGACGTCTGTTGGATTGTGTACGATATTGTACGACCAACAAATTCAAACTGATCGCACGATAGCAGCAAACAAACCGGATATAGTCATCCGGGATATGGAGAAAAAATCATGTTTACTTGTCGATGTTGCTGTACCTTGCGATCAAAACGTCGTTACCAAGGAGGCAGAGAAACGTCTTAAATACAAGAGTTTGGAAATCGAGATCAGCCGAATGTGGGGCGTAAAAGCACAGGTCGTACCGATAGTTATCGGAGCTCTGGGATTTGTTCCGCAAAATTTGAGTAAGAACTTGTCTAAACTCCCAGGTAATTCAAAGGACTGGGAAGTGCAAGAAATAGCTTTATTTGGAACAGCCCACATTTTGCGCAAAGTACTGTAGAGGCACCGATAGTCCCTAGATCTACTCCTTAGGTAGCTGGTTGCAACCTGGAGTAGATTTTATATTCAGCCGACTTATAACATCTTTAGTCGTGATGTAATGGAAAAATAATAATAATACTTTGCTCACATTTTGCGCAAAGTATTGTAGAGGAACGACAGTCCCTAGAACGCTTCTTAGGTAGCTGGTTGCAACCTGAAGTAGATTTTATATTCAGCCGACATCTTTAGTCGTGATATAAAGGAATAATAATAATGACGTCCTTTTGGGCCCCGGCCCCGGGTCGAGATCGCTAAGAGAGAAGTGTCGTGGCGATCTCAGATCGTAGGGTCGCGAGTTCGAGTCCCGCCTCGGACATGGGTGTATTGGTGTGTGTCTATGTGTGTGTGCTGTCCTTTCACCCCTCCCTATCGTCATCATCATTTCATCTTCCAAACTCCCAGGGCTAACAACCCTGGGAGATAAAAATAGGATTCAGCTAAATGCTGATCCCCCTAATGACGTTTCTTGCCCCGCCACCGATATGTTTCTGAGCTCCGGTAAGGCAATTTGGATGTACGCGTGGTCCGAGGCGGCCTAAACGCGAACAAAAAAATTACGACCATTTGATTAATTAGAAAAGTGTCCTATTTAAAAAATGTTTGATCTGTTTTGTGTAACGAAAAAATAATTAAATAACAAAAATTGGCATTTTAATTTTTTCACCGACGAACAATGTTGAATGGATGCTTGTCTTCAGAATTCATAGCACATTCCATACTTTACCCGAGCCCTACGTAAGCTACTAAACGTACGTGAAGAAAAGAAATAGCGAGAGGAAACAGCAAAAAGAGGCAAAGAGAGATGGAAAATGAAAGAGACAAATAGAGAGGAAGAGTCTAAGCGAGAAGAGAGGAAGAAAAAAGAGGAAAACAGAGAAAAACGCAAAGAGAGAAAAAGACAAAGAGAGACAAAGGCAAAGAGAAAGATAAAGAGGGGAGAGAGAAAATCGTAGAACGAAGAGAAAGAGAGAGGGAGGGAGAAAGACAAAGATGAAGGGAAAGAGGGAAATAGAAAAAGACGAGAGAGAGGGAGAGAGAACTAACGGTGTTGCAACAGTACATACTTTCTCGCATTATTTATAACTTTTGAAATTTTTGAAAATGTAGAAAGTGCAACGAAAATGAGACCTGCACCGTGTTTGAAAGAGTAACTTAACCCGATAAATTTAAAAAACAAAAACAAAAATATTGTAGCTGTTTTTGAGAAAATATTAAATGCTTTAACTTCAATCATAAATTACGAGGGAAAATACTAGTTTTTTTAAAAAAAATTGTACATGTTCTTCAATAGAGTAATTTTTTAGAATTTTTCATTTTTTTAGGATAAATGTTACTTAAGAAAATCATTTTTATTCCCAATATTGTACTGTCGCAATATCATTTTTTAATTTTCGAAAATACAGTAAGTTTCAAAAATACAATAAGGGAGGTACATACAACAAGGAGAGAGACAAGGCAAAGAGAGACAGACAAAACAAAGAGAGCGTATAAGACAAAGATAGACAGATAACGAAAGACATAGAGAGAAAGACAGAGGAAAAACAGAAAATGAAAAACAAAGAGAGGACAGAGAAAGGGAAATACAAAGAGAAAAATGATAGAAAGAGCTGACAGACAAAGAGAGAGAGAACGAGAAAAAGGCTAAGAGAACGAGACAAAGGCAGAGAGAAAGATCCAAAGAGAAAGAGAAAAAGACAAAGAGAGAGAAAAGTCAAAGAGATAAATGACAAAGAGAGACAGAGAGAGGAAAGACAAAAGAGGTAGTGGGAAAGACAAGATAGCGAGAGAAAAGACAAAGAGAGAGAGAAAAGTAGACAAAAGAAGTAGTGGGAAAGAAAAAAGAGAGAGGGAGGAAAGACAAGAGAGAAAAAGGTAAAGAGAGAAAAAACAAAGAGAAAGAGAAAAAGGACAAAGCGAATCAGAGATGTCAGAGATGACAAAGCGAGTCAATCGATGCAGAGAGAGAAAAGAAAGGGAGAAAGAGTGAAAAGACAAATGGATAGAAAAAAGACAAAGGGAGAAAGAAAATACATAGGTAGAGAGAGAAAAGACAAAGTGAGAGAGAGAGAGAAAAGATAAAGGGAGAGAAAGAGAAAAGACAAAGGGAGAGAGAGAAAAGGCAGAGAGAGAAATTACAAAGAATGGAAAAGAGAGACAGAGAAAGAGAGAGAGAGAGAGAGAGAGACATTTGGCAAATGAAAAACCGATTGAAGACTAAAATGGCTGTACTACACTTACATCTTAATCATTTCCATAACTTAGCATATCGAAGCCAATAGAAATTATTCATGTAAGTTTCTTTGCATTTGCAAAAAACCTAAAAATTTTCCAGAAAGTTTTGTTTCACCTCTCTTATTTTTCTACTGTCACATAAGCCTACCCTGTTAATTTTTTTGTATGTCAACCAATGACGACAGGGAAATTCGATAAATATGGAAGGAACCACTTGAAATTCCCGTTTTCCTTCCCCAGTCAGTTGGGACACACACGAAAGATTAACGCTTTGCATACATTGTTTAACAGCCACGTAGCCACGGACGGAAAATATTAACTGTTCTCAAAATAAAACAACTGCATGGTATTTCAACCATTATCTGTGTTGGCATAAACTTTCAGGGAAGAAATGAAGTTTAATTGATACATTTCTTTGAGATCTAAATAAAAATCAATATGCTTCCGAATAATTTCAAGTACATATTCGTAAATGTGATGAAAATATATAAAAATTATTATTAATAACTATATTATCTAATTGTAAGTTGATGTACATATTAAAAAATAATAAAAATAGCCAAAAACAGCTGTTGCCACACTCTTCTCTCAATTCGTAAGTCTTAGTAAGACCTATTATCGATATTCGTCACATTTATTGTACAGACGGCCATCGAAGTGGAAGAGTGGTAGTTGCTTTCTAACATCCATCTAACTAGAAGCAGGAACAAAATGTTTTACTAAAGTACAATGGGTACAAAAAAAGCTATGATGTGGGTTGTATAACTGGTATACTTACATATACATTGTTTATCCATTTAGTACAATTGGGTAAATACAGGGTAATGCTATTAATGACCATTTGTTTTCGCACAAGTTGTGATTTTTTCAGATAAACTTTTGCCTTTGAACATTATTGTATTTTCAGCGTCTTATGTATTGTTTTAATATTCGACCGCAGGGACATGACCGGCTTGATTCACTAGAACAGGAAATGTATTAAGCTGCTATTCCCAGCCATTCTCAAGTCGCTTGTTATGGCCAGGAAACTTCCGCGTCACGTATTACCGCATAATTCTATTCGCAGAACAAAGAAAAAATTTGGTTTTCCTTGCGGACACTGACACCTGCGTCATTGGAAGTAGACCGCTTGTATTTCGCAGACAACTTTTCCTAAACCTTTTACCCACCCAAAAAGGCTTAGCCCGATTTCATCCCTTTCTATTGCCCTCTTGAGTACAAGGAAGAGTTCGCCTACGTATCAGAGCTTCCAAGATCGCCCTTTTGCTTTCATACTTGAAAAATATGAAAAAAATTAGAACAAATGCACTTTTTAACGTCGTTGATTTTTGTATTTTTACTGTTGTATTATAATCTTCAGACAGAGAAAGGAAAAATGGTTTTAGGAATACTTACGGTTTTTGGAAATCGATTGTAACGATTGTCCTTAATTTACTGAAATTGTTTTCTACGAATGGGCCGCTCCAAGGATGAGGGAATAGAAGACCATAGTCTTTCCTTAAAATTTACAAAATTAAAATAATTATATTTTAGTTAGATTTTATATGCCCTTCAAAAGGTCACCTGTGTTCAAAGTGACTTACGAGAACATGTGTTTGCGATACTCATGAATGGAAACTTAACCAAAACATTTCCTCCTTCCTCGTCCCAAAACACTGGCCGGGATGCAATCGGGCTCTGCGCTTTCAGGTAGCCAATGTGAAAGGGGATTAACTGGAAAGTGGGTGGGAGGGAAACCTAGCCGTGAATGCAATCGGGCGATTCCTCGTGACATCGTCTAACACTTGCTGATGGGATGCTACTCGATAAGAATTACTCGTAGGCAGGGAGCCAAGCTTCCTTCCTGGGTGTCTCTCCGTGTCCAGAATAAGGATGTAATGTAGAGTAAGGTAGAATAAGGTAGAGTAAGGTAAGAGTAAGATAGTAAATGCTGCGCACCGTCGTAGGACGTATGGAGTAAGAAAGCGCTGCAATTATGTATACTACGAGTACTATGCAAGCAGCGCAGTTACATTTGTAACAAACTATTCCACATACCTTGAGTTGTAATTTAGAAGCCGCTCATTGGCAATAATTGTAGTGTTTTTTCAGGTTCTCTTCATACATGCATCCACAACTAGTAATTAAAATTTTGTTGAAGTGTTTTATGTGTGTACCTTTCTTTCACCTACATGCCCGTTACAGTCATCTTTGTAGAGAAAGAAAAAAACTTATAATACTTACTAGTTATCTTGTACACCTACTGAACTACACAAACACACGAAGTAGCAGTTGCACAGATCTTCTCTCCTCACTGACCTTGATTCTTGAAGTCACACTTCAGCACTTCAAGAGCGTCACAAAATCAATCAAATCTAAGCAATATCGGTTTCTTTAATCGCTATCTGCTTCCCTCCAACTTGCACATCAATGTTGAAATATCTCCAGCCCATGAAAGTGGATACCTCATTGTTTCTTCGCCACAAATGTCTTCTAGTAGTATCACAACTTCTTCTTTCTAAGCAAATTTATATATTTGAAAGACCGAACCTTATATCAATTACTTTGTATCGTCACTGCCTCCAAAACTGTAACCTATTCGAGCTTAGATCGACGCAGAAAAGTGGAAATAAGGGTCTTTTGTAACCAAAATATCTTTAATTCACATCAACTTTACAGTCCCTCTCCTACATTGCCGCCTTTTCCCTTTCATTTAATAATATACTCACAAATCTTAGGATATTGGCTGAAAACTATGATTAATATTTACGATGAATATTTAATGAGAGAGTGAAACGTTTTATCACAGATTACGGTACACAAATACGAACTCGTATTTATAAATAATGTCGCGAATGAGAACTGAGCTGAGAGGCTTACAAATGTCCGTGATCTCAGAACACTGACAATGTTTTTGCATAACTGTAGTCAACATTACTACTAATTTATCGGCCGATTCAAAAATTAGTTGCTAGCAGTTAAATTAATTTTCAGGCACCATATGAAAATTTAAAATCTTTTTTGTAGTTCAGTACTATTTTGTTCCAGAAATTCATATCTTGCGGTCTGACACTATATAAAAATTCTTCTACTTATTAAGATATAATTCATCAAAGGTTCAATACTTCAAGCAGCAAAGACAGTTCTTTAGTTTTGTCAATTAGAAAGTAGTGTTTAGAAGTTAGTTTTGTCAATTAGAAAATCCTTAATTCAGGTGAATTAAGATCAGAAAGAAGATGACTAACTTACTAGAGGTGGAGGGCACTACATCCCGAGCAACTAGCGCAAGATTTAAAAGTACGTATGGTGAAAAATTCCAGATGGACGGTACGTCACTGAATATCTGCTCCATGATGTTTTTTTGGGGAATCAGTTGACAGTTAATGTCCCAAATTTAGCATATTAATTCCCGTTTCCTCTTCTAAAGGAAACAAACGATCCATCAAAAAGTAATAACGTATCATTCAGGTTTCAAATTATCAATTAGGAGTAAAATTAAACATTTTTAATCGAAAGTATCTTGATTTTGTAATCGTATTTCATTAAATTTGCAAAATTGCGTTAACGTTCAACGTTAGGGTTAGGAAGGTTAACAAAGAAATATTCTTCTGTTAAAAGAACTGTCCTCTCGTTTTGATAATTTACAGAAACTTGTTAATTTATTTCACATTATTGCTTCATACAATCAATAACTGAATGATTTAATAAAGCAACGCAACTCAACACTCAACAAAAACTAGGAAAGAATTCGGCATTCAAAAGAATTTTTGCTACTAAGTAGAAATGTTTATAGAAAGCAGAATTTAAAAATAAAATAAACATGAACCAGTAAGAAATAGTGAATAATATAAACATAATATAAATCTAAGTTGTTTAAAAGAACAAATCTTGAAAAAATATATTCACTTGAAGCCACTGCTCGACTCCTTGCGCAGCATCAGCTTGCGCGTGTACACATCCTTTCTGGATTTTTTTTTATTTTGCAAATTTATAACTTAGAGTCGCTTATCGCATCCCAGATTCCATTTGCTACGATCTTTCCAGTCGTTTTCTTGCAGGTTTCTTCCGTCCATCGCTTTATTTACTGCATCCTTCCAAAGTGTCCTCGGTCTCCCTCTTCTTCTTCTTTCTGCACGGGTCCATTCGATCATTTTTCGGTCACCTTCCCTCATCCATTCAACGCTCATGCCCATACCATCGGAGGCACTTTGCCTCCAGTGTCTAAAAATCCCCCTCTGGATTTGGAGAGGAAATGAAAGCGGAGTCAGGAGAATTTGCCCGTGTTCATAGGAGGGTCGGGTTCCCTAGACGGACAAGTAACTTGTGCAGGCAAGGTTGACCTGCCTGCCTTAATGAATGACGATATGAAAAGAAAGGTACGTGGCTATATGAAGCTAAAATACAACTTTGAGTGACTGGAAAGTCCAACTCAAGCATTCCCTATTCTTATTTCGTTTTCGCCTCTTCCCTCCAAACACTGTGTGTCGAATATGGTTGTATACGTTTTGTATCGTTCAGACTTTTCTTTGTCCCATCGCCATTATGAAGATGCGCTTTGCCCGATAAGCACACCATTATACGAGATATTCCCGAAAATTTGAAACAGTGCACACTTAAATTCTGCTACAATGGATGGGAAATAAATATGGGGATAGCATTTACGAAATCTCGTGTAGACAGTAGCTTTTGTCTTGTTTCGAAGGTCAAGTGTACACAATCAATTATATCGGAATAAAAGATTAGATTTGAATAACAAACAAAACGTCTTTCTTTAACGTATCAAAAGCCGAAAAACGAAGCTAAAATTATGCAAGACAAAATATCCTACCTTTCAATGAAGGTCCAATCGAAATGGTTTAATCATTCTCAAGATTAGCCAAAGAGACAAAAATTGTAAAACAGTTAGGATGATTATATGTATGCATGTATGTATGTATGTATGTCATTTTAGGGTGGGATTAATTTGATTTTTGCCAGCCGGCGTTGCCAGGCCTGGGGACTGTTTTTATTTATTATCCACGCCTGGGCGAAAGGGAGACATAGCGAGCATGATGCATCCTTATCACCGTTACTAGCTTTCTTGGCCTGCCTGACCTTTTACTTTCTCGCCTTACGAATACTTCGTACGAAGAGAAAGTTATGTAATCGTGCGCCGGAAAACGTCGAATTTTTTTTCGTCATACATGTATTGAAACTGAGATAGACATACATTTCTAGATATGCAAGAAAGGTACAGCTTCATTTTTGTCCCGGCCAGTAATAGAAGCCACCCGAAGGGCATACAGGTTTTATAACATGCAAATAACAAAATGAGCAAAAAAAGCTTTTTTGAAATCACACAGATGAAGTTCAATTTTATTAACATACTTTATAATTCCACTGGCTGTGCCTAATGTAGGCAAGGGAAACGAAATATTTCAAGAAATCGAGCCGTAACTGTTTTTCTCCTTCACCGCTTACTTAAAATCTAGGAAGCTGTATTTGAACTCCGGTCTCCAGAGATGAGAAGCTGCCGCCTCCATAACGTTACAGAACACTCCTCCTCCACTATTGTTTCATTATATTAATTAATTATTCCGTGTTTCCTGGGCGCGTCAATGACTAAAGCCATTACAACAGTAAAGGTAACGCGTGTTTTATCGCGGAAGGCGGCAGTGTTCTTTCCCCGCTGGATGGCGAGATACGGCGCCGACATACATGTCGGTTTGCGAGTTTTCTCCATCCAGGTTTCTCCCACGAGCTGAGCACCAGCCCATGCGGACAAGTTCTAATCTTTCGACGAGTCTCCCGGCGTATGGTAGTGTAGTGTAGGTGTGTAAGGAAGGGGTGAGGATGGGATAAGGAAGAGGAAGGAGTGCAGTGACATCAATTGATGCCCTGAGCCACCTCAGCCGATGTATTGTTCCATATTCTTTCTATTTGAAATCGATCACTTCCACTTACATCCAAATTTGACTTTCGAAAATTTGTCCTGTGCTTTAGACTAGACTATGAGACTATAGATACAAATAGACTATGCAAGTACTCGTATCTAATATTAATGTAACTTACTATGCATTTGACAATTAATAAAGTAGAAAACAGAGCCACGAACACGGAAGGAGGTTTGTGGGCCACGAAAATTCATCGATACTCTGTTTAACGTGACTTTACATTTTAAAAAAATGAAGTAAATATGTTCGTTAACATTTTACAACAAGAAATCAGTAACTTACTCAATTAAAACGTGTATACATCAATTTATAAAAGTTGCAAACATTTTCCTTTAGAAATAGTTAAAAATTAAATTACGTTTATTCTTGTTTTATTATGTTGTTAACATGTCAAGGAATACATTAATTATTCTGGTGGAACAAGAGTACTCCGGAAGTTTTTGCTCTTACCTAAGAAGATTGTGTTTTCCCCCAAAGGTTGAAGTTTAAATACCTATCACAGTCTCAGAGCGAAAACATATTAGTAATTTGTTTAGCTCTTGCTTAAGAAAATAGTTTGAAGCAAAAAACTAAGCGGTTATTCCTTTAGGTTACAATGTAAATACCTTAAGCAATAGTAACATTAAAATATCCTCATGATTTTCCCCACAAACACTTACGAAAGGATATGATGTTGGAATATGACTCAATGGAATCATAAAAAACTTTTCTGCACATTTCAAACAGTTGCTCTTGATACTTTTCCTTCTAACGTCACGACAGATTCCGCGGTAACGCTGTGAGTAAACACTCTAAATACAGTTCTTGTAACATAACCGAACACATTCTAAGAGGTTCTAGTCTAACCACAAGTTACCAGTATTTATTCGGTAAGTTTAATATTTTGTGAGAAATAAACGTGAGTTTTTCTATTGAAAATTCGTTTTCTGGATCATTATTACCATACTTTCTCTTCTTACGAAGTAAGGCCAATAAAATAAAAATGTTAGTGGAAAAAGGAGCCGCGAGGGGCCTAAAAATGTTGTTGTCCCCTCTTGTTTTAGAGTGCGTGGACCGAAGCTTAACATTACTAAAATATTTACTCACGCATCGTTCCAGCCTAAGATGCTGTATCACTCAGTTCAGGGATTGACTATTAGAAGTTGGATTCCAGAATAAAGCTATTTTCAACTTTAAAACAATGATTTACAAAGTGAAAAACGTTCGCACGGGTACAGCTAATCTTAAATAATTCCTGTAAATCCTTCTATTACTACATCCAACTCTTCACATATCTTTCATGCTCTCCGTAGATATTTACATGGTGGCAGCCGCTGTCAAGAAGACGATCGGCAACTGCCTAACTTCTTGCACACGCTGCTTGGCGATGGGGCTGAGAATGCCCGCCGTGACGTCGCGAAGAGAGACCGGAACGCCTAGCAGGCAAATCCATTCGGAAATGAGCGATGCAGACGACATAAATGGGCAGTTAGCGGAGTGTGTCGAGAAACTAAAGGGCTCAATTATGAGCCAACGTGACTGCAAACTGAAATTAGCCCGTGGGCAGAGGCAAATCCCAACGATTCATTGATAGCCTGTGACGACATGTCTGTTCGAGTCATTCCTTCTTACGATAATGACGCAGCTAGTGCGTATTGAATTTGGTCTTAGATTCGGAGGATTGACGTCAAAGATATAAAATAGCCAATTTGTAAAAAATAAAAATTCAATTTCCGGAGTTGAGGACCGTTGTTGGTTAGGATTTGTTACAGAAAACTCTGTCTCGTTTAGGGTACCATTTATGGAATACCAGGACCAGTTAACCCTTACAGGAGGCCCAAATCGATCTTCATGAAGGGAGCCTTACAATACAATTCACTCCATTATTTTTCATTAGGAACGGAAAATCTAAATTTGATTGTAAACTCAGGAAGTGATGCCAAACAATATTGTCAAGAAAAAAATATTTTTATTTATATTATTTTTGTGAAAAAATTATGTAGTACTTAATTGTTTATATTGAGTCCAAGTGGTAAAACGTAAAGACACAAAAAAACTACACTATTATTGTACAAAAGTGTATTAATGAATTCATAAAATCGCATACAACAAGATCTAAACTAAAGAATGTTTGTTGAGAGCCATTACTGGTCATGATTTTATTTATAAACAGAAATATCAGATAATAACACAATTTTGACTCGTTTATGGTTGAAAAAACATATTTTTTCTGTCAGTAGGAGAATGCGAAACACTCGTGTATTGTATTATTGATTAGAGTAACCTAGTTTATCCACATTTCCATTTCCATGAAAAGTAACACGAAAAACTTTGAATTTTAAAATATTCACATATTTGTACTGAAGGATCAAAACAATTTTATTTTGACGATTCATAACGATCCATATGTTGTATTACATACTTAATCTTTTCGAATAATATGAATTCATATAAGTATTTATTTTCAAAACAGAGAACGAATGTCAGTTACTTCAAGGAAACGACGTTTCACCTAATGTTTTTGTAAATTATTAATACATTTTATATATATATATATTTATTATATTTTATTATATTATATATTAATTTGATATTAATATATTTATTAATTTTGACATTTCGGTAAACCCTTTTTGGCATCAGTTTAATTTCGGCAGCTTTCTACGTATTTTGCTCGTGTTCGTGTGTGTACGAATCAAAAACCAAATTACTGCTTTGTTTTTCTGAGCAGCAGCAATCGTTGATGTGTGGTTCATTGTCAACAATGTCATCTCTATAGGATTTGTCTAATACATACCCATTTAAGATTTCAGATATGTGATTATCAATTTCAAGTTTTTCGAATTTTACCAGCAAAACGCCGACCAGTATTTCTAGGAACTGTATCTATTCTACTTTTACAAAAGCATTTTTACACAGCCGTCATTTCCTGCATCTTCGAGCATCTACTGTCCTTAAGCTATATGAAAATCTAGCGGTACAACAGCACGTACTTTCTCGCATTATTTGTAACAGTTACGAAATGTCATACCAGATGAACATAAGTCTACATGTGAGGAAATATTTCTTTTACATATCCTTTATATCACTAAACTATTTCTCATGGGTTGGGAAGGAGATATAGGACATCTGTTCTGAGATATTCGATAAATTTGTAACGAAGTACTGTCTGTCACCAAGCTTGGACATAAGGTCCAATGTCGAATCGCGTGAGGAAATTCGTGTTGGGGAATTCAGCAATGACCGACAAACACAGCTTAACACGATTCAATTTTTGATATATGTAAATACAAGACTCCCGGATGATAGTGCTTTTAAGAAGGAAAGTTTCTATCAGTGTAACTGCCTGAAGCAAAGTTAACTGACTACGAAAATATCCATTTCTTTATCGAGCGCATTCTCCTTGCAAAGGGATGTTCATGGGCCGCAGTCTCGTGCACGATGAGAGACATGATATGCCGCATGTGACAATCTTCTCCTCTTTCCTTCTATTTTTATCTTTCTGGCTTTTTTGTTTTGTTTCGGGCTTCCTTCATGTTTTTAATGGAAATTGCATGGACTCCCTTACTGTATGGGGCCCGCAGCTGCCTCCCCGTCCGCCCCGTGATTTATCCGGTGCTATGGAGTCATTCATTTCGAAAATCAAACCTACTGAGATGGCTCAGGACATTGATTGATGACACTGCAGTGCCTCTGACAGGGAGGTCCTAGGGTTCAAGTCTCGACGGGGGCTGGGTTTTCGACACTACCTGAATAGCTTGGTCGAAGTCAGCCCTGTCTGGACGAGAATTATAGCGGTCAGCTGCTCTGATAGGTCGTTTTCTGTGGTTTCTCCGATAAGCATCAGGCAAATGCCGAAGCAGTACCCCAACAAATGGGCCACAGACGCGCGCGATCTTCCTTTCTTCTTCCTTGTCCTATCCTCGTCCCTTGCACATACACTTACAACTACTACACCACCACACAAGACAAGGAAACATTGAGGAGCTTAGAGCTTATCCCAGCTGAAGCGGTGCCTCGCTGGTGGGAGATGCCTGGTTGGGGAAACCACCGCTAGCTTACTTTTAGGTCGGCACCGCAACTACATCCAGCAGGGGCGGATCAAACCCACATGATAAAAGAACATGCACTGCACGTACGGGACAAATGACCTTTGCAGTTCACGTGCCGGAATCATCAATCAATGGAAAACCAAGGATACACCCATGATAGCCTTTTACTCCAGATCCTCGAACAAAATTCAGAAGTAACGTGTATAAAAATGTGCGTAAATATAGGAAATCAGTATCATCTGTGAATTTAGATCTCATCCGATTAGCAAGTCATTACTGAGAGGGTTGGAAGTCTATTATTCCTACTGAAAATACATTAATATCTTTAGAAACATTACAAAAATTCAATTAACTCCCTGCACATTGTTTAGGTGCTAAGAAAGTTTATAAATGACATACAAAATGCGGTTAATGTATCAAGTCCTTAATTTTTGGATAACTGAAATTAACTCGTTGACTCAATACAAATTACAAATGTCCAAATAGAATTTCAAGTAACACCATTTCATTAGAAAACATTAAATAATATAAAATGTGCACTATATTCAAAATGTGCAATTATTTTGTATGTTTCACATAAATACCTACTATTGTTTGCAAAACTTAAGATCATAATAAACAAAAAATAATTATAATCATTGAAAAATTACGAGTCAACAAGTTAATGACTATAGCACAGCTAGTTGACTCTCACATCTATATAAAACGCCGAAATGTTTCGTCTTATATTCCTAGATAATAAATCAACTCAAACATAGAAGATACGGTAACAGTACACGAATAAATATATATGTCCATCCGTTTATTATCATTATTGTAAATTGTAAAATGTATCTTTAGGTTCTACAAGGTCATTTTATGAAGGATTTAACATACTTACGGAAGTATTATATTTTGTAAGTTAAGCTTATGAGCTCTTACCATTTTCAGAGGGGGGCACGGCTCCCTCGCCTCTCCGCCCCTCCTGTTTGCAGTTTTTTGCAGAATTGCTGTTTTTTTGCAGAAATTATAACCGAACAAAAAACGTAATGTGTGCTATTTTAAAGTCGGTTTAAAATGAATAATATAAAAGTGTGTACGATTGTTATTGAAACTGTTGATGAATATGTGTATTGAAGTGCTGATAGTATTTGCAAGTGAGACTAGAACAAACGCTGGAATGCAAGATATGAGACCTTATACTGTGGAACATTATCGGTGTGTTCTAAATTAGTCTTTGATATTGACTGTAGAAGACACACATATTTCAGAGAACAGGGGAATGAAGAAATTATGTCGTCCATACGAGAAAAATATTTATGTCAAATGTTACGGCATTTCTGGACAAGCCACGAGTGGGATCAAAAATTTATCGTTGTTTACATTGTTAGATACAACATTCGAGAGCCCTTTATGCCCTGGATTCCCTGTGTTCTCGTCAAAAAATTTAGTTTTTACGAACAGAATCAAGCGTATTGAAAGGAACAAAGGTAGTAATTAGTAGTCTTACACGAGACGATTTTGCTCGTGCGCCATAGTCGTTAAAATAACATCCACTAAAAGAAAGGTATTCGCATCGACGATACGAACGAAAAGCTCAGTCAAGAGAACCAAGAGAATGATGCTCGGTACTTGTGCCACCGACAGTAGAGTTCGATTTCAAGTGTAAAAAGCAAAATAAAAAGTTACTTTGAAGTTAAAACCTCAATAATAAAAAGATTACAATTATGTGAAAAAGTGGGAATGAGAAGGGCAGTTTTCCTGAAGCTGGCGAAAATAGCGAGCATATTTTATATTCCTGCTGCAAATTTAGAAGGCGAAAGAAACGAAGTGCAACTGATAAATATTTATTTTAAAAAAGAAACATAAATGATTCGGAAATAATAATCAACTTTCTTCTAATTCATAGTTTCGGAGAGAAATCTGAATAATAGTAATTAATTATTGACTTTCCCATACACATTCAATTCGTATGTTTGTAGTAAATACAACTATACTAAATGGAATAACAGCCTGGAAAGTTCATGTTTATTTCTTACGTACTGTTGCACCGCAATCACAGTTGACATGTCACCTACTCCTTCAGAAGATGAAGCGAAGCCTTCACGTCCAATCTATCATTCACCGTGTGCGCGGAACATTCGAATTTGCGGCACTCGAGAGAGACTGAGATTCTTTGCCAAGACCGTAGGTCAAGGAAAAAATCTCAATGAAGACCATGAAAGAAACGGAAACTTCACACACAAATTATGAACATTTTTTTCTACAAATGCATACAAATATAATATGAAAGGTTTTGTAATCTTGTATTGGAAAAAGAATCCTGGATCCCCAGACAATACAGAAATGCATTTCAGAGGGCCTTGATTAGAGTATTCTAAAACCAGGCAAAAAAGACCTTTTCATGGTTACAAGATAGTTGTCTTGGCAACAATCTTTTTTTAATGGATATTAAAAAATGACGAACTTCACGTACGGCTAGCGATGCACAGTAGTCGCCTTTTTTATGCAGTTGTAGAAAAAGTCTTTTTTGCATTGTGATGTCACTGTGACAATGAAAAAGTTTTTTCCGCACGATGACAACGTTTTCCAGATTGTTCAGTAAAGAATAACTTCACGCACGCGTAGCAACACGTGCAAACGCGCAATTTTATACGATCGTATAATAGAACATTTTTTTACACCCCGAGTGTCCTTTTCTTCTGGCCTATATATTTTAAATTGTAATTTTTGCGCGAGATCTGATATACAATTTACTTGAGATTCTTTTGTTACTTTATCTTTAACATTACTAACAAATGGTTTCCTAATTATTTTTTGTCGGAAATGTAGTAGGAGCGACTACATTTTGGTAGATTTAAGTACTGAGCTAGTTTGACAGTTGCGAAATGTAGGGTAAATTGAAACATGGAAGTTTGTTTACATCATTAGTAACAATGCATGGAGATTTTTTAGGAACTGCAATCTTTTTTCTACACAATTATTGATAATCTTTTGGGGGTAATTATTATTTCTGAATATGTTCTGTATTATGTTCAAATTTTGTTGACGAATCCTAGGTCAGCCAATTTGATAGCTTTGTTTACTAAATTATAAATAATCCCATTTTTTGTTTAAATGGGTATTTAGACGCGTAATTTAATACCATCCCTGTGTTGGTGGGTTTTTGATACAAGTTCATAAAAAGTTCGTTAAGTTTATGGATGGTCAGACCTAAAAAGTTAAAACAGTTGTTTTTGTTCATATTCTATAGTAAATTTAATTTGAACATGATAACTGTTAAATGCCTCGAAAATGTTATCAACAATTGTATTAACAATGAAGAAGGGGTCATCTGCGTAACGGCAATAGAATAGTACGTCAATTGCTTTAAAAATAGATTGGTCTACATCTCTCATTACAAGTTCGGAATAAAAGCTACTAAGACTGCCTCCAATTGGGGTGCCGTCGACTTGTTGGTAGATCTTACCATTAAATAAGATAGTAAGAGTATTTAATAATCAACATGATTTCTTCATTCTGTATTTGCATGTAACAACACTTGTTACGAAGGGCAGTTTGTAACGATTGCTAGATTAGTTGATGGGGAATAGATGGGAACATTGCTGTGATGTCCAACGAAAACGTATTATGAATTACAGATATACCGAAATAGTTAATATTGTTAACTAACAAAAAGCTATTGTTCACTGAGTATATATAGTCTGCATCTAACAAGTGTTTTAAAATTGTAATTAGAAACTTGCAAAGCCGCTCTTTTAACTTGACGTATTTACATTTTCCATTAGTCTTGAGAACGAGAACGAATAAGGTCTCGAAACGTTGGTTGTAACAGTCATATTAATAAAATTGAAAAGAAAAAATTGTCTGTCTTAATTCCTGGACCATTTTCCTAAGTATCATTCAATAAGTCACGGCAATTATGTGATATATTTCGAACAGCTGAGTTTAGTTCGGATCCAGCATCTCTGCTAGGGAGGGTCTAGGGTTCGAGTCCCCACGGGGGAGTATTATTGATATTAGCTACCTCTCTACATCGAATTAATTCGCTGTTTGGAGGAGAATTGTAGTGGCGCTCGGTAGTTTTCCGTGATTTCGCCGGTCCATACCAAGCGAGTGCCGGAGCAGTACCCTAACAAACGGGCCGCAGACCGCCTGCTTTCCTGCCTCTTGTTCTGTCCTCTCCCCTTACGCACACACACTCAGATGCACTACACAACTATACAAGTCGGAAGTTTAGAGCTAGCCTCAGTTGAGGCGGTGTCCCGCTGGTGGAGATACCTGGCCTTTTGCGGACTGAACTGGACTTGGAATACGCATTTCCGCATACCAAACTCACTCATCAGGTGCTGCAGAAACCCATCCTGAGCATGCAACGCGCCATCGATTTGGAACCGAGTCTGCTCTTCAAGCCGCGCCCCGTGCAATACCGAAGGGTCAAGTCAACGGTAAGGTAATGTGATGACTCAGATTGTTTAAATTGCTGACACTAAATGATGAACTTTAAAATTAGGTCTGCAGTAGGTTATTAATTAGCCTGTAACTCCTACATCTAGAATTACGTATATATAACATATGTAACGACATTAATGTTAATAGTACTTCCTTTTCTTTTCAATACACACGCATCCGTCACTGATCCGCAATGAAATTGTCGACGTATAAGATAATATTTGTCAGTAATTTGCATCATACTCCGATCCAGGACTACAAATTTCCTTTTAGAGCTCTAGAACCGACATTATTTGGGCGAGTCCAGCACCATACAACGTGCTCCCTTTACGTGCGTGACTCCTGCCCCAAATATGTGGGGCTACGGGTCATATATATCTCGAAAAGCCAGAATAGTGATTAGTTGAGTATATACGTTAGTCCCTCTATTTGATTCTGTACGAGATATCATCACCACATCACGTCTACGTTCGTTGAAGACTAGTTGACAGGACATGAAAAGTTAGTGTGCTAAAGGCTGTGCGCCAAGGAAGTGAAAAAGTATACGTTTGTGGAATTTACATTTCATGATAACAATGCTTGTCATTGGCGTGCGGGTCTACGAGAGGCATTGGATGATAGTGAGTTGTCTTATCATTGAGTTGCACGTTTGGTGGAGACCTTTAAATGTGACGCATTGCAATTGCTGCCTGCAACTAGACGGATGAATAATGGCATTCATAGAATAGGGGCACTTATGAAGTCTTAAGGCCAAAAATCTTGTTGAGGGTCGCAACAATGATATGCAATTTTTCACATAATACCAAAAAGTAAAAAGGAAATGTATAACAAATTTTAGTATGCACCTTGAATTTTCTAGATTAAAAACGTTTCGTGAGAATTGCAGAATAGTTTATTGAGAGATATGCTGCCAGTTTTCGAAGAATAAGGAAGTTCTGCCCATTTTTCCTGAATGACGCGTCGATCCTTAGTAATACTTGCTTATTACACCACAAATTATGCGTATCTCCCACTTCACACTAGCAACTTCATTCAAAACAATCTTGGGGCCTGTTATGTAATATTACCGACTCAGATTGATGATAGTTTTCCACGTACAATCATCATATGAAACTTCACAGTCGTCCAGGCGCCAGCCGACCCTCATTTAACTGACATCTTTCGGTGCGATCCCCTTACTGAACGTTTCAAACACAACGCGGTGTCAGCAGTTTCTGAGGGTTTTCTGAAGAAAAGCGGAAGTCAAAAGATCAGCTGTCATTTGCGAAGTTTGTGTAAATATGATTTTGCATCACACACTTGCAGGTTGCAAAAAACATAATGGTGGACTGTATGATTTTGCTACGCTGACATAAACAAATTTATTTATTTATTTATTTGCCAAAAAAACAGTAAAAACTGTACATGACGTGTGGGGAAAGAGATTTATCTGCGCACATTTTCTTGAGAGCCAATTTCAACGGTAAATGAACTACAAGCAAAAAACTCACACAGAAGTTAACGGTTTTCAATGCATTCTTAGTCATCATCGGCAAAACGTGTGGAAAACTTGTAGGATTGTTTTGATGATAAAGAGTAGTAATGTACAACCAGTATTATGCAGAGTTTTTTTCCCTTTTTTGTCAAATAAAAAACGCATTTCAGTGATATCAATCATATCTATCACCAATTACCTCATCTCACAACGATAGATGAAACAATCCACTTAGCCATATTTCAATATCCCTAAACACTGGACCCTTTTCCAGGAACAAATATGGCACGAACATCATTTAGAGCCACATTGCAGTTACCGTCAATAGCATATTGTATATTTTCTATTCCTGCTGTCGTATGGGCTGATAAAATATAGTTCATTTTCTCGTATGTCAAGTCGCCTAGCAAACGGCATGCAAACATAAATCATTCTCGCTTCAGGTGTGAGCCAGAGTGGTCACTCCGTTGTCGGCAGCTACAATCGTTTCGCACCGAGTACGAGCAGTCCACTCTCGGTCGGACTTCAGTGCCAATGTCTAGAGTTTCGTTCGTCGAGTGCCTGTGAATTGTTACAAATAACTAGACTATTCGAAGTACTACGATTTATAAATCAATGCACCACAGTTAAACTAAATTAGTGAGTACAGTGCATCTATCAATTGGTGAAGTTCGTTACCCCCATCCATGAAAGCTGAAAGCAATGTCGCCACACGGAGATGAATCAATGCGGCCCTAACTTCATTAAACGATGACGTACCACTATCGCTAGCCATCTTTAAGGAATCTTACACGGCAGGTTAATCCAGCAACTTCCAAACGGGTGCGATTTACTAGTCCCCTGCCCTGTCACCAATGACACCAGATCACCGGTTCCAGCTGCAGGCCTCTTGCCAAGCTTCAACGAGCCACCACCGGAGCGCCACCCGCTAAAAGATCGACAAAGACCTGCGAAGAAGGTGACAGCTGAAACGCGCTGCAACTCCAGGTAACACCCAAAATAGTATTAACTCAAGCATTCAGAATCCGTGCAATGTAAACGTTTCCAATAGATTTTGCTTTCTCAACGAATAATTACTAGAGACATCCAACTAAAGAAAATTCCACCAATATTTGGTACCGCCACAACCAAACACGCTGAACTACTTTGAGAAATTAAAAACAAAATATCTATTAACTTTACTACAGAATTCAATACCAACAAAATTAAAATTCTATTCCGATCTACATAATATTTACGTAGTACTGTAAAGTGTTTCATTGAAACTAACAAACAATTTCATATCTGCAGTAATCCCTCAAGTAAAAAAATCAATAGTGAAGAAAAATATGCACTCATCAATCTCCGATGAATAAATATTTGCGGACATGAAATTCCAGTTTCAGTCACCCATGAATGTAACAAAAGTAATAAAAAACAATATTCAAATTCCTGTGGTAGGAGTAGACTTTAGTGGTAAATCAAGATAAAAATCCTCATACAAATCAACGTTTTTAACTCAATTATTAAACCTGTTGGACCCTTAGGAAGACACCACAAAAATTTTGAACATTTAAAACTTCGAAAAATCAGAAAATAGAACGAAAAATTAGATCATTCTTCCCGCTATCCGAGGACAATGATAAAAAAAATTCAGAGTCGTTTTTGAAAAAACTTCGAAAATAGTGTTGAGACTGCTTGTAAATTATCCTCCAAAATCAAAATATCCATTTTAAACTCGCAAGGTGTTGAATTCGTTTAAATCCATCGGGAAATACGAGAATTAAATTTGGAGAAAGTCATCTGAACGGTTTAGGCGCTAGCGTTGATAACTAACTTACGGACGGACGGAAGTTTTGCCGTCAATCTACCTCACGATTTCAAGGGCCCACAACATATAGATTCTGAATTCATAACGTGTTACCGGAAGTAATTTACTATTAATCTATAGGAACAATATTTATCCAGTTTTCATTACCAATGCTCGGCAATAAGAGATTTTGCGTCGAAATTCTCCGTTTTCCCCAGCAGCTTTACAGTACTTTCTCTATACTCCGTAAGCATTATGCGAGAAAGTAAAGAACAAATGACGACTAAACGCGTATCTGAAGGACACGAAACGGGTGAAAATAATTTCAGGAAGGCTAACGAAACTGATATCAGACGAGTGCGCGAAAATTCTGATAACATCGTGTAAATGTAGTAAGAGCACGGACTTCCAAGTTCGTAACATTGAAAACTGTTCCGCATCCAAGGCAAACTGTTTATCAGACCTTGAGATTACAGGAACGTAAGTGGCAGTAGCACTCACATTAACAATGATACTCTAATGTGAAGGTCCCGCTGCCTAAGAGACGATTACTCTACTACTTCACACTTTTCTAACGTACACTGGTCGGTCTTATTCTGAGTGTAGTGAGAGAAGTTTAACACTTAAGGAACCAATAACACGTTGTTGTTATTATTATTATAATTATTATTACTAATTATTAATTATTAGCTTATAGCTGTTGTATGCGTACAAAGACCTGTAGCTGAACGAAATCTCCATGTCAAATATAGAACTCAGGAAGAGATGCATATATAGTAATGCATGCAATAAGCACGAGCATAAATAATAATAAACTTGATTGATTGATTGTTAGTAATTTTGAATTCGTCAACTGATAAGGTCATTGGTCCCGTAAGTGTAATGCGTGTTTTCCTCGGGAGGTGGCGGTGATCTTCCCTCGCGAGTACGGCTATGACCTACCGTCCGCAGCGGAATTTTCTCCAACCAGGTATCTCCAATCAGCGGGTCACCACCCAGCTGCAACAAGATCTAAGCAGCCGACAGGACTCCTGGCATGTGTGGTAGTGTAGTGCTATTCTCACCTCACACTCACACTCTCATGCATATGCATATGCATTACACTACCATACATGTCGGGAGACCAATCGGGAGCTGAGACCGTGTCCAGCCTGTGGCGGTTATCTACAAAATTGAAGATAGAGATTTTTCCTCCAAATAAAATTTGTTCTCCAAAGTGAGGTCTTTCATTAAGGTCCTGTACATTTTTTGAAAATATTAGTAAATTTTCTCTCAATATTGCGTGCAATAGGTGCAATTTTAAAAAAGTTACAAGAACAAGATTTTCTCAAAAATGGCTCTAAATTTTTTCTTTAAATTTTTGGAAGGGATAATACTAAATGTACTCTGTGAGATGACATAAACGCCATGTTCCTTTATTTTTTGTTTTTTCAAAAATTACAAAATTATAATTTTTTGACTTGTATCTCAAATTGTTAATATTTACATTAGCGGAGATTTTTTCACATTATTTTATTTTCGAGTACCTGTGCTTCAAATAATGTCAAGTAAAATTTCACGAAAACTCAACTGTTTTCTGTGAAATCTAGCTCAAAATTTTGCATTTTCAGAAACTCGCAAACGACCGATTCCTCAAAAATGGCTCTTTTATATAATATATAAAATATTTTAAATAATTTATTTTCTTTAAATTTTTCGAACGGATACTACTAATTGCACTCTTTAATATGACGTACAGTTCATTTTTTTTTCACGAAATATACCAATGTATTTTTTTAAAGATTTCTCACGTCCTTAATATGCACGTTTTCTGCAATTTGTAAACAAGATTGTATTTGTGAGTTAAAGTGCTTTAAATTACATCAAATAACGTTTTTCGAAAACACAAAAGATTCCTGTGAAAAAGAGCTTCAAATTCCGTTTTTACAGTAGCGATGAAACGCCATTCTCTTAAAAACGGCTCTAAATTTTTCAAAGAAAGTTGCCATTTAGGACGTGGTTTCACTGTTCTTTAATATTCTTAAAATAATATTTTCGTTATACTATTAAGAAACCGAAAAATTAAGAAAATGTTTTAAAAAAAGTAATTTGGGCGGCAATAGATGGCGGCTGGCAAGAGTATGTGTCAAGTCCGAATTGCTAGCGGAGGCCAAAGGAAATATAAAACTAATACGGGAAAGTCTCTGCCATTCTGTAGCACCACTAGTTTTAGTTGTTAGGCATGAAGAAATTAACATTCCTCATGTTTGTAAACGTCGCACGCTTTTAAGTGGGACAAAACGATACCAAATCGCTGTGGAGAGACCTACCTTGAGAACTTCTGTTCTTCTGTGTTAGAAACGTTTCTTTCAGCGTGTCGCTGGGTTTCTCTCTGCGCCCTCACCGCATGCATCTTACGTTTCACCTCTCATGCCCGCTGAACTCTCGTCACCAAAGATAAATGTAAATTACACACTTAAGCAGATGCACTTTACCTGCACTAATGTTCAATGACAAAACATTACTCCACCCAGTTTTTATAACTAGACCCCGAATAATATATTCACAAAATACACTATGGTTAAATAAGAATGATTGCTTATGGAAAATGAATCATTTAGGTGGTGAAAGCACAAGTTAAAAGTGTACCAAAGCAATAGGAGATAACATGCATTCAAATGATTGGCGCACTTACCTGTAAAACAAATTCAACACCTCGGGACTGTGGAGTTTTCGAGAAGGGCTCTCGCAGTCCAACTTCGCCTAACTGCTGGGAATCGATCGTCAGGCATGTCAAACCGCGCCCGCACGAGCCACTTGCCCGCCTGGGGAGCCCGGCGCTCCTACGGGCAGGGGCAACTTCTCCTGACCCCACCCCATTTCGCCTTAAAATCTAGAAAGGGGTGTACAGTCGCACGTTGAAGCGACGCGAGGCAGTGAGTAGTGACTTCATACGAAAATAATATTTTTGCTAGATTTTGTTTTCTATCAAATAACCGAGAAATGTATTATGTTTGTATTCTTCACAACGTATAACTATTTGATCTTTATTTTCTTACTAAATTCTCCCTTATATAAACATCTTTGCTAGTGATGAATGCGTTTGAATGGCGAGTTCTTTCGTTGTTTTTGTTTTGTGTTGTGTTGTTAATCATTCAGTGATTTATTATATTTAGCAATAATGTGAAATAAATTCACAAGTCTTTACAAGTTAACAATACTCACTTACGGGCGGATAACGCTTTCAACAAACAAGAATATTTGTCTGTTAAACCTTCTAACCTGAACGTAGAAAGTGCATACTTTTATATCCCTCTTATGTAAACAGGATTACAAAATCAAAATGCTTTCGATTCAATTTTTTTTTTAATTTTAATGTCAATTGAGAATTTGATATCGACTTATGTATCTCATTTAAGTGATATTTCTTTGCTTTAAAGAGAAAGTGGGAATTAATGTACCTATATTAGGGGCAATAACTGTCATCTGTCTTCTCGTGAAGACTGTCATAGACCAGGTATCCAGTGATGTACCGTCACTTCGGAGATTTGTACAGGCCTTTCTTTTAAATCCCGCGCCAATTTTTCTGGACACAGTGCCCGCGAGCTCAGTAAGTTTGTTACCTTGCCAGCGACCTTGACAAGCTCAGCCTCTGTGCCGCGGTACGCATAACACTTCTTTTTATTAATGCAAACTAACAGTAAGCCCTTGAGCATCCTGACTTTCAGAATTTAATTCGGAATAAGTGACAATCTTGAAATGAAAGTGCAACGAAAATAAATTATCTTTACAATTTCTAAATATAAATTTTGTGCTTTTACGTAGAAAGGGAAGTGGCGTTTCCAACACACGAACGCTACGCCCTTGGAAACCAGTAGAATAACTAAAAATTGATTCTCCATATTTATGAACTAAAATAGTATATTATGCAACTAGTGAATAATGTTAAGCTTTATTGCAAGAGTGCACGTTTTGTAAACTAACGACGTTGGAAGCGAGTTTTCAAATTTGTACGAATGTAATAAACATCATAACGATTTGCATAATTATTTTTTGATACTATATTTTTTTTAAGAATTAAAGTTAATTTGTGTAAACAACTTTATCGTGAAGTCACTTTATTGTATTTGACATCTGCGAAAAAACGGTGGTTGGCTCATCGGTTTACTGCTAGCTCTTCACGATTCTCTTACTGGAATTGGTCGAATGTGTGATGACGCAATTATTCGTCCCATAAACGGCAAATATGTATTTATCTCTGCCTTAAGATGTCCATTTACGAACGATTTATCGTAATGAAAACAGTTGTTTATAATACTGGAAAACAAAAAATATTTTATAAATATATTGGAGGCTCCAACTGCATTTTATTATTACTTTTATCTTATTCCCCCCTCTTAGGTTGGGCTTCTGAACAGCTACCTTGTTTGCCTAGGCAGCCTAGGCTCTTGGCTGTGGTTTCGTTAGTTTCCCAGCAACTCAGGGAAACTTCACAATAATAAAACTGTTTCGATTTTGACTGAAAAAATACAAATATTTCATTGTGTTACTCCGTCTATTCTTGTATTGTGTATAGTGACAATTAGGGCTGCAATGCTTGCGACATATGTAGTCAGGGCTGTAATGCTTGCGACATATCTGACAAATTGACGTGCGACAAGTCTTCAACGAAGATCCGACTGCCATGAAATATTTGCTGTACATATTTTGCGATATAGAACAGCAACGTTTGGATATTATTGATATCTATTAACAACTGTTGTACAGTGCATCCCTAAATACTATACTACGCTACTGGAGTAGCCGTGAAGACCGTTTTATTTATTTACGTCAAAAACAATTAAAAACTGTGTATGACGAGCTATGGGGAGAAGTGAATCCTGTGCACGTTTTCATAATTCTGTGATCTCTATCCTAAGCCACATTCTAGACGAATTTTGAATACAGAAAAAAAGGGTGTTTTTTTTCAAGTTTTGTTGACAAAATATTCGCTCCTATATAATAAAATCTATTTTCAAAGATAAATTAGCTATAAATTTGTTCCCTTTACCCTTACCATGTTCTTCATGAAAGATAATATTTTTTTACCGTGATAATATGGAGAACGACAATTTGAATAACTATATTTCCCTCAAATTTAGAATACGTGCACAAATAATGAAGGTATATTATGTCCAGAAGCAAACTAAGGGGCCTTCTCAGAGTTTGCTCAAAGGATCAGGGAAACTAAACGAAAATCCTGATCGAGATGGGGGTCATCGACCCAGAAGCTGGGGTACAATACTTGTTACAGGTTCTTTAGAATTCATTACAGGTTCTACAGTTCAAATGGTAAATAATTACATTAACTATCATTGTTAAAATTAATGTTACTTTCGTTTTGATGTTCGGTATAGTCTCGAATTGTATAGAAACAGTTATACTGAAGAAAATATTTTACGTGGAACTTAAACTTTTCAATCGAATTTAATCGTTTAATGTCATCTAGCAAAGTGTTGTAGAATAATGTACATGAATTGTACGTGAATTTATTGTAGTGAGCTGTTAATACTGCCACCTGATGAATATGATTACTACATCGTGTGTTATACTTATAGACATAGGCGTTTGCTGGAAATATATTCCCGCCCTTAAGCAAGACAAAAACTACTGATAGGAGACAGGAGACAGGAATCAGGAGACAAGGTAATGGTAAAATTACTAGATTAATAAAGAGAGACACGAATCACGTGGCTGGGATTTGCTTATTATTCGTACAATTCCTTTTTGTAATCTGAAAGTCTGGGAGTTACAAGATATGTTTCCCCAGAATATTATGCCATATCTCAGGCGGGAATGAACATTCACAAAATATACATAACGAGAAGTATGAAGGCTGACTGAATTTGAAAGAATTCTGAACGCGTTGCATAATGAACTTAATTTTGCGTTCAATTCATTTAAGTGGACATTCTATTTGAGGTTTGACTGAATCTGTTTTTGTTCCAATGCTTAATTTTTTACAGTGTTATACGGTAGTTTTATTTGTTGTTCTCGGGAAGTGCGCATGCTACTTTTTGGTAAATCATTCTGTGTTTTGTTAAGCAGCATTTCTGCTGCTGCAGATCACTTGCATTATCTAATGCCGAATTAATGTTTTCACTTTTTATCTCTAAGACAAATATAACACGGACAAATTAACTTTCTCACATATATCACAGGAACATATTTATCGAGTATTTTGACATCATACGTTTTGAAATTTCTAATGTAAGTACTTGTAATATTTGAAATATCTGCCAAATACATTCTTTTAATGAATTTAAGAGCATCTTGAGCTCATCATATCGTTAAGCTTTCTTTCGCCATAATCAAATGTTGATTAATTTTCAGATCCAATGAAATAGTGAATGAAAAAAGATGACAATTACCTTACTAAAATGATATTAATTTAAATTGTAGGTGATCAAATGTTGCTATTCTGTTTGTAAGCAGTAGTCGTTTTCGTTTGTTTTTTGAGATTTCTTGGTACGTACGTACCCTCTTCGCCTGTACTTAATCTGAAACACTTACTCTCCCAGTACATTTGTGATACAGAGGTTAAGAAAGTAGAACACAAGTTCCATGGAATTTCTTTAATGAAAAAATGAGGACATTACAATATCACGAGTACACTGCTCTGAAATGACCAACACGATCACCAGTATTTCGAGCAAGATACATTCAACAAGTAATATTATAAATAGTAGTAAATATTAATTTAAAATAATTAAATTGACAACAACGTGCCAGGGACGAAGTTCTCAATATTAACGATTCTTGCTCTACATTGCCTACGATAATTGTACTCTCACGAAGGTTTCTCTGTACCGCCTAAGGACGAAGATTAACTAATCAGCGACATTCACTTCGAGACTTAGCTTGAGTGGATAACGTCCTGTTTACTTCATTTTTGAGTGTTTATCGAGAAGACTGATGATATATTCGTAGCCATCTTTAATCATATTCGAGTGAATACGAATGTGAGAATTCTCGAGACAGTGACAACCGGTGTAAAAAGTAACAAGAAATACTTAGCAAATTTTATTAAAGTTTGATCTCTTGAAATAATTAAAATTATATGTTAATACAAGTTTAAAAAATCGATATAACAACGAGAACTTCTTAAAATTGTAGAGCTATTAACTGTTCATCGATATTCAGCATTATGACACTTAACAATTAAATACCGTTGCAACTTTCTAGTCGATGGCCAGCTCGACTTTATGACAGAAGAATTTCTTTTTCATTTCCATTATTGGGAAAGTGTTTCTTCAATTACGACGAGATGCTTCACATGATTATACACACTCACACGACCACACATCGTAACAGCTGAGCAGCACATGATCACAACCACTGATGGGACCAGGAAGGCAATGCTCGATTTGGAACCACTTGTAAACAACTTGATTAAGAATTAAAAAAAAAATATATACTGATACCTCTATCCAATGAAAAGACAAACTTGGCAACTTGGAGATGTTTTTCTTAACAGTTCTAAAACAGTCATTTAAAGATTTCTGATCCAATTTATGTTGTTGTACTCTCTATTTTCCCTATTTATGAGGTATTTTTTCAGAAGGAAAGGAAAGTGTAAACCTTCGTGAATTCGATATCCATTGTGGTTTATATGAGATTTTGCGTATGGTTGAATTTATCTCATGTTGAGTGATTTTCGATCAAAGCATCTAAGAGCACAGATCAATGATATATTTCGAAATCAACACAACGTATCGCATTGATTAACGGCTTCAAGTGTTCAAATTAGTGTTAGGGAACTCATTTCAATCAAAAAGTGAATTTTCAAAGCCATTTTTTTATTTTTTGAGCAGAGAAATTAAATTTAAACAAGACATTTTATGAGACAGAAGAATCGTTTAATAAATAATAATAATGATAATGATAAATATAAATAAATATGCTAATGATAATGATAAAATTATATTTTCTCCACAAAAATATATTTTAAAGAATTTTAAATAAAAGAATTTCTTTCGAAGCCATTATGTTACTAATAAATCTCAAAGTTTCATCTATTTTATAAAATTCTGAAGAATGTTCCTACTCTTGATATGGCATTTGTTTTCATTTTTGGAAAGTTGTCTTTTAAAAGAAGGCAACACTTTCACTTCCCTTAGTTCGTACTTCTCTCGCATCCCTTGGGATATCACCGACGAGGAGTGTGTCCGAGAACTGGACCCGAAAGCACACTCGAGACCCAAACTGTGCGCATTTTCGAGCCTGACCTTGAGCACGCCGACTGTAAGTGCCGGTGAGCAGCGCGCCGATTGTCATCAGGACATAAGGCATGGTGACGAGTCCTCGTATTTAAGACCCTAAACCTGTGCATACTCCGCTGGGATCTTGAGAAAGCCGCAGTAGAAGCCGGTGAGAATGCTGACGCGAGGCAGCACTTAACGCCCTAACGGAGCGGATTCTCCTCCATGATCTCGGCCACGCTGGTGTATGAGACGGTAAATAGTGCGCCGAACCCGAGAAGAATGATGAACGAGTTTGTGTAAAGTCTTGGTATTCGAGACACTAACAGTTGGCGAACGTGTTTAGGATCTCAAGCCCGCTGGTGTGGGGGCGGCGAGCAATAAGCAGCCATCACGACGACGAATGAGTTGGAGAAGAGTCCATACAGACGATGCCCTATGTGTGCGCGAATTCCATATGAATCTTGGGAAAGCTGGTGTAGAGGCAGTGAGCAGTGCTTCGAGCGTCATCAAGTCCATGTTCTCGAGACCTTAATTGTGTGGGTGCTTCGTCAGGATCTCGAGCAAGCTGGAGAACAGAACGCCGAAAGACAGCAGGACGATGAAGGGGTTTGTGACGAGTCCCAGCACTTGATACTCCAGGGCGTTGGAATGCGTTGATGTTGAAGTGGTGAGCAATGCGCTGGAAGACACCAAGTTGAAAAAGGAATTACTTAAGAATCCTTGCATTTGAGGTCATAAATACAGTTGTACTCTTCCACACACTGTGCACGTTAGCAAACAGTGAGCAATGCGCCGAACGATCGCGAAACGATGCACGAGTTGGGGGATGAGCCAATGCCTTTGAGACCTGGAGGGGCGCGTCCTCATTCTGGATCTCGGGAAGGATGGTGTAGAGACAATAAGCAATTCTCTATGCGACATCACATCCGTAAACAAGTTGTTGAGTCGTTGCAACACGAAAAAGTAACTGTGCAGGTACTCCACCAATATCTCGAGCACGCTGGTGAGCAGTACGGAACTGGACCACAGCAGGACCACGAAAGTGTTCACGACGGTTCCATGCACTCGAGACACGAACTGTACTCCACTAAAATCTCGAGGACACTGATGTAAGGACGGTGAGTAATGCTCCGAGCAACATCAAATCCGAAGGAGGAAGAGTTGAGTTCATGCACTCGAAACCCCAACTGTGGGCGTACTCCGTCGCGACCTCGAGCACGGTGGGGCAGGGGGATGAGTAATGCTCAGAGTGTCATCAGATCCGAGGAGTTGTGGAGTTCATGCTCTCGAGATTAACGATGAGCGTACTCCGTCATGATCTCGAGCACGCTGGTGTAGGTACCGGTGAGCAGCGCGCCGAGCGACAGCAACACGATGAAGGAGTTGGTGACGAGTCGCCACCGGCAGCGCCCTAGGCCGCCTGGTTTCTCCCAGCGCATGACGGTGTCGATGACGGCCGGGCACAGCAGCCCCAGCGTTGACACGAAGATGGCCCCGACCAGCGAGATGACCGGGCCCAGGCTGGGTACCGCTGCCGCCACGCCCACTGCAAAGGATAATCATAACTCTCAAGCAAGGCATCATACGGAAACACATGAACCTTAACCGTTAAAACAATATTGTTTTCCTTAGGGAGTTTAAGCACAGCATGTAGCACTACATGTTATACCATATAAACGCACGTTGGAGTCTGTGTACAAGCACGATCTGTGTACATGCACGATTGACACTACTCCAAGACAATTAGCGAATGCGAAAATTAGCTATCACTTAGCTATTTTAATAATGAGAAAAACATTTGTAACAGTTATAAAACCAAAACCGTAATTAAAACGTTAAAAATATTTTAAGTGGCAACCATATTTCACAATTAAAGAGAACATGGCTTTAAAAGTGAATGTATATCTTTATTTGGAAATATATCGTCACAATGACCATTATCCAAATTCACAATGTCACAGTCGATGATTATTTTCCTACATCAATGCCTTTTCGCCTATCCTCGAATGTAAGAGATGAATTGACTTTTGGGTGGGTGTTGTTGAAACGTTGAATGAGACGGAGAAAACGGAAGAATCCTCATAAAACCTGTCGCGGTCTCGCTTTATCTGCCACAAATTCCACATGGATAAACAAGGAATTGAACTCTAACCTCTGCGACGGAAGAGAAGCGTCTGATGGCTACTCTACCAAATTACGATATAATAGATTTCGATTGTGATGTTCATGTTTTTTAATTATTGCCGCATGTTGTTTAAGTAAAAATAAATACGTTAAGTTCAAAAGAAGAAGAAGCTATATTTAATGTTCAGAACCCTAATGTGTATCCAACGTAATGATAGTAAATTAAAATAACATGCTAAAGTTAAGTAAAAACAAAGCGAAAGATGGCATACATGTTCCAACCAGATCGATTCAATGGAATTTATTAGATTTGCGGTAAATAATTGATTACTGCACCCTTGAACTTATTCTGTTGAGGATCATTCTTAATGTGAACATAGCCAAGCAACGTGTGTGCAGAGGTACACTCTAAAGCCAAACATTTGAGTTTGATTAATGTACCGCCTCCATAATCCAAGCTAAGTCGAACTCGAGCAATGACATTCATTAGTACGTATACATGAACCGAACAACTTCTTTGGAATCGTTCGTTAGCATTCGCGTGCTAAGTGATTACGAACATAATAAAGCAAAACCCAACCTGGCAAGACCAACGCAACACAAAGCTACACCAGTTTGCATTTACTTTCCGGCTGCACGCTGCAAGGCTATCTGCATTCACCCACCTATAATTTCATTTGCATTCCACCTTTCAGTGACGAATCATCTTTTCTATCATAATTTTCGTGATCCTTAACGAATCGAACCAAGGACTTCAGGTCTCGGAAGAGCGGCTGCGGAGACCTCGCGCCAACATTGACCTCCTTGGATTGGACGCGCGCCGTGCGTTGATCTATTTTGCGGCTTAAATACCGATATTGCAGGACAGTTTCATACTTTGCAGATTCCTGGAATGTGGGTGTACAAACCGCCAATGTGGAATAAGAAATACAGAACAAATGATTAGTGTAAAGCAATTACTCGCATATTAACCCTGATCGGCTTCAAAGTAGGTGAGGTTATGAGTTCACAACATGTATTGATTGAATTGACACATCGTGAAGCGGCTGAAACCCCGTCGCATTTAATATCTTTCCCGATTTTCGTGAATATCAGCGAAGGAGGACTTATTGTAACTAAATACAGGCAGAAGAGACCCATAAGCAACCACTATTTTAGCTATTGCTTGAAAAAATATTTAGAAATGCTTGTTATGGAAATCGGTTTTAGTTCATAGTTGATGCTTGATTATAGAAGATGGCTTGAGTTATCGAATTTATGTTTGAATAGAAGTTATTACAGAGGTGTGGTATGTAGCGGGTGGTAAGTGGTAGGTTTAATTCTTGATGGAGTTGTCTGTTTGATTCGAGCCAAAGAGCACGTGTGGCTATTCAGAGGAATTTGTGTGGCATGGTTTGAATTTTATTTTCATTTGTTTGTGAGGCATTTA
The DNA here is from genome assembly GCA_031308135.1 of Acheta domesticus. Lineage (NCBI taxonomy): Eukaryota > Metazoa > Arthropoda > Insecta > Orthoptera > Gryllidae > Acheta > Acheta domesticus. The sequence goes on along the minus strand of JAHLJT010009355.1, from coordinate 100,081,643 downwards.
TCCATATTGAGCAGGCACAGTACATAAACGATCTAATTATTGTTTTATGTAAGGCTATTGCACTGTTTAATGAGTCTGCTTTTGTTGTTGAGTAGGGGCTTTAGTTGTATTAACTTGATTGTAATGAGTTGCAGTATTTTAGTTATATGGTTTTTCCAATTTAATCTGGTGTCGAAATTCAGTCCAAGGTCTTTGACAATTATGCTTTTTGGGATCCATGGGATTATATTATTGTGTAGGGGAGGGGGCGAGGGTGGAAAATGGTCAGAATTAAAACATTGTACCTGATTTTGTCGAGTTAATTTCTATTTTCTATTTAATGGACCAGTCTTCTATTTTACTTAAATGCTGTTGGATTTGGTATCTTATGAAGTTAATTGAATAAATGGTCTTATATATTACTGTGTTGTCAGTGAATTGTCCTGTATGTGTCTAACGTAGTGGGCATGCCTGCTGAGTAAAATTGAGAAAGATCGTAGATATGGGTGATTTGTGAGTTAGTCCTACTACGTATTACTTTCCCCGGATGGGAGATGTGGTTTTTAACTGTCATCGTAAATGTTGCCTGTGATAAAGTTCTATATGACCTATTAGTTGTAATTTGTAGTTTGGTGTGCCTATTGATTGTAATTTGTATATCAGGTCGCGATAATGATGTAACCGAAACAGTTATGCTGTTAAGTGCTGTTTCTAAGCAGAGTGCGAAATGCCAGGGTGGATGTCGGTGATCGTGCACTTATTAATTTCCTCTTACCAGGGGTACACAATAGTTCACAATTGATTTCTCGTTTATGATTTCCACACGTTGATATGTTTAAATAAAAAAATTGATCAAGAAAACATTCGTGAATATTCGTAGCTATTAGGATTCGTTCAGACTGCGCTGCGTAACCGAAGGTGGTCCCCCTCACCCTCTTCTACAGAAAAGTGTCAATGCGCATTCTGTGTCTACGTATACCATTACATAGAACTAAGTACACTAGTTTTACCTAGGGATGCAACTTCACCGTCGACGTTTCTGAAACATCGTAACATCGATGTTTTAATCGTAAAGATTATGTTTTTATGAAATCGATGTTTTTAACATTTGTTGTTTTGTTTTTGAAATTGAAATTGCGATCAACGCATGCGTGGTAGGTGCAGTGTCACCTGCTTCCCGTACCATTGATCGGCGATTTGAGGAAGCTCTGATACTTTGAGCGCTCAGGCTTTCAGTTTGGTCATTTTATTTTATAGATCTTAATTTTTGTCAGTTAATATTAATTATAAATTAATAAGCAGGGCAACTATCGAAATAAATTCTCACTCTCGCAAAGGTTAATTGTGAAGTTACTAATCCGGTTTTAAAAACATCGATGTTTAAAAACATCGGTCGACTCATCTCAAGCTAATCGATCACTCGGTCATTCTATATGGTATTTGTATCCAACTGTGGCGGCAGAGAGTGCTATATTCCCATGATGCAACATCAAGTTGGCGACATTATTCTGCACTTACAATTACATATATAATATTAGCTACATTTATTTAATTATATGAAATATACGTATGTATAACAGCTCAATGATTGAGGCAATTCTAGTCGAACAAATGCAAATCAAGAGGATGTAGAAATATGGTTATTTAGCGCACACTCCCTCACCACAGTTAGGATCTTCTTCCATATCCAGACAAACATTGTGTCTTTCTAGACTTCACTCGCAATTGATATCGAGATGTACGCTACGCTGTACCTTAAAGGGAGTTTTTGTACAGAGCAGCGTTATAGCTATTGACAGCACTATCGATCTTCTGCGCATGCGCATTTCGAGATTCGCATTTCTTTGTGCATCTGCGCATGCACAAAAGATCCAAATTGCAATCGATTGCTGTACGCTAAGCCCAGCAAAAACACCCTAAAGTGTCTTAATCGTTGTTTTAAATATCCCTGGTTTGCTATCAATGTCGCCCTTCTGAATTGCACCCAAAATTTTATACGGGAGAGCTTGTCTGGCATATCGACTTTTATTCTTTCTGTGCAACACCAGTTTACCACGAACAACGACCACAACACGAGCACTTCGAAAAGCCAGGCCAGACGCTGGTCGCCATGGTGCATGGCAATCGAGAAGTGTTGGGAAACATTACGAAAGTGCCATAAACTGACAATTCCAACGATGAACAACCAAAAATAACACTATGATGGTCTAATTGATATAAAAGATGCAATATTTAAAAAAAGAGCTTCATATAAATATATGTTTTAATGACTTGTAACAATGTAATAATTTTGGTATATGGTTGCATTTTAAATTCTTGTAAATATTGTGACGCAAACTAGTGCAGGAGGCGCATGGGCTGAAGCCGGAGAGGCTGCGCAATAGCTCATCCTTATCTTTTCATCATTTTGTTGCACGTTTTATTGATTGCAATGATTTTTTATAAATCCAAATTGATTGCATTGCATGCAATTGATTGCACTGATTTTTTAAATCCAAATTGCATTGCATGCAATTGATTGCACTGATTTTTAAATCCAAATTGATTGCATTGCATGCAATTGATTGCACTGATTTTTTAAATCCAAATTGATTGCATTGCATGTAATTGAATGCACTGATTTTGTAAATCCAAATTGATTGCATTGCATGCAATTGAATGCACTGATTTTGTAAATCCAAATTAATTGCATTGCATGCAATTGATTGCACTGATTTTTTAAATCCAAATTGATTGCATTGCATGCAATTGAATGCACTGATTTTGTAAATCCAAATTGATTGCATTGCATGCAATTGAATGCACTGATTTGGTAAATCCAAATTAACTGCATTGCATGCAATTGAATACACTGATTTTTTAAATCCAAATTAATTGCATTGCATGCAATTAATTGCATTGCATGCAACTGATTGCACTGATTTTTTTTATTGTGGCACTCACCCGAGAGGCAGGCGATGGCGAGCTTGAAGGCGATGCGGGTGGCGCTGCGGGCGGTGGGGTGCTCGGGCAGCTTGGGGTCCAGCGCCTCCAGCACCACCGAGTTGGGCACGAACAGCAGCAGGCCGTACGTGAGCAGCACGGCGCCGGCCACCAGCAGCTTCACGGCCTGCGCCAGCCTGCGCACACACGCCGCGGTTGGCAGGGCTACCCACGCACGCACTCACGGTCCCCGGAGTTCAACAACCGTCCGGGGGAGAATTCTAATGGCCGACTTGACTTAAAGTATTCTGTGGTTCCGCCAAGCAATAAATAATAATAATAATAATAATAATAATAATAATAATGAACATAAAAAATTCAAAGATAGCATATAATTGCTTAAGAGGAGAGTTTCAGGCGTAAAGTTGATTTACAAATTACCCCTAAGTACAGAACAAATAAAATAAAATGAAATAATAAATAACGTAGAATGTACCATATAATTACAGAAATACAAGAAATAAAACATTAAAAAAACACAATAATACAATCAATTATTAATGTATTGCTGGCGATGTTGATATCTTGTTTATAATCAAGAAAAAAGGTGTTTTCTGCGCATCTAGATTTTTAACAATTTATGACATTTTTTATCGCGATCATTTAAGCTGAAAACATACGTAAAATGTATTACAAAAATATCGTTATGCAACTCTCACAGTCCATAACGTATTTTTTCGTAAAAAATTCTTGCATATATTTTCAGATCCGATGATAATCTCTGCGCACGATCGTAAGTTATTAAAAATCTAGATATGTAGACACCTTTTATCTAAATTCAAATGATTAATTGAATTGAATTGAGAATTATTATGATGAGATAATAGTTACTCAGAACAAATATATATTAGTAGTAATACCTAGCATAGCAAATAATGTAGAACAACGAAGCAACGTAATTTTCTGCCAAATCGGAATCTTTGAAAGTAACATTCTAGTTGCAGTTGGTTGAATAAATACGGAGCCTGAAATGAGAATATTAAGTTACTGCGCGCTTTAAAACCCCGACGAATGACAAGTTTGGTTGATCTGGAAGGCAAGGACAGTCTCGACTTAATTGACAGTAACGTCTCAATTGTCAGCGCGTTATTAGTTACACAGTTCTGTTGTTATCAACTTCTCGTCGATCGCTTATTCTTAAAGACATAAAGGTCTTTCTCAATATCAAAAAATAAAAATTTATTATCAAGACTCCTACAGTTTTCATGTTACAACTTCTTAATCTCTTAGAAGTTATCTATATATTTAAAAAATAATTATTATTTCATGGCTTCGTTTCGAGCTTCTACTGAACCGATTCTATTTCTTTTTCCTTTGATTGAAATGATGTGACCCTACTTGTGTTATCAGGTATTGTTTGTGTTTATTCCATCAGTATTTACGGTGTACGTTAATTAAATAAACCATTTTAATAGTGCGCTTATGAGTAGTCAATTATTTTCTTCCAAAGGCTGTCTGTTTCAATTATCGATAGATGTAAGAATTCGCTGCTTTATGCCGCGCATGGTGGAAGGCACTTTCCACCATGATGCCTCGTATATTGTCTACAATTCATCATAGTTGTTTTTCAGGTGGAATAATTGCGTTTTGGTACTGTGTTGGCATGGATTTGTTTTTGTGAAGTATTTTGTAGAAAGCATTTAGGCAGTGAGTTTTGTTCGGTTTTACTGAAGTAGTGAAGTTGTACAGAGGTTATGTCACATTCCGAATCGTTGTCCACGCGCCCCAAAAGACGCAAACGGACATTGACTGGAACATTGTGAACATTAGTCTGGGCAAAGTATTTTACATTTATCTCAGATCTTACCATCAAATTTTGACGGTTCTGACTAGGTGATGCTAATATTGCTAGGATAACATGCACACATTTACCTGACCCCACTTTCCCGAGGATCGTTCCCAACCAATCGAAAAGCATTTTGCTTCTTTTTTGGGGGGTCTTCTATTTTAATACCCCGTCGTTAAAAGAAAACAGACAACGGTAAACCGCTATGCTACAAGGGCCACCTTTCGGAATGTCCCCATCACAAAGGATGGCAGCATATAGAATGTACGTTCAAAAAATTTAAATTGTTCATGTGTTCATTAATATTGTCCATTCTTTCATAAATTGTTCATTACATGTGTGAGTATTATTTTCCGTCTCGGACATAGTAAATGTTTAATATTTTCCTCTCCTATTGAGCGTGTATGGAGCTTTACCACAATAGATTTTTCAATGAATTATTTTTTGTTTATTTAAATACTAATATTATTGTCAATTATTTTAGTTTGGAAATTAGAATTTTTTCTCGAGATATTTTGAAAAAAGAGCTAAGTGAATTTTTTAATGATATTTGGTAAAATGTTGTAAAATTATGTACCAGGATAACATATCCTTTTTTAGATGCTTCGTAGACACTTATACCTGATGAGATTATAATCTGCGTTGTACAAATATTTCTATTGGGTTAAAATTCTAGGCAACACCCCTCGAGTAACTCCGTTATGAAAAGCAAGACGGCTTCGGGTAGGCAGGGCCTAAAATTTAAACCGCTCGCTGTTGATGGCCAAAACATGGGATGGGCCACGGTGAAAAAATGCTGAACTCCCTCCCCGTGATCCATGACGACACTGCTGATAGGCTTCCTGTCGACGCGAACCGGAAGGAAGTGCTACAAAGCAGAGCCTGACCTCGGGCGGATGTTCCACAGTTAACGTGGCACGCCAACTCCGACAATCCTCATTTACGTAAGAGTAAAGGGTATAGAAAAAATCCTGCTTTAGAACTAATAACATTGTGATCCGTTTATATTACTAGCGTTTTTCAATCTTTTTCAGCTTGCGGCACACCGTATGAAGAGTTACAAAACGCTAAAAGTTATTCTAAATGTAAAGTTAAACTTTAAAAATATTAACTATTTTACATTTCATGTATTACATAAACATACAGTATATATATTGCTTCCGTAGATTCCAACTAGACGGAGACTCAGATCTCTTACATTAGGTTTTAGTCATAGTTTGCCGATTTCAATACCTGTTGTAAAGTGTGTTTTAGATTAATTTTTATCTAAACATGCTATTTCAATTGGATAGTATTTGATGCAGACAAGTTGACTGCATATTTTTCATTAAGTTTTGATTCAAGGCTAGACGCGTACAAGAGATATTTGTCTAACGACTGAAAACACTGCTTTTAACGAAAAACAAACAAGGTTTTTTTTATCTGCGATAAAAAAAACAATAATGACAATTTTTGTTGCAAATATCTCTAAAAGGTTCGAAATCAGAATTTATTTCCTTTCAAAAATCTATGCTACGGTATTCATGTATATTTTGAATATTTGAAGGTTCTCACTGTGTTGATATATGTTGACTGAATGTCATTTAGACACGACTTTCTTTAAAGCTATTCTGAATTTGACATGAATCCAGGATTTTTAAATTATTATTTTTGTACTTCGTTAGTTATTAATTAGTTTGTGATAAACATTTTTAACATAAAAAATTGTATATTTTTAAAATGGTGAAACGAAATTTGACAACGATGAATAAAGAATTACTCAAGATTTGTTTGAATTCAAGTAAAAAAAGAATGAATTCTGTAGGCAATTATGTTAGATGCACGTGTAGCAAGCGATAATTTATGTTTCCTGATAAATTTCTCTTGCTTAACTCACAAATGGTGTTTCCTAGTCTCAAATTCGATTTCCGGTGCCCCACAAGTTTTATTGCTTTGGGCCTAACGTACACAATAAGGACCTAACAGAGAGGTTTGTTAGCTCTTTTGGGTTACCCTTACTCTGTGTATAGGGCAGCTCAACAGAAACTGCAGAATTTCCAAATGTGTGAAAAATTGAATTTACTATTTGATTTTCTGTGCAAATCAATAGAACGGTCTAAATCTTTATGTTTACCTACGACGATGTTCTAAAAGCTAAATAGCGATCTCATTCGTGAATGAGCCGAGTGTTATGTTAAGAGTTCCAGAATGAAATGCGTGTTTTTATGGTTTTATATTATAACTGCTATATTTTCAATGCTAGTGGTTAATGTATTATTAAATGAAATGCACAACTCCGAGACCAGCAGATACTATACTTGGATTGAATTATATATGTTTGATATGTTAAAATAAGACGCGCATCGTTTTAGTACATTAAGATAATGACATAGCAGTACTAGAACGTTTGCCCATGCCCATGGGAACCTGCGATGAAACGCACATTTTAGATTTTAGATCGAATCAATAAAATGTCACGGAGCGACTCGTCAAATGACACATAAACCCCTAGTTCAACCATTAGTACAACTAGTTAATTATTGGTATAACAATAATTACAATTAAGTATACGATAAAACAATAAAGTATACGATCACGCAATCTCAAAGAAATTTCGACCTGCGTAAAAATTTGAAATTGAACTTTAAATTTTAAACTTCCTTTTCTTTGCAGTTACCACTATTACCTACACATTTATAAGTGATGCTCAAATGCTATTATCAGTAAAGGAATAATTTCCATATACAAAAGTACGGCAAATGTATTGCAATATATAGAAAGTGTCATTTTGAGTGGAAAATGCCATTTTGTTGAATTACGCTCCGTTTCTCTATATAGCAATTTCTCAACGATTTCTCCTCCTGTAACGTTTATGCTTATAGCGAATCGAAGCTCTGAGGTTAATACTTCAATATTGACTAATATTGAGATACAAATTAAGAACAATTTTTGAATTGAGGGAATTAGGAAGTAACCTTAAGTTTTAATTGATTGTCTTTCATAACTGCATAAAGAAAAAGTTCCATTTATTATAGACAATTGTTTTGTGAAAATATCATATAACTCATAAAGCAAAGTTGAACAAAATTAGGATGTAAATTCCGACCGTCCTGTATCTCGTTCGGCCTCTGATTTTAGGCAATCGGAATCTTCGTCCGACAGCCATACAGAAGAATATCAGTGCATTCGCTATTCGCAAATGACCCAAAAGGACTTCTAAGTCTAAAACGGCTCTTCTATTCTTCAAAATGCCCATAAATTTGGTGGCATGCAGGCTGCGATGAAATCCAAATATATTACAAAAACAGTCTTCGAGAACCTACGGTGGCACGTACAGATGACAAGATCCGAAGGCTGGAAATTCCTTGTTTTTCCGCCGCATTATATAACTTTCTCTCTACTTCGTAGCGAGAATGTAAAACGACGCTGCAGTTTACAGTTTACCTCTCAACTATAGGGATTCTATTAATATCCGCAAAGTAGGGCAGAATGTAAGGAAGAGTCCTTTTTGGACAAAACATACATACTTATTCATGCAGAGATATGTAAAAGGATAGAAAAAGTTAAGTGTTTATTTCTTGACAGAATACGTCAACCTTTCCAATGGCTTTTGTTTCCTCCTTAACACATATTCAAATAACATTTGTTGGGTTATCAAAACACATCAATTTAATGTAAGTCCTTTAAGTCAGTATTCATGTATTTTCACGCTCTCAATGGTGTTTATACAAGTACTCCTAAATCAATTAAAAAATTACTTTCGAAGGTGATAACGCAAGGAAACCATAAAATGTAAACCCAAATGCATTAGTAACACATGTTATCAAATTAAAAGACAAAATTGGAATGTTGTGAAATATTTAATAAGAGTAACTTCATCGGCGAACATTTAAACAAGCAGTTACTGAAACAATCAGTTCACCTACATTACACAAAAAGATTGAAACTCATTACATGATCAAAATTACGACAAAGCGGAAATACAGTAAAAAATCATAAGCATGTCTCCATTATAACAACATGAAAGCAATAAAAACGGGCACCCCAACGTCTTCAAAGGGCTTCAGATTGTCTTTTTATCTGAACCTGTAGGAGGACTCTTTTCTGAACACGAAGAGAATGTTCATCGAGACACATGATCACGTTTGGTCCGTTTCATAGTTTGTATCTTTTATCTCTATTCTGCTTTTGTTGGCAAGAATGGCTTTGTTGTCTCGTGAATTTCATTAAATACGTTCAAATTCAACATCACTGTTCCATTTTACGGATTTTATCGACAGTGAAATATAACTTTCTCTGTCCGAAACAAATATTTTTATACGCGAATAAACGCTATATAAATTCAACAAAATAAGTTTCATACGAAAGAAAAATATTTTTTCATATTATTTTAATTTAATTCCGTTACATTTCTTCATCTCGGAAATTAATTCATGAAGTTTTGATTCTTGTATTGACGCCAAATACAAGTTTCTTCATATTAAATGCAAGTATGTTTTCTCTGATGAATCTGCTATTTAATTGGTTTTAATTGGCTTTGCCGGTAACAAAAATTTTAGATGCACATAATCGAAATAGTGAGTAGTTTTATTTCTAGCCATAAGGGCAACAGAAACAATTCAAGGGCAAATTGTATACCTCCGAAACAAAGGAAAGCTATTACAAAATATGCAATAAGTAAACGAAGTCTAAAATATAGCATAGTTACAGGTTGTAGACGGAGAAATGTTTTGCAGTCAGTTCTACGCAAGTAGAACCTATCTGAAGGAAGTCACAATTGAAACCCATTCAAATATGTGATAACATTTAGTGTACAGGATGTTTAAAATATATTAAGTAAAGCCTTCTGCTAAAACGAACAAAAACTTTCCAAACAAATGAATTAGCTGCAGCTTAGTTGTATGCTCGCTACGCTACGAAAAATTCAAACAAATTAGGATGAGACTGTCTCATTTTTCATTTTTTTTAATTTTTAGGCCATCATCTATCTTTTACTTATTTATTGTTTGACCAAATCACTGTTATTTTCTGTTTGTAGTGCATGAACAATCCTGGTACAAACATTTTATTCAGAATTTTAATTACCGCGTACATTTTTATAGAATAAAGTTCAACTACTTATTTATTTTTTTATTTATTTTGCATATTTTTGAACCATTTACAAACTTCTACAATAACTGTAATAATTTGAAAAATATGTAAAAATAAGAAAACTACCATTCTGGAATATCAAACACTCTAACGACTAGACACTTCCGAATTTTTATTAACAGTCAAACTCTCGGAAGACGCTGTAAAATCTAGACACTGCGGCACGGGAGGAGGGGGTAGTTCATTTCTGATATTATCAAATATAATAAATTTATACAGAACTTTAACAATTTTCCACATAAATGCTCGTTAAAACCTTTGCATTAAAATAGTCTTTTTTCTGAAAGACAAACAAATAATCACTTCAGTTGTATCTACCTTCAAAAATGGAAATACATGGAAACATCTCGATATTGTTTTAAAGTATGACACATTTTTTAAAGAATGTATTTCATTAAAGAATGCGACATTTTTTTGAAAATTGATTGTATTTTAGTATTTTATCAATCTTAATAGGGAATTCAAAATGCACCTAAGTGAATTTGTAATTCGCGTTTTTCAAATATTTTGCAATTTAGTTCGATCGAAAAAATGTATTTTTCTCTATGAAATTGTAAAGTTGCACGTTAGCACCTTCACATACGGAGAGAAATTTAAAACGTTTGCGCACAGGAAAGACAAATAGAAAGTCCTCAATCCTTTATAACATCCCCAAAATTAAACAAATTCGGATAGGAACACCTTCAAAAGTTTCCTTGTGACAGTATTTCTCAAAGTCTTTTGCAATAATTTTTTATTCCAGATTAAAATTTACAAACTTTAAGGAATATTGAATAGTTTTCTATCTAACACTTACAAGCATGTTCTGTCAAGACCCTATTCTAATACACAGTTTACACCTGAAGACGCCCTATCCTTGCTGGATGCGAGTTTTCAACCCACATAGGTTCGCTGATCAGTGATCACTGCTTTACTATCTCTAGTTATAAAAAAATTAAAGGAGAGAACAGCAATCCCTCGACATTCGCGGATTCGATATTCGCGAGTTCCGAACATTCGCGATTGGAGAAATGCTCCCGGTTTTAACATTCGCGACTTCGACATTCACGAGTGGGTCTTTTAGTCGTACATTTTCTTTGAAAGCCAGCACATTTCATTTCCTTTATCGTAATCATCTGGGAAACGAACTCGGCAGACCTCGGAGCTCGCAGTATAACTTTCTTCAATAATTACACAGATGAAATGTCAATTCACATTTTTAGAATAACACAATTGTAAAATAATTCAATTCAGTTGCGCCAAATTGGAGGTAAGGGTTTTGGCCAAATGAACAGAAACGCCATTCAGCATCTGTGCAACTCTCATTATAATGAGCTCATTGTAGAGGAGCTTCGGGAAATCATCAGTGAAGGAAACTTTATCGACGGTAATGATGAAGTAACGGAAGCGAAACTGCGTCCTGGAGCAACTTCAATGTCAAACTGTTGATGGCGTTCTAAAATCAACAAGCTCTGGTGGAACTCTGAATTCAAATGTGATCCAAACATGGAAATAGCTTCGAAATTTAAGAGAGAATAGAAGCGGCAACTCTTTCTTATTTGGATATTAGAACAGCGAGAAAGGTGAATTAAAAACAATTAGCAAATCCTTTTCAACTTCCAAATAAGTTTCAAACATTATTTTATTTCTTCATTTTGGAATGTTAAATGTGAATTCTGTTTGTAGTAGCGCTTAATAAGTTGTACTGTAATTTATTGTCAGATTTTTCTTTCTTTTTTAAACAGGTTTTCGATATCCAAGAACCTAACCCACCTTTCTTCATTAAAAGATAAAATGAATATTCGCGGATTTAACATACGCGAGGTTTTTTGGGAACCTAACTCTTGCGAATGTTGAGGGATTACTTTAAATTTTTAGCTCTTCAATATTGTTTAGCATTTTTTACATTTTACGTATATAAGTTTACTTGTCGAAAGATTAGATTCCGTTAATTTTTAGATATGATTCATAAAAAGAAATTATATATAAATATATGCTCGTCACTCGTGTGATGACGACCGTTCGGGAACTAATATATTCATGAATAATAGGTAACAAGTTAGATATAATGTATCTTTTATCAACAGCAAGTAAAAAACGAAATTGGTTTTCCCAGTCAACTCTTCCGGACGGATACCCACTATTGTGGATTGTTTGAAAGAACCAAGTCAATTAATTATTTTTTTAGAAACATCGTGCTGTCTATTGTCTGATGTAAGAGACAGGAACACTAATAATTGGTGAACGTATTATTGTATCCACAGAGAATCGTTGATAGTGCAGACATAACACTGATAGACGTAACACACTACACTAGCTTTCAAAATATACATACATTTTGACCCCACACACTTCACAGAATAGTTTTGAAAACTACGGAATACTTAACAAAATTGAAAAGTTTATTTCCAAAGTGACTTTTCTCCATTTGAGTTTGATTTCTAGTTTTACGTATTAATATATTCTTAAGACGCTTCTCAAACATCCTGCCAATTATGGTGTTAAACATAGTGTTTCTCGGATTCCTTCCTGAACAATTTTATTTCTTGCAGCAATGGCACTTCGAAAATAAGCTCTTGCAAACTGAATGCGTCTAGATAAATCAACGTAGTAATAAAAATACATTTGAGTATCGTTCACACTGCTTGGGACTTTTATAGTACAAAACCCACATCCAAAGTCTTGGGACTATTTGAAAATGGCTTCCGCAGCCGATCTGAGAACGAGATGCTGGGAGAAGTCTGCTCATTTTGCAGAGAGATGCTGCATGCATTTCTCAGTTATGAACTACCAACATGCTCTTAGAGGACACTGTCCTTTACAAGTTTATAACAAGTATTTGGGACTGTAACAGATCAACTTGAGAGAAAACTGCAACGAAAATAAAATACCTTCACGATGCTCTTTTGGCCCGATGCAGTGTTTGGTTGTCCCTGTACTTTATAATTCTTCAAAATTCTGACAAAGCCCGCAAACAGCGAACGTCTACCTAGACAAATTGGAAGCTGCGTACACCTAGTCCTCGGATGGAGGCGCCAGCCATTAGAAGATGAACTCATTGAGGAAATGGGACACGAAAAATATTATCAATTTTGTTCTAAACAGAAAATTATCAATGCCATCAAAGTGTATATTATATTAATTCAAATAAGCAAAAGTCGTGAGGAAGGGAAGTAGCTTACTAGACGCGGGCACTGCGTCCAGGGCAACTAAACATGTTTAGAAATAAAGGTTGTAGTCGTACAATTATCCGGAGTGGTACGCCCATGTCTGTTTTTTGGAGAAGTCAGTTGACAGTTCTTTCCTGAAATGTAGCTACATTAATTCCTATTTCCTTAATTAAAGCAAATAAATGATCCATTAATGTAAAATCATACATCATTTGTGTTTCAAATTGTCAATGGAGAGTAAAACTAAACATTTTAAATAGAAAGAATCTTGACTTCGTAATCAGTTCATTGTATCTGTATCTTAAGATTGGAATAACTGCATTCATTCCATACGTTCACATTTGAAGGTTTAAGATATTCTTGTCTGTTAAAATAACTGGCTACACATAAGCGATAAGTGTTCATATATTTTACATTATTGCCGTAAAAAACATTATTGAAAGTTTAATAACACGTAACAATATTGAATCAAGGAAAGAATTCGCCATTCAAACATCCTGCCCATTGGTGAAAAAGTTTCGGCAAGGCAGAATTTAAAAGAAAATAAACATATAATAATAATAATGTGTGATGAATGATGTATATAATGATGATATAGGAATGATGAATATAATCCTAATTCAAATCCCGATTGTTTGATCAAACAAATCTGGAAAGCATTTTTGTATGAAGCCACTATTCCCCACCTTGCGCCATTTCAGCTTGCGCGTGAACATCCCCTTTCAGGATTTGATGGGGAGGAGAGAGTTGAGTTAGGACAAGCTGCCCGTGCTAGGAGCGCCGGGCTTCCCAAGCAGACAAGTAGCTCGTGCAGGCGCGCTTCGACATGCCAGTGTCAATTTTTTGTTAAGATAGAGCTTTATGGCTGTACCTGGATTGATTTGATGAGCATGTGGTAACAAATCATATACCAATGCGGCTGGATGAATGATGGAATAAAATTGGGGGAAACCATACCAACCTGAGAAAAACTATGATGGCCAAGCGGGTTTGCCGTAAACACCACAGGGAGTTTTCAGGAATTGGGCCCTGTACTAAAAGGTAAACAGCTAGCACTGTCCCTCATGCAAGCAATACAACGAATATATTATTACGCGTGTTTGCTTGTATTAAAGTTTCCATGAACCTACAATTAATACTAACTCTTCCACTGCTGTCTTGAGTAACTTATTTTTTCCCCTAGTCATTTTAAGAACAAGGTACTTACAGAACAATTATACATGCTCTCTAAAGATTTTCTTCGTGGCGTCACAGAATAATTACGTCACCGCCCTATTCGCAGAGAACTCCTTTGCCATTTGTATTCAGTGAAGTGACCGTTGGAAGCAAGCAAATAACAGTATTATATGTTTGAATATCTTATTGACAATGTATATTGAATGGAAAATTTAGGATAATATTTGTTCATACCGACGTGATCTTTGAATGAATATCTAACTTTCATTAGGACTAAGTGATCAAGATTTTTTATTCATTATATTTTTTTGTGAAGGAAATTACTTTTACGAAAAAATGAAAGATCGATTATTTCAATAATATGTTATTTTGAGCGATTATAAGCGCTAGGTTAAACCGAAAGAGAAAAAAAATTGAATAAACATGATTGTGAAGATAAGGGACGGCACAAAAAATATCCGCAGTCCACGCAGTTCACCAACTCGCCACAAGAGAGCAGTAGCGAAAGCAGCTCTAGTATTTACACGTGATGCGATGATTAGAAAAATTAAGTAAATTACGTTTGTTGGTGTGTTGAATGGAGGTAAACATTTTAATATTTTGTACTCATCTTTTCCTCAGGAACAAACAATTCCATAGCCTTTGGCGAACACAATGCTATAAGTTTTGACAGCGCCACCTGTGGAGTTGTCCTTCAAGACACTAGTGTGTAGTGTGTGTGGCATGCCAGGGTGCCATTACTGCCATTAGACCTATGATAGATTCCATTCACGATAGAATCCATTCGTTGTGTTAGTCTTCGATGGTTCGGCAGTGTCTGGCTATTATGGTTCTTCACATTACACTAATGCGAGCATGTCAAATTGCGCCCGCACGAGCTACCTGCCCGCCTAGGGAGCCCTGCTCTCCTACTGGCACGGGCAGCGTCCCCTGACTCCGAACTCATTTTCTCTTAAAATCTAGACAATCCAAAATCCAATACATTTGCAAGCTGAAGCGGCGCGAGGTAGTGAATATTGCTTCATGCGAAAATATGTTTGCCAGATTGTTTCTATCAAATAACCGAGAGTAGTATTATGTTTCCATTCTTTACTACTTATTACTATTTGATGTTTATATGAGGGAAAATGTAGTAAGAAAATAAACATCTTTGCTAAGTGACAAGAATATTTTCAATGTCAAATTCTGTCCTTGTGTTTGTTTTGTATTGTGTTATTAAATCATTCGATTATTTGTTGTATCTATCACAAATGTGAAATAAATTAACAAGTCTCTATTAGTGAACAATTCTCGCTCACGGACGGACAGTGCTTTTAACAGACAAGAATGTTTGCCTGTTAAACCCTCTAACCTGAACGTAGAATGTTCATGCTTTTATATCACTCTTAAATAAACAGGATTACAAAATCAAGATTATTTTGATTCAATTTTTTATCGTACTCTCAATTGAGAATTTGAAATCAGATTGATATATTATTTCATTTCAATGAATAATTTCTTTGCATTAAAAAGAAAATAGGAATTAATATAGCTAAAATTGTCACAATAACTGTCAAGTAACTTCTCCCAAAGACTGTCATGGGCCAGCTATCCAGTGATGTACCGCCACTTCGGAGGAAGTTTGTACAACCCTCACTTTTAAATCTGGCGCCAATTTCTCTGGATGCAATGCCCGCAAGCTCTAGTAAGCTTGTTAACTTGCCCGCGACCTTGACATGCGTGCACTAGTGTTTGCCTCGGCGATTTGCGTGCACTTACGGTTCCGCGACTGGGAGGTTGAGAGTGATGCTGCCCTGCGTTTTATTGCCGTAACGCAGGTAGCCGAAGAAGCCGATGATAGCGTACAGCGCCACAACGATACTCATGGCCACGTTCAACACCCCGGGGCAGCCCAGGAAGTGCTGCGGCCGCTTCATGTTGTTCGCTACCGGAAGCACCTGCGCACCAATTAATAGTAATATAAATAAAAATATAAATCATGTATATTGTAAACAGTATATAATATAAATAATATACAATAATAAAAAAGTATTTTCGTCTGTTCAGCCCCAGGAGGGAATCGAATCCAGATCTCCCTGTCGAAACCGATCCCATTCCCTCCCCCTCCCCCTTATACAAATCTGTCCAATTCCCGCACAGTGACTTCCAAAACTCGTGTTTTCGGATTCAAACCCGACTTTTCGAAAAGCAGAAAATCCTGTGTGCCACGTATGTGGGCTAAGCAAATGAACACTGGTCACGTCCTTCTCCAAATTAAATTCCTCTAAATATTTGAGGGTTTTGATTTTGGTTTGGAAGCTTCAGGACTGCAGGGAGGCTCCCTGCTCCCTCCCAAAAACCAGTTGCGAAAAGAATTGATCTTACACTAAGTCGCCTCGTTTAATACCAGTAACCGCATACCACAATCACACTTTTTAGGACTGAGTCCGCGGAAACATGTCTGTACGTATTAACTAAGCTAACAACATCGACCCTTCCATCAGATTTCATAAATTACTATTTTGTTTGTGGTAAATCTTGAAAGAAAAAAAAAGTTTTGTGAAAAAATCTGTTATTAACGTACACGCTGCCTTAGAGAAGGATTTAAATCCCGTTACTTGCAAATCGGTCGTACACAATTTTCAGAAAGTTTTCTGGAAAATTAAAATATGTTTGGACATGCACGAGACTCGGTTGTTTGAACATGCACTGCCAGATATAGGCAAGTCCACAGTCTGCAGCATAATAGAGAGATTTTGCACCCTCGAACGTGAAGCGCTATCCATCTTGTGCGCATGCGCAGATACACTAAAGTGATGCGAAACTTAAACTGTGCATGAACAGAAGATCGATAGTGCCCTACGATCGAGGTAGCAAAAACTCTGTTATTATTGTATAAAACTTGAATCGTATCGTATCGTGCACTAATTGAATCGAATCGTACATAATTTGAATCCAAGCGTATTATATAGCTTGTATTGTGTATGTATTGAATTGAATTGCCTTATTTTTACATGGCGAGACTCAGGCTATGAGGCCTGCTCTTCCATCTGACGACGCAAACTTCGCTACGCTCCTTTCACCAATTAGCGGAGAAGGAAGGTATTCCTTGGGCGACGAAACAGGCGATTTTGAATTTAGCTCAGAGGCGTCATTTAGGCTTGAGGATCTTTTATATGCAATAAATCTACCAACACGGGACAACCGGCTTTACTTCCCCTCCGAAGGAAGGCGTACGAAGGATAGCGACCTTAAAAATCCACTTCGATGAGGTTTGAACCCGCGAACTTAGGTATAACAGTCCGATACGCTAACCGTTACACCATCGCCGCCGCTATATCTAGCAAATGCTGTACCTAGCAAATCTATGTATCTCGCAAATGCAACTATTACACATTGATAAAGTTGTAAAAAAAATTAAAATTTGGAGCCGTTTTTGAGAACATTTTGAAAATGTCCGGGGGGCTTCATGTAAAGTACCCCCAAATGTTAAAGAATCTTTTTAAAAATCTCAAAGCTTTGACTAGAACCAGATCGACCGGGGAATATCCATTTTGGAAGAAATCGTACGTATGGTTTAGGTGCTAGCAGTGTTCACAGACTGACGGACTGACGTTTTCCTTTCAATTGGATTTTCGGTATCAAGGACCCACAAAACAGGATTTAGGGCTACACCACGTGTTAGGGGATTTTGTTTTCTTAATTTAGCAACTGGTTTTATCCACTTTTTCGTTTTCACGGTCCGGCAATGAATTTTTTTTCGCCGAAAATTCGCCATTTTTTCGCGCAGCATTACATAACTTTCCCTATACTACGTATATCACTCCGTGTATACGTACGGGAAAGTAAAAACCACTTTTCTGAGCGTACATTCAGAGTCGCAAACGGGCGCTCACCATGCCGATGCCCTCCAGGGCGAAGATGACGGTGCTGAAGTAGAGCGGCCATTGGCGGGGCGGCGCCACCAGGGGTCGGTCGAAGTCGGGCAGCTGGCGGAAGATGTAGTAGAGGGTGATGGCGAAGCCCACGAAGATGCAGATGTTGGCAAGGACGGAGAAAGGCGCGAGACGCCGCAGCGTGGGAGGCAAGCACAGCACCGCCAGCACCGGCAGCAGCACCAACATGTACATGCGCACGCCCCACCCCAGGTCGGGCGCGTGGTGCTGCACCACCTGCACAAGCCCCAGTTCGTTACTCAAAGAGAATGAATCACTAGAAATATCAAATTAATAATCACAATAACAATCACAATAATAATAATAATAGTCACAATAATAATAGTCACAATAATAATAATAATAATAATAATAATAATCACAATAATAATAGTCACAACAATAATAATAATCACAATAATAATAGTCACAATAATAATAATAATCATAATTCCTCAAAATTTGTGTAAGAACTTGTCTAAACTCCCAGGTAATTCAAAAGACTGGGAAGTGCAAGAAATCGCATTATTTGGAACAGCCCACATTTTGTGGCAAGTATTGTAGAAACACCGACAGTCCCTAGATCTGCTCCTTAGGTATCTGGTTGCAACCTGGAGTAGATTTTATATTCAGCCGACACATAACATCTTTAGTCGTGATGCAGAGGAATATTATCATAATAATAATACTCATAATAATAATAATAATAATAATAATAATAATAATAATAATAATAATAATAATAATAATGATCAGTCCGTTCTGAACTCCAGGAATACAATATTTCCAATAGGTAGTTTGGTGGTGCCTGTAGCCGAATACTGTTTCGGACTCGTGGACTGGACTGAGCAAGAAATTCGCATCATGGATCGAAAAACCAGAAAACTACTTACAATGCATCATGTCGCCCACTCTCGAGCTGATTTACATAGACTTTATGTGTCACGTAAGGAATGAGGAAGAGGCCTCAGACAAACTAAAGCCTCCTTTCGAAAGGATTTTTGGTTATTTGAAAGGTGAAGAACGTAAACTAGGTATTGTTCTTCAAATTTATTGAATTAATTAAATGTTATATTGCTCTTTTCAGTTTACGAACAATGTTGTCCGAAATTTTTTGTTATTATTATGAATATATGTTCATCTTTCATTAGGAAATTGAAAGCGTTTTGATTTAATATTTCAGTAAGTTACCATATTTACATTTATGCCACAGATGCCTTCAGCGCAAGAGATTGAATTACTAGAAAACAACAAAAACAAATCAATAAATAACAAATGAACAATACGGATTCTCGATCCCATATATACCAACGCAATGTCCCCAGAGGGTGATAATGAAGATGGGGTGGGGTGGAGCTACGTGGAACTAGGAATAGTATGTTGAAATGATCCTCAAAGTAGCAAATCTTGTGCGTTTACTACAAGCCTTGATGCGGCAGGAAAAGTCAAACGTCGTCTTAAGAATGCATGAGAACAAGAAATGGGAATACTGACTTTAGAAGAGCTGTACTCATCTCAAGCACAACATGAGACCACCGTCTTGGAAAGTGAAAATTCTGGTTTCGAGCAAGATTAGAATGAAGCAGTAAATTTTGTAAGGCGATGAATCAGAAGATTGTCAGTAAGATTTGAAGGATGCACTTTAACTTTTCCCTTAAATTACATAATTGTAATTTTAGTCGAGCTACAAATAAAATTGTGTATTAATAGTATCCAAATGCACAGAAAGGTGAATAGTATTTTTTAATTGATCACGAGTAGTAACTAGCATTTGTTCATGCTATCACTTACGGTATTTCTAATCTATCTTAAATTTACCACATAATAATGGTTCTCCTCCAACGTTTTACCTCTAACTTTTTAAGGAATTTACACAATGAATATAGTATCAATGTTTGTTCAAACATCGTAAGTAAACAAAGGTTTAAAGAGTAGGCCATCGTAACTTCCTTCCCTTAACTTTCAGCACGACTAGTAGTCTAATATCTTCACACGACAATCCGTAAGTAGCGAAGTTGTTTCGCAAGAGAGTTCAGACTTCGTGCGTTCCGGAGGCGAAAGTAAGGTAAGGAGATGCAAGACTCTTTAGGGGCTTTTTTACCGTCATGGAATATTCCTTTCGTGATTCGGTTATTTTCGTGATCTAATTCTGTATAGACAAATTATTGGGTAGTTAGAAATTTGCTTAAGTGGAAGTTTGGATTTTCCCAGCTAAACTGTAACACTCGCAGACGACATACAATTAAAACCTTTGATGTATAAGTACCATACACAATTAAGTACTTCGCATCACGGAAGATTCACCTCGTGTTCTCAGTTGGGTTTGTAATATCGAAATGAATTTATATGAGTATCTTATGCGTACCTTAAAGGAGATATAATTTTATGATACGGACCATTACAAAAAGATTCCATCTCCGGAAAAGTATCCGGAAAAGTCCTTTATATAGTAATTAAGGATATTTTTACCGAAAATTTCAACATTAAAAACTATGGAAAACAGGAATGTTACAGCATTAGGTAAGTCCGAGTCCGCCGCCGACAACTAGCAAATTTGGTGTTCCTTCGGCATTTTTGAAGGTGTCCTGTAAATTGATTTCGCAGCGTTCTCGCTTATTCGTACCCTATATTCTCTAATCAGATAACTCTTTTGAACACTGTAATGTAATGAAAAGTGAAGAGTCTGAGGTTAGTGGAGATAGCCACCCAAATATACACTTGGTTATAAGAGTCTGGATAAATGCTGTCAATCTCGCATTTGGGGTACTGTATGATGTATGATTTCCTTCTGACTGCAATAAGTAATCTTCGAACTCTTATAACTTTTGAGAGAGATTTGGCATTATTTTAAAAAAAAAACTCGAGTATGTCAAACCGAATTAAATAATAGCTAAGTGGGTGAATAGAAATTAATATTAAATATAAGTGCAAATGTCGTTGAAATATGATTGACAATGACGGAGGTTTCAGCTTTGTAACTTCGACTGTAGGTGTGACGGGACTGACGTTCAATGTAGTAAAGTTAAGTAAACTTAGAAGAAATTCACTTAATTACAGAGAGTCCAGGAGACTGCGAGACTGAGCTGGTAGAAGAGCGAAAAATGAATAAAAGTTCAAGATCAACACTATTTCGAAAACAATTATTTGTGTTTTGTTATTAGAATAGTGTGTATTTTATTTTTGGAGAATTGTGCGTTGTTTTGAGATAAATAGAGCAAGAAAACGTGTTGAAGACCCCTGATTTATGGCATGAATTATTATTGAATGATTTCATTACAGAATGTGGTCATAAAAATTTTAAGAATAACGAAAAACATGTTGACTGAATTAAGGTCATCTCTTTAAACGATTCATTTTGTGTGGTGATTTACTCGAGGAAATTAAACGCTAATATTGTCATCAGTTATCGAAATTGTTGTCAGATTATTTCTCACACACAGACGCCAAGTTGTATGAGGCCTGTTTTATTATTATTATTATTATTATTATTATTATTATTATTATTATTATTATTATTTACGAGTTTATTACAACCTAGAGTCCCTTATCGTATTCTAGGTTCCATTTGCTACGATCTTTCCAGTCGTTTTCTTGCAGGTTTCTTCCGTCCATCGCTTTATTTACTGCATCCTTCCTCAGTGTCCTCGGTCTCCCTCTTCTTCTTTCTGTAGGGGTCCATTCGATCAGTTTTTTTCGGTCACCTTCCCTCATCCATTCGACTCACATGCCCGTACCAACGGAGGCACTTTGCCTCCACAGTGTCTAAAATTGTGATCCCTATGTTTAACCTTGCAAGCACATCTTCATTTCTTATTCTGTCCTGAATCGTGAGATGACAACATCGTCGCCTATAACCCATTTATGTTAGTCTTAATTTCTTCTTTAGTTGTTCCGTTGTTGCCCACACTTCTGTTCCATAAGTAACAATGCTCTCTACAATAGACTTGTATATCATTATCTTCGTGCAAGGTCTTATTTGTGTGCTCCATACAGTATTGTGCAGCTGTTTTGTATCTTGTTTCCCTTTGCTTATTCTTTCAATAATTTCAGTTTCACTTTTACCATTTTTGGTAAACATTACTCCAAAGGTACTTGAAGCTATCGCCTCCTTTGATAAAACCACCTTCTAGCATCAAATTTGTTTACATTGTCAGCTACAATATATTCAGTTTTAGAGATATTTATTGTTAGCCCCCATTTCTGGTATTCTTCAAACTGCTTCCTCAACATGTAATGGATATCTTCTTCATCTGCCAATATCAATTGGTCATCAGCAAACAGCAAAGTGAACAGTTTATCCGTTCCGATTGAAATTCCCATATTCGCGCAAGTTCGCCTCCATCTCTCCAGGGCAGATGTTAGATATATTTGAAGAGTGTGGGAGCGATTGCACATCCTTGTCGCAGACCTTTGGTGACAGGGAATTCTTCAGATATTCTTCCACCTACCTTCATCCTACTAGTACAATTAACGTACAGTACTTTCACTGCTCTTATATTTAGGTCACTAACTCCATTTGCTTTCATTGCTAACCACAATTTGCAGAGGGGAATACGGTCATATGCCTTTTCTAAATCGATGAAGACCAAATGGGTTTCAAGGTCTCTTGCTAACCGTTTCTCCAGAAGCTGCTTTAAACAGAAAACACAATCCATACATGATCTTCCAGCACGAAATCCATTTTTTTCTTCTAGCTCGTGTATCTGATTTTCAATTCTTTGTTTTATAATTTTGCCATAAAGTCTTGATAGAGAATTAGTCACACTTATTCCTCTGTTATTGGAGCAAACTCGTCTCTCTCCTTTCTTGCAAATGTTCGAGATATAGGCAGTTTTCCACTCAGAGGGCACAATTTAATCCCTCAAGAAAAAGCTGAAAACATACGCTAAGAGCTCGAGAAGCAAGTCCGTCCCATATTTAAAAAGTTCTATGTGGAGTCCGTTCGTTCCAGGCGAGCGTCCATTTTTCATGGATCTAAGAGCTTCCTTTATTTCATTAACAGATGTCATTTTCAGTAAAAATCTTATCTGAGAAACTTATCTCATTGTCTAATTGAATAATAAATTCTGGATTCTAAGAGATTTCAATATTTTCCATGCTTCAGTTGCCTTTCTGTATCCTACATGCTCATCAATAGTCTTACATTTTTTATTCCACATTTCATTTTTGGCGTTCGTTACTTCTTTCTTTAATTCCCTACAATACTGCGAATAGTATTTTCTATCCTCATGGTTCCTAGCTAATATAAGCTTCCTTTTTCTGAGTATTTTCAACATCTTCTCAGTATTTTCTCCATATTATCATTCCACCAAAGATTTTTACACGATTTATTTTTATTAGGTTTGGCAGTTCTTCAAGAGCTTTTAATGTTCTTCAAGAGCTTTGTACATATTTATTGCATCTGAATACGTTATATCGTTCAGTTTGGAACACAGTATAGCTTTGTACAAAAACCTAATAGAATTGTCATTGAAGGATTGATGATTATATGGAACGGCTTTTGGCATATCACAACCATAATCATCTTCTTTGGCATATCACATCCATAATCATCCATAATCATCATCTCAGTAGACAATTTCCATGGGAGAAAAAATTTTTGCTCTAACGAGGTAATGATCCGTTCCGCATTCTGCGCCTCTATATACTCTGACATCTTGAAATTTTAGCATTGCAATTTGTCTGCTAACCACATAGTCTATAATTAATTGTAGATGAGTAGGTTGAATCCAGGTAAATTTATAGATGTTTTTATGTTGGTAGAATCCATTCCAAATTTTCAGAGAATACTGTTCGCAGATGTCAATTATGAGGTGTGTTTTACCAATCCATAATGATAATCATTATAATCTTTGTGACGATGACAGAGGTAAAACAATTATTTTGGAGTGGAAATTCATCGCGCTACAAACACAGCGTTTCCGAAGAGAGCTATTTGGGTAATTATTGGGGAATATAAAGTAATTGTTACTGCATGTAATTACTTTAGATTTCAGTATATAATAGATTAACTGTGATTATATCAATAATTTTACAGCTTTGTTATAACACAAATGACTAATCTTAGTTTGTCTCAAGAAAACTTATGAATGTTAAAATTCTCACAATACTACGCTAAGATGAAGCAATTACTTCAAAGTCCCAAATATATTGCTGAATTTCAGTGCAATGTTTATTAAAATTTAGTATTAGTAAGAGTTAGATTAC
Source organism: Acheta domesticus (assembly GCA_031308135.1). NCBI lineage: Eukaryota > Metazoa > Arthropoda > Insecta > Orthoptera > Gryllidae > Acheta > Acheta domesticus. Next base: position 100,057,320 of record JAHLJT010009355.1, on the reverse strand, counting down.
GAACATCGAACATTATATTAATACGTAGCATCAGAGATTACTCGATGGAATTGGATAAAAAGCCGAGTGGTCTTCAAACCCATTTCACCATGTAAATGTTCGCCTCTAGTGATTTCAACTATTCATATCACCTAACCAAATATACTTTGCTAATTCCGTTGCTGTTAGGTGGGAAAAAGATTGACAATTGCTATTCGGAACTCATAAGATTTTAAAATTCCGTTATGTTTCCTCAATATTATTATTTTAAATATGAACATTTTGCTCATCATTCTATTTACCATTGTATTCCTAGCTTCCAACACTTGAAAAAATATTTATTAAATGCATACAGTATGTAAGTTCTCCCATTCAATTCCACAAATAATATTTTGTATATTTGATATCTCTGAGAATTACCCCCTTGTTCATAGGGACACATGTGTCGTACGAATTGACACTTTGGACAACCTTGGCCCACATGACCAGCGAGTCATGGAGAAACGATTCGCTCTTGTTTTTGTTCCCATTCCGCCTGCACGAGAATCCACGCATTGTTCAGCTTCGGCGTCGTCGCGTGTCATGTGCGCACCTGCCATCAGTTAGGTTAGGTTCATACATATTCTTGCCGCTTCCGTGCTTCATGAGTCTTTTGTACTCTAGTAGGCACTCAACCTTTGCACTTACTGATTCACCACACATGCATTTGACACAATAGATTTTGCTCTTAGTGAGAGGAGGAAAAGGGGTGTACAAATCTTCGAACACTAACGCATGTTTATTGTTCCTTTCAAAGACTATATTGCCTTAGGAATGTATCATTACAATTCTGTCAAACTATCAAGTCAACATTATTATTTATATTATTAATATTATTATTAATATTGTTATTTGTATTATTATTATAATTATCATTGTTGAACTTCCAAAAACCATAGCTAAAATTATAATTTTAAAACGCAGAAATTGAAATAAATAAAAATGTTCGACAAAGTAAAATATGATTATTCAGACATAAAACAATAGTAGTGTGATATATGTTGTTCGTTCCTTGATTAAACAGGATTCTCATAAAATAAATTTATATTTAACATGGCGTTTAGCACGTTTTATAGAAGGTTAACCAGGTATCGACTCATTCTCTTACAGATTCTTGTACAATGTTCGTAATAAATTGTTCTTATTGTAATTTCCTAATTCATTCACTGACTAGCATGGAACATCTTCAAAGTTATTTCACTACTTGGCGAATTTTAATATTATTTGTCTTTATTTGCCGCATGCGGCCGCTAGTTGGACAACCCTGCTATATTAATGTGCACGTTTTATATTTATAAAGGCATATTTTTATGCCCTTTCCTGAACCTTCAACATGTTGATGAGGATTTTTTTACGCGTCCGAGTTGACATAATCATTAGGAAACGAAATTTGCTCATTAAATTTTACCATGGAGCACTCAGTATGACGGGAACCTTTAAACGCGTCATTATTCGTACTGGTAGAAAAGAAAACTAATTCATAAACAATTTTATCAATCCAATAATACAGTTATATATTATGTGATTCAGAGATAACTCATTGACTTAGAAACTATGCATGCTGAATTTTTATGGTACATTGATAATTCGTGTACTCACCTGCAAAAGTGATTCAGAAATAAAGACCACGTAAACACAAGACACGCTGTAGTATGTACACAGGAGAGCAGCATTGACGAACCTCCTGTAACATAGCGTTTAACAAATACTATCAGTTTCAGAGCTGTAAAAGTATTATTGACATTAGGAGTAGATATGCGAAAAGTTCTCATATTGTCAATAAATCGAATATACTCCACAAATAATATTATAACATTATAATATACTATTACCCAATCTATAAGGAAAATACTTTGTAAGATGGAATAAGTGACGAGGAACCGAAATTTGGGATAGGTTTTACTGCAATGAAATAAAGAGTATTTTTTTAAGTTCCTAAATAAGAAAGATAAAGAGAATTGCACTGTGAAAGATTACACAATATAAAATTAATGAAAACAAAACACTCTTGAAAAATAGGAAGAAAAGTGAGATAAGAAAATGTAAAAAACTGGGATGAAATAAAATTAGAAATCAGAAGAATTAGTTGTTGGAAAACTTTAATAAATTAAAATAATTTAAAAAATTGAAACATAAGAACTTTATTTTGAACTCTCAAGCCAAATGACTAATCACAGTATTCTGAAAAGCTCCCGGGTGAAACAGATGCGTTTACCCTAGCAATTCTAGTATTTTATTTCATGCCGGCAAGGAGAACTTGCATTTGTGATACGGAGTGGACGCAGAATTCTCTTAAGGAAAATTAAAACTGAAAAGATGGGTGGATGTCTAGCGAGACACTTCCCTTAGGTTTCTCGTTCCATTCTGACTCATTTGATTGATATATAATTCCGGGCACGCTAAATGCTATGGTCACCAGTCCCGTTAAAGAAGTGAATTCTAGGAGGTTAGAGTGTTCCTGCCCTGTTGGATGGTGAGATTCCGCGTCGACATACATGTCGGCTTGTGGGTTTCCCTCCTCCGGATATCTCCCTCCAGCGGGGCACACCCCAGCAGGGACAAGCTCCAAGCTCCCGACTGGTCTCTCGATGTGTGTGGTAGTATTGTGCAAAGTGTGTGTGTGTGTGTAAGGCGAGAGGCTACCACAAAGAAGGAGAAGGAAAGATCGTGCGTGGTCCGTTTGTTAGGGTACTGCTCCAGCATTCGGCTAGTATTGATTGGAGAAAGAACGGAAAACAAACGATAAGAGATGGCCGCTAGAATCTCCAAACAGCGGCTTGATTCAACCTAGCTTCCTAGTTAAAGTCGAAAAATTCGTCACCGTTGAACTCGAACCCTGTAACCTCCTGGTCAGAGTCGCTGGACGAATAGTGGCAATGAGGAAATACTAAGTCTGTCCGCTGACTCAGCGTCACGGCTTGTCCCAACTACTTTGATAAGACTCAGAATTGACGAATATATTCTTCTGAAAATTAAATGCCATATTCTAGTACTCTCTTCCTTTTTTCCTTCAGTGGGTTAATAGGAACTACAATATCTCCCCTCAAGCACTGCCACATCTCTTGCCTCAAGTTGTAGAGATTGGATAATATATTCTAAAGGAATATTAACGCAATTATGGAAATGACCGTTTTAAAGAAGAACCAAAAAAGAATGTTTTACATTACTCAGATTCTAGTAATCGAAATCAGTTATATTGGGTAGTAGGCAAACCCATAAACTGCAATTGTACCATTGTTCTCACATATGCATTTCGTGTTTTTGGTTCTATTCCAACAGTTAAGACGAAATTTGACCCCAAAAATGCAGGATTCGATGTTATTCTGGATCAGTGTTATGATAGTAGTTCGTAGGCTTCACTTGCATACATGCCGATCATATTGGCGCATTGCAGCTCTCAAGACGACAAAACATCGGCGTATACGAAATTGGCACAACATCCGAGGTCGCAATATCGCCTGGGCAGCTTAGTGTAACAGAAACGTGGTTGATAGGATAGGATAAATGTGACGATCACAAAAAGTACAAAAAAGTCGATCATTGCTTCCTGAATCACAATCAAATGACCTTGAAACTAAGAAAACATTGATTATTTCTTAATTCATATTAAGAAAACATCGATGAGTAAGTCCAGCTCGGAAATATGACGTTTTCCGAACAGCGTGAAGCGTCAACTACAGCGTAACATAGATAGCGCCTGTACTTTGTAACAGACGATGTAATTTTCAACGTGATTTGCGAAGAACAGGAAAGCACGCATTTATCGTTTGTTTATAACTTCGAAGATCATGATAAATGGTGAGGAGTTAACTAAATATAACTATGTACGTGATTCTGAGAATCACTTACTATCTATTTTTATCGTTTTTTCTCAGTATTTAATACATGTGTATTCAGTGCTTAATCTTACTTACAACGTTTGCATATTTTTTGTTTACGATACTCTGCAAACCGACATCTAATTTAATTAAATTATTTTTATACTAGAATTTACATCTGAGTGGTGTGTTGTTAGCAGTTCCATTAAAGGAAGTAGTGCGCAAGAAAATCTTCTGTATCCATCTCACGAAACACACTAAAAATACAGTTTTCAAAATTGGGGACAATTGAAATTGCCTTCGGCGGCAGGTTATTACCGACAAGCAGAAGTGGTCAGCGACCTCGTGGACTCATTCACAATTTCCAGCCTTTTCCGGAACGTAATTGCAGTTTGTATGTTTTCCTGCTTCAAAGTAGCAGTGTGCGTCAAAACAAAGCGAAAGCATTCTAATTTTAAAGGACTTTCGTTTTACCTATTCCTCTCGGGAAAAATATATTAATATTTCAAAAAAATAATTAATGAGTTACATTACATACTGAAATGATTTCTGTGCACAGGAAAAGTGTTGTCAGATTACCAGAAGTTTCTTTTCGGACACGCATGAAATAGTAGTAAGAACGGTCCATGGGACAGACGTCGAAATACGTCGAGAAATGTATACACGTTGCAAAAAGTCAAAATTTAAAGAGATATATCGGTACATCCTACGAGCTTAAATGGACTACCGAGATTTCTCTCTTCGAGAATTCACTTCTGAAGCATCGACTGTACAAAAATCCATCGCGAACGGCTGTAACATTACGGGGAGTGCCACAAGTAGTGTCAAGTTAAAATATTTTTGGCAATGGATTGTTGTCTAATATTCGGATACACTAGTTGTTTATTTTGAGGCTCGTAAGAGAAAGGAAGAAGGATGATGACGATGATAATAATAATGAGGACGAAGAAGGAAGAAGAAGGGTAAGGATGATGAGGAGGAGAAAGGATAATGATTATGAAGATGACGAGAAAGGAAGAAGGATGAGGAGGAGGAGGGCGAGAAAGGAAGAAGAAGGATGATGAGAAGGAAGACGAGAAAGGAAGGTGAAGGATGGTGATTATGATGATGATGAGGAGAAGGAGTACGACGATGAGGACGAGTAAGGAAAAAGAAAGATGACGAGGACAATGGAAGTATTTCAATGAGCAGAAAGAAAGGAAAGAAGAAAAAGAATGAGGAAGAAAGAAGGAAAGAAGCTTGAACGCAAAAGGATTGATTCTCCGCAACGGGTGGGAGGCTTTGTTGACACACTTTCCGGGAAGCGGATGACGAACCGCAGCTTCCCGGCGCGCGCTGCAGCGGCCTCGCGCACACGAAGGTCGCTGTTGCGCGTGGCGCGCCCCGAGCCCCGCGCCCGCGCCAAGGCCCCGCGTGGGGTGGGGTGGGATGGGGTGGGGTGCGCAATCTTATCACGCGATACCGGTCCAGTTCGCCCGGCAGCGCCGCCGCTGCCCCCGCAGCCGCCTCGCCGCGCGCGCCACACCGCCGCGCTGATAAAGACTCGCGCTGGGACGCACTGCCCGGCGCGTGGCGAGGCGCGAGTGGCAAGGCTTAGAAAAGGGTCCCCACTATTACCTACTAGTATTCTTCGGTTTTTCTTTCTTGGCGCGTGGGTGGGTGTCATCAAAATGGAATATCTCATGGTATTTCGCGTCGTTCTCGGTTGTGCCGCTAGGAGTCGCATGATCGCCAGCACTGCTCCATACTGTCGCGAGTATTAATAGAATTTGTCAGCAAGTCAATGGATACAGGATGCTACTTGGTGAGGGAGGCGGGCAGGAGAAAGGCTTATGATCCGAGGAAATCTATCCGGGGGTCCAACAATTTCTAAATGGAGTGTCAGATTTGAACTCCCGTGTCCAGAGTCAGAAGCTCAGGACACTCTTCGGTTAGCAGTACGCGAGAGTGTTTACTTGCACCCGACTATAAATCACTGGCCCCACGTCACGTCTCCCCAGCGTTCAATCATACTTTGCTGCCTCTCATTTTTCTTTGAACCATTTGTTGCTGTTTACGTTCTACTCTACGACATCCGCTTTCTTTGTAGGTACGGCTCAGGTTAAGTAAGGTCAAGTCAGATGCTGCCCTGACATCCTTTCGTCATAATATTTTCTAAGATTTTCAAGCTCGTAGGGAAGGGTCTTATGGGGATAAATAAATGAATATAAATAAATTCCTTTTTTGGACCGAGGCTCAAGTCATTAGAACTGCTCTTTTTCATTACCCCTTTTAATACACAGAAATTAAAAAATCTGGAAGTCAAAATGAATTAAAAATAATTTGGGGTTAATTTTGAAAATTTGTTAAAAAATGTCTATGACCATTTTTACCCAGTTTTAATAAAGTCACATTGTTTTAACTCGCTATGTGTGGGGAGGGATAGGATTTGAAATGGAAAGTTGAACTGAAATGATTGTTGGTGCTACAAGTTTCCACAAAAGGCAGGGAGGATTAAAAAACCTAAATATTGAAAACTTATTTTTTCAAAATAATATATACAATATTCAGAGATGGGAGGCATTTCGTCAGCTTACAAGCAAAAACACACAAAAACCAAGAATTCAAACTTTCAGAAAAACTTTAAGCAATATATTAAAATATGGTAGGAATTTGAAGCTTTTAAATAACAACAAAATAATAATAGTATTAATACATATATACCGTTTTTCGATCAAAATTTGAGATAACTTTTTTCAACACAGATTAGACGATTCAAAATAATTTATTTTGAAAACTTGAAATAACTTAAGGGGGTGGGATCTCGGCGCGAAGTGGCGTAGAACAAAAATTTAAAATAAGTGAACCATCAAGTGACATAATGAAACGAGCGTTTTCTTTAATTTCACTATTCCTGGATGTGACGAATAATGCATATTCATGCAATGTCATTGTTCCGATACGCTACTTCCGTCAGCTTTTCAGTAGGTCCACTGCCCAATCCAAATTAACCAAAAACAGTCCCAGATATTACCCATCCACTACACCGAGTTAAAGGTGACGAATCGAACTGAAGAATGAAACGAAAGTAATTTTTGCTTAAACACCACAGTGAATGAATCCTAAGAATGCTCTCATTACAGTTCATTTGGTTTTCAATTTTCTTGATAGGAACACTCACACACGACAAATAAAACGTAAATGAGGCAACAATAAATGAATTATAGTCGAAACGCTACTTTTCGGGTAGGAAATATCGAAATTTAGGAGTATGATCCCGTCAATTCGCATCGTGGAAGGAATAGCCTATCACCCAGGAAGGAAGGATGGAGGCGGGGGCAGAATACGAATTCTGTTCCCGCTTACATTCGCGGAATTTCCATTTTCTAATTTTCACTTATGGAAGGATCGCGGTCCAAGACTTGTTATTTTAAGGTACTTCTCCAGCATCCACATGGAATGGATGTAGAAAACGTACAAATTTTGAAATGTCTAAACATGTTTCTGGGCTTTTAGAAAAGACCATTTACAAGCCATCATTCTAAAAATCAAAATGTCCGTATTAAGCAATTATTTTCTCTCGGGGATTCTCTGCCAAATATGGAAATCAATTAAAAATTACGATATAATCAACAATAGGAGACACTCAAATACTTATCTGAATAGCGATAAGCTATTTCAGCATGCTGCAGGTACAAAGGTAAAAGTGCTTTTTCAGACTGTTTAGCAAGGAGATCCATTCAGCACTACGTCTGATATGATGCATTACGTATCTTTTGAAATGAATTGTTTTAATTGTCTATATTAATAAATTACTGTTTATTATAATGTTTATCATATAAAAATATTTTGTATGTCAAAACACATGAACTATTGCATTTTTTACGGATTATTTATCCCCAATAATCTCGTTCTCTCTGCTGGGTACATTGACGTATACAAGTATATCGGCACCGGATTTCATGTTTCAATGAGGAAGGATCCCTGTTGTATTCCGGGAGGGTGCTATCTCTAGTGATACATCATGCACTACACTTTCGGGACTAATTACCATTGCAGTCAACGCGCCCCGAACCGCCAATCCCGCAACTCAATAATTGTCCTTAGAACATTCACTTCATGAATTTTCATAAGCAATCTCTGCAAAGTTTTCAGAACTTTTCTGTCCATAAAAATTTTAATTTAATAATTAGCAATATAAATCTTTTTTATGATTCCATTTAACTTTGCCAGATCTATCGGAAATAATTTAATACGGAGTTAATAGGGTAAAAAATTAGAACTGAAATCAGTGTTATCAACATCGTTAACTACAGGATTATTACAGCAGTATCTACAGCATTGAGAAGTGGTAAAACATTTTTTATTTAAGCATTACATTTTGAATTTTAATTAGCTTTATACGAGTGTATTCCGAGTGAACACGTAGATTTAGAAACGTGAACGGCTTTCACATGGATTTAGTCGATTACACTACGCACTCCATTGCAGTTGCACCCCTTTGCAGCTGCACCCCTTTGCAGCTGCACCCCTTTGCAGCTGCACCCCTTTGCAGCTGCACCCCTTTGCAGCTGCACCCCTTTGCAGCTGCACCCCTTTGCAGCTGCACCCCTTTGCAGCTGCACCCCTTTGCAGCTGCACCCCTTTGCAGCTGCACCCCTTTGCAGCTGCACCCCTTTGCAGCTGCACCCCTTTGCAGCTGCACCCCTTTGCAGCTGCACCCCTTTGCAGCTGCACCCCTTTGCAGCTGCACCCCTTTGCAGCTGCACCCCTTTGCAGCTGCACCCCTTTGCAGCTGCACCCCTTTGCAGCTGCACCCCTTTGCAGCTGCACCCCTTTGCAGCTGCACCCCTTTGCAGCTGCACCCCTTTGCAGCTACATCCCTTTGCAGCTACACCCCTTTGCAGCTACACCCCTTTGCAGCTACACCCCTTTGCAGCTACACCCCTTTGCAGCTGCACCCCTTTGCAGCTGCACCCCTTTGCCCCTTTGCAGCTGCAGCCCCACCCACTTTTCAGCTATGTGTTTGCCATTTCAACGCACCGTTCGGTGTCCCAAATGCCACAGAACATGCCTATTGCCTAATTACTAATTTAGATATGTGATTAGTGCTCGAAAGCGGTTTCTATTTCCGGCCTACACTATATTTTTTATCAAATCTTGTGAAGAAAAGGGTTTTCGTGACTACAACAGAACTTTCTAATAAGGTCCATACGTTTTACCACTCGCCATTACGCCAATTTTCAGAATTTGTTGCTCCAAAGGATGTGGACTATAAGTGATACGCTAACGCACATTTTCCTACCTTTAAAGCTGACATAATGAGTGTAATGGGATATTTCCTCCCATTAGATAAACTGAATGAGATATTGTAGACCAATCTAAATTCTAATGTATTAGAAACTATTCTCATTGCCCAATGTTCCAACAGATTTTCAAAAAGGATCAATTGAAATAAACTACCGCAGGAGTAATACATTAACCCTAACTGATACCAATATTGTAATAACAGTATCAGTACAAAAATTAAACTATTCCTACCGGTATTATTATTTTTATTATTATTATTATTATTATTATTATTATTATTATCATCAACATAATCAAGTTAGCACATTAATTTCTTTAGACACAATAATTAGTCATCAAATATTGTGAATTTAATTACAGAAAGTCGATTAATTCGCAATTGTATTGACATTCGCATTAAACATTTTAATTAATGCTTAAAACATTTTTCAAAAGAGATGGAATGTCTTTAAATTACTTAATTTCAATTTAACGACATTCCATACTATCGTCATTGTGTCATTCTACGCTATCGTCACACAACGTCATTTCTATTATGACAATGTGATCATCACGTCGGCCTTAAGGATTCGCCTTTGTCACCTTGCGATAATCTCCACGCGTTGGACGTTAGGTGCGATAACGGCAGTCTGTCTGATCAAGTTCACAAAACAGATAAGATGCGCCGAAGAAGCACAGGATACTAGACCCTTGTCAACATAACCTCCACTTCAGATTGTTATTCACGTGATTACAATATATTATTTTCGCACTATGGTACAGAATGTGGAATTACCGAACGTAGAAATCAGTTGCTTGTTTGACAGCTTTCGATAATTAAATGAAAATTAAACATCGGGTAAAGATTCATTTAAAAAATGTTGATTTCACCTTAAAATGTTTTGCAGCAATAGGCGAAGGGAGGGAATGGTAAAAAAATAATGAAATACGGTTACTAATATTTATCATGTATTACATACTGAGAAGAGTAGGGAGTCTTCCGTGATTTCCAGTGAACGGGTTGAAGCACTGAGAGTCACTTATCTGGAAGATTCAATGCTTCCACAGACAAGAAATTGAATCCGGAATAGATGGGGTATCTATTCCGGATTATAGATGTGTATCTAGATTACATTTTTTTCATTACTGTAAGTTCATTGCGGCTTCTTTAGCAAAAACTTAATCATGACGTACACTTCTGAAATTATATTTGCGTTTTAACATTATCATTTCTTAAAACCATTGAAACATGACGAATCAGTTTGTTGTCAGAAGATTACTTAAGATTAGAAGTCCACAAAATTGACGGAAATCATTGTCTCTGCTGATTCCAATAGTTTGTTTAATTTATTTCTTTTCACCGTGGGACTGTGCGAATTTGTCAACTTCCATGATTTCAGTTAAATCAACCTACTTTTTCGGACTACAATGCGCATAGATAATTTGAAGAGACTTTTTCGATAACTTGAGTGTTGTTGTACATGCTTACCGGAGCACCTGCTGATAATCTTAATCGTCGTGCGTCATTACCTCTAAGTATGTCGTCATAATAAGGTTGAAAAAGCAACTTACATTTAACAGTAACAACAAAATATGAAAGGTAACTAACAGCTATAAAGCTGTTACAAACTGCCACGAGTTAATGTGCTATGTAATCCATAGTTTCTTTTAGTCAAGTTAATAATTCCACAAAATGTACTCCGTTTTGAATCATCAATGATGAGTTCTACTTATTTGAAATTTTGAGTGCTTAACATAAGCAATTAAATCATTCTTGAAGGCTAAGAATCGCAGTCTGTTTGATAAATGAATAATTTTAGTATATCCTATTGTTTTCTTGACATAAAGTTAATATAGTGAAATATTAATACACATTACGCTTACTTTTGTCTTCCTATCCTGAATCTTCCTACCATACCCTATCTTGGCTTTCCCACGTAGTTCTTGATTCTGCTCATTTCATATTTTGGCAGCAACAAAAATCTTACTCCAGATGATTAGGGATGGTTTAGAGAGCAAAAATATAATCAGACGCATAAGAAAATCGATTTATTTAAGTTCAAATTATAGAGGTTCTACAGAAATTGAGATAGGCCCCATTTTACCTAATGTTTTTTATGTCTATTTGTTATTTTATTTTATTTTTGTTTATTTGTTTTTTGTTTTTTTAAATATTTACGTGCATTTCTTTTAATGTTTATATTTGGTCGTATGTTTTTGTTTAACTTCCACCAAGCGAATGTTCATTCTTAGGAATAAATTATACTGGTAATACTTGGAGTCTGATGTATCTGACTTTTGTCAGCTAGCGGTGTTCCCAGACTGGACATTTTATTTACTATCCACACCTGCAAGTAAGGGAGCCATGTGGCGAACACAACGTATTTCCATCACCATTCCTAGGTTCGTTGTCCTGTCGGAGCTTTATTTAGTTACACAGCTATAAAAACTGTGACGCATTAGAAGGCTACATCTTCATTTTTGCTCCTGACGGGAAACGAACCGGGGATCGCCTCCGGCTGTCCATGAGCCATCCGAATGGTTTCAAATGCACAGAGGAGTCGATTGATTATAAAGTCTTCTCCGGGTTGCAACCAGTTTCCTAAGGAGTAGATCTAGGAACTAACGGTGCCTCTACAATACTTTGCGCAAAATGTGGGCTGTTCCAAATAAAGCGATTTCTTGCACTTCCCAGTCTTTTCTATTACCTAGGAGATCAACCAAGTTCTTATACAGATTTTGCGGAATAAATCCCAGAGCTCCGAAAACTATCGGGACGACCTTGCTTTTATGCCCCCACATTTGGCTGATCTCGATTTTCAAACTCTTGTATTTAAGACAAGAGTCTGACTGTCTCCTTGGTGCACAGTGTGTAATTTTGGCCAACTAGCTGGAAAAAATTAAATTTTCGACTGAATTGAAATAGTAAAATTGTTATATTACTGTGTAATAGTATGTCTGAACTAGGTGGGAACGTTGTTAGTTTTCTCTTGATGGTCACATGAACCCCATGGTTCATGAAGCCACATGAACTGCATGTTCAAACACGTCTATCGCCGCTCTGCCAGCGCTCAGCTCTGAATGGTCCTTTTCAGTCCGTGAAGTTCTCTTGGTAGGGATACACCACTTATCTCATTTTGTAATTTGTGGGTTTACTATTAGTATTGTACATGCTTTTACGATTATTTTTATGTGGATAAATTTTAAGTATTTATTTTTGTTGTGCCTAAAAACATTAACGGAAAAGGTTAGTGATTTATACGAAATGTATTACACGTTCTCTAAATTCATTTAGAATTTTAGTGTGTTATACACCTTTCGGACCGTATACATTTCAAAACTAATACTTTGGGGTTCTTAATCGTGAAAAGACTAGCTGCTTATATCTGCTTATCAAAATGATGTATACGTTTATACAGAAAGGCTCTTCAAGTTACCCGCAGGTTGTTATTTGAAACACGTGTAAAAACTTCAATTGATGAGAGATCTGAAGCTGTATTAAATGTTTTCTTACGTGAATTAAAAATTGTAGAATCTCAAAAAGCATTGTTGGACAAAATTATGTCTTACGTTAGATGTATTTGTCAAAAAATTGAAACCGGATTGCAAACCTCCTTAAGAAGTAAAGAGTCGTGCTTGAAATATAATTCATCCTGATTGCAAGACACTCTTACCCTTCCTGATTAAATGGTAGAAGCAGTCCCAGGTCCATCACAAATAAATATTTGTAAATAAAAGTTAATAGAGCTAGAAGACCTAATGAGTCCTTCAGATACAGTAGGATTAAAGCTAAAACCATAAAATTGAAACCTATTTTAGACACTACTGCCGCAGAAAAATTATCCATAGCTATTGAAATCAAACTAAGGAAGTATGACAAAAGAAATGTAACAGCTTTAGATAAGAAACTCTATGAAGCCTCTTCCAACAGGAGAACTACAATTAAGAAAGCTCGAAAATCCATTCTTCAAGAGCCTGCATCATTGTCAGTTGATCAGTCCCTTCCTTTGACGGTGGATATCAATATTTCAACCCGCCAATATGTACACATACGCCAACAAAAAAATTATTTCGAGTGCATTTCGCGTATTTCTTATCGTTCAGAAATATGAACGTGGCAAGTGAGAGGAGAAGAAAATATACCGAAAATGGAGAAAAAGAACTAGAAAACCGTCGAGAGCAAACAAATATGAATTTTCTCCACCGGCTGACTATTAGCTCAGATCCATTCATGTCGAGCATACGCGCCAAAACTACAACTGCACACAAAAAAGCTAAACATGAACTTCTGGTGTTATTAGAATCTAGGAATAAGGCAAAAACGAGACGGTATATTTAGAAGAATCACCATCAGATGAATACGCGAATAGTGTTTCAAACTAATTTGTAAGTATTTATTGTTCATTCCTCTCATTTTATTTTTGTTTTTATTTTTTCATATTCGCTCTTTATTTTTGCAAAATTTCATTTTATTTTTCTTGAAGAGTATGTTTTGTAAAATTCAAATATTATGTCCAATAGAGTTAAACAAATGTAACGTTTGAAAACCGTATACTGTCATGAGGGCTAATACACCAAATTTCCTAAATATTTTACAAACTATTTCGTAAAAAATTAAGGTTTACGAGTATATTTGTTTATTGGAACATTATTTACACAACAGACCTCCAAAGACTATGAGAAAATCATTTCAAAGAAAGTTATTAAATTTTTTCTTCTAGATCGTCAAAATTACACAATGTGACGTTTTGATCGCATGGCATAGCAACGCCTACAAGTAGACACGATTTTATCTCCAAATCCAGGATAAAAATATCCTGTTTGTTTGCCGTTATGATGCGATCCGTGTAAATTTGTTGGTCGTACAATATTGTTCACAGGTGTCACCGGATTTCGTGAGTGTTCGTACCATTCGGGGCATATGTTTGGAACTTCCGGGGCGGTACAGATCTGCCAGTGGAGGTAACTACACACCAGAGGTGGTCATCGTGTCTTTCCAAGTATTCAGTCTTAGCTAGAATTGGACAAGCTGAGACGGTATGATTAATGGTTTCTGCTTGTTCCTGGTAAATGCGGTATTTATCATCTTGGGAAATTTTTAGAACCATTTTATTATAATGTCGTTTTCTCAAGGCCTCATCTTGGGCAGCTATTACAAGTTCTTCCGAATTCTGGCTTCATTCTTCCCCTTTTACGGCATATAAATGATCGATCTTTATTAATCTCTGTTTATTATTATTATTATTATTATTAAAAATAATTATTTGAAATTAAGAATGTTGGATGAGCTGTTATTCTGCAGTAGAATTCATTTGGCAAATGTGAGCGTGCGATTGTCATCATGAAAGAATTTCCTCATGGCCGCGCTAGCTGTTAGGTAGTAATCGGGTGGCGTCAGACGTTCAGCAAAAACGTCCTTGCCAGCCTCTCTCTCAGCTATGGCGCTGTGGTGACCGACCCAAAGCAGAGGTGGAGGCATGGCGGGGCTCGGAGGAATTTGGAGCACGGAAGCTGTTCCGTTTCTTAAAAAAAAAGTTACTGAACTTATCAAGAAGGCAATTACTACATATTGATCGTGTCATATCCAAACGAGAATTCTCAATCAAAATGAATAAACATTCGTTTTATTTTAAATTAACAATTAAGACATTTCAAAAATATTTTGGAAAGGGCAGGAAGATCCGAACTTCAATTTGTCCCCTCGAAAAAACGTTCCGTATCTTTCGCTGATGCAAAGGCCGATTCAAACAGAGAACCGTAAATAGAATGGTTCTCATTGTGAATAGTTTGTTATTCGCACTTCAATATATAAATGTAAGCGGAAACACAAGAGGAATGGATTGTCATTTGCCGTGAATACATGAAAGGCTGCTAATTGTAATAAGGGGAGAGTTTCACTACTATAGTGCACACATTTTCGCATCGCCCGTTAAGAGACAACTACATCATCAGAATATTTTAATTCTTGAACACGAACGTGACATTCGATGAGCGATGAGTGAGAATATTGAGTGATAGAGTGTTTTGCTTCATCCATCTTGCCTAACATTTGAAACAAATATCAGTAGAAACCCACATATGAAATAATGTGTCAAAATTTATCCTTCTAACTTCAAACATGATCGAATGTTTTCTTAGTTCACTTGATGACACCCTCTCGCTCAAGGTCCTCGTCGCGTCATGCTAAGTAAATCTTGTCAACCCCACGGCAAGGAAATACCGAATTTTCTTACCTAATGCTTACTCTTTTGAATGATTGAGAACCAAGATGATGGTGATGATAGCTCTGATAGCGCTGGGAGATTCTTAGTGTCAGGTCAAAACTTCACAAATCATATTACCAATACAATGCCTCAATTTCAATTTTCGATAGCGAAATAGGCGATCAATTGTAGATATGTTGTCGCTACATGTAATTTGCCTAAACATTATTTTTAATAATTCGAGATTTTCAAATTAAGCGTAGGTAAATAGACACGTGCGGACGTCAGACCTAAAATTTAAAATTTGTGTTCGTTTGTTATGCGTATGCCTCAAGTTCATTTTCACGCGTTTTATGTGAATGGTAGGTCGGAGTAATTACGTTGGAGTAAGATCGTATTTAACATTCATGATTACGTCACATCTTGTGTTGTGTTTTGTTTTGTTTTGTTTCATTGTGAGGAGACGAAGACGCCTCTCGAAGGAAGCAGTGCCAGAAACCAGATATCCATCTCCCCGAAGAACGGGTCACGGCGCTGCGGTTTTGCATTCAACTTTTCTTTGTTTTTACAGCAAAGATTCTCAACCCTTTTTTGGTTGCTGTAACTTCCAAATTTACACAAACATTTATTTTTTGTTAACAACAATTGACAATAAATGTCATAATAATAATAATAATAATAATAATAATAATAATAATAATAATAATAATAATGCAACATACGACGAGAAAAAACAAATTGGTGAAATAAAAAATCTGGAATACAAAATTAAACATTAATCTGTATTAAAACCTTTTCGGATTTACATTAATTACCTACTTAGTACGAATAATGCATTTTTATTCCCATTTTATTATGAATTTGAGGCCTAATATTTGATAATTTAATCTGTTCTGGTCCTACATTCAACTCTCTGCAACATATTTTTTGTGTTGATGTCTTGAAAACCCCAAATTTATTACACGTTTGGTTGCTGTGAATTCGTGTATTATTAGAGTTTGGAAATGTCACCATAATGACATTGCAGAATATGGCACATCAGCAATGAGAAGAAGAGAGGGAAATAGAATGCGAATACTGAGTATGCTGTTAATGCTTTGCAATTAAGCAATTAATCGATAAGTAGTTTTTTCGGGAACCTGCAGTGGTTAGCGCGGGACGAAATTGCTTGGACGCATGGGATTAAAACTCTGGCGTGGGGTGGTGGTAGTATTGAGGAACCTCGCGGACTCCTGAGAACCTCTTATACAGATTGCTTAAAAAATATAACCCATCACTAAAAATTGCTTTCTGCCGTTTTTCCAGTGGATTCTTAGTCAGATGAAAATTTTATCACATCTCATTCACGATCAATAAAAATGCGGAAAATGCCTTTGAAGCACTTGAAAGGAAACCGTACTTGAGCAATAAGAGTGCAGTAAATCAGGAATTCGCATGTTGGCATGTGAAGTGTTCCAGAGCCTCAATGCTTCATTTCGAAAAGCATTCGATGAGCCTTGAGGAACGAACTGTTGCGTTTTCATTGCTCTTTTATTGAGGGCGTTATAGAGCCTTGTAGGCTTCTGATAAGGAATTCATTGCGGCCGTGAGTTCACCTACCATCAAATTGCGTAATACGAAAGTAGTGTATGTCGATAACAAGAAAAGCAAACGAATGGCAGGGACCCGCTAGTTAAGTGAAGTGTTTCCTGTTGTGTGCAATTGAGAATGTGGAGTGGTATTTGGGAATGGAATTTTCTGGATTGTTATTTCACAAACAGACCTGAATTCGTTTCTCTTCCCCCCTCCCCCAACACAATGTTTGGCAAAAAAGTATTTCTGCATAAAATGCGATGGAAATTATACGTTGACTCGTCTATTTTATGTTAATAGGAAAACGTGAAGCACGGGGCTTCCCCACCACTTTGACTCCCGTAGTAAAACGTCAACTGTGCTCTAAAAGTGAAAGGTATGTAACATGTCATTCAGTTGTTGTTTGTTTTTTTTTGTTTATTTATTCTTGCTTGGCCTGAGGCCCTCAGCAGCCGTGAACGACTGGTACAGTACTTGATTTTATTTGATACAGCAAGTTTGCAAGATATTTTCTTTTTTCGTGATCATTACATTTTCAGAAGCATTGTGTATTATACAGAACGGCTAATCTCTTCCAGTCTGCTTAAGGAGGGTCAAAAAATTCTCTGGGTAATTTCCTTTTCAATCGTTTACGATGAGGGTTCTGTTTGCCAAGTTTGAAATGGGTAGCTGAAGGTATTCGAGACATTTTGTTATAGAATTTTACGGATAGAAGGGAAAAATGTACAGTGATAGGTTTCAGTTTGTGAATTATTGTTTGTACCAATTAATTATCTATTTGGATGGGAAAATGGAAATAATCTTCCATAATAAAACAAGTATTTTACACTAAATTTAGATCCTATATTCCAGCATACTTGTTTCAAGGAATTTTACAGTGCTCTCCAAGAAATGTGGTACAAAACACAACTGTTAAACATACACCCTTGCCGGTGCCATTTCAAGCTCATTATTTCCTCAAAACATGAATGATGGAATGTAAGTTCTGAATTTAGTGTAACATACACATTTACACTAAATAAATTATTTCATACAAATACATTATTTCAATTTATCTATCCATATGGATTTCCACAAAATTTCTCTTATAACCACCGAGTTCACTAGCTATGGCTGGATGATATTTTAAATGAAAATTTTAAGAGAACCACTGTAAAAAAAGTTGTTTTGATACTATATGTAATGGCCACATCAAGTTTTTAATTCAACCTTAACAAATTTTCCTGGGGGAGGGGCGGTGCGGTGCGGTGCGGTGCGGTGCGAGCGAGGCGGGCCTGGGCAGGGCGGGGCTGGGCGGGGCTGGGCGGGGCTGGGCGGAGCAGGGCAGGGCGGGGCGGGGCGGGGCAGGGCAGGGCAGGGCAGGGCAGGGCAGGGCAGGGCAGGGCAGGGCAGGGCAGGGCAGGGCAGGGCAGGGCAGGGCAGGGCAGGGCAGGGCAGGGCGGGGCGGGGCGGGACAGGGCAGGGCAGGGCAGGGCAGGGCAGGGCAGTGCGAGGCGGGGCGGGGCGGGGCGGGGCGGGGCGGGGCGGGGCGGGGCGGGGCGGGGCTGGGCTGGGCTGGGCTGGGTTGGGCTGGGCTGGGCGGGGAGGGGAGGGGCGGGGCGGGGCGGGGCGGGGCGGGGCGGGGCTGGGCAGGGCGGGGCGAGGCGGGGCGGGGCTGGACAGGACGAGGCGGATGTCTCGGTGAGCAAATGCTGCGACGCGAAGACCCGTCCCCTGCCGACTCATCTCGAGGACGGCGACTTTCGGACGGCGGCCGTCCGCAGCGATTACGAAAGCGTGACGGAGAAGCAACGCGACGCGACGCAACACGGGCCCAGAATGCGGTTTCCGAATCCGCTCTCCCGGTTTCCTCGTCGGCAGCTCTCCCGCGCCCCCCGTGGGCGACAAGTCGCGCAGCCGCCAGCGCGCTCGCTTCCCTCCTCAGCAGAAACGAATTTCAAGACTGCTCAAAGAGCCATAATTCCCATCGGTGCGACCGGGGCTGGGAGGGCGTCGGGACCCTAGCTTAGGTGGCCCTGATGAGAAGAGAAACATATTCATTTTTTACATTTGAGATTTTTTCATTCAAAAAAACATCAGTAATAAAATAATGTTTGTATTTTAATTTCTCAATTTTTATTTTTACTTCTCAAAAGGGGTTGCAATATAATTAAAAAAATAACACATTAACAAGAGACATTTATTGACAATTTAAAATTAAATGAACGTGTATGACATTTTAATTATTATGTAAATTATATATCAGAACTATGCTTTAATGGTTTAGATAGGAAGAAACTCTATAGAGTGGACCATTATCTTGTATTGTCCCAGTGTTCAAGTCTAGTTAGAGCTACGTTGTTAGAGCATTAGTAATGAATTTTTCTGTGTATACTGCGATATCGTGCTTTATTTTACCCTTTTTTCGTTTCCCAAGTCTGTGTAATCCATTCATCATTTACTACATTACATTCACTAATTTTTATCTGCGATGTGTGACCTTGGGTCTGGAAAAAAAATTATGCCTGGAAGTCCTCTTCCAAAAAGACGTTTGCGCTAGCTGATTTATCTTTCAAAATATTTCATTTATATTTGTTCTAGAAGTGTTTTTCCAACTTAAGTAATTAACCACCAATAGAGTAATAATTAAACATGTGATGAAAGAATAATTTTGTGGTTATGTCTTAAAATAATTAAGATTTCTGAAACTCTGAAAACGCTGAAAAACGCATCTAGAGAGGGGTGGGAGAATGAGAAGGGAAGGGGAAGGGAGTAAGAGGAAGTGGAGGAGAAAGATGCTGTGTGTTGCAAAAGGTTGAGTTCCCAAAAACCTGTTGGTCTCTGAAGGTGACTTCAGAGAGGGAAATGTCTTTAGTTTCTCAGAAGAATACAAATATTTGAATAGTGGGTTCGTCACCCCACGAGAGAGTCCTTGAATATTTGGTTTTAACAATGAAAATGCCCCGCTACGTTCAGCTTACATAAAAGGTTTCATTAATGATAATTTTCCCCTGGATTAAGCTGATAAGATTACGCAAGACTACAAGAAACTATAAGAGAACCGTGTGGCTTCTTAATTTAAAATTCCACCCTCATCATCTTAGCCAATGCACGTTTGCTCCATAATGTGACTTCAAAGTCGTTTAACTCAAATGTACTCAGAAACGCAATCCATTTTAATATAGCAAGTAATTTTTTTCAACAGCTTAAAATATTTACAATACTAATAATGCGACCTAGGAAGAGGGGCGTATTTTGACAGTCCGTTTCAAGAGAGTAAAACATCATGGGATGTAGGTTACTGTTTTTCAAATCATATCTTATAATCGTACTTTCATACTTTGTAATTCTCATTGCAGATTTGAAATGTAGTTGAAGTCTCGAGATTGTTCGAAAATACGTTCGTTAGTTATTGAACACTTATCACCCGCCAATTGTTTCAAGACCATTGATATCTCAGGGCTGTAAGTAGACCGAAAAAAAATCTTCATAGCAGAACAGTTTTGTGAAATATGTAAATTATTATTTTTGCTACGATCTTATTTTATTCCTTACACACTCTTCTTTTATTCCCGGATACAAAAAGAGCATTATTGTCCGAGATTTAATTACAGGGGCCCGTCTGCTGTTCTCTTTTGTGATTTTCTCCTATGAATTACGGGTGTACGCCAGAGCAGTACCTAAACCAACGAAAGACGGACCCTCCTTCCCCATCCGAACGCTAGTTTCATCCTCAGGGAGACACGATCCTCTATCCAGAAACGGACCAGCCTCTCGATCGAGAAAAGAGTCGATTTACGTTATTAGTCCCGAAATTTAGTCCATGTTATATTCCAGGAGATGGCAGTGCTCCTCCCTCACAAACGCGAGATCCATTGCCGACCTACACATTCTGCCGACGAACAAGCACTAAGCTCCCGACAGGTCTCCTCCCTACGTGGTAGTGTACAGTCTGTAAGAATAAAATATATGTAAGAGGCGAGGCGGGAACCAGAATGAGCAAGAAAAATTTGTATGCGGCCCGTGGCTCGAATCAAACCACGGAAAACCACCGACCAGAGCAGCCGGCCGCTAGAATTTTCCTCTCCCCACTGGTTGAATTGGACCCACTTACGTAGTTTGTGTCCAAAATCCACCACCTCTAATCCTAAGACCTCCATCTCAACTGCAGAGGCAACCATGTCGCTGATCAGGCAGTCATTTCAGAAAAGACCTCTGCAGTAACTCCGCGAGGTTTCAAACCGTAACCCATTCAAAGTTGAAGCGCCAGAGAATGAAGAACATTAATATTCGAAGGCTGTAAAATGTGTAAAGTGCTGAATGTGACTGCTCACGGTTTATTGTGACTGCACGCATCCCCACACGTGTAATCAAATATTCTCGGAAATACAATTATGCCTATGCCAAAATAATTTACTTAAGTGTATGATGTATGCGATTAAAATAATACTATTCGTACACGAATCCATGAAAATAGTTTATTAAACCACTTCCCAATAGACAACAACTAGCATCGTTAACGGTTAAAACCTTTGGGAATTCCAAACTTCATATCTCCCGATATACAGACTAGACGAAGGCGTCCGTTTTGAATGAACACCACAATGTTGTAAGAGACCTCGCTATGCGGGAATCAGAATGAGCCAGGAAAATTCGTGTGCGGCCCGTGGCTCGTTTGTGAGGATTCTGCTCCGGCATTCGCTTTGTATTGATTCGAGAAACCACGGAAAACCACCGACCAGAGCAGTCGGACGCTAAAATTTTGCTTATGCCGGATCTGGACCGCCGGGGCAGGCGCGCCTCCAAAACTGCGCGGATCCTACGCATTCGCGGGCTCGCGTTGTTTTGTTCGCCGCCTGGAGCGCTCCGGATCACGCGGGCGGCGCCGCAGTACTGTGGTCCGCATTGGGAAAGGCGCGGGGAAATGCCATTAAAACGAAATTAGCCGGCTACAGTGGTTTGGGCGTTAGCATACGGGGCTACCAAAATCAAACTCCGCGGGTTGAAGGACGACGTGACCCTATTTTCGAAAGATGGACGATCCTCTTTGGGCCACGTCATGTATGTAGCATGCAAAAAAATACCTAGGGAAATTAATAGCAAGGGAAATTGAATTTTCCGATAATTGCCGTTCTGAACGGGTCTCGTATTCGCTACGCCAAATGTGAATATCTCGGGTTTCTGGATGTGTCAACTACACTTGTCATTCATTCCTTGAGTGTAGGGTGTGTTATAACCGGTAGATTTTCCCTCCAATGTAACATGAGGTACACCGACGACCTACATGTCGACATGCGAGGGTTTTCTCCCTCCAGGATTCTTCCCTATCGTGGCATAATCTCTAAGCTCCAGACTGATCTACCGATGTGTGTGAGGAAGAAAAGTGCATGTATGTGTAATGTGTAATGTGTAATGTGTGTGTGTGTGTGTGTGAAGGGAAAGAAGAAGTCAACGATGAGGAAGGAAAGTTACAGTTCTCTCCCCAGGTTCTTTCCCCAGTTTTTAAGATCCTGCTCCAGAATTCGCCTGGTAGATATAGGAGAAACCACGAGTAGCTGTTGATCAGAGCAACCGGTAGCTAGAATTCTTATTCGGACTGCGATTTAATTCGCCCTGACTATAGTGCGATTTTTGTAACTCTGTCCTCAAGCCCCTATGGCCGCGATGGAATATCACACGGCATTTCGCGTCTTTCTCTGTCTTGCCGGTAGAAGTCTCATGGTCGCAAGCACTGTTTGATATGGTCATGATCATGCGAAATCTAGCGGCACGACTGAGAAAGATGCAAAATACCGTGACATATTCCATCGCGAAGATGGGCCTTAAGGGGCAAAGTTAAAAAAATCGCAGTATACACAGCTAGTGTCGAAAATACGCCAACGTGGGGATTCTAACCCGAAGACCTATCAGTTAGAGACGCTGCAGCGGCAATGGTGTTGCATTGTGCTATCTCAGAGAGCAGTTCAGCCACGGGAAGACGTACGTAACAGATAAAACAACAGGCATTGTATCGGTCTCTGGCGGTGAATATGGGAGTCAATAAAGAGTTAATAGCTTTTCGCGGTCTAACTGTGACGAATTCGAATACGCGTAGCAATATATTCTTGCAGCAGGTGATAAAATTGGCGGAGCTCGGGCATTAGACTAAAACCTAATATGAAATTCGTATGATACAATAACAGCAACAATTTTCGTACAATAAAAGCTTCGAAGCTCGGTACCAGAAATGGCCGACGTTTCGTAACTCGCGACTTCAATATGACTATGTAGTATGTATTAATGTTTGTGAAAATGACGTTTTGACAAGTTCTACAAAGAAGTATAAAGTAATGACTAAATTGTGTAGTTATAGTAAATAAATTCATTGAAAAAAATTGTTGCCTTTATTTCTAACCGCGAATTTAAATATTTGTCTGGTGCCCTTTGTTGTTTCTTTCATTTTATTTATCGTATCACGTTGAGTTTCGGGGAGACTGCACAACAGCTGCTGTAGTACCGAAGAGCGCAATCTCAACATAGTCGTCGTGTTTCCCGGGAAAGACGTTTGTACGCACTGATATTACTATAAAAGATTAATAATGAGTAATGAACATGAAGGCAGGGATGATAGTGAAATGAGAGGCAGGAGGTATTATGGAATCCCGAGGAATCTTGCCACAAACCCGCTTTATCCACCACAAATTTCACTTGGTTCAACGGGAACCCCGACCTTAACATGGAAGGCCACTGACCGTAACATCTCGGGTTGCTTCGTATCTCATGGCGAATCGTGAAAGTTGGAGCGTAGAAAAAAGTGAATTTCGTCCACTTCTTGCTAGTCCCGACCCACTGTGCACCGCCGAAGACTCCGTGACCTTGGGCGCAGCGTCCGCACGCCGAGGTCGCCCGGGGCCTGCTCCTTCCTCGCTAGCCCGCACGTGCAAGTCCTCTCTATCTCTCGCCCGAGATGCAAATTCCCGAGGACCCTCTACCTTCGACGCGAAGTAAGAAACTATTCGCCCGTGTTGGGATGCGCGAAATGCAAAGGTCAAGTGCATGCATGAGTTAACCCTAGGGGCCGACTAAGGTCAAATCTGAACCAACGTGCGCATCGTTTACTGCGTTTTCGAAATCGCTGATAGTTTGCATTTTCTTGAATTTTAACTCCCAGTGGAAATCCCATTGGTTGAGTGAAACATAACAGCGCTCTGCGTGGGAAGACGGTGGCAAATGGTAAAGTTTTAAATATGGACTTTCATCTAGTTTCTCTCCGCTAGTTCCAACAAGTCGGTCATCAGAAAGTATCTATTGTTATCCGTAATAACAATGCTTTTGTCAAAGTCTTGTAAGAAGAGGAAATTGGAGGATTAGGTTAGGGCCCCCAATGAACAATGTAGATCTTGGCTTTATGTGCAACGCAAGGATAAGACTATGTACTTCATTAGTAGAAAACATGTATTTTAAAACAGTGCAATTTGACAATGGAAGATATAAAATTTAGAAGGAAGTTGGATATACTTTTGAGCTATAGAGTTTGATTATCTGGCCTGCCGCCGGTGCTAAAAGGTTACTGACCCCTGCTCTCGACAGCAGAATACCTATTACTTGTAACTCGTAAAAGAAGTCAGAATCTCGAAACGTACACAAGACCTTCGTTCAATATTTTGCGATGGAAGGCACTATGTTTTTGTGCAGTCATTAATTGGTTCATGAACGACACATATGCTTGGTACAATCCGAATTGACTGTTTTGCTTCAAAGGGAAGTGGCACGACACAAAAACATCTTTAAAGCAAAATAACATTTTCCCCTTCTAATATATTTTTGGATTTTTTATTGATGTAGAAATTAAATTTCTGCTACTTTTAACTCGTGTGAAGCACAATCATAAATTGTCGAAATTTAACCGAAATCACGCGCAACATATCACGACAATTCATTTATTTCAACCAACCAACTAACCAACCACAAAATAAACATTTTTTGAACCTGACATGACATGAACCTTTCAAGATATTCGTAAACAGCCAAATTTCCATTAGATCACGGAAGTACGAAAAATTGATTTTAATGTTAATTAGTCCCTCAGCTTCTCGGATTATTTACGGATATACGCGACATATAAACAATTACACATTAATGTTAATCTGTATAGTATTATGTGATACCCTTTTAACGTCACAATAACGTAAAAATATCAATGCATCACACGGTATTCGAACCCTCAACTTACCGACCGTGAAAACAGGTGGCCGTCGCAACCCTCTCACAGGTGGGCCGGGTTACACTCTAACTCCATTATCGTGCACAGTTATTCGACCAACACTTCATAAACTCCACTCCACCTTTAAATATTCTACAAAACCTCACATTGCGCAGACCCCTGAAGATAATAGGCAAATCTCCAACTCCCTTAAAAGGCTGATGTATGCTTACTTGGCTGCGAGTGCATATTTCCGTAACGGAGCGGGACCAGTTGCAAAGGCTTGTTGTGCTGTCTGCGCGAAATCCAGCCCACCGATTGCTTTCGCTTCTTCTGCTAACGTGAACGATGCTCGTACCTGCAACACACATCAAATAATAATTAATACCTTGTCTTATTCTGGGTAAAGGAATGCACTACTATGTTCTGCAAAAACTTTTGAACCGTTAATCCCATTTTAATTATTTTTTTATACAGGTAACTCTAAACTGGAATTTTTTTAACATAATACTTTGATCTCAAAATTACTTCAATATTTTTATAAATTATGTTTTCACTGTTCAAAGAATTGACTGCCCTTCCCGGCTGGATCAGTCAATTCTTGCACAATAAAAACATAATTTATATCATTTACATCATGATTAGTAGTTACGGGTTGCAACGGTAGTTGCGAAACTGTCAGTCTCACGTACGTCAGTTGTTGGACTTCCAACTATGACTAGGTGGTGAACTGAATCAATAGTTTTGTTTTAGACGTTTGGTTTAATGCAATCCGCAATGCATCTAGGTATTGCGGAGTAAAAGTATGTGGAGAGGGTTAGCAGGCGGAGTGGAGGAGGGGAGAGGAGAGGAAGACTTAATACAGTGATGATGTAAATAAAATTACTTCAATTTTACCCGGTGTATTTAATTCATTCCTTCTTCTGTCTCGATACTTCAGCGGTTCACAGTTCAGAATAAAAGTAAACTTTAGAGTTTGCGTTGACCCAAGAGTTTTCTACCTTATTACTCGAGAGCACCATTCAGAATTGTTAACGTAAATGAAAAGATGAAAAAGTAAGCATGTATAACATGAAGATCTGAATTATTGCGAACTTCTAGCTTTCAGTTCGCGTAAACAATACGTTCGCGTAAACAATACGTTCGCGCAAACAATTGCACCGAAAGTTTGCAGTTTTGCCGTTTTATTTAAGACAGAAGGCAATGCAATTTGTGAGAGCACAAAATGTTCTTCCACCAGCCTTCGTGCCAAAGGGTCATAGCACTTCCATCCAGTTCACAACTTTTACTTGTTCTTGTTCGACTATCTTAAATTCCAAATAAAGTATGTACTGCTTCAATAGATTACCAAATCAATTAGTGGTACATTCACGTTTACA
This sequence comes from Acheta domesticus, assembly GCA_031308135.1. Classification (NCBI taxonomy): domain Eukaryota; kingdom Metazoa; phylum Arthropoda; class Insecta; order Orthoptera; family Gryllidae; genus Acheta; species Acheta domesticus. Next base: position 100,030,901 of record JAHLJT010009355.1, on the reverse strand, counting down.
TTAAAAACAAGTTGACGTCCTCAAGTTGTTTACAGTTTTTTCCTCGTTCCACCCTTAAACCACTACTAACTCTATACAAAAAGGATGCCACTTCACCAAGTAACGTGAATGATGACATTCTTTTCAGATCACTTAGAATGTGACTAATGATGTTTCATAAAAATTGAAATTATTAAAAATCAGAACCAAAATTGGTCATGATCATGAATACTGCTACACGTTAGTCTAAGATACAACTCAAATATTTATTTTTTAATATTCATTGGACATTTAATATTCATTCAACAAATGGAGGAATTCGTGATATATTTCTGAAATGGAAGCTTGAACTGGAGCACTTCACGCCTGGTTATACTGTGCGGACGGAGACGAATTGAAGGAAAACGATATTAAAGCTGTCGACGTGTCTTAAGTAGTCTCGGCTTAAAGGGTGGTGGTTCGAATACTGTCCTAAGCATGCTGTTGTGGCTTGGTGGTGCTTATCCTATCCTCTCCCTCTTCGAATGTATGTGCGACTGCGATATGAATGTGAGTGGTTTCGTGCCAGTGGAAGCTCCGTAACGGGCAGATGTGCTGCGACATGAGCGCTACCTGGCCGCCACTCCCTTCATTGAAAATCGTTCAAGCGCGCCATGGGCTAACGAGCTAAGGCCTCATTCACAATGCAAACTTAAACGTAAACGTAATGTTGCCACAAAACTGAGTTGTTAAGCGAGACAATTCATGCCCTGAGTAACCATAAACGTTAATTCGTAAACATAAAACAGTTCACAGTTTAACGTTAAGTTTATGTCGGAACTCTACCGAAGATGGATTAGAGAGCAGCATGAAAGAAACAAATGCAAAAAACAAAAACAAAAAATTCGCGAGAAGCAAATGAAATGTTGGTTTCGGATTGTGTTCAGGCAGTTTGTGATTGTCATTTCATTATTGTCAAGTAGTAAACAACGGGAGTTTGCGAACGGTTTTGACGTGAGCAGTGAATTCACACTCAGAATTTGGACCATTTTTCTTATAACATTAACGTGGCATGGCGAATAAAATAATTACGTTTGGCGAATTACTCGTGAATTTGGTACAAGAGAATCCTTGTTTACAAAATAAAAGAAATGAGAACACTAATACAAGCGCCGCTCGCGTATATGTATAAAGACAAACCGATAAGAAAGTCGAAGAAAAAGCTAGAAACCATGGAGGAAAGATCTTTCCACTATTCTAGAAACGAATCGATCAAGCTTCAATACGCTGAATACTGATTGGTTCAGGCAAACTTATGTTCCAGCTTACGTTCGTCATTATGAATGCTTGTTTTTACGTGTATATTTTACTGCTAAGTTTACAGCATTACGTTAAGTTTACGTTTGCATTGTGAATGAGACCTAATAGAGACAGGCTTAAGGCCGAGCCACGGCGAAAGTTGGCGAAGTGGAGGCGAAGTGGAGGCGAAGTTTAAGGTTTCTTAGGATTAAAACGGCAGTCGAATTGTATAACTGAAGGTAGAGAGCATCAGATGATGACCGAGAGATTAAAGCAGACATTAAAATGTCGATAATTAAGTACAAAAATGAGAGCAAAGAAATAACCTTTCTGCAGGGAGGCACGATATACATGGAGTACACATGGTCAGGTAGAGAAATATGAGGGGGGATGGATAGTTTGAAGAAAGATAGGAATTAGTCAAGAAAATAACAAGAAATTGTAATATCTAGTTTAGGTTAGATTTATCCCAGAACATTCAAATATAGAATAATAATAAAATATAATAACAATAATAGTAATCGAATAAATTAAATAATTGGCGATTTTTTATTATACGTCTGGTCCTGCAGCACCTACCTCTCAAAATGTACCCACATCCTAGAATATTCGTATTATCGTTAGTGCAATGTATTTCACACGCTTAACAATAAAGTGCAACCGAATACTATTATGTTTAAATAAAAATAGCTATGTGTAATGTAATTTTTTTTGAAGATGCAAGTTTTCTTTCATGGAAAATATTTTTTCAATGCATCGGTTTCAGATAACACAGACAACGCACGTACATATTGATGTGTAATGCCATTCAATTGCCTACCTGACCTCTTTTAGATCAATCAAAAAAACTTGGAAATCTAATCTGAACGAGGAAGTTTTTCTTTCAGAAAATTCGTCATAAAGACTAGAAACAATTGAGAAAAGAATAATTATCAAAGGACTCATGTGCGTCTAATGTTAGTAAATCATTTACAATTCTTATATCAACGTTTAAGTTTAGAAGTCACAGTCAGTCTTTTTATATATAACTAGCGTACCCGTGCGAGAACTCTCGCATGTTAAAACCCAGCCTTTCCCTATCCATTTGTCTATCCTTTCCATTAAGAAGGAAAGTTGTTAATGAAACGATTTTTTAACGTATAAATGTAACTTCTAATGTACTTGGAAACACCAAACATTTAATTGACGAATGTCCAAAAATGTTTCATCTTGTTGATTATGGTGTGAAAAACAATTCTTTGAGGTTTTAGTTTTTGAGGCCCTAGAACGCTTTGTGTAGGAGTTATTTGACAAAAACTTTGGCAAGTGCTGCGGGTTGCATTTGACTTGAATAATTGGATGCGTTTTTGTAAACAAACCCTTCATATTTTCAAAGTCAAAGTGCAATTCGTCAAGTCTCCGTGAAATTCTCTTCATTTAGAGACTTTATTTATAAAGATTGGTAGTGTGTGAGAGCCGGAACGGAAAGGTATACTACTGAAATAATATAGGAGACGATTAAATTTTTTGAAAAACAATTGTCGAACAAGAATAATTAAAGCCTGGAATAAAGAGGCAATATAATTCAAAATTTTAATTTTTACTGCAATGTTAGGACAGAGTAGTTTGTTATTTTCAAACTACTATAAGAATATAAATGAAAGTGACAAGTTAGAAACTCGTACGCATAATTATATTCAAATATTTGTCAACACTTTTGTTTGAAGAAAAGAAGAGAATCTTGTTTGGAAGAAGTTCTTTGCTTGAGAGAGTCTTCCAAGTACGAATCGATACAGTGGCGTGGCGTTGGTTGCAGTGGCTCGGGGAGGTGGAAAATTTCGTCGCCCTCCCTTATTTAGGCATTTTAATTTAAAAGGGTAAAATATACAAGCTTGAACAACGAAGCAGATAGTCAAACATACAATTACATGAATCGAATATTTAATATTTAGTTGAATGCATATGTACACGAACAATACAATTTTCAACAAAGTTCAATCATTTAACCACAACCACGGACTTCTGAGCACAAAATCAGTTTGGACAGCGCATACGTATATACGATTAAGTTAATGTGAATTGGATGACTGACGAGCCATCAATGAAACTTTTTTGAATTGTCAAAGCGTCACTCACGGACTTCCCGGAAGGGACTTATCTATACTGTAATTTGATTTGCAGATGTTATGATACAATATTGAACACCTTTCTTTATACGATAGAAGTCATTCTCACTGAATGTTAGTCATAAACAATCCAAGCCCATCGTAACCGACTACAACGCAATTTACCTAAACAATTCTTTGACCCTCCATAACCCCCTTTCGAATCTTATTTAAACACATGAAATAGTTTTGTTCTTGATGCGTGAACTGCATTTTTAAAGCTACTCATTTCTATATTTAATATTCGATTTGTTAATTTTCTGCTGTCATGGCAAAAGGTATGTGATTATTTAATAAAAAACAATGCAAGCACAAAACAACATAGGGGTAATCTCTACCAGTATGTGGAGATGGGACAGTCGCTACAATGAGCAAGATGTCATTATTAAACAATCATTTATTTAAAGAAGTCTTCACAGAATAAGTAACGCAAGATTCCATGCTCATTTCAATCGGTCCGTATCGTAGATGCGAAAAAATTTGAAATTATTAAAACTTTTACAAGGGATTAATATTATTTATTGTGAAATTTTCTGCCCCCACTACGTTACGCCACAGAGTCGATAGTCGACTATTTCATAATTACATGAGGCGGGAGCAAGGAATCATGATAATCAATTTGTTAAGGTGATTTAATACCAAAGTAAATAATGCGCTTGCATAATACTGCGCTGTCGTGTCTTGTAACTAGTTCAGTCATTTTGAATAAAGTCTACCGAATTTGTTCAAAGTATTTAATGAAGCTTCAGAATCACTTTACGTAGCCATCATACCTTTTTCTAATTCTGATCTGATATTATGTAAACGTGATTCTCTTAAAAATATTATTACTCTTTCTATTCATTATGCGTGATAGCTAATGTGAGTTGATCAACGAAATAGTTCTCTTTCTTAAGGATGTTTACTTATAGGACACAATTTGTGCTTCAAATCGCGCGACCACGTTTGTGACTAGGCTCCGGCTTTTGGCCAACTTGATTAACGAAAAACTTCGAGTTTTACAAGATATAATTTCCTTGGCATTACATGCTAGAAGATACGTTTTTAAATTTTTTAAACAAACGTTTTTCTCACAATAGAGCAATACAAAAATGTCGCAGGTTCGATTTTCATTGACACAACTAACTTTTGAAAACTGCGAAAGTTAAAAATGTTCTGATTACACAATTTAAGGAAGTTATTTTTCTGAACGGAAAATGTTCCTAAAAATTATCTTTCATATGTTGCCACCTACAGTTTTCTTGAAAATAAGAATAGTTTTCCCCGTGGAATAAAAATTTGACAAAAAAAAACAAAAACATTCTGTACCTCAAGAAACAAATTCTGCATATTTTAGGTCTAAATGTTTAATCGATGGTGCGTAATGCTCTGAAATCTATGACGCAAGTACAATATTTATTAAATCTTTTGAATATTCAAAGATGAGGGTATTAGCATAAGAATTTTTTTCGTGTGTCCTACGCTTTGGCGAAGAGTTTTTGAAGGGAAGATTGCATGTTGCAATATTCTAATATTGCGCAACCGTTACAAATAATACGAGAACGAATGTTCTCACAACACGACCAGTTAACATTTACGCTCGCGACACGTGCGCCCCGAATGCGTATTAGCTCCGGTTTGCTTCGAGATGCACAATGTCATACCGTAACCTTCCTTCCTGCACCGCGGCTAGTCGTGTTACGCCGTCGGACGCAACTTTATTTATCTCGCAGACTCGGACGCAGCACAAACCAGAGGCCGCGTGACACGTGCACCGGAGCCAGTAGGGCGCACGGCGCACTTCTTTTGTCCGACGCGGTGACGCATCCGCCGCCGACGCCGCCGACCCGACGGCCTTCGCAGGCCGCCCTTCTGCGAATCAGCCATGGGGCGCCGCGCCGCCGCCGCCTCCGCCGGGAGGCCGACGTCAGCAAAAAGGCGTCGGAGGAGCAGCGGCGCACGGATGCTCGCTAGGCTCAGGTCTGGGCTCCTCTCGGAGATGGATGCTCTGATGTATATACCGCGATTTTCCTAACTTTGCCCTTCAAGGCCACTCAAATCCCATCTTCGCGATGGAATACGTCATGGTATTTCGCATCTTTCTCAGTCGTTCCGCTAGATTCTGCATGATAGCGACCGTATCAAGCACTGCTTGCGATCATGTGGCTTCTATCGGCAAGACCGAGAAAGACGCGAAATGCCATGTGATATTCCATCGCGAAGACGGACCTTGAGAGGCCTTGAGGGGCAAAGAGAAATCGCAGTAAATCTTATTCGAATTGCGGTTTAATTCGCACTGACTATAGTGCGATTTTTCTAACTCTGTCCTCAAGCCCCTATGGCCACGATGGAATATCTCACGGCATTTCGTGTCTTTCTCCGTCGTACCGCTAGAAGTCGCAAGCACTGCTTGATTCGGTCGCGACCATGCGAAACCTGGCGGCACGACTGAGAACGTCTCGAAATACCATGACGTATTCCATAGACGGGCCTTCAGGGACAAAGTTAGAAAAATCGCAGTATAGCGTGAGGGGAGATGTCTTATAGAGGAATATTATTCGTAAGAAGAGACCACTTTGACAGGTCGGAAAACAAATGAACTTGCCATTCTGTCACAAGTTAGCTACCTGACAAAATCACAAGTTAGCTACCTGACAAAATGAGTGCATGGACATAACCTGCAGTTATGTTGCCAGCTGTGGTCAAGCTGTAGTTGTCAAAGCGCACACCCTTCTTATAATGATCTCTCTATAGACAGTTTTAGGTTTTCGTGTTTGTTCTAGTTATAATAGACAAACAAGAACGTCGCGAGACTGTAATGCATTGAAGTGTTTACTTACTATAGCAATGTAACAATGTTCTACTGAGTTTCTAGAGGGATCTACTACTTTTACTGATAGTAATTCCGAAAGAGAATTTCACTGCTACAGCGATTGGAACTGATATACGTACAGCCCAAAAAGTATTCATGTTGTATAATTTAACAAGACAATCTTACTTTTTTAAATTACCTTCCATCATTGATATAATCATTATAGTGTTTGCATAGTGTGAGGCAAAGGTACAAGTACTACAATGTACTCGTAGTTTTTGCAAGATATACCGTAAAATAATAGGAGACAACAAGTTGGTACCCTGTTAGTGCGCATACGCTTAAAAACGGAGCAACGCTATCTCACATTTAGTACATTTAATTTACTCCATGACAAGAAGTTACCGGGTGCCTGCACTCGAACACATTTTATGAACCTTGGGATTTGATGAGGGCTGACTTGTGAGACATGAAAAATTAAGATTTCTGCAGTGAAAGGTCTTCGATGTAGACTAATATTAAATCGAAAGACTTAAACATTCATTTTATTGCAAATGTTCACTGCGAACCATTTGTGTTCACTACATTGTGGATGCGTTGATGTAATCGACCAGCTTTTCGTAGCAAAAACATTTGTCATAATATGGCTATGCAACACACTAACACGCCCATGCACACTAACGTACAACTTCCACTTCATAGTCGAAAGAACAACTCGCTCAATGCGCTGTGTAAATCAGGATTTGGTATACTTTACGCAGCCATTTCTAAGTCTGTTCATATGCGAAAATTAACGTTAAGGTGGATGTACATCTATCGGAAAACTATTCCACTAGAATTACTGCGACCCTACAGTGTAACATTCACGTCATGCAATCACAATGAGATTTTCCCCAACTCTCACGTCAGAAAGCGATGCTAGTTCTAATTCTCATAAAGTCACACCACATTAATGAACAGCCATGCGAACAAATGCGAAACAAATGGAGTTGCACTGTGTGAATTTAACAATAAGATAGATCCATATAGCGGAAAACTAATTCACAAGAATTACCTTATCCTTTCAGTGAATGGGAACTTTAAATATTTTACTAATTTTACAGCTTTTTAAATATATTAATGTAATAAAGATTTTTAAAAATGGCTTCCTGAAATATTAATTATATGTCGAAATTATACAACAGAATTCTAAGACAATTAATGTTGTTGGCGCCAATCGTTTAGAGACCTGGCACCGCGATTTGCGGAGGGAATTCTTCTCCTGCACAAACACGTGCGCGAATCGACTGAAAATTGAATCCAGAATGTGCGAACGCCGTCCAGCAAGTGTTGGTGGTTATTGTTCAATTACTAAAACAAAGGGGGTCGATATTTTGATTGTCCAGAGGACAAAGGCCTAGAAGTCCGCTCCGGGCTAAAGTCTCATCCTTTCAGCTCCTTAGAGACTTTCTTTACGGGTTGTGAATGTTTCAGTGCTCTGAGATTCGTCAATGCGTTTGTGCATTCGAAGTGAAGATGCATTTTTTAAATTTGTTTTAACTCGCTTTGAATTTTTTAACTAACACATTTTTGGTGACGTCTAGAGAAAGTATTGTTAAGACGACTAAGTCCAAATTGCCTCGTTGCAAACTCACATGAACTTGAACGCAAACAGCAGTAAAATAAAATTCGTAGAAGTTCAAATTAATGGTATTAAATTACTAAAGATTAACATCTTTGCTTTATATTTCCAAGAACAACGTAATAAATATTTTGTTTTGTTTTAGAGTTTCTTCCGACTGACACTAGATGCCCTCTACTGAACATCCCAACCCATCTATGAGCGTGTTAACCCATACATTGGATTCGAAGCCGCGTCTCTCCGCCCAAGACGTAGTCTGTACGCGCTTCGCCTTTGCTTCCTCGTCCATCCAGACAGGCGCCTTCACAGAGCTGATATAGTTTTTAAAACAAGCGGATTATCAGGCGTTGCCCGAGTGTATACACATATACGTAGAATCCGCTATTAAACAGCCCAGCCCGTTTCACTGCGTTTGCTACGCCAGGCAAACTCGGCGACAGTGCAGCTGCCTAGATGCATTGCGGATTGCATCATTCACAATTTTTAACTTATTTGGTTTAATCACATTTGTGGCGATCTTCTGAAATCGATTGTCACATCCCAAATTGTTGTTTTCGACTGCAAACTTTGAAAGCAATGATCCCAATGGTTCAGTAATTTTTTTGTGGAAAAAACACACGCGTCACACGCACACAAAATGTCATACTTTTATGATGTACGACTATTTTTACTCAAAAGCGTGATATTTTATGCCACGTGGCATCAAATCCGTCCCCGCTCACCGCTACGCGACTCACCAGCAGGTGCACGCAGTAGGTGCAGATGAAGCCAATGATGAAGGTGGCGGCGAGCCCGAAGGCCAGGCCGCCGTTGCGGAAGGCGTTGGGCATGGCCAGGATGCCGCTCCCCAAGCTGCTCTTCACCATGTGCGCCAACGCGCCGAAGTCCCTGGAAAACGCGCACGCCACCTGTTACTGAACGCTCGTCTCGTACTTTCTTCTCTGCTTCAAGATCTTAGTAATTTTCTGACCGAAAGTAGGCACTTGATCATGTTACATTATTATTATTATTATTATTATTATTATTATTATTATTATTATTCACTTTTTCTTTTTCTGTAAAAAACAACAACAAAAAACTTTTTTTGTTTGAAAATAAGGTCGTTTAAACCCCTCTGGATTATTGGGGACTGAATGACACTTTTAGAACCCATAGATTTACAAAATTAGCAGATCACGCCATACTACTTGCAAACATACCACATTAACACACAATGAACAATTGCAATATTTAGAGAAAATTATAATAATAACATACTGGCATATCAGACTACATACGCGTGTAATATTAAAAATGATTAAAAGATAATTTAAGCGATGTATAATAGTGCCTTCGCACAATCGTCACTGACAAAAACTGTTTTCAAACAGATGAACGAACAACCCCTGTGTTACATTTCATTTTTAAATTGTTTTTATTATATTGATCTCCTTTAAGTAAAAAATGAATTTGATACACAATGATCTGTCCCATTTAACGAAACATTCCGAGATTTGGTTGAAGTTTTGATACATTGTGCAATGCGTTGTAAGGAATAAAAATAAGTTACACGTATTTTTTCCTCTTTTCTGCGGACGTTTTCTGAAAAAAATCATTCTCCAAATGAGGGAAGGTAAAGAAATGATTTACTCTTCTTCAAAGGAAAATACAATATTTTCGAGAAAATGCGATACAAAATTATGTGACCAAGATGCATCCACTTTATCAATTTTTGTATTGTTATTACGGTAAATAAACTACCCTCAAATACAAATTCTGATTTCAAAAATGCTGCCTGTGGTACGTAATCAAACGCCAAAGAAAAGTTCCGAAAAAACATACATGGGCTATACTTCTCCTGAAGGCAAAATATTTTTAGTTTTTGAAAAAAAATTTTTTTTAAATAAAAATATGTTTTGGGGGAACTATCCGCAAAGTCTGTGTCGCACAGATATGTTCGTCAAGGACGGTAGTTTGACACAATAATTCCTAATTCGAAGTTTGTATTGAAAATGTATTTAAAAGGTGCGAAAAGCCTTTATGAAACCCCTAAACCAAAGAGTAATTGGATAACCATACAGTGAATCTACGAAACCTTAATAAACATTTATGGATTGTTAAATTCTGCTAGCGTAGTTTCCAAGCATCACATTCGCAGGACTTGCAAGGGAATCTGATTGAAAGTTCAATTCAAGGAAGGAACGAGTCTCTTCAAACTGTTTACTCACTGCGCAGTGCAGTTTGTGTGTGCACGTGGTGGAGACGAGGCAGCGCGAGTGTATTTTGATGAGCGAGCACCAGCGGCGCGCTTCTCAGAAGTGGAGTGTACTTGGGTTCCGTTGCGTTGTAGGATCCTCCAACCTGATATTCTCAGAATTGCATTTGTGATAACCAAGGTCGGGTGCCTTTAGGTTTGTCATGTGATTTAAAAATGAGGAAAGGAACTTATAATAACTGTGATTGTTTGTTTTCTCAACTTTGAAGTATTAAGACTCTTCCGAACACCTGTTCTAAAGCTGTGATTTATCGGGATAATGCGAATAAACCTCGCTCCTGTCCAGCAAAAGAATTAATTTAAAGGTGTGAACTGACAATTTTCTTCGGAGGAACGTCCAAAACCCAGGGGAGAGGAAGGAGGCGAATCGAACTGGCGTGTGAAACGATAACCAACTTCGTTTTCACAGCACTGTCTGAACAAGTCCTAAGCGTACTCTTGAGAAAATTGGTGTCCTTACTTCCTACGATTTCTTGTTTTTCAAAGAAATCATATATGAGGTATCTAAAAATGGAGTATTTTTGTCCCTGGAAAGAACAAATAATATTTGTTTGACATCTTTGACATATAGAGGTATCGCCCGTCTCTCTACAATTCATTCTCGCCCTGATAAAAGAGGGTATTTGCAAACAATTGAATGTGATACAAATGCTGTTGGTTTTGGGTAAATCCTAGATTGCAAAATACAAACTCAAAACGCTAATAAAGGTAGATAGATCTACTTGGCTGTCCGGAAGACTCCGCGTCCTAGGCACAGGTGCCAACATTTCGGTCGCCATTCTGCGCCATTCATTTCGCCCTGTGCCCATTGGCATCTGTGCCTAGAAGGCGGCGTCTCTCGGACAGCCAATTAGCTACAGAGTCCGGTCGCGGAAGCCTACGCTCTCTTCTTAAAGGTAGATATGTTGTATTTTAAATGTAATGCTAAAATCCTATTTTGTGTTCAATAGAGTGATTTTCTTTAACATTGATCATGAATTACAAAACAAATTTAAAAGATTCTTATTATGTGGATGAAAGGTGAACAAATAATTTCATTATTTCCATTGTATATCTTGAGTATAATTGATAATATTTTTATGTTGATAATTTATGAACCACGTATCAACTAAGAATCGTGCAGTGTAAGAGGAATCTTTCTGCAGGCTAAATTTAAGATATCCTACACATGTTCACAAGGTTTTTGACACTTCTCTGATACAACAGGAAACCACAATCTTGCGTTTCCGTACTACGGAGATGAAGCTTATCGCAGTCTCCGCATTTTCGCGCCAAATAATTTTGTTTATTCCTTAGAGGAGCATGTTCCAATCGAATATTGCTGAATGTATAAATATATTTTTATTGATGAATTTATCACAATTAACTTACAGAATTGTATTATTGTGCTTCTCTGTTCCCTGAATTTTAAGATTCTTTTCTCTCTTACTATTAATTTGCAAATTTCACTATTTAGTCAGTATTATTTATTGTTTCTTATTTGCACTCTTTAATTCGAACTTTAAGAAAGGATAATCTTGCGGTGGTATTAAGACAATTCTGGAACATAACTTGATAACATTTTACTTCTAGTGATGACTAACCCAATCTGAAATGAATGTTCGTATATTTGTGTCATAAGCAATTACATTTGTCGCGTTTTCCAAAGACAACACCAAAATATCAACATTAAACATCTCAACATATTCTCAACAACATCTCAATATATTTATCAAATTGAGAAATAACAATATAGATTTCACTTCTAAAATGAGAGCATTGGTCAGATGAAATGTTTGGCCTTCGTAGTTTCGCTTGTTCGAGTTGACTGGTCATACGTGACGAATCTCTCATGCGATTCGTGCAAAAACGCAGCAGTGCCTTTTTCAGGTGAGAAACACCTTTCCGCGTCTTTCAGAACTTTCTTCCTGGCCCCCTCATACTAACCTTATTAGAAACTGGTCATCAAAAGTTAATAATCTAAATTCATTTGAAAATATCAGTGGATTGAACAAAATACCCAGCTGCTAACGAGTTGTAATTGTATGTTACTTGCATTTCGTCCATGATTAACTCCAAAAGAGAGATACAACCACAGACACGGCCTACTAGAATAGGAAGTCACGCGTTGACTATGTTTGATGCCACGGAGGACCTATGAAAAAAAACATAAAAATCAACAGCACGAAAGGAATTTAAAGTCCTTTAGTGAGGACGTAAAAGTTGGGCCAAGCGCTTTGGGACTAGAAATGAAACACGTTAAGCAGAGTTATGTAATTGAGTAGAGCATTCGAGGTAAAATACGTAATGTCGTATTGGTGGATCATTAATTGATGTCAGTACTCTGATAAATTGAATGGACTTAAATATTTAAGAGAGTCATCATACCTAGAGCTGTTGGGTTTATTATACTTTAAAACAGTGCATCGACTCTATGGGATTGGACTTTTATGAAGGACTTATGTTCATTTCAAACACATACAGAGGTATCGTTATTTAAAATTGTGAATTTGGCTAGACATATTGTTACTATTTTCATTTAAAGAATATTATGTAAGTTAATTTTTTATTATGAATAAATGTTATTTTTTACTTTGGATGTGAAAGTGTTTTAATTTAATAATATTTTCGGTACATTACTCTATTAAGATCTATGATGTATATCATAGAATCACCAACCCTAAGTAAATTAAAAATGAATATTTTTACTTGCCTCTCCATTAAGTAGAAACCTTATATTTTAATTAATGGAAAAAAGTAAAATCATCTCAAGTTACACTAAGAAACTCCATCCCCTTCCCAGTTTGTGACGAAAAGAGTTTCTAATCGTAAGGATGTAGATTAGTCATTAATAAAAATTATCAAAATATTAATTGTGTTATAAAGTAAAATTACGTGAAGTTATAAGAGTCCAGAAAAATATGTAGAATGAAACGGCAAAATATGTAGTACATAAATACATGATGTAATTTATAATACGAAGTAGCAAGTATGTAAAAAGGGAAATAATATATATCAAATTTATACTGTATTTACAACACAAAATAAATTTTATTTTAAATTACATTAATACAATATTTATTGAGCCATTTTTATAAATAAATATTGCTGCAGTACATGATTAACATTTTAAAAGCGTTCCTTGCCACCTTTAAGAGAATGTAGCCAATGTATAAATATGGGAACACAATGACCGGCAAACAACCATTGCAGCACTGTAGCATTCGTAGTATTACATGTCATTGAATACATTGGGACACGTCATACATTACATTCCTAACATCTCGGCCATCACACTGCTGACTTCACGATGAATTATATGTCGCTCTAAGGGCTGAAATATTGGAGACCCTACTTAATAAATTACAGTTTTCATTTGATATTTCTTTCATACGCTAAATTATTTCATTTTAATTTAAGTACAATCGAATCAGCAATAAAGCTAGTATCAAAAATCCACCATCGTCGGAACTCGTAACACTAGGACTAACCTATCAAAGACTAAAGAGGCAACGGTGTTACCGACCTGTCACCCTGCCGCCATCAACCACGACGTAGTTACGCTGGGAAACTTAGGAACCCCGATGTGTGCCTCAAATCCCCCCCACCCCATCTTCCACTAGAGCTACAACCAAGTGTCTGGATCCCCCTCTCAACCGCGGTTGAAAAAGGGAGTTAAATGTAGTGGAACTTACGAGGTCTTCTTGCTGGTGCTCTGCTCCGGAGTCTGCTGCTGGATGTCCGGTCGACTGCCGGAGGGAGTGCTAGCGCCGGCCTCCGCTTGGGCTGGAGTCAGCTGGGCCCTGGAGCAGACGCGACCTCCATAAGAAAGCCGTGTTTTCCGCAAGAAATAATAGCTTGACGTGACGCCTCCATTGAATTCTGAAGTTCAGTAGCAGTTGCTTCGATCTTATTAAGAACATGTCTTAAAAATCTCTAACCTTCCCGACCCCATAGTAACTTCGTACATAATTCCGTAAATTGTTATGTTCGTAAAAATTTCAAAAGGGAAATTTCAAAAAGACTTCTCACAATTATGCACTATATCAAATTTTTCTTCGCAATTGATATAGTACAAATTATGTCTTGAAATTTTCATAACAGATAATTTTAAAGTTAGTAATATTTCATGGTTTGCTTGGCGCATAAATTTGAATAACCCAATTCTAATATTTTTCCCTGAACGAGCCACTCATGTACAACATGTGCATATGTAATGTCCCATTGTTTGTGATTTTAACGGTAAAATGTTTGTGATTTTGACGGTAACGATAAATTTAATGTACCTTTCTGAATGAAAATAAACATTAATAAAAAGTGTAAAAATTCTCAGATGTTTAAAAAAATCGAAAGAGAATTTTCATCCGTTCTTTTTAGAATTTATTTATTTATTTCTCGTCGAATAACACCAGAGAATTTACTTACGTTGATGAGAAGTTGTCCATTGTGTGTGCCAAGGGTGACGACAATGGCACAGAAGTCAAGTTGAGAATGTTTTACTGCTTGAACATGCCCTGAAAAAACAACGAAAATTATATTTTCATAAATCATTACCATTCCAATAGCGTCACTGCCTATCCAACCTCATGGACCACCAAATTCATCATTTAAATACGGCGGTTTACAACTTTTACATATTTTTTAAAACAATTCCCTGAAAGATATTGGGTATAAGTACTCGTACAATAAATCAACTATATGATAACGTTAATCACAAGTGATTGGAACAGAACAGAACGTTCAAGGTCCTTTGTGTGTTTCATTGCTGCATTGTGTAGCGTAATGAATGCTTTTAACTGCTGGCCGTAATTCTTATCGCATGTCACATACCTTTTTACAAAATGGTTTTCCTTTTGTTTCAGCTATGGCGTTTTTATGCAATGGTTCTGCATAAAATTCATTCATTGCATCTACACAAAATGCATGCAATGAATCAAAAGATTCATTAGACATTTCCAAATCAAAACAACGTTGGTGTTCATAACAAGGTTTGCATTTGAGTAAAATTAATAACTGATTATTCTCTGGTATTTTGAGTTAACAAAAAATTAACTAAAACTAAGGTAGTGCTTGAACAGAACGAAACTGGGATGAAGATTTCAAGTAAAGCTACGATTTTTTTATTTCCATTTTTAATAAATATAGTCCTATATTAGAAAAGCGGAAATGATATGCCATATACATATAAATGTATCGTTATTTCTGTATTTAGTTTTTATCGTCACAGGTAGCACCACAAGATAAAAGTTATTTTGGCTATTTTTATCATCTATTCATCTATTTCTTTCTATTAATTAGAAAGTTCATGGAAGTCTTTGGTAGACATTGCAGTAAATGAGATTGGAAAGGCTCTTAGAACATTTAAAAATGGAAAGTCCCAGGTCCAGGTGCAGTGAATATGGAGCTGTCTGCCTAGGACTAGACCTAGGACAAATCTGTAAACGCAATGATTTATGCGTAATGAGTAATTGCTTTATGTATCGACATTATACTTCCTCCCCAGATCGCGACCTTTTCGATACTTTTTTAGCGGTAAAATATATTATTGTATGACCTTTTTACGGTGAAATGATGACTGAAAGGTTTGCGTCGAATGTACGGTTACAAAATATTTCTACAACTGCAGGATGCACAATATTAGGTTTTCGCTTCAATCTCCACGATATGAAAAAAATCAGAAATTACATCGAACAGCTAATTGAGACTCCTGAGCAATGTTGAATCAACCAGTATAAAACTGGTACATGGAAAACATAGAATGATAATTCAAAGAACTATTCATCTCATCAAGAATTAAAAGACAATTAGAGCTTGTCGTTACAGAGACCCTCCCTAAGGGAGAGTAGCTTAAAAAGCATAAATGGGTTTATGGACAATGATATCACCACACGCCGGCGACCCACGTCACAACAACGACTTCGTCAGACGACGAACCATATACGGCCCCGGCAACAAAACGAGCATGTTAACATGTTCATCACGTTGCCGCACACTGGCGTTAGCACCTCTTTGGAAGTTACGTTTTCAGCCATATCTACGAAGAAGGAATGCGAAGCGTAAGAAGACTGATCATATAAAGGAATAACAGGGGAAACTGAACTAATGGATTCAGAAAGGCGAAAACAACGATAGAAGAGCAGGCCGAAATAAGTCCAGTTTGACATCGGAAACTACTACTAATTTCAGCTGAAATACGACATACTTCTAACACAGAATGAGGACGAACAATATCGCAAGTATAGGCAAGATATTCTCTTGTTAACAGTTTTTCGCAGTTTTGGGTAGCGAGTTCAACGGGTGAACAAGACATTAACACTTCAATCTCCCACTTAAATTTAAGTTGCGAGTACATTGTAATGCTGAAATCCTTTATAGGTTTTTAAGAAAACGAAATAAAAAAGTGAAAATTAAAAATAATTGACATTTATCAGTAGTTAACCTTACTATTTCATTTACCTGTGTCTAAGTATATCAAATTTCGTAAATGTATAAAATGATCCATTTCAGTTTAAAATTTAAGCTAATACGCTAAACAACTTAGGAAATGAAATAAGATCACAACCTAACATTCTCATACTGTCAGCCTCAGAGAATTATGTGACGTGCCACCCTCGGAGCTGACTGACTTCAGCGTATTCCTTAGGCAGCGCGTCACTTTGGAGCACTGTGGTTGACTTGGGAGATTTTAAAGGGAGGGCAGTTTTCTCAAGAAGAAGTCATGTTCCAAATAATGCACCATTTATTACTGTTGCATGAAGAGAGAGAGAGAGAGGGAGGAACGATAAATCAGATAAGGAGTATATGGGAAGTCGAGCTCAGATGTGGCGGCCTCTTACCCCATCACTCCGTGGTCCAGGCGCGGCGAAGACGACAGCAGCGGCGGCGGCGGCGGAACTCTGCGAATTCTCACACACGCTTCTGACTCCAGTGTCTCACATGATCCCGGACTGCTTCCGTCTGCTCCGCATGGTACCGTCTGCCCTGCATGGTACCGTCTGCTTCCGTCTGGTACCGTCTGCCCTGCTGGCTCCGCGGGGCCCGTATATATTGGTCCCCGCTTGCATGCGGCAGCACTTTTTAGAGGTTGTGCCTCCGAGATGTTGTGCTTGCCGATGCAAGCCGCTAACCTTCGGTGTGGAGTAATGGTGGCACGCCACATGGCTCCCATGCCTTCCAGAAAAACATAGCCATTTGGCTGTGTTTTTCGACTGAAGGAAGCTGAGCCAGTTGGTGATGTCTCGACAAGGTGGGTACGTTTTTTTTGGGTGGGTAAAGGATAATACATACAAAAATTTCTGGATACATTCACAAAAAACTGGAGATCTGAATGATGCATGGTATAGAGTATGAAATTCGGCGATGTTTGTTTTTTATTTACATGATGGTTGCGTTGGTGCTTGTTGCGTGTTTCTGATGATTCACTGATGATGCTCTGCTGTGGTTATCGTCCGGTCGAAGCAGGGATGGATGAGTTGTATTGGAGCGCTGCTGTCCTGTCCGTGGGCGTCTGGCTGGTGGAGTGATGGGCTCCAATTGCTAGGAGACCGTTGTTTCCGGCTTCGACAGGGAAGGAGATAAGTTCATAGTTTTGAGAAGGCGTGGGAAATGGTATATTTGGAAGTGGTGGATATTTTAGAGGTTTGCTAATTTTGGGAGCATGTGGATTCATTCTGTTAGTAATAAATGAAAGCATCAATAATAAATAATAAAGAGGTGTAAAATTGAGGATTTGTAGGAAGCAATATAGCTTGGTTTCTCTAATGTATATTTTTAATTGTGGATTTAGTTCTATGTTTTCTGTCGGAATATTCAATTACTTTTGTTGAAATCCAAGGAATATTCGCAGTGTACGCGGTTTTACGCAAATTACGCCGTTATTTTGTGTTGATGAACAACTTGAGTGACGAGTGGTGATAGTTTGTTTTTATATGCTTCGGTCATGTTTTCCTTGACAGATGCAGAGGAGAAGAAGGCGGAAAATAGTAATGGTGGTTGTGTTGTTTCTTGTTGTTGTGATGGTGGTGGTGGTTGTTTTCAAAGGCGCAGGTTGTTTTCAAAAGGCGGAGGATAAGGTTTTTCTGGATTAAGAGATATGCCAATGCGTCATCCCGGAAGCTGTTTAATTTAGCGTAATCCCAAAGAAGAAGCGAGTGTGGCATGGGGTTTGCTAATGCTGATACGCGCAGAAGGTTGCATGTGCGTTTGAACTGAAGTGCTGAGGCGGCGCTCTGGATTGAGGTACGGGGGGAGGGGTGTTCTGGGATTAGAGGAGATTTGAATGTGCTTTGAGCAGTGGGTGGCACTTGTGATTGTGGGATTACCGTGTTCTTTGTATTGATTGTTATTTTGATTAAAGAATGCGCAATTTGATTGTGTGTTTTCGCTCACACATTATTCTTATTTCTATTATTATTATTATTATTATTATTATTATTATTATTATTATTATTACTATTATTATTATTATTATCGCTGATTATCGTCCTGTCTTTGCAAGGATAATCTAGTGATTCCTTAGGTAAACTATGTTATTATTCCTATTCTTATTCTTACTAATGCAATTGCTCTCATAATTATCATTATTATCATCATATATCTTTCTTTCCTTGTTATCTATATCATCATTATCATCGTCATATACATTTATTTCATTGTTATCAATATTATCATTATCATCATTATTATTATCATTATTATTACTATTATTGTTATCGCTGATTATCGTCCTGTCTTTGCAAGGATAATCTAGTGATTCCTTAGGTAAAGTTGCGCAGGTAAACAGAGTGCTACAGTTGTGTTGCGGGGCACGATTATGGGCGCAGAAGTGACATTGATTAAACGCGTAGGGATGATCGTTTTATCAGTGATATTCACTAGTAACCGCGCGCATAAGATGCCGTGGAAGTAGTACATGTTTTTCGGCTCGAGTACCGCTAAAGTGGAGGGGATGTGATCTACATTTGTTCTACAAGTAAGTTTACTGCGGGTTGGTTTAATGGTTAATTTTCAAGGCGCACGAGACGGTAAGGTTTCTCTGAGTCAACAACGCGACATCCCGGAAGCTATTTCAATGAGCGTAATACCGAGGAAGAAGCATGGAATTTGCTGACGCCAGTAGATGCCAGCACAGAAGGTTGCTTGCGCGGAAATGCTGAAGTGGCTGAGGTGCGGGGGGAGGGGGGGGCGTTCTGGCCTTGAAGAGTTGAATGTACGTCGAGCGGAGAACGTAAGTTGTGATTGTGTAATTGTAATATTGTGTAGTTGTGTTTGGAGTAGTATTGTATTCAAAATCTATATTCATGTTTCCATATTCTTTGCGATAGAGTTTGGGGATCGTTGTAAAATTAATTATAATCCGTATTCATATTTCCGTATTATTTGCATTAGTCGTTCCATTGAGGATTAAAATATACGCAATTTGATTGAACATTATCATTCATACAAGTATTATCGTTTATACAATTATTTCTATCAATATTATCATCATTATTCATCTTTGTGACTATTATTATCATCATTATTCTATCATTTTTATTTTCACTATTAACATCATACATAAATATCATACATTTCATTACTAATGAATTTCACAAAGGAAGAGCTATTTTTATCATTAATTATGTACTTGTTTTTGCAATGATAGGTCTCCGGAACATAATTAATTAATAATAATAGCGAAGGAGGGTGAAAGTAGTCTCAAGTAAGTGTCTTGTCGCAACTATCGCAAAGTGGCATAATATTAAATATTCGGTAGGTCATAGTAATTTTGAAATTTCAGTTAGTGGGAACCCTAACTGCGTAAGGTAGATTAGAAAGTGTTGAGTAGTATTTTACCTCAGGGAAACATAGCATACTGTATTAAAAATTCTGATACGTATGGGATAAAATTGGATAAAAAAAATTACAGAATCTTTGGCGAAGCCACAGCTAAGGAAAAAAAATTAAAACTAGGTGAGAAAATTTTCAAGTGTCATACGAAGTGTAATTAAAATTTTGGAAAGTCAGGGTACGAAATAAAATGTCACAGAAAAAAAATTAGAAATCGTAGGGAGTGAAAAACCAAACTATAGAAAAAATTTTGAATATCAGCCACAGTACTCGTGAAAAGTAGTTTACGCAATCGTTTGTGAGGCGATGTAAGCGTAGGTTCGTTGCGCCAGAGGTGAATCTGACGCTAACCGCTGCCACCAGATGTGACATGCGGCCATCCGCTGCCACCAGATGTGACGTGCCACCCTCGGAGCTGACTGACTTCAGCGTATTCCTTAGGCAGCGCGTCACTTTGGAGCACTGTGGTTGACTTGGGAGATTTTAAAGGGAGGGCAGTTTTCTCAAGAAGAAGTCATGTTCCAAATAATGCACCATTTATTACTGTTGCATGAAGAGAGAGAGAGAGAGGGAGGAACGATAAATCAGATAAGGAGTATATGGGAAGTCGAGCTCAGATGTGGCGGCCTCTTACCCCATCACTCCGTGGTCCAGGCGCGGCGAAGACGACAGCAGCGGCGGCGGCGGCGGAACTCTGCGAATTCTCACACACGCTTCTGACTCCAGTGTCTCACATGATCCCGGACTGCTTCCGTCTGCTCCGCATGGTACCGTCTGCCCTGCATGGTACCGTCTGCTTCCGTCTGGTACCGTCTGCCCTGCTGGCTCCGCGGGGCCCGTATATATTGGTCCCCGCTTGCATGCGGCAGCACTTTTTAGAGGTTGTGCCTCCGAGATGTTGTGCTTGCCGATGCAAGCCGCTAACCTTCGGTGTGGAGTAATGGTGGCACGCCACAATTAACTCTATAATTTTCATGCAATGGACTTCTATGTGTGTATGTTAGGTATTTGGGCATTGACAGTACAGCAGTATTATCTTTGTGGCATTCGTACGTTGAATTGAGCCGGGGGGTATTCTTTCCTGAAAGACAGGCCCTTATAAGAAGCGTTTCTTCATTTTTTTCAACACTCCTATTCCTTTGTTCTTATGCAGTGATGCGCTACAAAGCATTTCGCTACAGCCATGTGTTGCATCGTATTACGATGGAGGTGCTACGCCGTAGTTCATTTCTCTCCATCTCTTTCATATCAGAATTTTGGAATCCATTACTGTAATATTGACCTTTTATAGTTCTCATTATTGAGATTTACCTTTGAGATAGATTTTTTCAGTTCGGCGAAAGCCAATAAAGTACAGCACAGAACACTGATTTTGGGATATTGTAAGATAGTTTATTATTTAGTTTCCTTTGCGCTTCGCTTTTCGAATGGTATCGAATTTCGAATGGTATTTAGTCATTATATGTTACACGTAAAAGGCAATTGGCCTCAGCGCAGTTAGATCCCGGGGATCCTGGTCGGTCACCCAACCAGGAACCCGCGATTCCTCGAATTAGCTTCACCTTCGTGACTTCACGTTGTTAAATTCGGGTAGCGACACCGGTTTTGCCTTTTCGGGTTGCGACACCTTTCAATAGAACAAGCACTTGCCTGGATTGCCGAGGGAAACCAAGCAAACCCCGGTCAGGATGACCGGCATAGGGATTGAAACCGGGACTTCCGAATGCGAAGTCAGCGCACTGCGCCCTGAGCCACTTCTCTCAGTTTTTCGAATGTTATTGATAACTAAATAAGCATTTATTTGCCTGCTAATAAAATTTGAAAGGCAAAATTAAATAAAATCGTTCGGTTTCAATTGCCAGACCATTATTTTAGACATTGAGTTACATGTGATAACGATATGTGAAAGATTTAAATCTCTTAATTTTCTGAAGATCTTGTTTTTAATTTGAGACTAATAAGTCTCCCTAATCAATTTATTCATGAAACTGAACCCCTATACCCAATTCATATTTATCATATTTACAACTATGACACACGATTCGTATATTACCCATTGATAATGAGTCTCACAATGTATTTTTCGTCTCACATTCACTCATATTGAAGGATCGAAGTCTTTGCTGAGCGACTAGAACGTCATCTACCCATTTACAAAGCACCTGGGCATTACCAGGGATTAAAGCAACACGAGTGAAATTTTCCCACATATCTTTCTCTCTCGAACTCCATTAGGAATTTACAGAATTGTTAACCTCAGAATTATTCAATCCGATAAATGTATAGGAAATGAAAGAAAACTTGTGAAAGAATATTTCTGAACTAAAACAGACGACTAAATTCCTTTTTACGGCCATTCAAATTTTTTATGGCCATTCAAATTCAAAGATCACGATCATTTGTATATTTAAGATCCGAAATGTATCATGAAATTGACAAACATGACTAACAATAAGAAATATAATGAAAAAATAAAAGAAACTAAGTGCTACAACAGCACATATTAGCTCGTATTATTTGTAGATCTGGAATGCTGCTTGCGTATGATAGCACAACTGCTCGTGTAGTTTACGTTGCAAGCGAACAAACTGAAACGAAGACTCAGAACAGTGTTCATTTTAAAAACTACAAATAATATAGTAATTGTCCTTTCGTAGTGATTTGTTTTTTCTTACCACTAGTCTATAATTGAGACTTAATGCTACACGATCCATTTCTTAAGGTAGGCCAGGGGCAAAGTTTACGCTTTTATATCCTACCCTTTTCTCGGCAGGTGGTTACAGAGATTTTACAGAGATAACTTTTGCCATTTCCTTCCATGACGAGCGAGTGAGTTCATTCAGGGTTCGTCAAGTACTTGTCTCATTATCTTCACAAGTGTCATGCATGTTATATCCCGGTAGGTTTTCCTCCCATTCTGTCGCAAACGTGTAGGTCGGCGCTCACGTTGCAATGTTCGCCTTCAGGTATCTCCCCCAGTAAGGAACCGTTAAGTTGTTTCAAGCTCTATAGAGCGATTTTTATAACTTTGCCTCTCAAATCCCTATGGCCACGATGGAATATCACACGATATTTCGCGTCTTTCTCGGTCGTGCAGGTAGAAGTCGCATGATCCCAAGCACTGATTGATAAGGTCGCGATCATACGATATCTGGCGGTACGACTGAGAAAGACGCGAAATACCGTGTCATATTCCGTCGTGAAGACCGGCGTTGAGAAATATCGCGTGCGATCTGGGCAAAATGCCAGAGTGCTCGGTCATTCGCATGGTAGATTTCAATAGGAGAAAAATCGCAAACTCGGCCCCTAGAATTCTCCTATAGACAGTGGCTGAATTGTTCCGGTTATGAAGCAGGGGTTGAAAATTGAAATCGATAAAACTCGAAACTTTGTATGTACTGTACAACACTTCTGGCAAAGGCAGTGGTAATGGCACTGAACTATCTCAGCCGGCTTACCTTCCAGGGTATGATAATAAGGTGCTCAAAATGATGAATGATATGAATACGTGTAGTTAAGACGTCAAGATAAGATAGTGAGGGCGCGAGACGCCACAACCCCATGGGCACGAGACGCCCCCAACCCATGCTTTTCACGGGTATCGAACCCGCAGCCTTTGGCTCCGCTTGGTGGGACGCTGCTCGAGGAACATACGTCAGCGAGGTCGGCTTACTTTAGGCGACAGAAGTGCGCGGTCAAGGTGCGTAGGCGCTGACGTGGGCGTCGCAGTCAATGAAGGCCGCGATACCCGTCGCTCGCCCGCTCCCCCCCTCGCTCCCCTCCCTTGACCCGGAACCACCTGCCACGCCGCTCCACGGTACGCCGGTGGGACGGGACGACGGTGGATCTTCCGCGTTGAGACAATTCGCCTCATAGTCACACCACGCCACACACACCACGCCACACACGCCACGCCACACACACCACGCCACACACACCACGCCACACACACCACGCCACAC
Organism: Acheta domesticus; assembly: GCA_031308135.1. Lineage (NCBI taxonomy): Eukaryota > Metazoa > Arthropoda > Insecta > Orthoptera > Gryllidae > Acheta > Acheta domesticus. The sequence continues at coordinate 100,007,065 of JAHLJT010009355.1, read as the reverse complement.
ACACCACGCCACACACACCACGCCACACACACCACGCCACTCCGTCGGTTCCCGTAACATACCGAACATTAGCTACGACTACGACAACATACTCGCGCTGGTCGTAGACAATTATCCGGGAATTCCAAATGGAGTTGATATCAGTAAGAAGAAATAAAGTGATTTCCTTTAAGCGCAGTAGAGCAGCGGGCTCAGAAACGAGTAGTGGATTTCCCGTAAGTAATTGCAGAATTTGGCGACATTCAGGAACGAGAGCCCCATTGGCGGCGATTGGCTTCGCTCTGCACTAAGGTTGTTGATCCGAAACCCGTCAAGAGCGTTTTTCCACTTATCTGTGGCCCGAACCAAAGGCGACGGTAAAGGTAAAGGCAAAGAGAAATGTGTTTACCACAAAGAAGAACAAACGAAAGAAGTCTTGCGAATACGAATACACTGCGAAAACAAACAAGTTTTGTAAGTACTGGGGACAGTCGTAACCGATTATTGAGCACCGTGAGTGATGTGTCTGCTTGAAAGACAATTCAGAAAGTCGGTTCCATTGCTCAAGGTTTTCGTAACGTCTTCTTCTTCAATCGGGTGAATGCCGGAAGTACAGTATCTGTCGTTAACGGTCCACGACCCACTCCCGACCAATCCTTGACACTTCGCTTTCCCTTTCCTTTCCCTCTTCCTTGAGAGAAATGTCCCGCGGGCCAATTCGTCGTCCTAGGCTCAAAGACCTCTTCAGTGGCAGAGTGGAAGAATATCAAATTTATCACACTATCACATAATCCACGGTGCAGAAGTTTCCAAGTCACGAAACATAGAAAGAATGTAAACATGGAGGCAAAGTAACTGAACAAAAATCAGGAGGAAAATTGAAGCGAAAAAGAAAAGCAAGAATCAGAGGATAGCAGCGCAGTAACATTGAAGAATGAATGAGATTTCTTTTCTTGTGCCAATCTTGCAAAGCAGAGGACTAAAAAACCGTATCCGAAGAAAGTTGTAGAGAGAACAACGTACGAGAAAATTCAAGGGAAAAATACGTACAGAATGAGAAACTAAAGAAACAGACGGAGATGGGGAAAGGAAAAGCAGGGAATTTACAGTTGAGTAATTGGCTCTCTTGCAGCAAGAACGAAAACTCATTTACGTTTTGTGTGTTTCCGTGTTTTCCATGACACATTTTCTAAAATGTTCATTATATATTTTAATTGAATCTCTGAAGCGAAACAAGTCTATGACAACAATCAGAGAATTCGGAACAACAGTCAAAAATGTAAGTATAAAAACAGTATTAGAATTATACGAATGGAAACTACTTGTACCTTTCACCAGTAAAGAAAATGAATGACTTCTAATAACATGAGAGGTACGGTTTTGTGAGAAATTAACAGAAAATTGGAAGTTTGAAATGAATCTGCAGAATTGCAAGAAGAAGAAGATAAGGCCGTTGTTAATAGTAAAATATTTTTTTCGACGTCCAGGATAGAGTTTGGAACTTACTTACTGGAGTTCCATCAATGGGCGCCCCCAGGGTTCCCATGAACACGTGAATTACCCGTGAGCGGGACCGGCAGCGCCAACTGAAACTGAAACGCAAAGAAAGATGGTCATGTCGCACAGGAGTTCACAACAAGACGGGATGGATGGTCTACATTCATTTTGGCCAGGGAATGCTGAGGCTATCGACCAATGAAAGTAGAGCAAAGGGATGTGAGGTATTCCAACTGATGGAGCACGTGACACTGGACTGGAACTGAGAGATACTGTTTTGTGAAGAACGAATAATAAAACCAACAAAAAAAAAGGCATGAAATTAAAAGTTGAATAATTCGAAACTCACCAATAATCACTGAAATTACGAACATGATAAAATCGGCGAAAAACTGTGGGAAGCGTAAAAAAATAAACAAGGTAAAATAAATTGTGCTGACATCACGAATGCACACAGAAACATACAGCAGAAATGCAACGACGGGAAGTGACGATATCCTCAGGTTAACTCATAGTGATCGAAAGAGCGTTCCGAACAGAGCAGCTAGAAGTGCACTGAGTTGCGGCAACCGTTTCCTGAGGTTCTCTGTTTTGCCGCTACAGTTTCACAACGCACTTCCTCTTCCCCTTGGCGTGTATTCTAAAGCGGACGCATCTCCCTTTCCCACACATTCGCGTCGCCGTAGCAGTTCGCAGCGCCAAGAGACTAGTGTTACTTATTTTTTACCTTTATTTTCAATTAGCATTATATATTATTTCTGCTATTTTAATCATTATGAAATTATTCACATTTCAAACATGTCGATATATTATTTTTATAACTTTGCTATTATTTTTCTTATATACTTTATAGACACACTCTTGTTAATCTGATTTACTGTTCACAGGTTAATCCTAAATTTATCCTAAAATTATTTGTGTTTCGACGAAATTTATCAATTTATTGTTCTGTCCCCCATTTTCCATCATTATCTTCATTACTATGCTTCTCTCACTCATCATCATCTAAAATCACTTCGCTTTATTTTTACACTTCCCTTCCCAATTCACTTTCTCCTCACCTGAAATTATTATTATTATTATTATTATTATTATTATTATTATTATTATATTATTGTTATTATTATTTTTATTATTATTGTTATTATTATTGTTATTATTATTATTGTTATTATTATTATTATTATTATTATTATTGTTGTTATCCCTCTACATCACGACTAAAGAAGTTATGAGTCGGCTGAAAATAAAGTCTACTCCAGGTTGCAACCAGCTACCTTAAGGAGCAGATCTATGGACTGTCGTGCCTCTACAATACATTGTGCAAAATGAGGGCTGTTCCAAATAAAGCAGTTTTATGATGATGATGATGATGATGATGATGGGGGTGGTGGTGATTATAGTCCATCCTCCGAGACTGCATAGCATCCCGCGGCGAGCCCTTGGGCCGCGGGCGCGGAGGGGAAAGTGAAAATAGCAACGCCCGCACCTTCTCCCACCCGCGCGCGCGAAGGAAGGCGAAGGCGCCGGGGCGGTGGGATCTGGGCCAGGGGTCGTTGACCGCGCCGCCGTCGGTGCTCACCGCCCCTCCCCCTCCCTCTCTGACCCTCCGCTTCCTCCCGCCATCGGTCCGCAGGGCGCTTTCTCGAACGCGCAAGAAATTCGGTTACGGTTACGGTCGCATCGCGCGGCGCCGCTCCCGCTCTTCCCAACGCCCGGTCTGCCTTTTTTGCCCGGATGGCGAAAAACGCTATCATACACTAAAACAAACTTATTTTTAAAAGATCAGATCTCCATCAGCTGTTTGGAGCGCACACGTTGATAGAGGATGCCACGTCTTCAGAGAAATGGCTTAATCGAAATAATCAAGGAACCACACCTATTTGAATGATATTAACGAACCGGGAAGATGTGGAGTTTTCACATGTGGCTTAGCTAAAATTACATCCTGAATTAATGAGCTCAATTCATTTTTGCAAATATTAGAGATGTGGACGTTTCGAATAGGCCTCAAAGGAATCGACCGATTTAATTTAACAGGGACACAGCCATAGGCCTAGGAACTTGGGGGTGCAGGAACTCCCGTAAAAAATGAATTAGAGGTACAAACAATTATATAAATATAAGAAACATCAAAGTAAAGAAATTTCATTGAAGTTTTACTGAAAGCAGATACTCATGTACTTGCTTCACATAGCAATGAAAACGCAGCTATTCCTCCATTCCACAGATCTACGGATTTCGAAAACAGCTGGCAAAATCTGGAGTCTGCTTTTAAATTAAGAATGTTGAATGTTCTGTATTGTAGTAATCATTTACAGAGTCCACTTTCCCTCACTCTCATACTGGATAGAGTTCTCGATGAAAAATACATTACTGTAAATTTTTGCTCGTCTTTGCAAATTGTTACTGGCCACTGCGAACGTAATCTAACCTTAATGTTAGTACCTACGGACAATTTGCTATATTTAACCGATATTCTTCCTCATTTACTCTGAAGAATGGAGTGCTTGGGACACTGCTAAAACTTTTGAGCCATCTAAAGCTAGCAGCGCCCAGAAACCAATCTCAACCAAACTATATCCAAAATTTTAGGCTAATTTTAGGCTAATTAAATGCTCTATTCCCGAATTTTAGGCTCCTCTGGATTTCCGAAAATCGTGGGCGCTGCTAGCTTTAGTCTAAAGCTAGCAGCGCCCACCCAGAATCTATCTCAAAATCAATTGTAAAATCTGAAACCCATCCCAAAATTTAAGAATAATTTTAGGCTCTTGGAAAAAAATTATCCCCGCCTTCAAATTCCAAAACTCAGGGCTGTACAAAGCGAAACAATTAACATTGGTTCTTACGGGTGAAATAACACCAAAATCAAAAAACCTTAGGAAAAATCTGAAACCCCTCCCAAAAGTTAAGAATAATTTTAGGCTCTTGGAAAAAAATCATCCCCGACTTCAAATTCCAAAATTCAGGGCTGTACAAAGCGAAACAATTAACATTGGTTCTTACGGGTGAAATAACACCAAAATCAAAAAACCTTAGGAAAAATCTGAAACCCCTCCCAAAAGTTAAGAATAATTTTAGGCTCTCGGAAAAAATTCATCCCCGCCTTCAAATTCCAAAATTCAGGGCTGAACAAAGCGAAACAATTAACATTGGTTCTTACGGGTGAAATAACACCAAAATCAAAAAACCTTAGGAAAAATCTGAAACCCCTCCCAAAAGTTAAGAATAATTTTAGGCTCTTGGAAAAAAATCATCCTCGCCCTCAAATTCCAAAATTCAGGGCTGTACAAAGCGAAACAATTAACATTGGTTCTTACGGGTGAAATAACACCAAAATCAAAAAACCTTAGGAAAAATCTGAAACCCTTCCCAAAAGTTAAGAATAATTTTAGGCTCTTGGAAAAAAATCAACCCCGGCTTCAAATTCCAAAATTCAGGGCTGTACAAAGCGAAACAATTAACATTGGTTCTTACGGGTGAAATAACACCAAAATCAAAAAACCTTAGGAAAAATCTGAAACCCCTCCCAAAATTTAAGAATAATTTTAGGCTCTTGGAAAAAAATCATCCCCGCCTTCAAATTCTAAAAATCAGGGCTGTACAGAGCGGAACAATTAACATTGGTTCCTACGGGTGAAATAACACCAAAATCAAAAAACCTTAGGAAAAATCTGAAACCCTTCCCAAAAGTTAAGAATAATTTTAGGCTCTTGGAGAAAAATCATCCCCGCCTTCAAATTCCAAAAATCAGGGCTGTACAAAGCGAAACAATTAACATTGGTTCTTACGGGCGAATAAACACCAAAATCAAAAAAACCTTATGAAAAATTCGAAACCCCTTCCAAAAGTTAAGAATAATTTTAGGTTCTTTGAAAAAAATCATCCCCGTATTCAAATTCCAAAAATCAGGGCTGTACAAAGGGAAACAATTAACATTGTTTCTTACTGGTGAATAGGGTATGTTGTATTCCTAACGGGAATTTTCCATTTTTTGGATAGGGAAGAGAGAAGGCCAAAATTATTTGTGGGTTTTAATAGAATTCTCTATAATGTGTGGAATATGAAATTCAATTTTCAGAAGCTAAGTCGTTGTAGTTCAGGTGTTATAAGAACTCAAATATTGAATATCGAAAAAAGTGGGTGTGTTTTGATTAATGTTCTATTTTTTTCAGTCAGAACGGTGCTAGCCCAAAATTATTTGAGGTTAGCATATTAATAGGTAATAAATGGGCAATTGCTAAGAAATTTCTCATTTGAATTAGTAAAGTACTTCAGACATTATTTTGTGAGGAATGAAAAATTAATCGAAAGGTATGTTGTAGTTCTCACGAGAAGATTCCATTTTTTTGGAAATGAAAGAGAGAAGCCCAAAATTATTTGTGAGTATAACCATATTTCTTATTATGTGTTGTATGTCACGCGCCTTTCCAAGGAGCCAAATCCTTGTAGTTCAGGTTTTATAACAACGGAAATATTAAATGTTGGAAAAGAATTAGGAAAGTTTTTAGTAATATTAATTTTTTCCAATAAGAACGGCTCTAGCCCAAAATTATTTGAAATTGTGATATTAATAGGTAATGTATGAGCAATCGTTAATAAATTTCTCATTTAAATTAGTAAAGTATTTCAGCAATTTTTTGTGAGGAATGAAAAATTAGTAAAAAGGTATATTCTAGTTCTCACGAGAATTTTTCCATTTTTTTGGAAAAGAAAGAGAGAAGCCAAAATCATTTGTTAGTATATCGGTATTCCGTATCATGTGTTGTATATGGCCTTCAATTTCCAGGAGCCAAATCGTTGTAATTCAGGTGTTATAAGAACGCAAATATTGAATATCGAAAAAAATTGGGTGTGTTTTGATGAATATTCCAAATTTTTCCAATAAGAACGGTGCTAGCCCAAAATTATTTGAGATTGGCATTTTGATAGGTAATGCATGAACAATTGTGAATCAGTTCCTCATTTGAATTATTAAAGTATTTCAGAAATAATTTTGTGAGGAATGAAAAATTAGTTAAAAGTTATACTGTATTTCTCACGAGAATTTTCCACTTTTTGGAAAAGAAAGAGAAGCCCAAAATTATTTGTTGGTATAATCGTATTCCTTAATATGTATTGTTGGTGACATGCCAATGCCATGAGCCATATCCTAGTACTTCCGGTTTTATAAGAACGGAAATGTCGAATATCGAAAAAAAAATATGGACTGGTTTTGTCTATTATCCCTTTTTTAATACGAACTAATATAGCCCAAAATTATTTGAGATTTGAATATTATTAGCTAATTTATGAGCAATTGTTAATAAATTCTTCATTTGAATTGGTACAGAATTTTGGGGTTTACTTTTTCAGAAGTGGAAACGTGGTGAAATGTATATTGTAGTTCTCACGTGAATTTTTCTTTTCTTGGAGAAGAAACCGCGAAGTTCAAAATGATTCATGAGTATAGCCGTATTCTCTATCATGTGTTGTATATGGCACTTTATTGCCAGGAACGAAATCCTTGTAGTTCAGGTTTTATAAGATCGTAAATATTGGATAGCAAAACCAAAAGTTATTCTATTGATTATTATTCCTTTATTTTTCAATAAGAACGTTTCTAGCCCGAAATTATTTGAGATGAGCAAATTGAGAAGCAATGTATGTGCAAATGTAAATAAATTCTCTTTTTGAATTAGTAAAGTATTTTGGAGTTTATTTTGTGAGGAATGAGAAATTGGTCAAGAAGTATATTGTAGTTTTCACGAGAATTTTCCATTTTTTGGTAAACAAAGAGAGGAGCAAAAAATACTACATTTCTGTAAATCTTGTAATTTCCTAAATGACATATAATCCTTTTAAATATGATTCAAAACTGTTAAATTTGTCTGTATAATTTTTCTGTTTATTTATTGTTTGTTGTTTCTGTTTCTGTTTATTGTTTCTGTTTATTATTTCCTGTTTATTTATCATTGTCATTGTGAGAGTATTGTGTCATTGTGTTATTATCTTTGTCATTGTGTATCATCAATTATCATTGTTTTTATAACTAAAGAAAATATTATGTATTGTACAAATTGGTAGTCGCTAATAACCATAGCAGTTGATGCGACTTAAAATAAACAAATTAAAAAAAAAAAAGAGAGGAGCCTAAAATTTTTTCTGAGTACAGCCGTATTCCTTATCATGTATTTGAAAATGACATTATCAAACGCGAAATACCTGTAGTTAAGGTAACACAAATATTGAATATCGGAAAAACGTTGGGACTGTTTTGATTAATATTCCTTGCATTTTCAATAAGAACGAATCTAGTCCAAAATTATTTGAAGTTGACATATTGATGGCCAATGTATGAGCAATTCTAAATAAATTCCTCTTCTGAATTAGTACAGTATTTTGGAGTTTATTTAGTGATAAACCAAAATATGATCAAAATTTATATAATAGTTTTTACACTAATTTTCCAATCTTTTTAAAACAAAGTGAGTAGTCCAAAATTATTAGAGAGTACAGCCGTATTCCCTATTATGTGGTGTATATGATATTAAATTGCCCGGAACGAAATCCTTGTAGTTTAGGTTTTATAACAACACAAATATTGAATTTTGCAGGAAAATAGGGTGTTTTGATTAATATTCAATTCTTTTCAAAAAGAATGCATCTACCCCAAAATGATATGCGTGTCGCGCTTTTTTGCCATAATGTGCATGTTATTTGTAGAACATTGAATTGATTGAAGCGAAATACCTGTAGTTTAGTTTTGAAAAAAACCCAACAAATATTTGAGATCGGTAAGTATTTCGGACGGTTTTTTTTTACTTTGCTTTTCTTTTTCATGAAAAACATGGCAATGCCCAAATTATTTCAAGATCGCATCTTATTTGTTGGTATGTGTTCAATTGTTAGTAAATTCCATATTTACATTTGTTAGTTAAGTTTGTTTTTTTTTTTTTTTTGACGAATGAAAGATTGAGAAAAAATGTAGTTTGCCTTTTATACTAGGCATTATTCTTTTCCCATTTTTGGATTTCTCTATTATTGATTGTGATTTTAGAATTGTAGATGTATAGTTAAATAACTATTTTATCTTTTAATTCGTCGCTGCTTTTTGGAGAGAATTTTTCTTGTATGAAATATTTAATAAGTCCATATTGGATATTTACATAGGAATGAATTAAAGTAATTATTTCAAGGCTTGATATTGATCCTGTCCGAATAAATGGTAAAACTCTCAACAAATACATTTTTTTTCTTTTTTAATGTTGGAAATACACGTGTACGGTATAATTCTCCCAGAATATATGTGAAGTTTCTCCGGATTTCCTAGTTTTGAGATAGTTGATAAGTTGCTAAGTTGATTTCGGGGTGTTTTTTGATGACACTAAAGAACCCAAAATTATGGCCCAAGATTGTTTGAGTTGAGTTGCTATTGGGATGGTTTTAAATATTTGTTATCGTACGTAGGGGTGAGTTTCGAAATTTTGAAAACGAACAAAATTTTCGCACGTTTACGACCACACAAATATTTTCGAATTTTCAGTACGGGTGGGTGTTCAATTAACAACCCACAATTTTTAACCTTAATTTCGGAGATTGTAGGGTACCAAAATAATGTTTCTGGTGTCACTGAAGAGCCCAAAAATATCCCGAACTTATGGTGGGAGAAATTTTGAAATTTGAGAATTAGGAGTGGTTTTGATTTTTTGTTTTCTTATTTAGAGGTGTGTTTCGAAATTTTGAAAAGTGGCCCCCAGAAGCCCAAAATTCACTTGTTTTGACCGTGCAAAAAAATTTGAATTTTAAGTAAGTGGGGGTGCTAGCTTTACCGGCCAAAATTTGAAATCGTAATTTCAAGGTGTTGGGAGGTAGCCCAAAATTTTTAGAAGGGGGCTGAAATTAGCCCAAAATTATGGCGCAAGCATTTTTGAGTTTTGAGACAGTGGGGGTGCTAGCTTTACCGACGTAGTGGCGCCTGCTATTACAAGCACACCGTCCAGACCTGGTCCCTGCCGAATACCGCCGTGTGTGTAAATAAATAAAACTGTGCCCGGCGGGGGCCGCCTCGGCCGCGGGCATTGTCTGGCGTAGGCGAATCCGCACCTAAAAACTCCCGCGCCACCACCCGGAGCCCCTCGATGCCCCTACACCCTGTCAAAGAAGATGGTGCAGTGATGGAGCAGTTAAAATGTAAATAGTGTAAATAGTAATCAGTGCACAACAAGGACGTGACAGTGACACCTGTGCTTAGTGTCAGGTTATTTCAGGATAAGAGAATTTCGAAGATAAAAGCAACAAGGACGCGACAAAGTCGCTTATGAAGTAATTGTAATTAGATGTAGGTTGTTGAAGTAATGATAGTGTAAATAAAACAAAAGAGGTGCGTCAGTTACACAAGAGAGGAAAATCCTCAGACTATTATAAATAACGCAAGAGAGGTCAAAGCAATCTTGAACTCTCCAACCATCCAATATATACATGCTATGTAGTGCAAAACTACCACTATGTATAAAAATTGTTCTGTCGACAATAAACGCTACTTAAATACAGAGTAATATACGTAGTATAGGGAAAGTTATATAATGCTGCGGGGAAAATGGCGAATTTTCGCCAGCAAAAAATTAGTTGTCTGGTCGTGATGACGAAAAACTGGATAAATCCAGTTGCTAAATTAAGAAAAAAAATTCCTTAAGACGTGGTGTAGCCAGAACCCGTTTTTTGTTGGTCCTTGATTCCCAAAAACCAACTGAAAGGAAAACGTCCATCCGTCCGTCCCCGTCCGTCCGTCAACACTGCTAGCACCTAAACCGTACGTACGATTTCTTCCAAAATGGATATTCCCCGCACGATCTGGTTTGAGTGAAAGCTTTGAGATTTGGAAAAACATTCTATAAAATTTTGGGGTACTTTACATAAAGCTCCCCGGACGTTTTTAAACTTTTCTCAAAAAATGCTCCAAATTTTTCTTTAAACTTCTTGTAAGAACAGAGTAAAATGCACATATTGTGGTGACATAGGTACGATGTTCACGGTAAACTCTAAATTTTCGAAAATTGCAAAATTTTGAATTTTATTCAACGTCTGCCTCCAACTACAAAATTGCAGATGGAGATTTTTCTTCAAATATATTTTTTTCTTCATAGTGAGTTCTTTCATAGTGAGTTGTGTTTATTCGCACGTAAGAACCAATGTTAATTGTTTCGCTTTGTACAGCCCTGAATTTTGGAATTTGAAGGCGGGGATAATTTTTTTCCAAGAGCCTAAAATTATTCTTAACTTTTGGGAGGGGTTTCAGATTTTTCCTAAGGTTTTTTGATTTTGGTGTTATTTCACCCGTAAGAACCAATGTTAATTGTTTCGCTTTGTACAGCCCTGATTTTTAGAATTTGAAGGCGGGGATAATTTTTTTCCAAGAGCCTAAAATTATTCTTAACTTTTGGGAGGGGTTTCAGATTTTTCCTAAGGTTTTTTGATTTTGGTGTTATTTCACCCGTAAGAACCAATGTTAATTGTTTCGCTTTGTACAGCCCTGAATTTTGGAATTTGAGGGCGGGGATGATTTTTTTCCAAGAGCCTAAAATTATTCTTAACTTTTGGGAGGGGTTTCAGATTTTTCCTAAGGTTTTTTGATTTTGATGTTTATTCGCCCCTAAGAACCAATGCTAATTGTTTCGCTTTGTACAGCCCTGAATTTTGGAATTTGAAGGCGGGGATGATTTTTTTCCAAGAGCCTAAAATTATTCTTAACTTTTGGGAGGGGTTTCAGATTTTTCCTAAGGTTTTTTGATTTTGGTGTTATTTCACCCGTAAGAACCAATGTTAATTGTTTCGCTTTGTACAGCCCTGATTTTTAGAATTTGAAGGCGGGGATGATTTTTTTCCAAGAGCCTAAAATTATTCTTAACTTTTGGGAGGGGTTTCAGATTTTTCCTAAGGTTTTTTGATTTTGGTGTTATTTCACCCGTAAGAACCAATGTTAATTGTTTCGCTTTGTACAGCCCTGATTTTTGGAATTTAAAGGCGGGGATGATTTTTTTCCAAGAGCCTAAAATTATTCTTAACTTTTGGGAGGGGTTTCAGATTTTTCCTAAGGTTTTTTGATTTTGGTGTTATTTCACCCGTAAGAACCAATGTTAATTGTTTCGCTTTGTTCAGCCCTGAATTTTGGAATTTGAAGGCGGGGATGAATTTTTTCCGAGAGCCTAAAATTATTCTTAACTTTTGGGAGGGGTTTCAGATTTTTCCTAAGGTTTTTTGATTTTGGTGTTATTTCACCCGTAAGAACCAATGTTAATTGTTTCGCTTTGTACAGCCCTGAATTTTGGAATTTGAAGTCGGGGATGATTTTTTTCCAAGAGCCTAAAATTATTCTTAACTTTTGGGAGGGGTTTCAGATTTTTCCTAAGGTTTTTTGATTTTGGTGTTATTTCACCCGTAAGAACCAATGTTAATTGTTTCGCTTTGTACAGCCCTGATTTTTGGAATTTGAAGGCGGGGATAATTTTTTTCCAAGAGCCTAAAATTATTCTTAACTTTTGGGAGGGGTTTCAGATTTTTCCTAAGGTTTTTTGATTTTGATGTTTATTCGCCCATAAGAACCAATGTTAATTGTTTCGCTTTGTACAGCCCTGAATTTTGGAATTTGAAGGCGGGGATAATTTTTTTCCAAGAGCCTAAAATTATTCTTAAATTTTGGGATGGGTTTCAGATTTTACAATTGATTTTGAGATAGATTCTGGGTGGGCGCTGCTAGCTTTAGACTAAAGCTAGCAGCGTCCACGATTTTCGGAAATCCAGAGGAGCCTAAAATTCGGGAATAGAGCATTTAATTAGCCTAAAATTAGCCTAAAATTTTGGATATAGTTTGGTTGAGATTGGTTTCTGGGCGCTGCTAGCTTTAGATGGCTAAACTTTTGGACTAAGTTAATTAAGAGGTATTTATTTTTTCTTTAAAATGGTTTTAAATGTTCTTTCTAGCGTGTCTAATTCATATTGGTACCTGTAAACAAAAGATTTAAAATCACCCTTTTCTGTCTAGTCTTATTTCTTACTGTTTTTTACTTCATTAAGTCGAAATATTAGCAGCTCGTTTAACAACTATATTCAATTACATGAATATGCTTATAACAGAAGTTGCTCAAACAAGATTCAATTAAAATTAACTATGGAAATTGAATGTTTGCAAATTGATACGAAAACAATTATACCGGTTATTTGCGTATATACCATTTATCAATTAAACTTTTTCCGGAAAATCTAATACGAATTCATCAGGGGGGGAAATCCCCATCTCCTAAACAAATCACTTAATGCGTTTATTTAAAAAAAACTATTTCAAATATTCCAAGGTTCCCGGGATTTTGAACACTACTCATGGCACGAAAATTCCGTACCTACTTGTATAAGCGGTAACATTAGTGGAGAAACATAGAAATATAAAAATCATTCAGACTTTTTATAAAATAATCAGTTTACTTGTCTCACCTACACTTTAATATAATTATTGGAATTTTTGGGGTCAATTATCCCTATTTCAATCTGGGCTTTTCTTCATTTCATCGCGATTCATAGACCCACTGCTGACATATTCCTTTTACTTACCGCTTTTTACGCAATGACTAATTAAAATATATTTAATAAACAAATTCCACACGTTACGTTGTCAATCTGTGTTCGTCTTTTCGAGAGCTAATCGTTAAGGAGTGCATTCTCATTATGTTTATTCTTCCGAAAACATGTTTCATTTAGTTACTTTCAGAGCGTAAAGTCTGCAATGACGAATCCTATGATGCCCGGGTCAATTCTAGACATTTCGTAACATCACGCCCAACGAGGCCGTAGGAAAAATGCTGCTTGCCACAGAGAGCTGTCCACGCTCGTATCAGATACTATCGCATGATGTCCACACATCTACCGCAAGACCCCGTGAGCCGAACTCCATTTACGTGCTATGATCATTGTTCCTTTTATCTCAGCCGTGACTTAAAATATCCACCTAGTAAAGAAATGGTCGAAATGTTTCACCATACCCATTATTCTAGCTGGGCCTTTAGATTTTAAGAATACAGAGACACTTTCAGGGGGGGGGGGCAAATATTAAATTCCGTCTTGATGTAGCTTCGAACAATGAAATGCAACACAGATCCCATATTCTATTACTCCTTTTTAAGAGTATAATGATGTCTACAAGAATCAGAATAACAAAGAAAGGTAAATAAAATGAATCTTTAATTAGAAATTTGATTAATGCCTGAAAGGTAATATCTGTTTTTGCTCGTTTTCTTCTGTTTTTTGTTGCTCATTTGCAAGTGAGTTCCAAATTATTTGAACACCTTAAGAACTGTCGAAAATACTACGCAATTCTAAGAAAAGACACGTAATGGCTATTTTCTTCGTTGTATTTGAAGAGCACCGGACTGCACTGTCCGTTTTGTAGTTACATAAACGTTAGGCCTGCATCGCACGATGTTTAACTTGCAAATTTTTTATAATTAGCGAATGCAAGTTAACCTTCACCTTCAGTTCATAGCCATCCGTTTCGTGCATGTCTCAGGAAGGCATGCTTACTCTCGGTTAGCTCATACAATTCGTAAGGATTTTTTTCTTGAAAAATAATAACTAAATAATTGAGAAAAATAAGCTTTTACGAAATTTTTGTATTAAATGATCTTGTATCTAACAAAATATTAATTCTGTAAAGTGTTATAATTTCTTTTCGAGTGTTACAAATTGTCGTATCTACAAATTATCCTATCTACAATTTTTTATTCACTAAACATAATTTCCTATTTCCATAAAACTGCGATATATTAAACATTTTATATTCATTCTCCCAATTTGTCTTAGTTTTGTTTAATATCTCTGTCTTCATATCTTTTATTTGGCTTAATTTCGTGTTTATCCCTACTACCAGAAAATACTGTTCAATCGTATACAAGGATTTAGGAAAGTATGTATGTCTTCCACAAGAAACTTTTCATCGCGTCCCAAAAATATAACCCGCGTAATAGTTGCTTCATCATCAGTCCAGGAAGAGAATGCTCTAAGTTAAAGGACCTTCCACTGACACCTGACGGGGATCAGGCAAGGAAGTGTCACGACAACTTTCTCAAATAAGGCACTTCGATGTCTCTGAAAGTTTTTCATGATCACACAAATGAAACACGGTAGCATCATCAGCCACAACCGAACAGCCTGAGAAAGCTATTAAATCATGACTCTTTCGGAGCTAGTCTTTCCACATGTCTTGCGATTCGACAGAAAGTATCGCATCCCGATCTGTATCTCTTTACGGCGGCGTCTCGACTGATTATTATTCTTGTAGTGGGAATAACTCACAAACTGAGAAAACTGACTTTTATTGTTTTGTTCAGTTAAACAAATGAAAAATGGAATTCATAAAGACGTTAAGTGTCAAAACAGAACATATAGACAAAATATGAAGTAATTTAATATTTTCAGCAAATATTGAGCCAGTATCATTGTCATTTTCACAAATCTATTTGTTGCACATGATACTGCTACTTTTACAAGAATTCTTGAATATAATTATTTCAAGTTTTCTCAATAAGTAGAAAAATATACGTTTGTTGTCTCACAATTTTGTAATTCCATCCGGTAGAATAGTAAGCTTTAAGCAATACAAAAGATTCAACTAGAAATAAAGTATTATAATTTAACATTATTTTTTTGGACATTAGGTATTAAAAGGATTAACGCCAAAATATTATCACAAAATCAATTTCACATCAGTAATAATCAATTAATTTTTATCAGAAAAATGATTCAGCAAAATTTCTAAAATATTGATTGGATAAAAATATACATCATTGCGGCATTTCGATTCGTTTAAATGAAAAAATCAAAGTCGCGCTGAATTTAAACCGAATGGCACGGGAATTGAGCAGAGGATGCAAAAACGTACCCCACCCCCATTTTTTGCAGGTGTGCCTGATACATGTAAATTTCATGCGGGTCCGGATGGCGCGGGCAAGAGGAGCGCGTGGGTAGGAAGAAGCAAGTGGGAGCTGAAGGAGAGGAAGGGGCGAAAGGTGCGAGAACAGCTGAAGAAGCGAAAGAAGCGGACTGAGCGGGAAGAGGTAGAGGAGCGAAAGGAGAACGAGGTGCAGACGAACCGGAGGGAGGAAAAAGAGGGAAGGAGCAAAAAAGCAGGACGCAGGAGAAGCAGGCGGAAGAGAATGAGCTGTTAAGAGCTGGGGCTGAATGGGTGAAGCGGAAGGTGTCTGCAGGACGGCCGTATCGGGTAGGATAGGATACGCGAGAGAGAAAGAAAAGCGTGCGGGAAATCAGCTAGTCTTTGCTAACTATAAATTTAAATTAATTCTTTACACAGAACCAATGAACTACTGTATCGCCGAAAGTAAAAATTCTTTTTCGAAAATCACATTCTTTAATTTTTACGAATAGTTTGGTGTCGAATAATTTGAGATTGCGATAAAATTACTTTTCAATAGTATTTGAATGTCAATAATGAACAATTTAATATTTCACAATTGTAGTTTGTTGTATTGTAATTTTATTACTACAATCCATTACCTGTGTCGTTTTATGACTGTAAGAGTACATGACTTCTGTTTCTACTTAAGTTTGTAAGTCCAATTATAATAGTAATGGAAAAGTTAAACATGTTAACAGAATAAGACAGTCGTGCAATGACTTTGAAAGTGATAATTACCACACAAAAAATTATGGACTGAGAAAATGACACCAATTCTAAATTTAAAAAAAAAAAAAACCTTTTTAAAACAAGCTCAGATCTTAAGCCACTTTCCACATTAGAAAAATTTAGTTCTGGTGACGATAGTGCAAATTCCGAAGAACTTCTCTTACCAAATGTGGAATGATTATGAATACAATTTAAATGCACGTAGAAAAGCGTGCATTACATCTTGAAGTACGATTAACAAAGCAACATAAAAAAATCTTATCGTAAAAAATGAAATGTTTACAGGCATAGACTACGCTCGGGTGTTATCCCACCATCTGCCACCAAGCATGTAGTAGCATATGAGGCAGCAGCAAATATGATAAGAACGAGGCTTTGATCACCTGAAAGGTAAAGGTGAATTATGTTCGATGTTTCGGGTGACAGATGAGTCAATTTAATAAACCTTGGTCTTACTAACGGAAAGACAAATTTGGTGGTGATGGTTACTGTATCTGAGGCAACCCGAATCTTCTATTTGCAGCAATTTAGAACCTCTTAACAATTTCAGGAAAGTTCAAGTTGTTTTCTAAAATCATTACAACATTATCTTCCCCCTTTATGTGTTCGAAAATGTCAAATAAGATTATCATAATGACTAAGATTAGAATGGAATCAACTGGGACCCAACAGTGTCTGAATGGAATCAACAGAAACAAAAATCTCATGTCTGAGGAAAAGTTTGTTCCGGCGAATTTATAGTAGCTGTTACAACATCCCCCGCACATCTAACTTAACCCCTGTTTTCTGCGTCAATGGTTCATTAGAAGATGACTAGATCAAAGCTATTAGCCATACATTCGTTTTTTAAATTTAAAATTCTTTTTGATTGATATTTTGTAAGAATTTGTATTCAGCTTTGGTAAAAGAACAATACAGTGTCTTTGGAGTACCAATGAGAAAGGTTATCGTCGGTGCACAAGAAAAGAGAAGTCTCAAAATTTAATTTTTAGCTAATGGAATAATATGCTTAGAAAATAGTTTATTTTTATTAGATAATATTTAAATAATATCTGTCAAGACTGCTAGTATGGCAGAGTTAAACTCTGTTTTGACGCAAAACTAACAGCTCCACTTACTTTAAAACTGCTACGGCAAATTACAATATTTTTAGATGCTTCACTTTTCTTGTGCAATGACTACATTGCTTAGTAACAGTTTTGTAGATGCTCTTCAACTTCAGTTCGATTGTAAAAATAATTTATTGACAGTTATTTATTTGTGTGTTGAAAGAGGTATCTCCAGCATTTTTTTAAAAATATTTACTCTTCCACTTTCTAATATGAGACCATTTTCATTTCCGAAGGGCGATAAAACATTAATTTTATTTTGCGATTTCTTAAAAAAAGGCACAATATTTGATACATTTCCTTTTTTAGTTCGCAATCAATCTTTATAAATGAGTCTCTAAATAAAGAGAATTTCACGTAGACGTGACGAATTGAATTCGACTTTAAAAATATGAAGGATTTGTTTAAAAATGCAGAAGTAAATGCCATGTAAAATGCTACCCGGAACATACGCCAGGAGTTGTTAATCTATATAGTTAAATAACTCCTAAACGAAATGTTCTAGGGCCTTAAAAACTAAACTTTTGAGGCCACAAAGAAACGTTCCTCACACCGTAATCTACATTATGAGATCTTCTTGACCATTCTACTACATTTTTGCTGGTTCGACGCCTCTCGATTCTACTTCACCTCTTCAGAGCTTGTAGAATCCGCAACTGTACGTGAAATGACTAATTACTCGATATTCTATGCGATTGAATTACACGAGTGTACCTCTTTGCTCGATAATAAAGTTAAATAAAAATAGTTTGTATTGACAAGGGTGTATTGTATTGTCAATTACAAGGTGACATATAGAACACGTGACTGAGGATACGAGGGTCTTGAAGAAAAATATATATTACAGGCTTAATATGGAAATGGCAAATAAGAAAGAGGATGGGTTGTAGCATGCGAGAGTTCTCGCACGAGTACGCTAGTACTGTTTATACCAAACTTTCTCCCCGAATTAACACCTCTCAGTCATTTTAGATAACTCTCATCACAAATCGTTGAACATTTGGTGCAAAAAATAAATATTTCCAAGCAAATAACACAAATTTGACAACTAAGCTGCGAGTCGCGAGTCGCCATTGTTGCATTCCAATCTGATAGTCCCTTAAGGATGACAATTTTTATTTCATATATTTTAAATAGGTTTTAAAGAATTTTTAAAAGATAAATTTGTATAACAAAAGCTCAAATGTAAGAAACTAACAAAGAAATGTGAAAAGTGAAATAATATACAATTTCGAACTTACGTAACATCCAACTTCCTGGAATCGCTTCTCATATTACGTTCACGAAGGGCAGAATATTCGAAGCAGGCGACTAAGTTTGACGCCAAATTGCTCAAAAAATACTAATTTCCAAAAACTCATCACGTTATTTGAAGATCTGTTTTTGAGGAAAAACATTTGATTAAGAAAAAATTTTATCTTCACAATTTTAGTTGGAGGAAGAAACTGAATTTTTTAAAACTTTTTCCATTTTCGACAAATCAGACATTTCAACAAACATGAGACCTGCGCCATTCTCTTAAGAGTTATTTACTCTAACTTAAGGTCCAAATCTATTAAAAATGTGCCGTTTTTAAGAAAAAAATAGTTAAAGACAATAAAAATTGCCTATGTTTAACACAAAATTTCGCGCAAAATACGCGTGTTTTCGAAAAATTGAACACGGCATTATTTTTTAGATCTGTTTTTGATGAAAAAATTGCATTAAGAAAAATATTCATCTGCATAATTGTAGTTGTAGGAAGACGCCGAAAAAAATTTGAATTTTTGCAATTTTCGAAAAATCAGGGTTTTTAACGAAAATGAGAATTGCATTATTTTCTTAAATGTCATTCACACAATCCAACAAAATTTATTAAAAAACAATAAAGCCATTTCTTTGAAAATGTCCCAGGGGCTTCATGGAAAGCACCCTCAAAAGCAAAAATATAGGTTTCAAACTCAAGGGGCCGCGATATCAGGCAGTTCGATTGAGGAATATCAGTTTCGGAGAAAATCAACTGTATTGTTTAGCTGCTAGCGTTGTTCACTGACGGACAGACAGCCGTTTTGGCGTCAAACGACTTTTCGGTATCAAAGACCCACAAAACATGGATTCTGGCTACACCATGAGTTAGAGGACTTATTTCTAAATTTGGCAACTGGATTCATCCACTTTTTCGTTACCAGAGCCCTATAATAGTTCTTCTGCCGAAAATTCGCCGCTTTGTCCCCCAGCATTACCTAACTTTCTCTTCTTAGGTATCTTCTTAAGGCGAGAAAGTAAAAGTACATTTGATGGTCTTGTTATTTTAAAATTTATAAGTTTCCTGAACTATATTTAGTGAAATTCTTAGTATGATTTCTTAAAATTTGTTATCATAACTTTGCGAATTAGTCCTTGCAATTATTTTTGCTCCTCCAAAAGTTTACAGATAATACTTCCTACAGAGGCTTTAGTGCATGGGATGTATGTATTCAACACTTTTAGGAAAGCATTATAGAAATATTTGCAATTTGACGTTTTTTGTCACTTTTTATTGCCAATTTTCTTGTGTTTTTGCGGTTTTTCTAATTGCTACGTCGCTTGTTTTTTTGTCTGTGAAATGGAGCATTTTGGTGTGCTAGAGCTGTGTTTATGGACCGGGGATAGATTACTTAAAAACAGGATGGTCGTGTTGAAAACGGGGCGTATGGTCACAATATTTACGTCTTCTAAGATTCTCTCGTCATCAAATTGTGAAAATGATAAATGACAAGTCATGGCAGACCGCCGTGTTGGACGTGAGGTCAGCTGCAGAGATTTCCTTATCTGTCTCCCACAGGAATTCCATTGTTAGCGGACAGGCACGAGACCCATGGGCAAGCGTTGGCAGATTAAATCATGGATGGGCCAGAAAATAAAAGATTACGAAATCTCTGGAAAGGGTAGAGAGCGATGACCGCGCTTAGCTTTTATTTACTTACGTGAAGATACTCTTTATACAGGAACGATGGAACAAAATTACGTCTTGCTTTTTCGGGTTTTGCAGAGACTATAATGTGCACTACTTTAGAGTCAGATTAATATACTTATTAAGACCGGGTCATCCCAAATGATTTCACGGATCAATTCAATGACTGTTAACAATACAGCCACACCGTACTTTAGGTAAAACTGCTTTTAAAAAAGTAATAAAAATGAAAAATGAATAAAAGGATCACTTTAATATCATTTAATATAATTAATTCCCGAGTCTAACGATAATTTCCCCTCTCCTTTTTAGAGGTATATGTTTCCTATCTGTAATATGAAATCGCCACAAAATTTAAAATGGCGTGCCAGATGTGTCCCGCGGCGCCCACGTCAGCCAGGCCTGCCTTATTAATGACTAACTGAAATGGTTGGGGGATGTACAGAGCCAGCGCCTCGCTTTGAAGGGCGGGGGTTTGAGCACAGTACAACCAGTATGTTCACTTGCTCCAAAATCTTGTTTTGCGCTGCGTAGATCCTCGGCCATGTTCTTGGTTGTCAGCCAATATAATTTCAGCAGATACATTCGGATATCATACACCGTGTGATATGAGAAATGAGTGTATGCTTTTAATTTGTATCAGAGGACGTGGCATTTGAATAAAATGGACAGAATAATAAAATGAATTGAACTAGTGATTAAAAACTGTAAGAAAATCATTTTAAATGCATTAATTATGTATTTCCCGCGCTGGGTGTTATACCAAGAACATGGCGGACGTCACGTGATCGAAAAAACTTTTTCAATGGGATTTGCCGCCAGTGAACATACTGGTTATACTGTGGTTTGAGTCCCGGTCTCTTGCGGATCTATCTGCTTTATTATTCCGTGTAAAATAATGGAGACGCGGAGGCAGAAGAACTCCAAAATTAAACGTCATTAGCTTGAAAAAATGTATGTACACTGCTGGTCAAAAGTTATTGGCCACCCATTAAAGTTTTTTTTCTCGACGCGCTGTATTTGGCCTTGATAGTGCAACCCAAACCCAGGGCACTGAAGGGTCTTTGTCTCAATACATCTTGTGTAAATAAACATTACTTTGGGATCCTTGTACTCTTATCTCCATTCAAGAATATTTATTGATGCAAAATGTTAGGTGGCTGAGAAAGCCACAGACTGCTATCATGCTTGGGCTGTAGGTGCACCACGTTTTCTGATTCGTAGTAATTCAAGATTGAAAAATGCTTCGAACAAATTTGTAAAATAATTTATTGAGAAACTCAGAAATAGGATTCCAAGAATCGTCACGAAAGTTATTCTGGCAAGGGTGGCTTGTTTTTACGAAAAGACAGTTGAACAAATTATTATTTTAAGTTAAATGTTTCAGTTTGTTGTAAATATATATATTTTTGCGTAATATTTGTGAATAATATAATCAATTATATTGTAAAAGTGTATTATTACTCTCCCAATCTATCTTCGTCACAAATTTGATATTATTAGTATCGTCCAAAAACTTGTGATCGGCAGTGTATCCTGATATCCATCGCACTGTATATGTTTACGAGAGTTGTCGAAAGATTTTACTATAAAAGACACAATGCATTCAAAATGCAAATGCAATGCTATATCAAAATCACCTTCACTTTATTTCCGAAATTAACTTATGTATGGCCTTTAACAAAATGTACTCTCATTCTCCTAATTACAAGCAGAGGTCTACAGTCTACAGAAGGTATGTTGAGGTCGCGGGTAAGGTAACTATCAAAGTTCGCGAGCACTGTCCATAGCAAATGGCGTGAGGTGTAAAACTAGGGAGTTGTACAAAACTCCGGGTGGCGGTACATCACTGGATACCTGGCACATGGAGTCAGGTTATTTCACCAAAAAGCGATATTAATTCCCATTTCCTTAACCAAATCAAAGAAATGATCCATTAAAATGAAATACAGATGTCATATTTCAAATTGTCAATTGAGAGTGAAATTATACATTTTGAAACTAAAGGATTTTTCGTAATCGCTTTTTCTACAGTGCAATATAACTGAATTAACTTCTTACTTTCAGGTTAGGTTAGTCAAAGATTCTTGTCCATTAAAAGAGCTGTTCGTGTCCCACCCCTAAGCGAGACTTGTTCATTTCACAGTATTGCAATATACAAGAATAACGATTTATTTAATAAAACGTAACACAAGACGTCTCTTGTCGAATACGTTTATACAACACAGCATTAAAAATAAAATAAAGATTTAATAAATAATAAGTAGTACAGTTTATAATCATACAGTAATTAAAATCTCGGTAGTTAGATAGAAAACACCAAGGCAAACATACTTTCATTTAAAGCAACCATCGTTCGTGATATTTCGAGTGCGCTTTGAACTTAAAATTCGTGGTCTGCACTGACCTTTCCGGATTTGGAGTGGAAATTAGAGCGGAGTCAGAGGAAGATGCCCATGCTCTCACCAGCGCCGGGCTCCCCCCGCGGGCAAGTACGTCGTTCGGACGCATTTGGACATACCTCGTGTACACGATTCTCCAACAACTTCTATCAGCACGTCTTCGTCTAAACTACCCAGACGTCCATCACTATGCACTTGCGTACAAGAGTTGTCGAAAGACGTTGCGTTTAAAGAGCCCGTGTGTCGCCGGGCCGCCGCCGCCGGCGCCGCTCCATTCAAGGTGAAAGGCACAAGGCGCACGGCCAGCGTTATTCGTCTGACGCGGCGACGGAAAACTTGAGTCACGTCCCCAAGGCCCGGCGAGCGGCCGTGCTTAACATGCGAGGCACGCGCTGTAGTCACGACTGAAATCACGTGCGATTGTGGCAGTTTAATACTACCGCATAAAGGGAAGCCTGGCGAACATTTCCGGGGATGGATTTAATGGAATGGGTATTATTGAATGCTCTGAATGATTCATCGATGATGAGATACAGGAAATTTGTTGAGAACTGAACTTTCTCTAATGAGTCACTTTTGTATTGTTTCAGGGGTTTTGGTAATGTGACACGCGCTTGTATGGATAATTTTCCACGTGCAGTCCAGGTGATCGCACTGTAAGCAATATGGCGAGTTACTTGTACCGTACGTACTAAGTAAAATTGTACTTGCTAGTTGAACTACCATGCATAACGTGTCTAGTATGGGGTGTTAATTGAATGATTGAATCGAAGGGTATCCTTAAGGCCAGACATGTACGAACAGCGACAATTTGACAACTGTTAATCTGGTAATAGTCTGAAGTAATGCCAGAACAGTTTCGTGCAATTATGGCATGTAGCATTTAGTCTAAGCTCAAAGAGAAGTGAAACAAACTGTAATGCCACTGAACTGAAGAAAACATCCATACCAATAGCCCACATTAAGTGACACGAAGACCTTTAATTTACTTGGAACATAATTTCTCAGGAAGGAAGGATGACTCAACACGAACTTTTCAATATGACATGAAAAATGGTTGTTTTTTTAAATACAATTTTCATGTTTCTTTTCAAACATATTTTTAGAAAGTATTAATGCGAGTATTGAAAACAATATAAAATTGTGCTTCCTGAATATTTCCTGAAATACGTTTGATCAATGATTGATTTTTTCAACTTTTGAACAGAGCCCAATGACAAATCCCCATGCCGGCGAAAACTAGGAGCAGGTTTCGTACGTGCCAATTTTTCTCGCAGGTTTGTGAGTACAAAGGTCATGTTAGTCCCGGCGAGTTGAGCGAGATGAACAAAACTTTTATACCGGGCGGGCCTGGGCCTCTTTAGAGCCGAATAACATGCTGATATCTCTCACGATACTGAAAAGACTCCGACTCACACGATCTTGAAAAGACTCAGTACACAGATATCAGATCAAAATTAATGCAGAGACACAAAACGGAGACTTCGTACATCACAAGGCTCCGCTTAAGGCACAGGAGAATTGGAGAATCTGTTCAAATCTAGTAAATGCTTTCAAAGGAAGTTCACCCACCAAGCCAATATTTTTTTACGACATTTTATGTTCCTCCGACTTTAGAATGACTTCAATAACGAACAAGACACAAATATACCGTATCACCATCATAAATCTCATCTTCCCCAGCGTGAACAATTGTAACACATCACTCAGACTTAAATGCTCTCTTCGACCGAACGCTTTGCCAAAACTACATAACTAACCGTAACTCCAGACCATTAACAACCCAACCGTCTTCAACTTGCAACCAACCCCACACAGCGTGTCTTCCTCCCAGACCTCAGTCAATTACGGAATCGCCGCAATTAAAACCCCACGCTGGGCCCGGTGGTTTCAACGCGTTTGGTACACATAATACCGTTCATTAGGGAGAATTTGCGGCCGCGGCGGGCGAGAACCCCGAGCCGACGTGGGAGGGAGGATGCGGGCGGAACAAAACCGCGACCTTGGCCAGCCACGCGCCGCGTCGCGTCGCGCCCCGCCGCGTCGCCTTCCGTCGCGCTCCGCCGCGCGCCGCGACCTACGCACTCACCACCGGGGGCGGCGGCCACGACTGCGACGCGACGTTGCACGGGGACGCGTTGTCAGGGTTCGGAATGAAAGTACAGGGCGGTTTCTGGTTAGAAGGGGTTCAGGGTTGAAAAGTGCCTCGAACAAATTTGTCAAATAATTCATTGGAGTTCCATCCAGGGCACTGAAGGGTCTTTGTCTCAATACGTCTTGTGCAGATAAACATTACTTAGGGATCCTTATACTCGTATCTCCATTCAAGAGTATTCATTGATGCAAAATGTTAGGTGGCTAGGAAAGCTACAGACTGCTGTCGTGTTCAGACTGTAGGTACGGACTGCAGTCAGAGTTCGGATTGTAGGTACAGCAGGGTTTGTAGTTCACTGTGGTTTAGGATTGAAAAATGCCTCGAACAAATTTGTAAAGTAATTCATTGAATTTACCGTTTGAGAGAAATTCAAATAGGTTGCCAACAATCGTCACGAAAGTTATTCCAGCAGGGATGGCTTTTTTATGAAAAGGCAGTGGATTAACCACTTTACATGAGGTGGAATGAGGGGGAACATTCGGTTGGTGAGTGGATTAACCACTTTACATGATTGATTAGCGAGTCCGGATGGGGATCAACTGCTAAGATCGTTGATCCCGTAAGTGTAGCTATGTTTTTATCGGAAGTGGCGGTGATCATTCTCCTCTGAATGGCGAGATTCGGTACTGACCTACACTGCCTGTTTTGGTCGCTGCTAATGATACCAAATTTGTGATGAAAATAGTTTGGGAGAGTAAAAATACCCTTATACAGTGTGGTCACTATTATATTGGCCACATATCCTACGCATATATATATATATATATATATATATATATATATATATATATATATGCCAATAAACTGAAACATTTTAATTTTAAAAAAGTATTTGTTGAACTGCCTTTTCCTAAGAAAAGCCAACCTTGTTGGAATAACTTTCGTTACGATTCTTGGCAACCTGTGAGTTTCTCACAAACAATAGCTTCAATGAATTACTTTAAAATTTGTTCGAGGAGTTTTTCAATCCTAAACCACAAACCGTGCTGTACCTACAATCCGAACCCTGCAGTCCGTACCTAAAGTCTGAACAAGACAGCAGTCTGTAGCTTTCCTAGCCACCTAACATTTTGCATCAATGAATACTCTTGAATGGAGATACGAGTATAAGGATCCCTAAGTAATGTTTATCTGCACAAGATGTATTGAGACAAAGCCCCTTCAGTGCCCTGGATTTGCGTTGCACTATCAAGGCCAAATACAGCGCGTCGAGCAAAAAAAAACTTTAATGGGAGTTAAAAAACTTTTAATCAGCAGTGTACATCCGCTTGCGTAGATTTTCCCCAACCAGATATCTCCCACCAGCGTAGCACCACCTCAACCGGGACAAACTAAGCTCCGGACTGGTTTCGCGACATGTGGGGTAGTGTAGTGCACGTGAGTGTAAATGTAAGTGGGGAGGAGGGGAAGATGAAGGAAAGACCAAGTGTGGTCCATGGCCCGTTTGTTAAGTTACTGCTCCGGCATACACTTGGCGTTGATCGGAGAAACCAGGGACATCTGATAAGAGAATAGAATTCATCTCCATACGTATGTGAATTCGACTTATAGTGCGATTTTTATAATCCTGCCCCTCAAGTCTCTATGGCCACGATGGAATATGACACGGCTTTCTCACTCGTGACGCTCGATGTCGCATGATCGCAAACACTCTTGATATGATCGTAAACATGCGATATCTAGCGGCATAACCGAGAAAGACGCGAAATACCTTCACATATTCTATCGTGAAGACGGACCTTGAGGGGCGAAGTTATAAATATCGCTGTCTAGCTGGTGTCGAAAATCCTGCCACAGGCGGGACTCGAACTCTAGAACCTCCCCGATTTAAACATCCATCTCAGTGGGATGTGATATCTCATCCCAATGTTTTGAAAGTACGACACCCCCAAAAAAGTTTAGGAGGTCATACTCCTTGGAGCGAAGTCAGATGGTAAAATATACTCAGACTTAGACATGAGAATGCAAAGAAGTGTTAAAACCATACATAGTTGTTTTGTTTATATTGGAAATTAAAAATAATAGGCGAGACAATTTGATAAAGCGAAACACTGAAGAGACATAAATGTTTATCAAAGAATGCATAATACTAATCAGACGTTATAAAATGGACAAATTGTAGGTTTTATATCATTTTCACATCTGTATTACATATAATCTTCCCAAATTACACACTTCGTAAACATACTAGAGTCTTTTCCAAATATTTCATGAATTTAATAAGCTTTCATAAAAATATAGCCTAGCTCATTTTATTTGTATTTCTCGAAGTCCAATTATATCTAAAACTTTACCCTTGTTTCTGACCTTAACCGTAAAAACAAATTTCTGGTAAAAAAACGGACTGTAGAAGGGAGAAGTAGAAGGGACTGTAGAAGTTCTAATGCAGTATTTTCTAAATATTGTTTGAAATATTGGTCGTAGATTAAATTACTTATTCACAGCCAGCAATATTTTGTACTTTATTCTAATTTCATATTTTTATTGAACGCACTTCCAGTTCAACATTAACATTTTTTTCATTTAAAAACCTTGTCTACAAAATGATAACACGGTTTACATTTATTTTTCGCCATTTTTCATCAGTTAAAAAATGCACGGCTGAAGCATATTATGAAGATGCTACTGAAACATGTTCATGTCTATAAGACCAAAAAGCACATTGTAACGATTACTACTGTAATCGTCCCATGAGAAACTGAATACAGGTTTACTTACATAAATAATAGTACCGGTTGAGTTCATTATCAGCGAAAAACTTATTGAATTACGCAAAAATAGATGGTCATTATATCTTACTGATTTGATTCGGCATGTCTGCATGTCCAGGAAGAGGTGTGCACGTTTGAGAACGAAAGTGCGGAAAGGTCATGCCCCCCTTCAAATCATGAAGGGAATCTTAACATCACACACGAATTCACACGTAAACAAACACCGAAACTGAGCTGACTGTTTAAATTTCATGAGACTATTGAACTTCCCCCTACGTTACGTCCGTCCTTGCGAGAATGATAGCTACGGTCAGTGAGCAGTAGAATATGAATGAAGAATACGCGAACTGGAAAAAGCTTACAGGTGCGGGTGATTACATTCTTACACCACGCGATGCATATGGAACGAGTTCGCGTGTTCTTTCGTGTGCCGAGATGCCTTTGTCCGTCAGTACGCATCCCACGTCGCGTGCTGGTTGGATCGTGCCAAACCGCAGAACGAGGCGCTGGACGCACAACCGGAAGTACGCTACGCGCACAAGACAGCCGAGGCAGGAGGCCATGGCCCCCTTAAAATCAAACACGGAATCTAAGTCTCTTCGGAAAGTTCATTTGGGGGTAGAGTCCTTTCATCTGGGGGTCTGTCTTTGGCCGATTGCGCGTTCATCACAAAAAAAATGAACTTTCATTTGAGCGCAGGCCTGAAAAGTCCTTGTAAACACGGCTGAAGTTTCAAGCCGATAGAACAGAATTAAATTGATTTTAATTATTCAGTCACTCATTATTTGGCATAGCTACATGTGTTTCATAAATTTAATGAGCTTCGTTGTTTCGCTAAACAAATGTTTGTAGTACTTTATATCTTTATGAAATGTATTGTAATTCATTGCTTTGTTATGAAGATGCATCCGTCTCTATTTGAAAAAAAATTGGTAGTTGTTTCCATTAAATACTGATATTGATGAGAGAAAGTATTTAATTGTTTCATTTATAGAACCAGAAATTTAATATTTTTTTTGTGTAAACGAATGCACATTTCTATCATTTGTTATGTTTATCCAACTCGTCAAGGGCAACGAGGTAAGGGTCCATGAGGATAGTTCGAGACAAAGTCTTCAATTCTAGAAGAAAATGATGAAAGTATAATTGTGTAAGTTTCACAGAACGAATTTGGAAAATTTAAACAACGTGGAATGTTAATTATGTGTTGGATGTCTCAAAATGTCCTTGTTTTTCAAACCATTAGTAAAACAATGTTTAGTTTCCCGTGCAAAAAAATCTAACTTTCTCTAGATTTTTTAAAATTTAATTTTGATCTCCATCGTTTGAAGGTTGCGGAACGTGTCAACATATAAAGATATTGGAAGATTCTGGCAAAGCGATGTGTGTTTTGTGCCCTAATGATTTCTGAGTTAGCTCGCTATTAAGCAATGACGAATATATTTAGGAATATTATATGAATGTCCTATGCAGAATACGAACTTTTAATCTTGTTTCTGTGTTGCAAAACGATCCTACAACCTTCTGGATGATCAGTATGATCACCTGTATACACAGCCAAAGATGTTACTCTTGACAATAAAATCATGAATAAAGGATGAGCGAAAGTTAATTGTGGAGAAATTCATTGAGAGTTCCGAGAAATGATCTCGTAACTATGCGGTAAGTGTACGAGATATTACAACGCTTCGCGATGGAGGTTTGTCACACGTCCTTTGTGCAGGCGCCAAACTATTTTCTACAGTATAGTAGATGCGCAGATCTAAAAAGTCATATTCTGGAATTTGTCCCGGGCTTCACACATTTTTACTTTATTTTTCAGAAGACATTCAGGCAACTTTTCTACAACTGGCCATTTGATCTCCCAACGCTTCGCCAGATTGCTACATCTAATTCTCAATAGGCTTTAAATCCCTTGATTCTCCTGTCAATGTTCCTCTCAAGTCTTCGCAGAAGTTACATCATCTGACAGCCACAAACGTGTCTTAATGTCATCCTCAAACGCCTCAACATGTATAATGAATTTTTTCTTAATTAAAGAGGCGAGTTATGTATAATGAAATGAAATTGTCCTTCACAATCCTTTATTTAATAAAAAGAATATATAATCGATGTATATTGACGGTAATCTTTACTATTCACCTTCAATTACAACCAACAATTTCGTTTACAGAACAAATTTGACTTCCGAGTCTGAATTGCTTTTAATCCGGACATAGCTATTAGATCCGCTTCAATTCTCTTCCCAGTTTAATCTATTTGTTATGGTTTGCTAAACTAGTTTCTAGTTGATTCGAAATTTCCCAAGGGTTGAGACCAATGCTCCGTTATCAAGAACAGCTTTCTAGTTTCCTAAAATGGCAATTAAATGTCTCCAACTTTTGGTTTAGAACTTGAACTCCCATTTACAAGGGACATCAATGAAAGAGTTTATAGTATTGTATCAGGTGAATAATAAACGTCACTTCTTCATATAGTCTCAAAACAATGCTGATGCCACAGGAATTAGTCCTTGTGGGAAGTGAATAAAGGAAAGTTATTTGATCCACCTTAATAATTGGAAATGGTATGTCCACATTCAGATTTTCTACATCCCGACCCACTGAATTGTGTCACGCACTGTACACACACGAGTTTCAATTGCAGTCTTTCCGTAGCACTCTCACGAGTTAGTGAATTTTATAAAGCAAGTTTTTGTCCCTAAAATGTCAACGTCTCTAATGTCCCTAAAACACTTTACCACTACGCAGAGCTCATATTTTCTAATTACTTTTACTGTAAATGCGCCTTATTTGCACTCATCTATAGATGAACATAAAGATCTCTATATTACTAATTTCCAAAAAGCGCAAAAATTAAAAGAAAACTATGAATGGCCTACGTCCTCTGGTGTGAGAGATGGCTATGATTTCGTTAGATAGCCAGAACTCTGAAAATCCAAAAACAATGAAACAGTTTCTATCTTTATTGAAAAATGCAAATATTTTATTTTGTTATTCCACTTATTCTCGTAGTGCGCGTACAGACAATTTTCATACTCAGTGTATCACTGATTCCGATACAGCTGATTTATTACGGCATCGAGGCTCCAAAAAGAGGAAACCGCTCGCCATTAAATATTTTCCACACACCTTTTGCATTCTGTAACGGTATCAGTTTTATATTCTTGGTATGTTATGAACTGTTGTACCGTACATGTAATATACCGTATTATTGCAGTATTTGTAAATAATGTTTTTGTTAAAATATTTGTGTTATTGTAAAGTTATACGAGAGTTTTTTATGTGTTGTTCTTGAGTATTGTGCTACTTTTTGGAAAACCATTTTGTGTGGTTTTGTTCAGCACCATTATTGTTGCTGCGAGCCACTAGTCTAAATCTATATTTCAAAAGCAGTCCAGTAAACTGCAATGTTCAATCACCAGCCAATATCCTGAATAGAACGTAACGAGCGGAAATTCGAAATCCTGTTTCGTGTTACTCTCCTCCTGCTCATTGCAATTGCATTACCGGAAAGGATTTTGCACCTACATGACCGTGTCTAATTAGTTTAAAGAAACTTTCGCGTTGGTAACAACCTGTCGGAAGTGGATTTACCGTCTGTATTTTCAATAAGTGGATGTTTAAATTTCAATGAGTGGATGTTAAAAAGCAGAATGTTTCAACACATTTCCTTTTCTTTAAAAACTTACATTTATAATATCGTAGGAAAAAATAAATTTTAAAGTTTAGTATTATATACAGTATTTAGATCGTAACATCTCCCATCAGTAAAAACTTGACGTATGGTATAGTTTCAAGACGAATACTTTAGTGGTTAGCAATTCTCATGTGGATCATAAAACACGCGTACGGCAACCTGAAAGTAATTCAACGTATTTAGACCTTTCGAAGAGTACATTTTAAATTTTGTTAAAAACTGCTTTTGGAACTTTTACCCTCAAGTTGTTTTCCTTTTCTATTTTCACCTTGTGACTTCGACAAAATCCACTAACTCCTCCCTTTGTGACCTCGACCATCCAGGTTAGCAAACGCACTATAATGGATTTCGCATGGCGTTGAAGGGAGGTTGTATTTCCGTTACGGAGGTTTCCATTGAGGCAAAAACACGTTTGTTTCTCTGAATCCGCTGAACGGTTGCGTTGCGGTCCGGTGCCCAGACAGGAACAAGCGCGCAAAGGAAGTTTTTTTGGTCCGAGCTACCTATTGCACCGCCGGCGATTGCCTTCGAGGTTTACTGCTGGCCTCTCTCGATCTGTCTGGTTCAACTTCTACGTAAGTCACATGAAGCTTACTTAAAACGATTCTAGTTACAATTCACATAAACATATATCGTACAAAAAAATATTTAGCAGATAGTAATACTTCAATAACATCTTCTATTGTAGAATTGAGTCATCTCCTTACGTTGTTAGTAATCGAAATCCTTATTTACTGCATACATATTCAGCTGGCAAATTTAAATACAGGATGGTTGTGTGTCTAATTGACAAGAAAACATTTTATGGCTTTCGATAATAATCATGAAACCAATCAACACTACTTAATTACATTTAGAGCACAAGTCATATTAAATAATTCTGGTTAGTTTAAGTACTATACTTATTAAATTAGTTATCCAAGTACAATTCCGGGAAAATACTGAAGGACACGTGGTGATACTGAAAGTAACAAAAACTGGGACTGTTTAAATCTCTCTCACAACTTGAATTAATTACTTGATTTATTGTGTGTGAAGTATCCATGCTTCAATTCGTTTGCGGTTGAAATATTTTAATGTACTAGTAGCTTGAAATAGAGAGATAGACTCATATATTGGATTACTACAACAACAACAATAATAATGATAATGATAATAATAATAATAATAATAATAATAATAATAATAATAATAATAAGAAGAAGAAGAAGAAGAAGAAGAAGAAGAAGAAGAAGAAGAATCAATTCGCAGGTTCGAATCCCGCCCGGGGTATGGATGTTTGTGTGTCTGTATGTATGCAATTGTCCATTCATCCATCATTATCATCATTTCATATCTTATCCCCCCAACTAGCAACCAGCTTGGGGTGTAAAAAAAATGGATTTAGCATGAAAATACTGTCTCCCTCCCAAAAAAAGAGTCACGTGCACTTACCCCGGGAAAATATGACTGGGCCTCGGCGGGTACAGTTGCACGTCCGCGTGGTCCTAAGATGACCAATTCGCGACCAAAATAAAAATCAATTATTTTCTTTCTTTCTTTCGCGTTATAGACAGATCGGGCCTAACATCGACCGTATCGCAGAACTGTTTCTCGACGCTAGTATTTTGCTTTAAACAAGTTAATTCTTTTAAATGAGATACGAAGAACATTACTATTACGTATGATTGGAATCGTTCAATTACATTGGGCAATTAGAACTACAGACAATGCATTACAGAAAACTTCCTTGCATCGTAATTAAATCGTTGTATCAAAATAAAATTTGAGTTTTCTACAAGATTGAGAAATTCGATTGAATTGAATCAGTATTTGCAATTGGTATACGACGTAATGCTTTTAATTCCTTGAAACATAGCATCACAGTTACATTAGACTGAGACGAAGCATTAATTACGCAATGCAATTACCATCTCCAACAACTTCACAGTTAAACGCTTTGATATCAGATATTAATAAAGTGCTATTCAGAGTAAGGAATTTTAGACTAGATGTATTCAATATTTCAATGTAAGAAACTGCTTCAATCTACACAGAATTGGACTACATTGATTTACGAAGTATTCATGCGCTGAGTAAAGAAATGGTTACTAAGGCAGAGTAAAATTAACTACCGCTAAGTATTGATTGATTGATTATTTCACATTCCCGGGAGCGTCATCTGCTATGGTCGTTAGACCCCCTAAGAGTAACACATGTTTTATCCCACGATGCGTCTGCGTTTTCCTCACTGGTTGGTGAGATGCGGCGCCAACCTTCACGTCGGCTGGCGGAGAATTTCCCTCTCCAGGTATCTCCACCATCCCGGACAAGCTCTAAGCTCCCGACTGGTCTCCTGGCCTGCTCGATGCATCGACGATCACGGTTACATGTGATCATTCAAATTAAAATACTCTTAGAACTACAGTAAATCAACATATATTCAACTACAGACACCGTTTGACATTTACCCAATGAACACACTCGAGGACGCACTTGAAAATATAAGTAGTAGTTTCCAGAGATACTCCAAGTGTGGCCTGCTGCTGAAATAGCTACTCAGCAAATTCTCGGCCTTGAGTTAGAAGGCTACTTCCGGGAATAACAAAAATAAGTCATATTTATTGTTTGAGTTCTGCTTGTCAGGTTCACTAACCTTAAAGGTTTACACTATAGACAAAAATAGCCCACCTTATATCAGGTTTTATTTAATTTTGATTCGTACTAACGGTGAAAAATTGAAGTAATAATGAAATAACTCTTAATAAATAAAGTAAAAGACACAAATGAGAGGAACTATTATATGAATGACTATCTAAAGTATAATTTTGATTTGTGGGAACCGAGTGAAACGTATGCGAATTAATTGAGGTGACTTGTCTGTGATGGAGTATAAATACTACAATGATGCAATTTAAATTTACTTGATTCGCTTTTACTTGAAATTTTATCAAAATCTTTTTAGCAGTTTCTGGAGGCATTGTAATTTTCTGAATTAAAAATGTTTGCACAGATTCAGCTAATATTATTTTAATCGTAAATATTAAGTAGTAATCGTAATCATAAAATTTTAAGTATCGCATTCTGTGCCACATTCCTTGTGAGACTGTCACGTATCAAAGTTGCAGACATTTGCACTTTGTTTCGTGGTAACCGGAATAAACAGAACGAGATGACACAGAGGGTTATTTACTGGTGCCTTCAATATCACAAGGAAAGGGAAAACATTCAAGCTCTATTCACGAGGATTCGAACATCTCTTGCGTCGTAAAAATGGAGTAAAGTTGAGGTTGAAATAACTCATAATTTTAATAAACAAAGAATATGTAAACGAGAGTAAAGGTTATTTGAAAATTGAAGTAAAAGTTTGGTTTGAAAAAATTGGAAAATATGATAAAGATTTTCATATTTTTAGCTATTAGGCATTTACAAATTCCTTTGCCAAAGGTTCTTTAGATCTTTGAAGATCATTTAGGGTCCTAATAATCTTCTAGACATAGAATGGAAAATAAACAAAAGAAAAGTTTAGTAACTTCTAGTAGAAGTTACTAAACTTTTCTTTTGTTTATTTTCCATTCAGGCACGAGACAAGAACAAGATCAGTTAGATGTTTGTACACAGGCAGAAGTCACGTTTTGTGGTCTTGCAAAAGCTCGGATGTGGAGGTTAGCATGCAATGCTATCACTTTCTTGCGTTCAAGAGCAGGATGAATAGCTTCCGTTGCTGATTTTCCTTCATAACTAGAGCAGCCTGGAAAAATGCAGAATATTAGAAACTTGTTCAAGTCCTAGGACAAAGTGAACTATTTCTAAAATTCTTCCTAGAAAAATACTAATGATACGACAGTACTGATGCCGACCTCATTTAGTAGACGTATCACCTCTTCCGCAAATGCAATTGTTGTGCATAGTTACAGCTTAGCCATTGCGAATCTTTCGTCGTCAGAAAACATCGTTAATGTTGCCGAATCTATAGGTAAGGGAATGCGGAAGATTGCAAAATGAACTACGATACCCACTAACCACTATTAAGCCACTCTCCAGGGCAACAATGCCACTTTTGTTGATGCATTGCGGAATGCATAAAACTAAGTTACAAAAAGAGAATAATTTTGGGGGAGAAATTGGAATCACAATGTTCGTTCTTTTATTCCAGCCGTTCACAACTAGTCGTGAAAAATATGTAAGAAATCCTTCCAGTGGATAAAGTTTTTTAAGAACACACACGCACACACACACACAACGCATGCACACATTACACACACAACACGCACGCACACACACCACGCACGCAACACGCACGCATACACACAACACGCACGCACACACGCAACACGCATACACACAACACGCAACACGCATACACACAACACGCATACACACACAACACGCACCACGCATACACACACAACACGCAACACGCATACACACACATCACGCAACACGCATTTACACGCAACACGCAACACGCATACACACACAACACGCAACACGCATACACACACAACACGCATACACACAACACGCAACACGCATACACACAACACGCATACACACACAACACGCACCACGCATACACACACAACACGCAACACGCATACACACAACACGCATCACACATACACACACAACACGCAACACGCATTTACACACAACACGCAACACGCATACACACACAACACGCATACACACACAACACGCATACACACACAACACGCATACACACACAACACGCATACACACACAACACGCATACACACACAACACGCACACACAACACGCAACACGCATACACACGCAACACGCATACACACACAACACGCAACACGCATACACACACAACACGCAACACGCATACACACACAACACGCAACACGCATACACACACAACACGCAACACGCATACACACACAACACGCATCACACATACGCACACAACACGCAACACGCATTTACACACAACACGCAACACGCATACACACAACACGCAACACGCATACACACACAACACGCATACACACACAACACGCATCACACATACACACACAACACGCAACACGCATTTACACACAACACGCAACACGCATACACACACAACACGCAACACGCATACACACACAACACGCAACACGCATACACACACAACACGCAACACGCATACACACACAACACGCAACACGCATACACACACAACACGCAACACGCATACACACACAACACGCAACACGCATACACACACAACACGCAACACGCATACACACACAACACGCAACACGCATACACACACACAACACGCATACACACACACAACACGCAACACGCATACACACACACAACACGCAACACGCATACACACACAACACGCAACACGCATACACACACAACACGCATACACACGCAACACGCATACACACACAACACGCAACACGCATACACACACAACACGCACCACGCATACACACACAACACGCACCACACATACACACACAACACGCACCACACATACACACACAACACGCACCACACATACACACACAACACGCACCACACATACACACACAACACACACACACACAACACGCAACACGCATACACACACAACACGCAACACGCATACACACACACACAACACGCAACACGCATACACACACACAACACGCAACACGCATACACACACAACACGCAACACGCATACACACACAACACGCATACACACGCAACACGCAACACGCATACACACGCAACACGCATACACACACAACACGCACACACATACACACACAACACGCACACACATACACACACAACACGCACACACATACACACACAACACGCACACACATGCGTAATTAATTAATGAAAAGACATTTTACAGAGTTTTAAAAAAACGTTCTTGGGTTCTCAATGCCTTAAAAAATAGCCCTATATTATAAACGGTACTTGATAAACAACGTGTTGTTAATATACCTTCAATAAGACAACAAGTCTTAGGGCTGGAATAAAAACCATAATAAAAATAACAATATTTTAAACATGCCTTGTAAAAGTGATATTTTTATTAATTCGACGCCTACAAATTTCCACATTTTAAGCTGGATATTGTGCGGGTTATTACGTCGGCCACCCGAGACCCAAGACGAAGTACTGCGCGCGTAGTTATTACTTTTACGATCGTTGCCAGTGCAGATAACGATGGTTGTTGTCGATGTCTTTATTGCTCATATCACGGGGTCCTGCCATTCGAGCCGCAAAGCAATTTTTCATTGAGAATTAACTACGCATTCGATCAGTCAAAATTAAATTTCAGTTGGCGATAAATTGATATAGTCACAATGGTAGTAAGCGAAAAAAACTAATATCTTCCGAATAGATATAAAATGAAAGGGATTAACCAAAAATAGTAAGTATGAAGAAAATAATAAAAATGTAAGACAAAGAACAAAATGTTGAAACAACGTGAGAAGATGGAAATGAAAAAAGTTGTCTAATTCAACAATTTATTGTTAATTCGTTTATTTCAATTAGTAATTATTAATTAGACGATTGAGAAAGTTAACGGTTTATAAATTACTAGTATGTACTCGTAGAAGTGATAAAAGAGTTTTAAACCTATGTAGATAAGATATTTGTTATTTTAATTATGATTGCCTATTTTTTTAAATAAAGTTTCCAATTAAAAATTTTCAGAGCATCAGGTTCTTGTTCCAGGCATTTAATAATATAAATAAAACAGAATGTGTTTTATTACTTCAGATTTACATGTCGAAACTCAAGGTTCTTCCCTGTCTTCAGATACAAATCGAACTTCTGACACGACTGTACTATTAAGGTCCGAAGATGTGTGTATGATGTGCAAATAAAAGATAAGTGGCAAAACAAATCCATAACCATTAGAAGGCAAGGGAAAAATGGGAATTTAAATACCCCAATACGACTGAAATGATAGTATAATTTCAATCTCAATATGGCATTGGCAAACAGGCACAATTTATTTACCCAGACGAATATATGGCTCCAAATGTATTTCCTTAGCAACGGTTGATTTTAATCTACGTTGTTTCTCTAAGTATTTTAGTAGTACTAAAATTTGTTTACGTGATGTGCAACTCCCAAGCACATTCTGTATGCGCAGTGAATAAATCAATTTTTTGTACTTTTCAGGACATGACAAAGTTTGCACAGTTGTGTATTTGAAAGATCGCAATTTTGAAATAAGTCCATGAAATAGTAAAATGTATCGCAATAATAGTAACTCTTCACAATTACAAATAGGATGTAATTATCGTCATCAGTAACAAAATTAGTGAATAATAAGAAAATTTGACTTAACCACTTACTCGTTGCGCGAACAGAATTGCAGTTAGACGTTCACATTGTTATTAACACACGTAAAAGGACAGATTGTGCGAGAGAAAAGTCAGTATATTAATGTTTTAAAATCTTTTATAAATCGTTGTAGTTACGTTTATTGTATATTTTTTTTGTACTTAAGTAATTGCATCAGAATATGTGTCGTTTTTCAATCTAAATATTCAGAAGTTATTCAAACTGTCAAATGGCGGACACATGATAGCACGTTGTGTTGTGTATTTTCACTCGCCGCTTTTATCAGGGCTACATCACACGTGCAAACGGCCAGCATATGCTTTGCAAGCTTACGTAGCCCAGAGA
The DNA here is from genome assembly GCA_031308135.1 of Acheta domesticus. NCBI lineage: Eukaryota > Metazoa > Arthropoda > Insecta > Orthoptera > Gryllidae > Acheta > Acheta domesticus. Next base: position 99,968,263 of record JAHLJT010009355.1, on the reverse strand, counting down.
TTGCGCCACCAACACCTCACCCTAAAGTAGCTATCATAACCCTTCACACCCACGGTCAGGTCTGTGGAATGGCACTACTAAAAAACATTACGTGTATTATATTTTACAAATTTTTTACGTTATAAAGGAAAAATAATTCGATGATTACACAAAAATCATATTTTCTAGATTTGACAAAACCAAAAATTGTGGAATACCTGTAAACTATGTTGGTAAAGAAAAACGGAAGAACAATAGTATTCAAAACTGTTCACTAATTAAACCAAATAATGCATTTGAAAAACAAACAGTCAATAGTTTGTTACGTTCACCCAAACACCAATATTTTCCTTATTATCAAAATGCAGACGAGAATAGATTAATCGCAAAAGTTACCTAGTCTTCTTACCTAATTGACGGGTCTGAAGACAACTTTTTTTTTTAATTTACTTTCTTCCCGTTCCACTTTCGTCTTTCAGGGCTTTTCACGAGTTTTGAGACATTTTTTCAGAAACAGCAAGGAATTAAAATCAATTGGCAAGGGTGGGACCCTTAGCAAGTTCCTCTATATTAAACCGACCCTAATTACATCAGGTTCTCAGATTTTAGTATACACACGGATGCTATTTAATGAGGATGCAATTTATTGGCGAAAGGTGCTCACGAGAAGTAAAATCTTCAAAATAACAGACTTCCTGATTCATAATCTAAGCAAGTTTTTATGTATTATTGACCACTTCATAGAAGTCCAAGAAATATTTTGCAAAAAAGGAATGGTTAATATATTTTTTATGATTTCAAGTGAATTTGTCAAGTGTGAAAATTTGTTAAAATTTGAAATTGACATTTTCTAAGGTGACCGGTCGTTCCGTATTAGCCGGGACAGCCCCTTTTTTTTAGTCGCATTTTTTTAAACGAAATCGGGACTAAAAAAATAAGTCTAATTTTTTTGACAATGACTAAACCATAACGCCATAAAGTGCCGTCAAAAATGTTTAATTTATTATAATGTATTCCGTTGTATTCTCTGTCTTTTTACCACGATCCTAGTAAAGTAAAATGAGTTATCGCATGAGCAGATGCTTAGCCGCTATCGATATCGTTATCGAGAAATTCAATAATCCGAAACTTCTGCTTCTGTGAGTTTCTGTGCGACTTAACAAGCAATCTTAATTGAGGGAGAATGTTCCGTTTTGTCCCTTTATAGCTAAGGAAATGTCACAATGTCCCGGTTTTTTGCTTTTTAATATCTGGTCATTTTACGTTTTCGATATTCAGCTGGACATCATAAGAGATATATATAGCCTCTTTACTATGAAAATGTTTTAAATTTACGATATGTTTGGAAAAAATTATCTTCAGGATACGTTCGTTGATGAGGAAAGAGATACAATTGAAAATAACTTTTAAGGGCTTCATGTACACGGGAAAGATTATTAATAATACCCATTATGTGTTAAGGAAATTTATTACACATCATTCAGTGTATTCAAAAACTTTGACAGAAATGTTTATATTAATAGAAAGTGTTACTTTGATTGAGAACTAGTCTGAAATCTTCAAACGTAGTTTAAGTATTGTAAAATTTTTATGTAACATGTGTCAACGTTATACAATTACAATGTCGTTATTCGCATACTTTGGATACTTTTGAAGAAACGTCGAAAGAAGTAATTTCAATTGTATTTGTAATCAGAGTTCTACAACATTTAGTCTAACGTACCTCTTGTACGTTCTTCCTCCCTGGTACTCCTTTTACTATCAGTCTTCAGTTTTACGAGGCACATACCAAGTACGTGGAGCATTTATGATGCACGTGGGTATTTATGCTTTTGAAAGAGTCACAGCAACACGAACTGATATCCGCTCTGAAAGATAAAGAGATTCATTCGGGAAGTTGACCTCTTGTTTCCGAATCGTCTTAAGTTACATAGGGAAACAAGCACGAGGCGACGTTTCTACTAACGCAGAGGAAAAATGACTTCCTACTGAGATTTGCAAACCCATATTCTCCCCCCTCATCTATCAATATCTTTTCATACATTACATAATAAATGATTACTGGAAGCACACACGTGGCATATGAGACTCAACAGGCTACATAGTTAATGTCTAGAATGGATAACAATTTAGAGTTTGCAAACTGCGCGAAGATTCAACAGTTGTCTCTGAAGGACAATGTGCTGTTGTTAGCTACAACGAATACGAATTAAAGTAATGATTCCGCAGGGGAAAATAGTAGCCATGTTTGTGTACAAATGAGAATGCTATTTGAAATACAAATCTTCCGGTTTTTATATACTGACGAATACATTGTTCATTTCCAAGCTAAACTCTTATTTTAAACTCTTTAAAATTTAAAATATTAAATATGTATAAGAATGTTGATTAATTAGAACAGGATCCCTCCCGGATAATCAATTTTTCTGTATTTTAAAAATTGACCAATAAAAGGTCTGGAAGTCTTATTCAACACAAAAAACTTGCTAAAATCTTTTATTATTTATTCTTATAGTATATAATCAAACGACTAACAAATCCTCTTAATTTGAAAGTTTCTCCTTTATTACTTACAGAAAATACTGTTCTGTATGTAAAGTATTGCATGTACAGACTTCTTTAACGTGTAGTTAATCTAGACCTACAACAAAATGCAGAACGCACAGTAAGTATGTAATTATGAAGTCTTGCCAACGCTTTTAAACATATCTGTACGTAAACTCAGTATTCACTTAAAGCCATTTTTTCTCCACATTCGAATACGGACTAAAGTAGAGTTGCCAGAAATAATTTCAGAAAATAGTGAATCGGAAGGTAGAGGGGGAAGAGGGTATCTCTGAATAATAATGATACATTCTCTTTATTATTGAAAACACAGCCACGTGTGAAGTTGAGATTTGCTTTTGCTTGAAAAGGAATAAATCATTTATTACTTCAAATCAATCCTTACTTTATTTTAAATCTTCAAATAAAATTCTCTATGTGCATTAGAGCCAGCACTAATCAGGAGATCGTTGAAGCAGTATACGCATGAAAGGCATTTATGAAACACACATTCAGCTTACATTTTCAGTGCTGTGCACTTGAACAAAGACACACGTTTTACCAAACTAAGACGACAACTGCATGGACCTGTGCAATAGCCAGGATTGGCATCAAAGTAAAGTCAACTCTAATTGAGATTAGAAGCTTGCCATAGTAAACACTAAAAGCTCTACTAACACTTGTTCATCATACAATAAGTTTTTCGTCAATCGATAAGATATTTTTACATGTTCACTAGTTTTATTTTTAATTAGTGAATCATAAATAGAAATAGTAAACATCTGGTAGTAAACACTCCAATAGTAAACATCCGGTAATCCTAGACTAAAGCTGTCCCGGAGATTTGATGTCTGAACTATTGACGCTCTACTGTAATTATATTGAAGACCAGATGAACAAGCACTTCAAAAATAATCACTGTGTTCATTGGTCACCTTAAATTAGGGATAGTTAACATGTGGCGCATTTCCATCATGTGTTCACAGAGAACAGTCGCATCCAAGTTTCAATTTAATCTCGCTCTCTGTATCTCCCTAAGATCTCGTCACATCCGACAGTTGTGACTTCTCGCTCAAGAACATCTCTCACCATTGCAGACTGGTGCTCTAATACACGTATCCTTCGAACTGACGAAAATTTAATTGCGTGATTGAGGTATCCTTTTTCGTTTCCTTGGCGAAGCAGAACCCTCTTCTTCTATCCCTATTTCCCGAATCCAACAACACACGGATGAATGTAGGAAAGCAGCTTGAGTAAATTGCGCATTTAATGCGTAAATGGAAAAAGTTTCATGGTGTGTGAAAGGTTTGTCTTAAACAAAATAACGCGAGAATTTCTCAGAATCTAAATGTTGAGTCATCGCAACACTTAAAACTGTAAACTCACTGAATAGAAAGTACACGTGTATCCGACACTACGTCGAGTCATAGAAACTTGATCTCTAAAACCACTTAGGGTTATACGCCCTACCAGAAGCGGCTTCCACTTGAAAATTGATACATCTCTCAATAAAATAATATTGCATTGTCTTGCTGGTTGATGAGTATTTTTTAACGGAAATGACATCGTCCCTTAGACAATAACCAAACCATTATGGTGTTGTCTTTCAAACATCTAGTCATTTCTGAGGGCATTGTATTCTCAGAGCAGGAAGTGACACATGCAGTCTTTTTTGAAATTTGTAATATTCCATTATCATTGATTTGACTAACCGTTAGGCAAAATGCAGATTGTGTGTATAAAATGAAGAAAGAGAAGGAAACTATGCAAAATCGAAAAGGACGACAGAACCTGTGATTACTGGACAAATTATTCCCGTCATCTCTAAGTACCTTGTTATATTTGGTCAATAAGTTACGATAAGTTTTACAATCGCCTAACAATCTGATCCTGAATAGTAACAGAGCAGCAGACTCTATACTCCACCTGTTGTTGTGGAATAAAAACACAGCACTTGTTACCCACTCGGTGAGTACACTATTCGAAAGGCTTGGAAAGAAAAGAGAAAAATAATAGATTGATTACCCAGCATTTCACGCAACAAAAGTCCATAGGAGAAATACACATGTATTCGAAAAATAAATTATGTCCAAAGTAAAATATGCAAAATTCAATCAACAGTAAGTAAAATATGCAAAATTACGCATATGACAGAGACAATATCCTCTGGAGCAAAAATGCTTCCTATCTGTTTAATCTTATGTGACACATTAGTAATAGTACCATCGGGTCAAACTAGCAACATCACAGAAAAGGCAATGTTGTTGAAAATAAAGGTGTTTATGAAAAAAAAATTATCGATTAAATAATTTATTTCAACACGTCGTATTTCATTAGAACATTAAAAAACTGAATATAATGTAGATAAATTTTTCTGTAAATCAAACAATACAAAAAATTGCACAATTATAAATTTTTATACTAATATTTCATTTACTTTCTTCTTTTATGGGAAACTACATATTTCACGAGTTTTAATCTCGAAGACTTAATGGTTAAGGATTCGGAGGACCTAAAGAAATCACAAGAAGGAAAGAAGAGAGTCAAATAATCAAAACATTTATGTGAATAAATTTAAATTTAAACGACTACAACGTAATCTCAAATTACTTTAAGAACGTAACTTGCTAAAGACTACAATTTCTTTCTGTCCGTTTACAGGGAAATTTCTTCCAAGAAACTTAAATTCACGCCAAAAAGAATTTTTAACAAAACAATGTCATTTCTCCTTTTCTTCCTGGAACCTTCATTTGTATGTTTAACAGACCTCATTTCACATATGTGGAGCTGCTTTGTTAAGACCATGTTTGTAAAAGGAAAAGGGCTAGGCGATTAAATTCGACTGACAGGGATTTCATTTTGCAAGTGCAAAAATTAGTCCACAAAATTGTCTAGATACAATAAAAAATATACATAAATGCTATTAAATTACTCATGTTTTGTCGTGAAGTCAATATTTCATATTAAGATAGGCGTGAGCATAGGGGGGCAGAGGAGCCGTTTCCCCCCCTGAAACTTTTGAAATAGTCCCACTAGCCTTATGTAAAAAACTTTTCTTTTCGTATAAAAAGGAATTCCTGACAAAATGGTATATTAATTATGAAGAAACATTAAGCAATTAACAAAGATAATGACAAATATCTTAGTATAACTGAATATTCTTAGTGCCATTAAATTGTTGACTCGCTATTTGTCAATAATTTATTTTAAGTTCTACGTTTATTCATGAACGTTTTCATATTTTGCAAAAAAGTACGCCAAAATTGTAAAACATTGCACAATTTGACTGTACTTTATATTTTCGATTTTTTAAATTTTACTTTTGAAACAGTATTACATATAACCGGTCATTCTAATTTGGAGTACATTCAATGAGTCAATATTAGTTCCTATATAATAATTGACTTGTTTCACTGAGTGCGAATTGCTTATTCACCTTATAAATCATTGTAAATGTTTTTTCACAAAAAATGGAATGATATGTGTGAAAAATTCTTGAACTGTTCAAAACCTATGAAAAAATATTATTGGAAATTGTACCTTACACTGAAGGTACACAATATTACATGTAATTGGTGTTAATTAGGGGCAAAAAGCTTTTGAATCCACCCATGCAATTTAGACGTTTTCCCTCCATAGAAACGTTCTAAAATGCTTCAAAAATCCATTATCGCTCAACTAAAAATGTCAAAAAATTGTACCAAACTACCCCGCAAAAATATTGGCAACGTCAGGACCGACCTGTCCAATTCTCTAAAAATACGAGTATATTTCAAAAATTAAAGTAGAAAACAAGTAAAATGTAATATGTAAAGGCTTCGCCCGCCTTTTCGTACAAAGGTTTTGCAAGTTTGTTTTTCTGTCTGTGTACCAAAATTCTCTTACATTCAACTAGAAGATTGCTCCAATAGTAAATCCTGAGGGTGCGCATCCTTTAGATTGTGTACCACACTCGACAATTAGCAAAGTCTCAGGATAACAAAAACAGCATTTTAACTCTAAGAAACATGTTGCTGAAATGCGTGAAGTTAATTAAGGAGGGTGAGTGGAAAACTAACAGTTCCGACCTGACAACAAATTATACAATGCCCTCTTTCGCGAAAATTTTGTATTCGGGTAATGTACAAGTCACAGAAGAAGCAGTACGAAGACGCGACGAAATATGCAAAATTTGTAGAACTAACATACGGTCACTTCCAAACAGTTTCTCAAACGGAACTAACACAACACTAACTTTTATACATAATAATTTCCAAAATATCTTGAAGAACAAGGAGAAGTAATTTTCATTAAACAGACCAATATTCCAAAAACGAAAAGACATGAATGAAAATTTAAAACCATTTACTTGTATACACATTATTGTTTTTATACATAATGATAAAGAAATATTTTAAAAAATATTAATTTTTAAGGGTTTTCAGATCGAATTGGTCATGAAAAGTCTACTTCGTAAATCTATGGTCGGCTATCAATGACTAGTGCAGGCAGCAAATTTTGCCTGCGAATAATCTGAAAACCATGAAAAAACACTCAGAAAAATATCCAACATAATTACATTTCAGAATAATGAGACCGTAACCCTTGCCCTTAACTGAAAACGTATTTACACCTCAACCTACGACACCGGTACGCACGATTTATCAAGACAATACCCATTGAAGTGTTTTTATCAGTCGTGTTAGCACATTTACATGTAATATATTCATACAACACACGGAAACCGCACGTCTCAACTCACTCGAAGCTGTCTTCCGGGCGCACTTTCTGATCCGCGTGCTGGAGTTGGTTCCGCCGCCGGCGTCTTCGTCGTCGTTCCTGTCCGCCCCGCTGCCCAGCTGTCAGCCGCGCTCGCACTGCCCACCGCCGCTGACTCGCGCGCACTGCCGCCGCCGCGCCGCCGGCCCCGCGCCGCGCCGCGCCGCGCAGGAGAAACGGGTGGAGGGGGGCGCGGCGGGGCGCCGCGGGGTTCCAGAGAGGGGTTCGCCCAGCGAGATTTCTTTCGGGCCGCCCACATGGCGAATTCCGCTTGTTCGCTGCGCACTTGTCTTTGTCTGCATGTCATGGCCAAGGTACGAATACATCAACCGGCTAATTCGCGAATTAGACGGTTGATGTTTTCGTTTACCAAATGGGTGTATGCTCACATTAGCTTGATAGTAAGATTGAATTCAGCCGCTGTCTGGAGGAGAATTCTAGTGGCCAGCTTCTGTGATCGGTAGTTTTCCGTGGTTTCCCCGATCAACACCAGGAGAATGCCGGGGCAGTGCCCTAACAAATGGGCCACGGACCGCTCGCGATTTTTCCTTCCTTTTGACCAGGTGACAGTCCTTTTAGTGAGAGACAAGGTGTTTACTTTTGAATTCCACTGTCAGTCGCTATTTACACAGTACCATCTAGCCCAGTGTTGTCAAGGTCGATGCCACGAGCGGGAGTCCGTGGCACGAGCACACGACGAAATCGCTCCTCCGTGCAGTTCATTACCCCGCCACCAGGGACAACGGCATCACTATTGTAAAACGGCGGGATTACTACTAATAGTTTCCTTTCCCGACGCTAGGTGCGCAGAGAAGCTCGTGGCATGCTACGGTGCCACGACGCCTGCAACTGCTACCAGTAGAAGACCTTGATACCACTGATCTAGTCTAACCTCTCTGTATACCTCATTTGACGCTTCGCTACACATTTGCGACCTTTGACCTTCGCAATTTACGTAAAACAACCTCGTGTGTGCATCGGTATAAGTGCCTCCCACGCCACAGAACATGATGACGCACATCCACATGTGCAGTGTTTTGGTAATTTTCTATAGTAAGAAAAATTGTTAAATATCTCAAATTTTGAATTAGTTATGAATAACTGTAAATGAATAAATATACATGAATTTCAAATTAAGTATAAATTAAAAATGCTTTATAAAGAAACAAGCTGTACATTGAAGTCTGCTGTACATTGAACCTATAGCCCTCCCCATAGAAAATCCTGGTATTGTCATTTCACCTCAGCGTATTATCGTATAATGCAATTCAAAGTAATAAACAGAAAGTCACGAAAAGTAGTTTTGATACAATACATTGGAACAATGTTAATGACAGCATACCACTGGCATTTCTTTTACCTAGAAGGCTGAAACATAATATGTAGAATGCAATTTCTTTGAAATGAAGAAGGATTTAGAGAGGGATGTGGAAGGGGATACGAATAAGGGGAGTATAATACGAGTAATACGAGTAAGGGGAAGAAGTGAAGGCAACTGCATGAAGGTGAAGGCTCCGTACAAAGATAAGCAAATACACATCCCATTATGATTTGCTGCGCCCCGTAAAATTGCAAGTATGATAAAAAAATACTGAAGAGAATGATGAATATAATGATGGTGTTAACGGCAAAACATGAAGTACCTATTCCACGTATGTTTTATTCACATTAATATAGTTGATTGATTAACTACTGGTAGTCCCGAAGGCGTCAGCTGCTGAGCACATTAGTCCTGCAAGTGTAGTGCATGTTTTTGCTCGGGAGGTGGAGGTAATTTGCTCGCTGGTTGACGATATGCGGCGCCGCCCTACGGAGAGTCCACATCTAAGTATTTCAGTGAAATACTTTCACCCAGCGGCGCACCGCCCCAAGCTCTAAGCTTCCAACCGGCCTCCCGGCATGTGTGGTAGTGTAGTGCATGTAAATGTAAGTGTTTAAGGGGATGAGGCTAGAAAAAGGAATGAGAAGGAAAGATCGCGCGTGGTCCGTGGCCCGTTTGTTAGGGTACTGCTCCGGCATTCGCGTGTTATCAATCAGAGAAACCACGGAAAACTATCGACCAGAGCAGTCGGCCGTTAGAATTCTCCTCCAGACTGCGACAGAACTCAATCTAGCTATTTGGCTAGGGTACAAAAAAAAAACAACATGCCACCATCGGGATTCGAACCTCAGGACCTTCTAGTCAGAGGCACTGCAATGACATCAGTTCATGCGCTGAGCCAACTCCGCCAGTATAATAACATAATGTTTTATTGTAATCTGAATGAGATTACACAAGCCGACAGTGTAGTTATATACATTTTGCTCCACATATTTTAAATGCATGTTTCCATCAAATGTGAAGAAAATAATTTCATTATTTAATTGCAACTTAAAAGTAAATCATAATACAGATATCAATGAAGATCAGTTGTTGTACAGTCGTATAAATCTGTGGGTTTCTACGTGCTGTAATGTATGCGTCAAGTCAGTCCTTTCTGAAAACATCTGAAAAACGTCACGTTACCGTGCTGCTGAAAACCTTTTTCGCGTTGACGTCACATCACAGTGTGAAAAAGACTTTCATGCATGGTTGATAGGTTGCAACAAAAATAAGTAAATAAAGTACACGTTAAAGGCAAAGTAACTTTAATTTTATTGTTATTATTATTACTATTATTATTAAACTCTTCCCAATAACAATTAACATATAATTAACATACAATTGATTATTAACGCATAATTAGTAGGTAACTATTGACACATACTGTATAATGATGCAACTCGTAAAAGAACATTGACCTATTGAAACCTCTAATACAATTCATGACAAAACTAGTCATTAATTACAATCCATATTCTAAAACTCATTGGCCAACTTCTTTGAGGTCGTAAGAATAATGCAGTTGGCGAAACTTGTTTTTTCATTAAAATAAGTCCACAAAACATTGTCAGTAATCTTAACCACTACCTTAGATGTACACAAATTTCTCAGGTGATGATATGTTTTTCGTAAATATTTTTGGATTTTTTAAATTTAAATTAGGTACTTCAGTGTTCGGAGTTTCGAGCAACCCTTGTGAACTGTCAGTATCGCTATTACTATTTTGAATTCAGTAATTATTATCACGTTGCTCCAGTTACAGAATACGAACTGTAATGAAACAACAATGCTTCACTATCTAATATTGCGACGCCAGGGTCTGTTAAACAGTTATTAACGACAATGGGGCTCCTTGGGTTTAAACAATGAAGAGCAGAGATAAAACAAATCAGAATTCATAATAAAAGCGTTTTATACGATCGTACAGAAAATGTTTATATTTCGTGGGCGAAATTATTGTTACCTTGACCTATTTATTGGTCTTGAAAAAAAAACAAATCTCAAGCAATCATTTTTAGCAATTGACATAAAAATAACTACCTAATTGTTACATTTATATTAAATGTATTTTCGGCCAAACGGATTATAATACTTATGGTACAATAAATTATCTATATGTCTATGGCGGAGAGATGGGATGATATTCTGCCCCATATTCTGTCCCCTACCGTTTAGATTCAGAAAGATTTCAATATTCATAAGAGTATGGGGTAGTCAGCTGAAGACTCGAATTGATCAGTAGCTGCTTAGGAAAACGAGATCAACTTGGAATTTTTCTAAACGGGGTGACTGACTTCGTCAGGGAACTCCTACTCGGTGCCGTTTTCTTGGTGAAGTGCCTCTGAACGGGAGAACCTAGGGTTAAGGATCCCGACGGCGCAGGATTTTCGATACTACTTAGCTAGGCAGCATTCAGCCACTGTCTTGAGGAGAACTCTAGTGGCCGACTGATCTGACAGTTTTCTGTGCTTTCTCCGATCAACTCTTGACGAATACCGGAGAAGTACTCTAACAAACGGGCCACGGACCTCGGGCAATCTTTCCTTCCTCTTCCTTATCTTATCCACACCACTTACACACACTTAACCCTAACATGCACTATACTATCACGCATGCCGGGAGACGACTCTGGAGCGTAAAACTTGTCCCGGTTTGGGAGGTGCCCCGCTAGTGGGAGATACCTGGGTGGGGAAAACCTGCAAGCCGAAAGGTCGGAGACTGATTTCGCCATCCAGCGGGGAAAGATTACCACCATCTCCCGCGATTAAAATACCACACCTGAGCAGTTGACGCTCCCGGAATCACTAGTCAATCAAATCAATCATTCGTTCAATCAATCAATCAAACAAACAAATCAATCAAGTCAACGAATCAATCAATCGTTTTCTTGGGTCGTTGTCTCGACCTGTTCCTATCCCCCCTCATTACACGTGGATTTGGAATCTAGGTAAGTGAAAGACGGGTTATTGTATTAAGGTCAGCAGGAGCACTTCATTACTGTATGTGAACAATACTCAAATAAATGGTGGGAATGGGATTTAAAGTAAGGGCGAGATAGGGAAGGTTTTGTGGTAGGGAGGCGTTATGGGATGCATTGTGGGGTTTGTATTTTGGGGTCTGTCGAGTCTACCAGTAAAGCTGAGTCACTATTGTCTGGCTAAGGTCTGTTCTTTAGCTTAGAGTGCAACGCAAGGGGGTTACAGAATGAAAAAGTCGTTGGTTTTTGTTCCGGGTATATCTGAGTTAGAGAGGATATGGATATGAGAGGAAGAAGCAAGAAATTGATAATTGAAGCAAGAAAGGAATCCTTGTCGCTAAGGATTCCGTAATCCACTTTGGGCAAGAATTCTCATTTTATTGCATCTACCAGTCTGATCTTTCTTCTGTTTTGCCAACAATTATTGATGACGTCTTGTTATGAGCAAAATTCAGTAAACCAGCTGGAACGAGTGTCGACACTAAAATCATTATCACTTTCCTATTATAACCCAGAACAAGACATCTAAACATCCAAAAAGACTGTTTAACCCTTCAAGTAAAGGCACAGATCAAGAGGCTAATTTAACTTTAGTGGCATTAACCCAATGAGACAGGTAGTGAAGGATTTAAGGACACTTTGTAATAGGCAGTACAATTGAACTAAATGCGTGTTGTGATAAGGTAATGAAAAGTAAAAATGACATTGAAAAAAATTGGGTGACGGTCATTCATTGGACAATGAGATGCTGGTAGCGCAACATTAATTGCTGGTTGCAGGAGATATCACCATGCAAACCGATCTCAAGGCGTACTGCGTTCGCGCCTAGTACGAGAGTTTCGTATAATCAATTTCCATTGTATGCTTATAGGAGGCGCCGGGGCTCCATCCCAAAATTTATCAAGGAGACCACAATTATGCGGGTCTGTAAAGAATGGAAATTCATGGCGATGTGACAAGATTGTCAATCTAAAGAACAGTTCTCTTAAGCTAAGGAACAACTATATTATTTTACTACTTTCTCCCATACCAGGGGTACTAATGTATTATATAGACAGTATTGTAATGTTGCTACAAAAAACGGCGATTTGCTGTCGGAAAAACTCATACTACAAAGTCCTGTCGATGAAAAAGTGGATAAATCGTGTTCCAATTTATAGTTCATTTCTAGGGGCGGATTTTAATGAAATGTCATTTTCTTTCTTTTCACTTTAGAACAATGCCCTTTAGAATATAAATTTATTTTATGTTATGACAAAACGAAATGACCCATTTTTATATGTCATTATTTTGTATTTTTCGTCGATTTCCGACTAATAAGTCATTTTTTACCTTTTACGTCATTTTTAATGCATTTTCGCTGATTTCATCGATTTTAACATCATTTTAATCGTAATCTTATTAACATGAATCGGAGCACGACCAGTAGAAGAACCATACATTTTAACAGGTACTTGATTCAAACAATATTTACGAGATGCAACAAATGTTCACCACAGAATTCCTGAATGGCCTATTCGATTTCTTTGCTCGTACATTGTAATGTCAGCCGTTGTGAGTACTAGGTAGTGTAAGGTTCCTGTGACGCCTATCGGCGAATTTCTCAGTTCGGTTGATTTCGCGACAAATAAAGGCAGATATTTCCTTTTACAAAACAGTCCAAACCTAAAGTTTGCCAACTGAGTTCATTTACACGAAAGGAAAAAGCCTCGATATCAGTAGCACATCCTACAGCTTCAGTTGTTCATCTGAACTGGTTTTGATCAAATTTTTTACATTTTCTTTGTTTTTAAGGCATTTTAAAAACATTTTAAGAGCAATTTATTGATCATTTTTGGCAATGTTTTGGGTCATCAAAATCCGCCCCCTATTCATTACTTTATTATTCAAAACGTTGTGTAATCAGAATCCCTGTTTTTTGGGCCAATGATACCGAAAAATAGGTTTACGGCTAATGTCTGTCCTTCTGTCCGTAAACAACGCTAGCGAATAAACCGTACGCAGGATTTTCACCAAAGTTTATATTCTCTGATCGGTCAGACTGATATCGTGGCCCCTTGAATTTGTAATAGAGATTTTGAATTTTGGGGATATTTTACATGTTGCGTAAAAATTATTTTCAACATTTTCTCAAAAATGGCTCTGCATTTTTTGTTGAATTTTTTCCTCGCTAAGAAGATTTTTTAAATTTCACAGTTAGAAGATATTAGCTTATTTAAAAATGGCGCATTTTTCATTTTCGTTAAATTATACCAATTTTCGACAATTGCAAAAGTTAAAAAAGTGTACGTTGTCTTCCTGCAATAGTAATATTGAACAATATTGAAGACATTTTTTCAAATGATATTTGTTCTCCAAAATTAGTTCTTTTTTTAATGTCGCACATTGTTTCAAAAATACTGTAAGTTTTCCCACAATTTTGAGTGAAGTATGGGCAGTATATAAAACAAGATATTTAAAAACGGCTCAAAATTTTTTCTTGAAAGTTTCTTGAAATTTTTTTCTTGAAAGATGGGGGCAAAACTGAAAAGCTAGCCAGGCCTATAGAGATTAGAGAACTAACTAGAAGGGGAAAGTCTGTGCCGTTCTGTATTACAAAGTTTTACGTTCTGATATACACACGTATACTCGTACACTAAGTAAGGGGTCCTCAAACTTTTTTAATCGGGGGGCCAGTTCACTGTCCCTCAGGCCGTCGGAGGGCCGGATTATATAGTGCGATTTTTCTAACTCTGCCTCTCAAGCCCCTTTGGCCGGTCACACGGCATTTCACGTCTTTCTCGGTCCTGCCGCTAGATGTCGCATGGTCGAAGCACTGCTTGATACGGTCACGATCATGCGATAGCGGCATGACTGCGAAAGACTCGAGGTACCGTGACATATTCCATCGTGAAGACAGGGTTTTCGATATGCGCAATCACGAAAAATATGCAATTGCAAGATGTTCCGCGGTCTAATAATAACAAACACTATGAAATATAAATTATTGACTTACCTACTCGACAACTGGAATTAGCAGTTCAAGTTCACAAAATTCCTCTCAATGAATCGTATGTTGTGTGTAGCACTCACGCTCGCGCACCACAATGAACAAACGAATATTTGAGAAAGACAGCATTACCAGCACTTCATTGCTCTAATAGCGCGTAAGTACTACTAAATGACGAAAAAATGAAAAACTCGAATAATTTTGTGATAAATGTTGAACAATTACAAGTTTACTCGTACATATAAAACAATTTTATTTATAAATATATGGTGAAAGACGTATCAGTTTGGAAAGCAATGGTTGGTCACATATCACATGTTACTGTGGGACTTCCCTGGACTGAGTGGAGTAGGTCAGATTCACGACCTGTCAAAACGTCTGAGGGCCATTTCTAACACTACTATCGCTTCAGGCAATGACAGGCCTACCGATAACATACAGTCAAAACGCGAGCAGATCCTAATCTTCCTCAGATTGCGCTGGCGAAATGTACAGCGTGGTAAAGAGGATAACGCAAATCATCGATATTGTTTTATTAAAAACAATTTTTAACAAAACATGGATGTTTTGGCAACAAAATATCGATGTGAAGAAAACATCGAAAGCAAAATATCGATGTTTCTGGTAGAAACATCGTTGTTTTAAAACCATCGAATTTTTGTCATCCCTAAAGCAAAATATCGATGTTTCTGGTGGAAAACATCGTTGTTTTAAAACCATCGACTTTTTGTCATCCCTAGACACCCTAACACATAATAAAAAATGTGTGGATTTTAAGAAAAAAAATTTTAAACCATAAAAACCCGGCGGGCCGTATGAATGTCCTAGACGGGCCGCAATTTTAAAGAAAAAATTGTGGCGCATGTGGCCCGCGGGCCGAAGTGTGAGGACCCCTGCACAAAGTCATACACGTAGAATAGAGAAAGTTATGTAATGTTGCGGAAAATCGATTTCGAAATGCAGATTTCGGGGCCTGATATTGAAAAAGTTTTTTTTAAGTGTCCGTCCGTCTCTCCGTTCGAACCCACGCCTAAATTATTCGTTGGACAACCAAAATTAATATTCCCGGAATTAAAGCTCTGCAATTTTGAAAAGTATTCTTTGAATTTTCGGGGTTATTTTCATAAAGCCTCTGCAAAAGTTTCAAAATTTTCTCAAAAATTTATCTCATTCATTATTTCTCGCGCTTAAGAAGAAACTTCTTAAGAAGAGAAAGTTATGAAATGCTGCGCGAAAAAATGGCGAATTGTCGGCAGAAAATCTTTCAATACAGGCCCCTAGCAACAAAAAAATGGATGAATCCAGTGCTAAATTTAGAAAACAAATCCTCTAACACGTGTTGTAGCCAGAATCCATGTTTTATGGCCCCTTGATATCGAAAAACGATTGACGGCAAAACGTCTGTCCGTCTGTCTGTGAACAACGCTAGTGACTAAACCGTTCAGCCGATTCTCTCCAAAATTGATATTCCCTGATCGATCTGGCTGATGTCGCGGACCCTGCAATTTCAAACGGATATTTAAATTACCTTACATGCTGCCCCTGGTACATTTTCAAAATTTAAAAAATGGCGCCAACAATTTTGAGTAAATTTTGCTCTTTTTAGAAAACTGAAATATTTTCTCTGAAAAAGACCTTCAAATTTAGCATTTACAATAGAGCTTATACGCCATTTTCTTAAAAACGGCTCCAAATTTTTTTAAGAAAATTACCATTTAGGACTAGATTTTACTGTTCTCTAATATTATTAAAATAATATTTCCGTTCTACCATTAGGGAACCGAAAAATGAAGAAAACGTTTTAAAAAATGTACTTTAGATGGCGATAGATGGCCGCTGACAAGAGTATGTGGCAAGTCCGAATAGCTAGCCGAGACCAAAGGAAATAGAAAACTAATACGGGAAAGTCTGTGCCATTCTGTTTCTTAGTGAAATTTGTTCATCTAAAGCAGATCTTCAAATCAGGTCGTGTTGAATTGTACGAAAATATAAGTATTTTTTAGTAATTTGTCGACAAAAATAGTCGACCGCTCTCAATTTACTGCGCTTCCTTCTGAAATGATCCAACCGCTGTCAGGAGGAGAATTCTGGCGGCCGGCTGCTCTGATCGATAGTTTTCCATGATTTCTCCGATCAATACCAGGCGGATGACGGAGCAGTATCGTAACAAACGCACGTGATCATTCTTCTTTCTTCCTCACCTCTTACTTATACTTACATGCACTACACTATTATACTCGTCCGGAGATCTGTTGGAAGCTTAGAGCTAGTTCCGGCTGGAGGCGGTGCTCCGTTGATGTGAGATACCCCGCAAGCCAACGTGTAGGTCGGCGCCGGATCTCGCCATTAAGTCGGGAAAGACCTTCGCTACCTTCCACAGTACAATACAATGCACAATACTTACGGGACTGATGACCTGAGTACTTGAAACGCGCCCGGAAACACTAATCAATCAAAAACGATGTATTAAATTAGCCGGCTTCATGATTTCTCGTTCAGGGAGTAGTATCGTCCGACTTACAACTTAATGCAGACTTGCCCAAAATAATGGCCCTAGGGCCACTGCACGGGACTGTTGCGGGTTCACGGATTTACTCCGGGTCCACGGCAATGAGTTCATAGAGTTCATAGAGGGAGTGCGGCGGGCTGCTCTGATGGGAGACGCCCGATTGCATCCTGCAATCATGTTTCCCTCATACCCGCTTCCCAGATAATCCCCTTTCACTTAAGGCTACCTGAGAAGGCATAGCCCGATTGCATCCCGGCCGGTGTTTTGGGCAGAAAAGGAGGAAACTCAGTGAAGTTTCCATTCATGGGTAATGCAAGTAGGTATTACCTCACCAGCCGAGGGAAAACCTTGAACACAGTAGAATCTTCGGAACTGTGTATGTAATCTAAGATAAAATAATTTTAATTTTGCATACTTTAAGGGAAGATCAAAACCTTCTTTTCCGTGCTTCTTGGAGCAGTCTATACGTAGAAATCGGTTTCACTGAATTAAGAATAAAACAATTCCAGAAATCCTAAGTTTTCCTACGCAATTCAATAGTAACACAAAATGAACAAAGTTAAAAAGTGCACTTGTTCTATTTCTCTTTTATGTTCAACTGCGAAAGTGAAAGGGTGATCTTGGAAGAGCGATCTAGGGTGATCTGTTTCTTGTACTTACGAGGAAAATCAAAAGGGGTGAAATCGGGCTATCCCTTTTTGGAGAAGAGGTAAAAAGCTTAGGAAAATGTGACCGCAGGAGGCAAGAATCCGGCTCAGCAATACCCGTGATTGCAGGGATGGGGAATTGACGATTGATTAGCTGATTGCGGCAACCCAATAATGTGTTCGTTGCACTTAATTTTTGAAATTGAAACTCCCGACTGAATAACGTGATCCCAGCTAACTGAATGTCAATTCGCCCTCTGTTTTAATTCAGGAATAGAGAGTGACACTGGGATATTCGGTTGCAATCGTTCTCGGCGTTGGTATGTCCGAGAATACCGGTTCCGTCCATTGTCATAATCGAGAACGAATGATACTGATACTATGCCCGCTATGGGGAACAGAAAGGTAACGATGGATAATGAGTATGGAGGCGCCACCACATCTCTAGGTAACGTTTATTGTTTGTGCGTTTCTATTTATCATTATTACTTCCACTTCTAATGGATATAAACTATGTGTACAAGCTAGTATAGCATGCTCTATGACAAAAGATAAATAAAAAAAATCTATCGCACAAAAATCTATCTATTTCACCTTTAAAATTAATTTAATTTGAAAAAGAGCTCATGGTGCTTATCACGCGCGAAACACATCGAAACTACTAGCAAACTGAGAGCAATGCACGCTCTGCCGATACTATCGAGAATGAGCGATATCAACAGTTTCAATCCTTGACATGCACCTACGTGTAGGTTTCATAGGTAGATACAAAGTGCGTTCGTCATTCGAGATTGCGAATGCAAGCCAGCAAGAACGATCAATACTAGAAAGCGTTTTTTAAAATTAAATTTATTTATGGTCGCATCAACATCTTGATTATTAGCGACGGTGTGAGTACAGAAATTATTTTTGACAAAAATAATATAACAATTTAACTTTACAATATACTTTAAATAGTATTAAATCATATTTGGGAGGAATAAATTTATATAAAATGTATTCCTACCAAATTTAATGGGAGGTTAATCCATTAAATGGGGTTAAATTTCAGTAAATGTACTGAGAGCTTTGCAAAAGTTTATTATTTTATCTTGATCTTCTGATGAATGTAGAATGGCATCGTATTTGAATTTAAATGTCTGTGTCTGATGGTTGTGTCTCGGGTATACTTTAAAGATGTGATCAAGGTAAAGTTTGGTATTGCAAGAATGCGTTTTGTCTGGTCTACTCGTGACATTTTCCGGGCACGATGCCCTAAACCTAGTTCGTTGGGCAGGTTTGACTTGGTGGGTGAGGAAAATCTGCCACTGATGGATACAATTAGTTTCTGTTAAAAGTTGCCCAGTTGAGCCTGTTACTGTTGTAGTCTGTCACAATCAAGCATGCTTCGCAAATGTGTCATCATAATAAGAACAAAAGGAAGAGAATTGAGAGAAATGTTCCAAAACAAAACAAATGACCAGGAAGTGAAAGAACAAGTGTTGATTCATTCTTAAAGTTTCGAATGACTAATTGAGAACAAGGCAAATAAATTCTTTCAGTGAAATCCATCGTCGGGAGATTCACCACACAGATAAGAAAATAAAAATTGATTCCCTAGAAGAGAAACGAAGTCCGCTGCATTTCACGATTTTTCTACATTTATTATTCTTTAGAATTTCCTCTATAGTTTTTTCGGTTGTCGCACATGTATGTCAGGTCTGAAAGATGTCAGAAAAATCAGCACGTATGCTCCATCGGAGGCGATGAAACATGCGTTACCGAGATCATATTAGGAGTGAAGTACCAACTGAATCAGAAGGTTGAAAGTAAGAGGGTTGAAAGGCGACCCATGGTTGGAAGAGCTTCAATATAGTAAACGTTCACTATTGTACAATATGACACCTACATTGAAGTAACTAAGGCTAAGTAAAACCGTATAATTGGTCCTTCCTATGCCCTTGCTAAGTCGTTCAATTTTCTAAAGTCAAATTAATAAAAAATTGAAAGTGATATTTTATATTTGCTCAATTGTGAAAAAGAGGGTTTTGATAACTATCGATGATGTTCCTTGATTTTTATATCCGCCTCTGATTGAAACTTTACTCCTTTTCCACTTACACTATTTTCACAAATTCTCTTTGTTGCTGGAGTCCCAACAAAAAGCCATACTCTCCTTGATTTTACTTTTCTCAATGGACTATAGCAGGGGAGACCGAGATTGGTTGGCATCAGTTCATAGGATTTGTTTTGTTTTTTACATAACTCCGGTTTAGTTTTGACTGCATCAATTAATTTGAATGTATTAATGGATAATTAGTCTATCTTATGGTAGATTGATTGATTGAAACTTTATTAATCGTCAAGTGAAGAAGGTTTCATGTCGTTACACATGGCAGACAAAAGGTCTCTTAGTGCAGGGGTTTTCAAACTGTGCGTCGCGGCTCCCAAGGGTGTTGCGGCCATATGGTAGGGGCGTCGCGGTGATTTATTAAAAATGATCTTTAGATTTGATTTACTTTAATCCTTGTGAAATGTATGTCTACAAAATAATTTTGCACTGTCATTTGTAATACATATGCTTTATTTTTCTATTTAATTGTGTGTTAATTGAACCTAGCAAGTTCCGTACCAATAACCTTCTGTGGCTTCTTTAGCATCGACGTACATCCCTAGCGCGCATCGCGACTGGGGATATTTAATCTTTCTTCCCACGCAGATCGAGAGTTCCTCACGCGAAAGTGCGGGGCGACACAAAAAATGTTGTGTTATTTTAATGCCTAATTAGAATGGAGAAATAAAATAGACTATTTAGTATTATATTTACTCATTTGTGGTGAATCTTTAGTAGGCCAATAGTAAACCCTTGTATTTGAAACTTATTGTTACCAGGGGAGCCGCGGAAAGTTTCATTTGGGTCGAGGGAGCCGTGGACTGAAAGTTAGAAAACCCTTGTTTTAGTGGGTTCAATGTGACAGGAGGTATATTGCGCAATAGGGCAATATACCAATAGTGCAATAGAAGATCCAATAATACAAGGGGTCTAAAATTAGACTGTTCATTTATGCAGGTTTAATATGTAAACAAAACGTCTAATAGGTACACACTAAAGGTCTAATAGGTATTTGCAGGAAGTCTAATTGATATTACAGTAATGTAACATGAAGTGTACTCTTTGGACATTTTTTGGTCTCAGGCACTTTCAGGATTTGAATATCGACTGGATATTACTGAGTCGAGTATCGGACCATTTTTAGGCAAAGAATCTATTTAGAAAGAGGTATTCTAATTGCTCACTGAGTTTCACATATTTCAATATTATAGCTCAAGAAGTTTGAGAAAACTATGAAAATGTTAATTGTGACTACTATTGGTGCTTTTACCCTAGGTGTGAATAAAAATATCAGAAAAATAATTTTAATTTTGTGGAAATGGTTGGCAGACAGACGATGATTCTGACTGACTATATGAAACACTGAGTCATCCACACATAACTCCAATTCAAACGTGTCCACAGCTCCGAACGGGATATTTGATTGAAGATGGCCCTAGAGGTGACAAGGGAACTCAAAACTGAAACACGAAAATTAAGATCTTGATTGAAGGTTTTAGCTGAAAAAGAAAGGAAAGCAAAATATTTCCTTCTCATTGTTACAGAAGAAATTCAATGAATTTCGAAAATATAGTCTTCATGTTCTTATATCAGATCACGGTTCCACCATCATTGTACAGATCATACTGAGACTTCTTTGGGAAGTTCTTTAGACCGTGAAGGGCATGTGACACAAACCTAGGGCCTATGGAGGCTACGTGGACGATATGGGAATTGAGTGCCATCCATCCGCGGTCTCCCATTCTATAGGAAAGAAAAGTATATGAAGCGCTTCAACAATATTCGATCTCGAATTTTCTGTCATAAAACTCATATTTAATTCATATTTGCTGGCCTGAATGAACGAGGTGGCTAAGAGCGTGTGCCAACTCAATACTTTGGTCCGAAGGCTCGCGGGTTCGAATCCCACCTTGGGCATGATTGTTTGCCTCTTGTGCCCTCTCAGTTTTTTTTAATCGCGAAAAATACATGCGAATACTAGATTTTGGTGTCTTGTACCATTATACTCTACAGAATCCAAAAGTTGTTAGACCCAAGACTTAACACATGCTTTTCTATGTATGTCGACGCGCTGAATCCGAAGCCAGAGTAGTACCACCATCTTCCAGTTTGTTTTTAAATCGTGAAAAACACCGTGAAATTTACAATTTAACGGTGTTTTTCGCAATTTAAAATAATTTAGAGAGTGATGGCGCAATTGTGGTTCCACATTCGGGTTCAACGCGTTGACATACATAGACACGTGTCAACTCTGTGAGTTTGACAACAACCCTTAAAAACAAAAACAAAAATACAATTTCACGGGGTGTTTTCTACATTTAAAAAAGTGGAGAATTGTGGTGCAATTCTGGCTTCAGATTCGGACTCAGGGCGTCGACATACTCGTATATAGGAAAACACGTGTCAAGTCTTTGGGTCTGACAACTTTTTTGTGCGCTTGTTTGTCAGCGCCACCAGTGAGTGACCGGTTGCGACACTTTGTCATCATCATACCAACCTAATTGTAATTTGGGTGAATGACGCCGGTTGTCATTACTGGTTGGGTTGCATGATAAATAAGCCATTCCACGTCAAATCGCACAAGACTTGACACGACTTTTTTTTAAATGTATGATATTTTTTTCTTAAATTTGGACATCAAAAAAGGAGACACATCTTTTTTATTTGCCTGAAAATTGATTATTTGTGTAGTTATGCCTATATTAAATTTTGGAATTTACAGGTACTTCACAATATAAGATCAATTGTTGCTCCGAATGTACTAACTATAAAAAATTCTGGTTTGTTTCATTTAATACTTTAAAATCTGTATTTTATTCCTCTGTAAATAATTTTTTCTATAAATATTTTTTTCATTTTAAAAAACTTATATTTTAAAAAAAAAAGTAAAATTTCTATATAAACTCGATGAGCTAAAAATTTGAAAAAAAATAAAGGCGTATTCCTTGTTCAATTTTCTATAAAATACAACAAGAAAAAAAGTGGGCACACCACTCATACAGTTCTAAAAAAATCAATTGTAAGTATGAGGGCGCGCTCTGCCTACACACTCACTAACGAATTGTGTTCGGTCAGTCTCTGATGCAAGTGCTGAAGAACTAAAAAAAGAATAACCGTCTGCCTGATTAAGGTTTGAAGAGTTATTAGTCTTTCAGATGTTCACTCTACCCCCATAATGTATGACATTGTGTCACACATGTTTTTGTGGATAATATCATGAGGGACGTGGGTCATCTATGCTCTTATGGGTGAGAGCGAAACGAGTTGAAATACAAGCCATTCCACGTCAAATTACACAAGAATTGACACGACTATTTTTTATATGCAAGTAATTTAAAAAAAATTAATGACACGAATGTATGACATTCATTCTGGACATCAAAAAAAAGGCACGTGTTTCTTTATTTACCTGAAAATTGATTATTTGTGTAGTTATGCCTATATTAGATTTTGGAATTTATGCTTACTTCGCAACACATAATTGATGGATACTCCGAATACACTGAACATAAACATACGTAGTGTGAAAATAAAATTTGTTTGTTTCATTTAATATTTTGGTGTGTATTTTATTCCTCTGTAAATTACTTTAAAAAAAATTTCATTAAAAAATTGCAATTATTTAAAAAATGAAAATTTCTATATAAACTCGCTCAGATAAAACTTTGAAAACAATATAGGAGTATTTTTTGTGCAATTTTCTACAAAACACAAGAAAAAAGTGGACACTGAACACTAACAGATCAAAAATATATTGAAATTACGCGGGTGCGTGGTTCTTGCCCCTGCACTGATTTTATTCGATCAGTCTTTGATACAAGTATCGAAGAACAATAAAAAGAATGACCGGCAGCTTGATTAGGGTTTCAAGAAATATTAGTAACTCTTATGTTCACTCTGTCCCCAGAAGGGATGGTGTTAGCAAAACGAATTCAACTATTGCTTTTCCTCGTGTCAGCAAAACGAATTTTACTGTTGAGTCCCTTTGCGTCGTTGGGATGGGGTGCCCTCCTGACCTTGCTCGTGAAATACAATCGACCACTTGTCAAGGGACATGACTAAAATTTTCTCAACATCAACCGCAATACGCACCTTATGAATACAAGAGTGCTAGTGTTTGTTCTGTGAATGTGTACACTGTGCACCATGAGTGGCGATCACCGTATGAGATACGACATATTTCAATCCATTTAATTTTTCTGAAAACGATTTTTAGAAAAGAAAATCTCCAAGACGCGTAAACCACGATTTGCAGGTAAATTTACAGGAGTCATTTGATTTCCGAATGTGTGATTCTTGAAGAATGTGAAGATCCTTCAACGTCTATAGAAAAATCAGACAATAAAGATACTTTTTAGAAACTTATCGATTCCTTTCACTCAACTGATGACATGACGTTGAAAATTTAAATTTTGACAAATTTTTTGAAAGTTGGACATGCAATAAAATTAAACGACAATTTCCAACAACCGAACGCATGATAAAAGGGTCTAAAAAGCTGGAATGAAAGAAAGAAAATGGAATTTTGTCCACACCTGAAGTAAATTCGGTAGGCCATTAAAACTGTGCATTGTGACGAAAGTTCAGGAATTCTACGGTAAGCGGGTACTTGTATTTAAAGTGAGTTTTGAGGGATCAGAAAATTTCAAAATGTGAGTCAAAACATGAGTCAAGAATGCGTCATTTAATTATTTATAAATTTATAAATTAATATTATTTTTATACATTAATATACATAAATATTATTTTTATAAATTCAATCGTGAAGTTTCACCACCACAAGAAGTACTTAAATTACTGCTTCATCTAAAGAAACCGATGGCCAGTAACGCAAGAAACGCGTCTATTGCAGCAATCTACTACACACTGGTTCGTAAAATATTAATATCTTTTAAAGTTACTGAGATTCCACTTTGGTTTTTTCTGAAGTTATTATCAATACTCTATTGCGTTTATAATTTTTTTTTAATTTTTAGCTCATAGATTTTACAAAAATATTCAATTTTCAAAATTTAGTTGTTAAATTTTTTAATTGAAAATTCAGGAAATTAAATATTTTGCAAAATATCTTAAAAATTAAATATGTTTTTAAGTTTCGAATGGAATTTGAATGGAATTTCTATAAGAAGTGTATTCAAGTATATGATATTTTTAAGTTAGTGATGTGCGTCATTTTTAGCAAATTTCATTATGCAACATTCCAAAAATAATAAAGTTAGAAAAAAAGTAAAAAAAAGTGTTAACTTATTTGATCCATTTAACAAATAGAAAAAATTTAAAATAATTAAAAATATGAAGGTCAAAGTTTGGTCTTTTTTGTGCGATTTAACATGGAATGGCTCAAATAGAACACTGCCTAATACTTCGAACTGCCCTGCGAACTCTCTCGGGTGGCGGCGGTACTTTCGGGGGGTTCCCCCCGCCTCGTGGCTGCGCACCTGTGGCGGCCCTTCCAAAGGCACGCGGGCGACCACCACAACACCGATGGGTTTTATTAATGTTTATATCAGTATCAAAGGAACACTGAGTGGGTCCACACTGGAAAGTCTGTATTACTAATTGCATTGCGCGCGGAAACCGAAAGAAAATTATGCAGTATCCGCCCATGTGAGAGAGGTCTATGATTTGATCGATATCCAGGAACTCGGGAAAAACCCTAAAACAATGAAGCTATTTCAATTTTGACCGAAAAATGCAAAATATTTCTGTGTTATTTCGCATTTATCTTACTGCGCGTACCGACTGAATTCTCATGCTTAGTGCGGTACTGCTTACGACACAACGGACATCTTACCACAGCAAGACTCTAAGGAAGAGGCCGAACATCATTAAATGTTTGCTATTCGCCAGATATATTATGCAAGTCTTTTTTTTACTTTCCCGTATACGTACGTATACACAGAGTGATATACGTAGTATAGGGAAAGTTATGTAATGCTGCGCGAAAAAATGGCCAATTTTCGCCAGAAAAAAAATCGTTGCCGGGCGCTGATAACGAAAAAGTGGATTAAACCAGTTGCTAAATTAAGAAAAAAATCCCCTAACACGTGGAGTAGCCAGAACCCCTCTTTTATGGGTCCTTGATACCGAAAAACTACTTGAAAGGAAAACGTCCGTTTGTCTGTCTGTCCGTCCGTCTGTCCGTCCATCTGTGAACACTGCTAGCGCCTAAACCATACGTACGATTTCTTCCAAAATGGATATTCCCCGGTCGATCTGGTTCTAGTCGAAGCTTTGAGATTTTGAAAAAGATTCTGTAAAATTTGGGGGTACTTTACATGAAGCCCCCCCGACATTTTAAAAATTTTCTCAAAAACTTTTTCTTTAAATTTCTTGTAAGAATAGAGTAAAATACCCTTATTAAGGTGACATAGGTACGATTTTCATGGATAACTCTGAATTTTCGAAAATTGCAAAAGTTTAAATTTTTTTTTGGTGCCATTCTGGGACTAAAAAATTAAAGATAAAGATTTTTCTTTCAAAGAAAATGTGTTGTCCAAAGTGAGTTCTTTCATTAAGGTCATGTGCATTTTTTTGAAAACTTTAGTAGTTTTCGCGCAATATGTGCAAATTAAAAATATACACAAACAAGATTTTCTCGAAAACGGCTCTAAATTGTTTCTTTAAACTTTTGGTAGGGATAGTGTCTAATGTATTTTATGAGATGACGATCGCCATATTGCTCTATTCTTTTGTTTTTTTCAAAAATCGGAAAAATGTAATTGTTTTGACATGTCTCTCACGTCGTTAATACTTACATTAGCGGCGATTTTTTCACATTATTATATTTACGAGTACATGTGCTTTAAATAATGTCATGTAAACTTTCTCGAAAACACAGCCGTTTTCTGTGAAAAGTAGCTCAAAATTCCACATTTTCAGAAACGCTGAAACGCCATTTTTTCATATATGGCTGCAATTTTTTTCTTGAAACTTTTGTAACACATAGTGATAATTACACTCTTTAATATGACGAAAAGTTTATTTTCAGTTATTTTTTTGTTTTTTCAAAAATTACATAAATGTAATTTTTTTGAAAGATCTCTCACGTCTTTAATATGCACATTGCCAGCAATTTGTAAAGATTATTATATTTGTGAGTGTAAGTGCTTCAAATAACTTCAAATAAAGTATTCTGAAAACCCAAACATTTTCTGTGTAAATGAGCTTCAAATTTCGCATTTTTAGTAGCACTAAAATGCAATTTTCTTTAAAACAGCACATAATTTTTAAAAGAAAATTGCCATTTAGGACTAGCTTTTTGTGTTCTTTAATATTCCAAAATTAATATTTCCGTTCTACCAATAGGAAATCGAACAATTAAGAAAATTACAAAAAAATGTACTTTTGGAGGTGATAGATGACAGCTTACAAGAAAGAGTATGTGGGAATTCCAAATAGCTAGCGAAGACTCAAGGAAATAGAAAACTAATACGGGAAAGTCTGTGCCATTCTGTAGGATCACTAGTTTTATTCTCGGAATGTAAAGGTCAAATGAACTGAATCTATAAAATACTTACCTTATTGCAGTATTCGTGAAGATTGTTTTTGTTCAATATTTAATTTATTGTACTGTTAAAAGAAAGTATTTTATTTGTTGTTCTTTTGTTTCTTTTATTTCTTGTTCTTGAGCTCAAGAACAACAAATAAAATACTTTCGTGTGCTACTTTTT
Organism: Acheta domesticus; assembly: GCA_031308135.1. Lineage (NCBI taxonomy): Eukaryota > Metazoa > Arthropoda > Insecta > Orthoptera > Gryllidae > Acheta > Acheta domesticus. The sequence goes on along the minus strand of JAHLJT010009355.1, from coordinate 99,940,732 downwards.
TGAAAATTATTTTGTGTGGTTTTGTTCAGGAGCATTTTGGATGCTAAGCAGCAACTAGTACTAGTTACTACTTTAGTGGCTAGAAACGAATACGAGATGCATCACAGCATTAACTCACAGATTCTTGGAAAACTGAAAAAATTAACAGATTCGAGAAAACGAACACTGACCGAAGTACTGGCCCCAGGTGGTGAACATGTACAGTTGCCACCTACAACTGGAAATTCATAGACGGAAGGTTCTTGGTTCTGGTTCCGCCAATGAATATGGACTGATCCTTCATCCCTATGGTCTAGAACGACTCCAGTTGCACTGTGAGTTTGCCATGTGAACTTTAGATCCATGGGTGTTTACACAATGTAGTTGTTGCGTGGTTTGTTCCTCGGTCCGCATCCCACATCCCATCCTAACATAACCCGTGACCTCTCACGATCACCCCTACGATCACATGTACGATCACACACATCACGATCACATGTACATGCAATGGGACACAACGGCAAACTTCTACAGCGTTTTCTGAAGAGATAAGGGAGGTCATAAAAATATAATTCTCATCCCTTCCATATGTTTAGAAGGGAAAATGACTCTACTCGTAATATTTATTCAGACGCGATAACAAGTTGGGACTGAGAATAAAAGTATTTTTAATTTATATCCTGCAGCCGCAAAAATCTACTGCAAAGTGTGTGGAAATTGGAGCCCTGCAGCAGCATAGTATAAATAGCACAAAAGCTCTTTGCACACTAAGAATATAAAAAATATGGCATATTGAGAAATGAAACGCGTCAATACTGAATAGCAGATCATAGCAGATTCCATTTTCATCGCATGTTGTCAGTTGTATCGTAAGCCGTACGCACTGAGATTGATGGTCGTGATATTAGGTATGTGAAATTTGAGATTAACGTAACAAAATACTTGAATTTTCAGACAAAAATCTTTTTTTATTGTTTGTGTGTGTGTGTTCCGATTTTCTAACAATCTAATGAAATCACAGACACCTTTCCAATGCCCTAAGGCTCCATGATTTTCTTTCAAATTTTGCGCAACTAGGAAATGAGTAATTTTAAATGTTTCAGTATATTTCTAACGGAGAACTTTGACTTGTATGGTTAACGATAAATATTTTCCTAATGTGGACACATATGTGAGCGAGAACCTCGAATATTTTGAAAACACTGAATATCTTTTTGCAGGGATTGTATTGTTTGCAGGAATATACCCCGCTATGGGCAAGTATCTTTTCCATAACTCTCGCAAAGTGTGACGAAATGGTGACCTCATATCCTAGTTCACAGGAGGACACTGTTGAACTCTGAAGGAAACGGGATTTCTTTTTGTGGTTTTTAAAAGAATAATGACCATCCGGAATGCTTTGGTTGGCGAAGTACATCCTTACCGGATAGTATGAGATCACTGCCTAATACTGATAATGAACTTAGTAGGATCTATCTGATTACTCATTTAGCTCTACATGTTGCACCCGCCAACTAATTGACAGTGAATCCGGATTCGAATCCTAACAAAAGAGTTTGAAAATGGATGATTCTTCCTTCATCTTAGAAAGATACAATCCTATTGGTGCCTTGTTCTCTCCTCCGCGATATCGCCGTACTGAGGGACAACCATTACCCAAATGGGGGTCGCGATTATTAAGTTTGGGGGAGCTTTTAATAAGATTCTTTTTAAATTCATCGCATCAATATTCCTGAATCTGAACCTTTGAGAATCCAGAGTTGATAATAGGCGTTTCTTAGAATTCCAAAGATCGTAATGATAATTATAGCGAAATGAGCAGAGGACAGCATTTTTCTGCCGCGGCACTGAGATGCATATTTGTTCGGTTCTCAAAGCCATATTTTCATTTTTCTTTTTTTGGCATTTTCAGGACAAACTTACCATGGTTCTGGGTAATTGCTTACATTGCTTGCATTGCATCTGGGTAATGCCATTACTTCTGTAGGGACATTTTCTTTTTGATCTCCATTTGGAGATTGGATCCCTGTTTGGGGAGCACGATTCTTAGCGTAGAAAACGTGTTGCGGAATCACATTGTGTGAAATTGTTACGGAAGTTCTCCATCTTTTGTCAGTCTCTTCGGCCTCTGTGCGATAAATTTACGATAAATGTTTTAAAATGTAGAATATCCTTTAAAAAAGTATTGTTGGACAGATAGCGTGGTACTGCGCCACCATTTCAAAATAAGTTTTTCAACAAAACGTTTCGTTTCCCTGAAACAATGCTTTTCGGAAACAATACGTTTCTGTGACCTCCACAACATACGCTAATAACGGCCTACCCCAAAAAATCTCTGAAAATAATATATTCAAGGTAAAATCATTCATGGAATTTCAAAGAATAAGTGTTTATTATAACATTTAAATTGAGCAGGAAAAGTAATTATAAGAACGAAAAAAACTCAAAAATTATTAACATCTAACATTCAATCTACTGTAACAAAATCAGAAATTAAATTTCCTATTTTCCCAATAATTGTTGCTGTCCTTTAATGTCCGTTCGCGTTAAAAAAAATAAAAAAAAAAACCCTACACACGATCGCTATGTTTCGAAACTTGTATAAAGTCTTCGTCGCTGCATTATTGTCCACAACATCCGAACATAGCTCTACTTTACTTCTGCTATCCATTGTTTATAACAATATCTCTCCGAACATTCCTAAATTATTCGCTTCAACGTAATCTATATATACATACACACACATATCTACACTCGTTGTCATGGTCAGAACTCACGATTTTTATGCTCTTAGCGTGTTAGTCACTTTCAGAATGCTTGTTTAATTTCTTCTCTCGAACAGTATATTTAATACTATGGAAACTGTCCACCTCCTATACACTCTCGGCCAAGTCTTCACTGTTACTTGCAACCAATACCACCATCACGTATTTACATAATCTTAATGGTTTCAAACCTTTTTGTCGAATAAAGCTCTTGATTTCACTATCACATTGTGTTATGACACAATACACTCAATTACTTTAAAAATAAAACCTAAAGCGCATTTTTTTATTCAGATGTATTTTTTACAGGCCACATATTTTCATCCTCACTTGAGGATCAAATTTATTTCATTTTTAGGAATTGCTGTTGGCATTTTTTAAATAAAATTTGAATCCCGATGCATAACTGGAAAATAAAACTTGACTATGAAATGCTTTTTATTTATTTTAAAAATCTGGTACTTAATGAGTTAAAGGGACGAAGATCAGCCTGTCGCTCGGTCCCAAGAATAGAACTGGAAGCGGGATTGAAAAGGAAGAATTGCGCGAGGGCAGTGATCCATTGTGTAAAGGGCTGCACAGGCATTCCTGGGATTGATTTGAGAAAACTATGGAAAAAAACGGATTAGGACAGCCAGCCTTTGAAATAGTGTAAATCGATTCTCTGATATCATTTATTTGTTTACTTTATTACATTTACTCGTTTTCAGTATAACTTTAATTCAAAATCCCAAATATTTACATTGCCTGAACGAAATTCGGTGTGTCGTTTTGTCTCATTCCGTTTTGCTTTCAAATCAATACATGTTTATTAACATCAAACCAAGTTCACAATTTCGGCGTAACATTGTACATGTTCCACGGTCATTTCAGAGAGAACGTAAGCACGTGTCAGGATCTAACCCTAGCCGTGACCTGCCCTGCAAGAACTCCTCAAGGACTTTCGTGTCATGCAACAATAAAAACAGTTGAAGTGTTCGGCTTTGGGTCGCGGGTGCGGGCGTCTGTTATAAAAGGCCATGAGTAAGTGGAAGGTCGCGGTTTGCTCATCCTTAACAAAGGTTAGCGTTCACTTCCTGACGCGTGATTTGAATTGACACGTATCTGTGCGTCTCAATTTGCCCTGCACATGAGTTTTGTCATACGTGTCCTGAAGTTTGCTCGAACATAGGCGTAAATAGTTTTCCGCAGGTGGCCAATGGTGCAGTCGTCGCAGCCGTGTAGAAACTCTTAACATGTAGCACTCGTGATGCCGAACACCCGGATTTTTATGGGACTTTACCAGCAGAAAATGAATAATCGAAAAGGCATAGAGACAAAAGTACTTTCGACAATTAGAACAAATTATGAACAAAAAGATTCAATTTCATGTGGTCATCATTTGCCGTTTGGCGAGCACAGGGAGGTTGAGGCCGCGAGTGGGAGCTTCTCGCAAGGCGAAGGATCAACTCTTTATCAGACCGATGATAGCAGCACCTTTCTAGCTCAAACACCGGTTTAGGTGGCTCAACTGATTTTAGGGCATCAACTGATGTCATTACTGTGCCTATGACCGGCAGGTTCGAGTCCCAACGGTGGCAGGTTTTTCGATACGTTACATACCTAGGTCGAATTCAGCCGCTGTCTGGAGAAGAATTCTCGCGGCCGGCTGCTCTGTATGGTCGGTAGTTTTCCGTAGTTTCCGCGATCAACACCAGGTGAATGCCTAGGCAGTAGCCTACAACCGCGCCCGGGCCGCATGCGATCTTTCCATCAACTTCCTTGTCCTATCCTCACCCCACTACACTTACACTTACATGCACTTCATTACCACTAAATCGGGAGCTTAGAGCTTGTCTTGGCTGAGGCGATGACCCGCTGATGGGAGATGCATGGTTGGGGAATAAACCCTCAAGTCGACATGTAGTTTGGTACCCAATCTGACGCAGAGCGTCGAAGGTTTCTCTCAGCCTATTTTCAGCCCATTGCCGCATTTTACGCAGTAAGAATGTCTTGTTTCCAATCGTTTCAATCGATACTTTATCTTTGATGTGCATTACATCACACAATACTAATGAGCACATGATGGTCTTTAAGCCACTTTCACTTTTTTAACATTTTGATTTACAGTGCGACCATTTTATGAGTGTGCCGATCGCGCGGAGATTTTGCCTCGGTAAAAGAGGCTCCAGAGGCTGGGGAAATCGCGTGAGGGAGGTCGGTAGAATCGCCGAAGAAGGAAGGAAAATTTTCGGAAAGTTTAAATTGTACTCATGTTATAGTAAATGCTGGAACTGCTCACCTTTGGCTCTGATGCATTACTAACATCTAAACAAGTTCTCGTTCACTCGGTATACTGTTTGCAGAGGTGTATCTAGGTAGTCAGGCACCCCTGGTAAACATAGAATTTGCACCCCAGTCAAGTGGTTTCAAATTATGGTTGTCATTATTTTAGCGGGTATACTCTAAACAGCGCCCCTTGTGAGTGGCGCCCATGGCACTTGGCATGTCTGCCATACCGTACCTCTGACTGTATGTTGTCCTGTGGTACTGCAGAGATGTGTTCCTATGTATTGTGCCTTACTGCGCCTCCTGTTCCTTCTAGGGATTTGTCGCATTCACGCGATATTTCAGGAATCCCCACAGAAAGAAATCTCGCCAAGTCAGATCAAGAGAGCGCGCAGACGACAAACCACGTGTGATAATTATGTCTCCATAAACAGCAAGTAAAGCCCTTAATGAAGTTGAAGCAGTGAGTGCGGTGGCGGACTCCTGTTGAAAATGACTGCAATTACGCTCATTTGTCATAATTTGGAAGAAAAGCTCCAGGACACGATCCAAATAACGGTTTCACACATTTTACATATGTGTCATACACAAACACTTTCTATTTGAGTAAATTTCGAGCAAGCTATCACAAATCGACTACTCAACAAGACTAGAAAGCATGCCTTTCGCAGGACGAGACCTTGGAATCCTCCGTGCGCAACGTTCCCAGGGAAATTGAGCGCTTCGTCGTTCCCCGGCGAGTGATGGCCCATCGGCCGAGGAGAATTTTCCATGATCGCGGCACACTAATAAAATAGTCGCACTATATTTTATAATTGTATGCTAATGCGGTTAGTATACTGACTGGCAGTGTCCTTTATTACAAGGAATGAGCCATTTATTTACTGCAGAAAGCTTTGTTATAAGGATATAATAATGAGCAATTAATCTGCTACGAACATCATTGGCGTGCGCAGCATAAAACACGGAGGGACAACTTTTCTGGGTCCCCTTATCCATTCATTTTTTTTTTTATTTCACTTGTAACATTTTACTGGTACCAAAATGTTCAGGCTATTTTTCCATTTTTAAAATTTATTTGACGGTTGTTCAAGGAATTGTAATTCACTTAGCCGGATTTTTCGGGGAAGTTTCGTAAATTTTCCGCATTTTCAGCTGTTTTTTAATTTAAAATTTTTTTAGCCAATTTTAAATTTTTGTAGTCGTTTTAAAGGGTTCCGTGGGTGGGGGTCAACGAGTTAATGCCTATAAGACAAGTGCTGACTTTTACAATTCAGTAAAACGCCTAAGTCTTTCAAATTTATGTCCCTAGGCAATAAGAATTTCTCATAGATACGGTAGCACTATACAAGCAGACTAATGTGCCCATGCAGAGACGCTCAAACGTCATTTTCTCATAAATAGCTCAAACTTTTTTCTTCAAATGTTTCATGCAGACAGTGCTAATTGCACTCTCTAATACGACGTAAAGTTCAATTTGGGATATTATGTTTTTTCAAAAATTACACAAATGTAAATTTTTTGAAAGATCTCTCACATCTTTAATATGCACATTACCAGCAATTTGTAAGTTAAAGTGCTTCAAATGACTTTGAATGAAGTTTTTCAAAAACTCAAAAACTTTGTAAAAAGAGCTTCAAATTTCCCATTTACAGCAGCCCTTAAACACCATTTTCTTAAAAATGGCTCCAAATTTTTCAAAAAAATTGCCATTTAAGACGAGGTTTTACTGTTCTTTAATATTCTTAAAATAATATTTCCATTCTATTAGGAAACCAAAAAATTAAGAAAATATCAGAAAAATTTACTTTGAGTAGTGATAGATGGCAGCTGGCAACAGTATGTGACTAGTCCGAATAGCTAACCAAGACCAAAGGAAATAGAAAACTAATACAGGAAAGTCTGTGCCATTCTGTAGCACCACTAGTTTGAGAGGGTGACTCATTTAAGAACACGAGATAGTAGTCAGCAGCCACTAGATAGTATATCAATGAAATTAGGTAGACCTGACAATAACTACTATAAATAATTTGTTGTTTCAGCATTACAAAAACAAAACTTCCATTATTATATTTTTTCAAAAATCATTTATTTTAAAATGTAGGAAACAGAACATGATTTTGATGTTGCAGGTTGACTACATTTAATAGTTATTTTGTTAATAGAAGGGATTCTTGGAAAAACAGCATTAGACGAAAATTGAGAAAATGGAGTTAATGATGCCACTTTGTAGTGTGAACTTTTATGCATCAGAAGATAATATCTCAACCTACATTGTATTAGTCCCAAAGAAAACAAATGAAGAAAAATAGGTGAGCTACAAAGACGAGTTTGGAAGGTGGATATTTTTTTTTCAAATTTCCCACAAATTGGGTTTTTGGACTGGTGTTTTTCCAAGCAGTCCTTCAATTTTGAAGGTACCTATTAATATATTCCTATTCCTTATTAGAATAACTTATAACATAATAGAGATCATACACATTCTGGAGATAACTTGGTGAATGAACAATATCCTAATTTCAAATCTTCAAAGATGTTTAATATAAGGTGTAGGGCAAAAAAAAAGGACTTCAGTCAGTTGAACACACTATATTTTGGCACAAATGTATCACTTTTCAGTTGATAAATACTTCCAATATAAACATAACAAACACTGACATCTTCATGCAAAATCAGTAGTTACAAATATACAAATAATAATAAATGGCCATTTGTTAATAATATTTTTTTGTAGTTTTCTACAGAAAATATTAATTTACTTCGAACGTCATGACAGTCCACACCGATTCTTTAGCTTTGAAACAGTTCATACAATATTTCAATTTGCCAAAGAACTGAAACAAATTCTTTAGGATCATAAGATTGTAACTTTAAAATAGTGAAACATGTTACTACATTTAACAATTTGCCTTATGAAATGGATGTTACAATTAATTTTCAATACATATGTCAATGACACAGATACAGATCTGTATTCTTCTGCACCAACATTTCACTGGAGTGCAAAGTAAATCATTCAATCTCTTCACTAAAATAATTAAATTCAAGTAGCCTTCAAGAAAAATGTTCAGATATTATGTTTTATTTTCCCAGTAAAGAAGAAATTTGAGAACCACAATGTCACTTTCTTTAACTGAATATCGTAGGATCAATTAATAAAGTTTATTATGGAATCATACAAGATATTTTCAACAAAAATTCTGATTAAAAAAAAAAAAAAAAAAAAAAAAAAAAAAAAAAAAAAAAAAAAGTAAAAAGTAAAAAGTAAAAAGTAAAAAAAAAGTAAAAAAAAATGTTGAAATAAATAAAATCTTAAGAAAATATTTGAATGTTATTAAGAATTTGGAAGAGGTTCTTATAATCCTACAACAACATTTAATTGATTATTAATTTCATTTACTTTCCTGATTTCAGTATAAATGACTCACATGAGCAACTCCTGATATTGGAACAGTAACTGTGAGCAGATTGTATACTTACAACATAGACCTACAGCAACTGATATCTAAATATTATTTCATAATTTACAGGTTATTTAACTGCAAGGTTTGTATTAAAAGATTCTCCAGTTCAAATTAATTTTAAAAAATCTTATTTCACGAAGAAAATTGAATAAAAAAACAAGTCAAGCTCTGAGGAATTATCCAAGGAAAGAAATTTACAGTAATGTTTAATAATTTTAGTTGAGTAATAAATCTCTTAAAGAGTGGTACATCCATAGAAAAATGTAGAGACATTTCTGCATATGCAGGAGGTTCTTCCCCTTTAGGGATCAAATGAGTTTGTATCAATCAATGATTTCATCTATGATGTACCTATGTTTGTTTCATGTACTAAATGAAGATGCTTTTATAAGTTTAATCAAAAGTACTTTTGCTTTAATAAATTCCTTACTACAAAATACAAACAAAAACGAGACTGTTTTAAAAAACAATGCAACATAATTATCTTCAATATGCTCAATTTTGACAGTTCTAAACAAACTCAGTAATCATATGAAATAGAAATGATCGCAAGACCATTGTAATTAAAAATTTGAATACTTATTTCATCAAGATGTAAATTGTAAACATCATAAACAAGTAACATTAACAACTAATGTGGTGTTAAGGTGTATTTTCAAAGACTTTTACTTCAGATACATAAAATATTCATTCATACCTTTTGTACTATGATATTTCCCATTAGTTACAAAAATAATGAAGACTAATTTTGATGATCTTTGGCAAAATGTATTCTAGAGGATGATTTATTTAAAAGAATGATTAATATATTAATTATATTATAATTATATATAAGATTAAAAAAAAATTATTTGAACGATAATTACTTCTAGATCCAACACAAATTTGTCATCTTGAGGGACCTAAGAATAAGAGTAGGCTTTCAATCTGATAGCTTTCAAAAATTCCTGAGTGAAATGTTTCTAGAATTAAGAAATGCAGAATGTTAGGCAGTGCAGAAAACTTACAGATCATGCAGGATGTTTATTGTAACACAAATTACAACCTACAGGTCATTGGTCCCACCAACACTTTTCCAAATAAGACTTGGTAATTTTTTAATCAGCTGGACAAGATTACATTTTTCTCTGGTCTGTAATGAATATTAAGAATTTCTACTTTTTCATCATTTTCAATAAAAATAACCTGCAGAACCGTTTTTTCCTTCCTTAAACACACCTTCCCCTTTTTCAATCACATTTGTGCCCTTTTTTCTATTTCATTACAATGCCAATGTAACCAACCATCTTATTCCCTCATAAAACTCAGTCAAGTGCTTGCTTGGGATAACAATGACTTCCAGAGGTAAACAACTCAAAACTAAGATACTAATACAGTTTAGTATCCTCCTACTGTCCAGGATACATTAAAACTTGAAACAATTTTATTGCCAATTTTGCTTAAGATTTTAACTGTTATAATTGTTTGTTTTACATACTTCCATAGTTGTTTAAAAAATTTATTTTTCTGAACACAGAATTTCCATCTCTCACTCTTATTTTGTGTAAATATTCTCAATACATTAGTCAAAATTTCAACAATAAAAGACAGTTCATAAAAGTAAGCTCTTGTAAAATGCAAGAAAACTGTTGGAATTTTCTGCTTTTCCTAAAGGCCATTCACAAAAAAGATTTGGATTCTGCAGGGTGGCTACTCTTCCTGGGACAAATTCCCTTAGCATTTCCTCTTTCTTTCAGAATATTATTTTTATTTTTCTCTCACAAATGTTGTAGAGTATTTAGAGAAAATATTAAATAAAAGATGAACTTGGGTCAATATTAAAATCAATTGAGCTTCTTTCTCTGTGGCATCTCAAATTTTCTTGCACCAACACGCAGATAGGACTGGGGGGGAGGGAGAGGGGGAAGGAAAAGAGAAGAGAGAAGAAGAGAGGAGAAAGAGAGAAGGGAGAGAGATATGACCCTTTCTCCTGAACAATTTCCCTTTGACGCTCTCTCTCTCTCTCTCCAACTGTCACCCTTTTAACAATTTTCCCCAACCCTACAATAGTCCCCAAATGGCACTTTCCCTTCCACCATTCATTTTCAAAATGATTAAATGAATGTAAAAAAACAAACAATCCACAAGACAACCAAAGGTAAAGGATGGCAACCCATAACAATACCAGAAGCAATGGCAACATGATGGAGATGATACGGTGGCAATCACATTTGCTTGACTTCCCTAATCCTCTCCTTCCTTCATTCCTCCATTCCTTTCTCTCTCCTCTCTATGAATGTTCTTGCTGGTTCCTCTCTCACTATACTTAGTACATAATTAATACATAATAGTTGTACTTGTGTTAATAATTTTACTTCCCATGGCCCCTCCCTCCCAGATTAAGTTAAATCAAATTGCCCAGTACTCTGTTCAGACTCATCAAAATACAAAACACTTAGTTCCTTTCATTATCTATTTGTTACCTCTACAAATTCTCTATGAGAAAGATAAATTGAACTTTATCTGATAAACAAATAAAAATTGTGCCAAAAATAACATATTGCCATAAATTATATGCGAGGAAAAATATCTCTATTACACAAATATTCCCTCAACTTCAATCCAGTCTCCTAAAACTTCTGTGATTTCTACTTGATATTACCATATTAATTAAATTCACTGACTTTTCAGTTTTCCAGAATGTGGCCGCCTTATCTTATACGATCACAAGACAAGAAAATATAATTCATGTGCCATGAATTAACAAACCCCATTTTGAAATAAAAGGATGTCCACAAACCTGAGCCAGAATATGGCTTCTGGTATGTCAAGAATTAATCAAATTCATTCTTCCTTAGATTACCTCATTAAACACCTATAAAATGATACAAATGTTATCCTATTGAAAATATTATGTATGTTATAGGTTAAAAATATTAGATGTTTAGTCCAGCAGTTAAAACCAACATTTTTCTTTCTTTCTTCTTTTCCATTAATATTTTTTTTCTAAGTTGTTGATTTTAATTTTGTTCAAATTGTGTATATAGCCAGCATTTTCAGCTTCCCTTCAATGCACCTAGTTTATGTCATAGGGAGTGTCTAATTCAGGCCAAATGATGCTTTTTGCTCTCCATTGTTTCATAAGTCTTCACAGAACATTAAGAAAAAGTCTATTATAACTGTAAACGATCATTTATAATTTCAAGATTGTTGTTTTCAAGTCACATTAAACCCATCAATTCAAAAATAAATGTTTATTTTACACTCAAAAATGGTACTAAACAATTTAAAATACATTTTGGATTCATTCAGCTTAGATCAAAGAAAATGCATGTAACAATATACAATGTGCAAACACACCCACAGATAGTAATTGCAAGAATCATAACTTATAGGATCAATGAGAGAACTTTAAAAATATAGTGGAAAGAGAAAAGCTTGGTGGTGTCTTTCTTCAGTGATCTACAAGTGTCGCTGTTTCTGTTAGTTTCACAAATTTGAACTCAGTATTAGAGATCAAGAAGTATTTAAGAAAATACTTTCAATTGATGAACAATAAACATAATACACTATAAAATTTCATTTTTACATTTTACTATATACATAATTCATAGTAGCATCAGAATACAGTCTTCTCAGTTTGGGAAAATAATCACAGTGCAGGATAAAAATTTACTTTAAAATAACATTAATAATACCTTGTTAATACAAATTATTGCAAAGCAATAAAATATGTTTACCTACTCCATTAGTTTGTAATTTGAAACTTATTTTCTTAATTTCACATTCAAATTTTTTAAAATTCAAATTATATTAAAATTCACATTACCCTATTTCCATTTGTTTAACCAGTACCTAATCAACCATTGACAACAATCATTGTTGATTACATAAAAAACACATTTTTGTCTTTGCTTATTTGCCCATCTCTTATCCAATGGGCTCAGTTTCCCTAAACAGCCAGTCATAGGCATCCAAGTGACGTTGTTTCTTCAGAAGAGGTCCAACTTTTTCACGGCACAAACTATGATATTCATTTAAATAAGAAATCTGTAAAAAAAAAAAAAAAGAACAAAAGAATAGTGATCAGAGTAAGTGTGTTTACAATTATTCCTTCAATAAGTCAATATAACATTCAACTGATCATTCCAGATTATTACACATTGTTCTTAACATTACAACACAAAAGTTTCAACATGTTCTTAATATGATAATAAAATAGGGTCACTGGTTTGGCAAAAAAAAAAAAAAAAAAAAAAATTGTCAATAAGTGATAAAGATTAAATCAAATATTTACCCTAGCAATATGAGAGTATAAAAAGTAACTTCTATTCCTACAAAGGGACTCGACAACTCCACTTATATAATTTGTACAGAGAAAGAAATTTTTGAGTGTTCTTATCAGGAGATAATATTTACACTACTTAGAAATACAAATTCCTTCAAGGAATCAATTTTTAATCTCAATCTGATATGCTCAATGAATAAACTGAAAAATTGTCGCACTCTTACTGCCAGTTCTGTTCAGAGGGGTTTACGAATGTTGAAAAAGAATGAATGTTGACAACGCTGACAATGCAAACTAACAAAATTTTCCTGTACAGACGAAAGAGGAAAAATAATACAACCACAAAAAGCACTAGGGAAAATTATTTCTTCTATGAAGGGAGGGTTTATCAAATCTGTGCTAGAAAAATTCAGATATAAAATAACTGATACATATATCTTCTGCCAGAGTTACAGAAACAAAGAGAAAAACTACTTCAACAATTACATTAATTTTTAACAATGTAGATTACATGAATCAAGTGATCCGAAAGCAATATCAAGATGATGGGCTCCTTGAGCACGTTTTCATTTTTGCTAAGAATAATGACCTGACAAAGTAAGTAAGAAACTGTAATTTCATTTTATTACACAAAACTCATGCATTTAATGTCTTCAGTTCACAGTCATGTCACAAAGAAACCTATAAGTAGGAGACTAAATTACAATGAAAATATAAGATAACATCTTATATTTTCATGAACATGCATCAGATTTTTCATGAACATGCATTTATTTGTTTATACACTGCTCTGTTCACCAAAAACCAACACAACCTTATCCTACCCCTCTTGATTGTAGCTTGGTTCATCTTCACTCATACCACACCCTGCACAGACTAATGTTCACAATGATCATTGCTGCTTTAGGAAGCTTTAAATATTAGGATTATTATTGCATTTTCCAGGAATAAACAGTATTTCACCCATTCAGGGAACAAATAAAAAAAATGTATCCCAAATTTTGTTTTTAACTTCAGTAGTTTTGGCTCTATATTGTAATGTCAGTCAGTTGGTCAGTCAGTCTGCTGGACAGTCGGTCAGCTGGTAAGTTGGTCAGTCAGTCTACCAGTCGGTCTGCCGGTCCGCCAGACGGTCGGTCGGTCGGTCCGCCGGTCGGTCGGTCCGCCGGTCGGTCCGGCCGTCGGTCGGTCGGCCGGTCGGTCCGCCAGTCGGTCGGTCGGTCGGTCCGCCAGTAGGTCGGTCGGTCGGTCGGTCGGTCGGTCGGTCAGTCCGCCAGTCGGTAGGTCGGTCGGTCCGCCAGTCGGTCGGTCGGTCAGTCCGCCAGTCGGTCGGTCGGACGGTCAGTCCGCCGGTCGGTCGGTCGGTCGGTCAGTCCGCCAGTCGGTCGGTCCGCCAGTCGGTCGGTCAGTCCGCCAGTTGGTCGGTCCGCCAGTCGGTCGGTCAGTCCGCCAGTTGGTCGGTCGGTCAGTCGGTCGGTCAGTCAGTCAGTCCACCAGTCGGTCGGTCGGTCAGTCGGTCGGTCAGTCCGCCAGTCGGTCGGTCAGTCCGCCAGTCGGTCAGTCCGCCAGTCGGTCGGTCGGTCAGTCCGCCAGTCGATCGGTCCGTCAGTCCGCCAGTCGATCGGTCCGTCAGTCCGCCAGTCGATCGGTCCGTCAGTCCGCCAGTTGGTCGGTCCGCCAGTTGGTCGGTCCGCCAGTCGGTCGGTCCGTCAGTCCGCCAGTCGGTCGGTCCGTCAGTCCGCCAGTCGGTCGGTCCGTCAGTCCGCCAGTCGGTCGGTCAGTCAGTCCGCCAGTCGGTCGGTCAGTCAGTCCGCCAGTCGGTCGGTCAGTCAGTCCGCCAGTCGGTCGGTCAGTCAGTCCGCCAGTCGGTCGGTCAGTCAGTCCGCCAGTCGGTCGGTCAGTCAGTCCGCCAGTCGGTCGGTCAGTCAGTCCGCCAGTCGCTCGGTCAGTCAGTCCGCCAGTCGGTCGGTCGGTCAGTCAGTCCGCCAGTCGGTCGGTCGGTCAGTCAGTCCGCCAGTCGGTCGGTCGGTCAGTCAGTCCGCCAGTCGGTCGGTCGGTCAGTCAGTCCGCCAGTCGGTCGGTCGGTCAGTCAGTCCGCCGGTCGGTCGGTCAGTCAGTCCGCCAGTCGGTCGGTCGGTCAGTCGGTCCATCAGTCGGTCAGTCAGTCTACTGGTCAGTCCATCAGTCGGTTAGTCAGTCTACTGGTCAGTCCATCAGTCGGTCAGTCAGTCTACTGGTCAGTACATCAGTCGGTCAGTCAGTCTACTGGTCAGTCCATCAGTCGGTCAGTCAGTCTGCTGGTCAGTTGGTCAGTCCATCAGTCGGTCAGTCAGTCTACTGGTCAGTCCATCAGTCGGTCAGTCAGTCTACTGGTCAGTCCATCAGTCGGTCAGTCAGTCTGCTGGACAGTCGGTCTGCTGGTCAGTTGGTCAGTCAGTCTACCAGTCGGTCTGCCGGTCCGCCAGACGGTCGGTCGGTCGGTCCGCCGGTCGGTCCGGCCGTCGGTCGGTCGGCCGGTCGGTCCGCCAGTCGGTCGGTCGGTCGGTCCGCCAGTAGGTCGGTCGGTCGGTCGGTCAGTCCGCCAGTCGGTAGGTCGGTCGATCCGCCAGTCGGTCGGTCGGACGGTCAGTCCGCCAGTCGGTCGGTCGGTCAGTCCGCCAGTCGGTCGGTCGGTCAGTCCGCCAGTCGGTCGGTCGGTGAGTCCGCCAGTCGGTCGGTCCGCCAGTCGGTCGGTCAGTCCGCCAGTCGGTCGGTCGGTCAGTCGGTCGGTCAGTCGGTCGGTCTGTCGGTCGGTCGGTCAGTCAGTCCGCCAGTCGGTCGGTCGGTCAGTCCGCCAGTCGGTCGGTCAGTCCGCCAGTCGGTCGGTCGGTCGGTCGGTCAGTCCGCCGGTCGGTCAGTCCGCCAGTCGGCCGGTCGGTCCGCCAGTCGGTCGGTCGGTCCGCCAGTCGGTCGGTCGGTCGGTCCGCCAGTCGGTCGGTCGGTCGGTCCGCCAGTCGGTCGGTCGGTCGGTCCGCCAGTCGGTCGGTCGGTCGGTCGGTCGGTCCGCCAGTCGGTCGGTCGGTCCGCCAGTCGGTAGGTCGTTCGGTCCGCCAGTCGGTCGGTCGGTCAGTCCGCCAGTCGGTCGGTCCGCCGGTCGGTCAGTCCGCCAGTTGGTCGGTCGGTCAGTCGGTCGGTCAGTCGGTCGGTCAGTCGGTCAGTCAGTGGGTCGATCGGTCAGTCGGTCGGTCAGTCCGCCAGTCGGTCGGTCGGTCAGTCCGCCAGTCGGTCGGTCGGTCAGTCCGCCAGTCGGTCGGTCGGTCAGTCCGCCAGTCGGTCGGTCGGTCAGTCCGCCGGTCGGTCGGTCAGTCCGCCAGTCGGTCGGTCGGTCAGTCCGCCAGTCGGTCGGTCGGTCAGTCCGCCAGTCGGTCGGTCGGTCAGTCCGCCAGTCGGTCGGTCGGTCAGTCCGCCAGTCGGTCGGTCGGTCAGTCCGCCAGTCGGTCGGTCGGTCAGTCCGCCAGTCGGTCGGTCAGTCCGCCAGTCGGTCGGTCGGTCGGTCAGTCCGCCAGTCGGTCCGCCAGTCGGTCGGTCGGTCCGCCAGTCGGTCGGTCGGTCAGTCCGCCAGTCGGTCTGTCAGTCAGTCCGCCATTCGGTCTGTCGGTCAGTCCGCCAGTCGGTCGGTCAGTCCGCCAGTCGGTCGGTCGGTCAGTCAGTCCGCCAGTCGGTCGGTCGGTCAGTCCGCCAGTCGGTCGGTCGGTCAGTCCGCCAGTCGGTCGGTCGGTCAGTCCGCCAGTCGGTCGGTCAGTCCGCCAGTCGATCGGTCCGTTAGTCGGTCGGTCCGCCAGTCGGTCGGTCCGTCAGTCCGCCAGTCGGTCGGTCAGTCAGTCCGCCAGTCGGTCGGTCGGTCAGTCAGTCCGCCAGTCGGTCGGTCGGTCAGTCAGTCCGCCAGTCGGTCGGTCGGTCAGTCAGTCCGCCAGTCGGTCGGTCGGTCAGTCAGTCCGCCAGTCGGTCGGTCGGTCAGTCAGTCCGCCAGTCGGTCGGTCGGTCAGTCGGTCGGTCAGTCAGTCCGCCAGTCGATCGGCCGGTCAGTCAGTCCGCCAGTCGGTCGGTCGGTCAGTCAGTCCGCCAGTCGGTCGGTCGGTCAGTCAGTCGGTCGGTCAGTCAGTCCGCCAGTCGGTCGGTCGGTCAGTCAGTCCGCCAGTCGGTCGGTCGGTCAGTCAGTCCGCCAGTCGGTCGGTCGGTCAGTCAGTCCGCCAGTCGGTCGGTCGGTCGGTCAGTCCGCCAGTCGGTCGGTCAGTCAGTCAGTCCGCCAGTCGGTCGGTCAGTCAGTCAGTCCGCCAGTCGGTCGGTCAGTCAGTCAGTCCGCCAGTCGGTCGGTCAGTCCGCCAGTCGGTCGGTCGGTCAGTCAGTCCGCCAGTCGGTCGGTCGGTCAGTCAGTCCGCCAGTCGGTCGGTCGGTCAGTCAGTCCGCCAGTCGGTCGGTCGGTCAGTCAGTCCGCCAGTCGGTCGGTCGGTCAGTCCGCCAGTCGGTCGGTCGGTCAGTCCGCCAGTCGGTCGGTCGGTCAGTCAGTCCGCCAGTCGGTCGGTCGGTCGGTCAGTCAGTCAGTCCGCCAGTCGGTCGGTCGGTCCGCCAGTCGGTCGGTCGGTCCGCCAGTCGGTCGGTCGGTCAGTCAGTCCGCCAGTCGGTCGGTCGGTCAGTCAGTCCGCCAGTCGGTCGGTCGGTCAGTCAGTCCGCCAGTCGGTCGGTCGGTCAGTCAGTCCGCCAGTCGGTCGGTCGGTCAGTCAGTCCGCCAGTCGGTCGGTCGGTCAGTCAGTCCGCCAGTCGGTCGGTCGGTCAGTCAGTCCGCCAGTCGGTCGGTCGGTCAGTCAGTCCGCCAGTCGGTCGGTCGGTCAGTCAGTCCGCCAGTCGGTCGGTCGGTCAGTCAGTCCGCCAGTCGGTCGGTCGGTCCGCCAGTCGGTCGGTCGGTCAGTCAGTCCGCCAGTCGGTCGGTCGGTCAGTCAGTCCGCCAGTCGGTCGGTCAGTCAGTCCGCCAGTCGGTCGGTCGGTCAGTCAGTCCGCCAGTCGGTCGGTCGGTCAGTCAGTCCGCCAGTCGGTCGGTCGGTCAGTCAGTCCGCCAGTCGGTCCGTCGGTCAGTCAGTCCGCCAGTCGGTCGGTCGGTCAGTCAGTCCGCCAGTCGGTCGGTCGGTCAGTCAGTCCGCCAGTCGGTCGGTCGGTCGGTCAGTCAGTCCGCCAGTCGGTCGGTCGGTCAGTCAGTCCGCCAGTCGGTCGGTCGGTCAGTCAGTCCGCCAGTCGGTCGGTCAGTCAGTCCGCCAGTCGGTCGGTCAGTCAGTCCGCCAGTCGGTCGGTCAGTCAGTCCGCCAGTCGGTCGGTCAGTCAGTCCGCCAGTCGGTCGGTCAGTCAGTCCGCCAGTCGGTCGGTCAGTCAGTCCGCCAGTCGGTCGGTCAGTCAGTCCGCCAGTCGGTCGGTCAGTCAGTCCGCCAGTCGGTCGGTCAGTCAGTCCGCCAGTCGGTCGGTCAGTCAGTCCGCCAGTCGGTCGGTCAGTCAGTCCGCCAGTCGGTCGGTCAGTCAGTCCGCCAGTCGGTCGGTCAGTCAGTCCGCCAGTCGGTCGGTCAGTCAGTCCGCCAGTCGGTCGGTCAGTCAGTCCGCCAGTCGCTCGGTCAGTCCGCCAGTCGGTCGGTCAGTCAGTCCGGCAGTCGGTTGGCCAGTCTAGCAGTCGGTCAGTCCGCCAGACAGCCGGTCAGTTAGGTCTTGCATATATAGATAATCAGTCAATTTCCCAGTCAGATATTTATCATAATAACCTAATATGCATCCTGTGACACCCAGCAAAAATGCTGCCCAGATGAAGTCCAAGTTACATAATTTCTAGTAACTTTTTGTGGCGTAACATTTTCAGGGCACTGGTGTTCCTAATTTTTCTGGTCTTCTCAAAATTGTCTGTTCAATATTTGACAGGAATCATTGTAGTATTTCAAAGGTTTTTGTGGAAGTAGAAAAAACAAATATTTCTGTATCGGAGATTTGTAATTCTTTTCTCCGTCAAAATAAGTGGTACTTTTTCCTTTAGCAATACTTAAATTTTTCTATACCTACTATTTGAGGATGTAAAAATGAATGAGAGCATGTGTGTGTTTTTCTCTTGTTGTTGTTGTTGTTCAAATAGAGCTACCTACACCTATAAAGGAATACAAGACCTATTTTCAAAAAACGCTCAGAAGTTTCCAAAATTGCAAAAATAACACTTTTTTTCCTTCTACAACTAAATTATTGAAGATAAAAAGGTTTCTTCATTAAATCTATTCTTCAAAATACGTTCTGACAATAATAAGTACAATTTTTGAAAAATATGTGTAGTTTGTGAATAATTGGGTGTGAAAGCGTGCCAATTTAAAACAAACACTATTTTTCTTAAAAAAACAAACAAACAAATAAAATTCAGCAGTATGTTTTTCTATTAAATTACTTGCACAATTTTCAACAAAGTTCACTTAATAATACGATGCAAGTCTGATTTTCATTCAAACATATGGGTCATTCCACGTAAAACCGGACAGAAAAAAACCTGAAGTGTTTCAAATTCTCTAATATTCTTTTTACGCTATCTATTATGAAAAGTAAGAGACATGTATTTTTTTGTTTAGCCGAGAATACATTTTTTTTTGTTACAATTATTGAAATATATTTATTTTTCTCCAATGTTGAGATGTTTAATAATTTTACTTGATTTCAAATTAAAGCTAAAGAAGCAATCTTTCAACAAGTGTTTATAAATATTTTATATTGTGTTTTTTAAATTGTTTATAGTTTTTTAAGATGATCCCCATGATTTGTTGTTCTAAACTCGATAGCAATAAATTCTTTAGACTTTCATCTACAGCTCTGCAAATTTTCAAAATGGCGTCTGCTTTATAACTCGTTTAAAAAAATAATATTCAACGGAGTGCAGAGTATTTTCTCAACTGCCACTGCCATACCGCTTTGTCAATGCTCCCTCTGTCTTCCTCCACGGACTTGTGGCCTTGCGCAACACTGCCCTCGCCCTTTCATCGATGTCAGCAGGTCGTTTACCACCCAAGGCAATGGCAGGAAGTCGACCAAGCAATACAAACATTGGGATCAGTTTACATCCAAGAGTGTGTGACACAATGCAAATAATATCCTCATTTGTGACGTGTGTGTGAGTGCCCATGCGCTTCTTTCTTTCTAGGAGAGTGACAAAAAATAATGGAAGATGGTAGGTACAATGAAGGAATACTTTGATTTATGTTTCAATCCTTTCAATCTAGAAAAATATGGTAGAACTGAATGTAAAAATTTAAGACATGTAATACGAAGTATCCTTCAAAAGTTGGGCAACACAATACTTACAAATTACGCCGAACTTGAAAATTTGTAGCATATACAGATGGAGAACTTCAAAATGGTTTATAAAATGAAAGTCAAATTTCTAAAGGTACCATTGAAACATTTTCCAGCAAACCTGCTACAAGTCAACAGAGTAGAAATTCAGAAGAAGACAATAATTTGTAATTGAACATTGAAATCAGAGATAATGGTGATCCATCTCCTAGTGAAGCAGAAGCTGCGCCAGCCAAGAATGTAAAATTATCTCATCTGAAAGAAAGTTTAACAATATTGATGTTAGGTGAAACACCTATTGGGAAAAAACGAAACCGAGTCAAAAAGCATATCCTCGTCGAAAAGTGGAAAAAATAAGACGAACCTTAGAGAAAGGAATATTTGATATAGAAGAGGTAGAAGAAGAACAAGAAAATGAATACATCATAGAAGAATTGAAAAAAGATACGAAACTACTGCTGATAAAAAATAAAATTTTAACGATTTTCAAAGATTGGTCTTTTCCTAAAGTTAAAAAACATTTCGATGCAACAACTCACGTGATAACTGTTGCAAAACAACAAGCAACAAAGGAATATTGTCAACTTCACATGTGAAATCCAGAAGAGCTATCGTCGCTTCTGTACACCATGTGTCGTGGCTTTTTATTGTTCAGATGACGTTAACCGTATCATGAATAAATAAAGGAAAAAAATAATTTTATTTCAGTGAGAGAGAATGGGGGATAGATTCACAAACAAAAGAGGATTATACTGAGAAACTTGAAAGAAATCTACCGACATTTTTAAGAAAAGTCTCAGCATCTAAAGATCAGATTTTCAAAATTCGCTGAATTAAGACAAACACTGCATTTTACCAGGAGCTAACGGTACACATACAGTATGTGTTTGTGTATATCACGAAAACATACGAGTAAAGTTAATGTCTCGGTCGGAGGAGGTCACGCAAAGTTAACAGATGATGTTAATGCATTGAAGGATTGTCGGTACTACCTAACAAAAATTATTTTTGACGCTCCATGAGCTGACTGTTACTTTAAAAAGTGTGACAAATGTCCTGGACTAGAACGTCTTAAAATGTTGCAGGAAAAGTTTGAAGAGAGGATGATTGACAGAGTGACGTATCGGCAATGGATTCATGTTGAACGATTCAAGTACATCATGATCTGATTTCGCCTCCCAAGAAGCTCTATGACTGGGCACAAAAACATACAAAAAATAGTGTTTTTCTTCTTCACCAATGAAGATCATGAAGAAGAAAGAATTCACTTAAAAGTCGTAGAAATGCAGCAAAATGGCTACGTGGTACATGTTCGTTACATTCCTTTGTTCCTATTTGTGAAGATCAAGAAATAATTAAAACATGTTCCTTGAAAGAAAGTGCACATATTATCCAAATTACAACTTAATATTTTATATGTTTTGGAATATTAACAAGAAATTTAAAACTCATTCGTAAGTGAACATTTCCACTTATCTTCCTGTTGTGAAGCTAGTTCCCCCCTGCGTTTCATTCGATAGCGGCACATACAATGACAGGCGCATGAGGTTCTCGCGGCGCTGTGAACGAGTTAAGATTTAAAAAATTCTCGAAAAAATTATTTTAACAGAAGCCATTTTGAAACTTCGCAGTCCTTTAGAAAAAAGTATAAACTTTCTTTTCATTTTTTTCAGAATTTTAATTCGTGGTAAAATTAATAATTTTATAAATAAAAATATATAAACAAACTGTTCATACTTTAAAATTAACATTAACATTAAAAAACAACATTTTAAAAACAATAAGATAAATTTCATGAAAGGTACAGATATAAGCTTTGATTTAAGATGAATTCAAAACAGAGATTTTAAAATGATTTTGAGATACAAAATATTATACATGTCAGTGCGTATGAAGTTACAGAAAATTAAAAAAAATAAAATGGCCAAAATATAAGTATTTGAGCAAAACTAAAAAATACGTGTTGTATAGTTTGTTTTCATGAACCTGTAAAAAAATAATCAGAAAGATATGAGACATCGAGGTCAATTTTCCTACAAATTTGTCCGATTTTGCGTGGAATGACCCATATGGAATTTAAAAACGGCAAAAGTTGAAATTTTGTTAAAAATTTCCTAGATTTTGAATATTGGAGCTGGAGATTTTTTTCTAAAAGAAATCTCTTTCTCAATATTAGATCTTTAAACTATTTTATGTAAACTTTGAAAATATTAATAGTTTCTGCATAATTTTGAGGTAAAATGTGACAATGTATTACAATCACTGCAACATTATTAGAATTCACTACAGGATTGAAATGCAAAGCTGACATTGCATGATTCTGTCACATCAGGGAATGGCTCTTGCTTCATGAACTTTAGTGCTCAAATCAATTCCTTGCCTTGACAAAGAGTTGTTTTTTTTCTTCAAATTTTTCATAAAAATAGAACCAATACATTGAATTCAATACAAAAACACAATTTCCATTTAAACTTTTCAATTTTCAAAAGAGTTAATGAAAAGTGGCAAAAAGTACAAACATTTCTCGCAGGTATGGGTTTGTTGTGTGTTCTGGTTTGGACGTGGTTGTCAAGAATCCTATTGTAAAAAACGTTCTCCTTCAAGTCTGGGTATGCATTCGCTATGCCACTGTCTTGGAAAAATTTGATTTACTTGTTCGAGATAATGCTGAACTAATAATTCCAGACAATAATTCACAATTACAGGGGCAGAACATGCAGCAAAGACGCCCTTAATACTTGAGGGTGTGGAGGGTTGCGTAAAGCTTCTGTTCAGGAGTACTTGAGTCAGCATAAACACAAAATCATCAAAGCATGTTTATGTGCAACAGACATACACACATGCCTATATTCCATGTGCAAGTGCAAGAAATAAGTATCATCACAATTGGATGAACAGTATGGCAGCACATAAAATACAAACAGAAACAGTGATTTTTATATAATACATAACCGTTACCAATATGAGAAAGTATATGCTGTTGTAGCACTACTTGTTATATATTACAAATGCAAGTGAATTTTGTGAAATAAAAATCAAAATTTATATAAAATAGATAGGAAATTTCATGCATCAAATTACATGTCACAGGGCAACAGAGGTCTAACAATGGCAAGATCAAGGGCTGTCAAATTGTATGCAATTTGAATGGTCTTGCTGTCTTATATTAAGATACAATAAAAATATCTCTGGAAGCAGCATTTTCAGGCATCTTTAGATGCAAAAAATTATAATAAAATCTGAAAGAACTCACCTCTTTTTCTGTAAGTAAACTTGGTTCCAACATCTTTGTTTGGATTGGTACCAGAGTTATAGTTTCAAATGTAAGGAATCCTCGATCTTTAAAATTGTGTGGTGTTGCTGCACGAATGACTCGAACTATGTTCTCCAAACGGATACCAAACTTCCCATCTTCATAATAGCCAGGTTCTACAAGGAAAGTTTAAATGGATTGTAAAATTAAGAAACAAAATCATGATCCATGATTAATATACCTTTATTTCATTGTATTTGTTTTATGTTAGCAAAGTGCCAGGTTGAAGTTAATGCTGCAGTGTGTATGATGCCATTAAAAGAGTCATGACAATACAAACATTCATTGTGATAACCCTCATGACCCTTTCGCTGCTTAAGATTTTTACTTATTTCCGAATACAGTAAAACTTGCTCAATGTGGTATAAGTATAATGCAGAAATCTGTCTAATGTGCACAGAAACCAAGGTCCTGGCTAACTTGTAAGTAAATTCTTCAGTATTTCGTTCCAACATGGAAACAGACACAAATAATTATTTATTTATACAAACGACAACAGAAAAACTGATGTAGCCTCAATCAAATTGGAATTAATTTACAGTGAAGTAAATGTTAATGATTTATAAACTAAAATCACATAGGCAAGAATAAAGACGTTTAAATTTGGAGACACTGCTAACCGAGGCAAGTTCTTGGGGAAGGTTATTCTAGTAAATAATTAAGTGGTTCTCGAGGATGCTTTTTAGCTGATGTATTTGAATTTAGCCTTCATTAGATTCATGTTGTTTCCTCTAAGGTTGCGGGCAATGGCTTGTGTTAGAAGTGTAACAATTCCGGAGCATCATAAAGTCCATGTATTTTGTAGGTTTCAATGATACTGGCTCAGTCTCTTCTAAAAGATAAAGATGGTATGTCAAGTTCACGTAGTCATTCTTCTTAAGATAAATTTCTAAGAGTTTGTAGAAGTTTTGTGGCTCTACGTTGGACTCCCTCCAAAAGTGTCATATCGTTCTTGAAGTAATGATTCCCAATGCTAGAGCCATGTTCCAGTATTGGTAAAATAAATGTAGAGTATAATATTTTTAGAAAATACTTGCTGAGGTACTGAAAAGCCTTCCATTCCAAAAATTGTGTTTTGTTAGCATTATCTAATCGATATGAGCTTCCCATTTTAGGTTTTCCTTTATTACAATCCCAGATCTTTGACCCACAATGATGTCTGAACAATACATCATGCATCACACAACATGCATCATGGGTAATTTCTGGAACTTTCCTCGTTCACTTTCAGTCTCCTGGACAACAAAATGACATACTGAGTTTTGTTGAGAAGGACAGAGGAAACTCATTGTCACAGCTGAAAGGAAAAAATTTCATCTGTAGAAATTGAGGAGGTGAAGTGCAAAGATAGCTAAATCGTATGCGTCTTCCTCACAAACCGATAAAATTAAAATAATTGGAGCTAAAGAAAGGGACAAACTATCAATGGGAGAATTAGTTGAAGTTCAAATGGGCAAAATGCACATTTGTGAGACACTGAAGCACAAGGAGATGATAATGTGTTTGCAAGAAAATGGTGAAAAGATGAGAACGATGAAGAAAACTGGCAACGAAGAAGTAAATGAAATAGTATGGGTGTGATTTATGAATGCACGATCAAAAAGTATGCATAAGGCATCTGGATATTTCGGGACTGATGCTTCCAAGTCTAGCTCTAGCTGTGGTGAAAACTCTTGGAAACTGACAGCATTCTTCAAGTCGGTTATTAGATTTAAGATAAAACATTGTATTGTGTGGAATGAAATTTGTGGGGAATCTAATGAAGTGAATAAACGTGTTGTGAATGAATGGAAACCAAAATTGTGGAATATGAGTTTGGGTTTTGAACACAAAAATAATTTTAATACAGATGAAACAGGACTTTTCTTTCAAGTGTTACCATCAAAATCACTTGTTATAGGTGAAAAGTGTGCAGGTGGAAAACTTTCTAAAGACAAGACTGACAATTTTACTGTGCAACAATATGGCGGGAGATACGGAAAACCTTTAATGATGGGAAAACTGGCGAAGCCAAGACGTTTTAAAAATCTAAATATCAATAAACTGCATGGATGACCACATGACAATTGCAATAACGGAAGACCGGCTAAAAATGTTCAATGAGAAAATGAAGAAAGAAAATAGACCTGTGATATTATTTCTGGACATTGCCACATGCCAACCAAAGATGTCTCTTTTGAATGTGCAACTTGCTTGGTCTCTACCCAATTCAATTTACACTTATAAGTCACACTACATTCGTATGTTAAAGCAAGCTTTGTTTGCAAATATGAAAGATGTAGAGAGCATGTATGCCTTGGCAAGATGTTTTTCAATCTTGAATGTTGTAAATCGGATAGAACTACCAATAAAGCAAATCAAGAAAGAGACTGTTATGAAATGGTTTCAAAAATCGGGATTTTGGAAAGACGAAGACTCTGACATAATGAAGGAAGTCCATGAAAGCATTGTGGAATTAACGTCACCGTAGAACATTTGCAAGTGATAAAAATCTGGCAATTCAGTATGATTTTGAATTGGCTGCAGTTTTATTGACAATTCAGAATGCAGAGAAGCAAGAAAGTGAAGTGGAAAGAACAGAGAGAAGAAGAAGAAGAAGAAGAAGAGAAATTGAAGAGGAGAAGAAGAAGAAGAAGAAGAAGAAGGAAAGTGAAAGTGACATGACCACAAAAAGATTCTAACAAGCTACATTATTAGATAAGTGGAAACAGAAGTAAGAGGAGTTTTAACATTTACGTACTGTAGTAGGACTATTTTCAAATAGTGTTTGTAATACTATATATATATATATACACCATTTGCAATAAATCAACAATATAAATGTATCAAAATGATTTGTGAGTGAACTTTATTCTCCAAGGTGAGTAAATAGAGAATTTCTTTTAAATTGTACATAGTATTCTGTTGGATTCTAAGAGAATTTTTGTGTCATTTGTAGAAAGCAGAATCTTGTCTAATGAGGAAAAAAATTCTGCACCATTGAGGTTCCGCATAGAGCAAGTTTTACTATACTTTGAACAGGCAGTTACACTGGTAATATTTTGATACATATTTCATACATAATTTATATACATGAAAAGTTGGGCCACCACTGCTATTCTTTATCTCATTTGTAGCTTCTTGGTTTGAAGGCAGTACCCTACAGATTCTAAAAAGGTTGTTGTAAGATCCTACAAAGGCCATTGGCCATACCCCTTTTTTCACTTATTTTGCTTGAAGTGGGAGTCCTTACTCTGCCTGGTTTACCTGTTTAATTAGGGGGAAACCAACTTATGGTGACCAGCCACCCAGAGTCCTTAACAGCAAATAGACTAAGATACAGATTTGAGAACAGGAGACAACATTTTTTGTTCCATATGTATCAAAATCGAGTTTTGTCACATTGATTTCCTTAACATAATACTTCATAAAAATTGTCCATATGAAACTGACATTGTCCCTCTAGTTAAATTCCTGTGTTGTCATGTACCCCGTTCAAAACATTCTATAACTTTACCATTAGACAGAAACATCCCTTCTTGAAGTCCTGGGTCTTCTGGGCAAAGTCGCCATGAGATCATCATTGGCCCTTCATGAACATTTAGATAAGAGCCAATGCCATGACTTGTTCCATGTAAGTAGTCCAAACCAATATCCCAAAGAAATTTTCGAGCCAATGTGTCTAAACAATTGCCCTAAAAGCAAAATCCAATAATGAAAGATGCAAGATATGTGTTAATAATCTTACAGCAAATATAAGAATAAATAGTTTTGAAACACAATCTATCTTGTACCTTAATTTTTGTAGGGAATATACTGGTCCCTAAAAAGAATTGTCCTTTGAAAACTCTAGTAAAACACTCTTTCTCATGCTGTGATGGAGTACCGAAGTGAATGGTTCGTGTTACATCTGTTGTACCATCCCTGCATCAAAAATTACATTATGGTTAGATATTGTTTTTAATTGTCACTTTTTGAATTTATGAAAAGTAATAATCTACACAATGACCAGAAAAAAAAATTAATGTAATTTTCTTTTAACAGCTCAGTCAACTGCCATATTTGCATTTTAGAGCTCAGAGTCAACTGCCATATTTGCATTTAGAATGATCTTTTTTACTTACTTGTATTGTCCACCAGAGTCACACAGATACAGTTCTTCCGTTGTAAGAGCTCTATCTGTCTCGGCAGTAGGATGATAATGAATAATAGCTCCATTAGGACCAACAGATGATATTGTGCTGAAGCTCAGCCCCACAAAATCATCCTGCTCTCTGCAAAACCACCATGATCAAACTTTAATTATATTGGCACCCTAATTTAAAAAAATAAAAAAGTAAATAAATTTAAAAAAAGATGAGAACGCTATATTTCATAAATTATATACTTTTGAAAGAAAATGGAAATTAAATCCCAATAATTTTGTGAATACTAAAATAAAAATGAAAAATATTTTTAGATTCATTTGTTTTTAATTTGATATGAAGTCTGTTTCTATATACCTACATCTACTCATCACTTCATAATATTACTTATTTCACATTACAGATAATAAACCATGAATTATATTTTGGTTGAGTTGAAACAGAATATAGTAACGAGATGCCACTCTTAAAAAACATTAAGATAAAATTCAGAACTTACTTCCTGAATTCTTCCAACTTGCTTGCCCCTGATATTTCTGTTACAGTTCCTTTAGGGATCTCTTTCTCTAGCCAAGAAAAATAGCAACACAAAGCTGCAGCATCCTTTATGTGTGCATTGATCATACCTAGAACATCGGAACAATATATGTATCTAAAAAAGATTTCACTCCTTTCCAGTAGTTTCTAGGATCAAAAGTTGCTGTAACATTCATTACAAATGAGTAACTAACCTTCAATTTCTGTTGGATTTTTTATGCATTTCAGCAAGGCTATAGGTGTGACCTCACAAACACGTAGCTTCTCTGGTATTGTAGCTGCAATAGCATAACTAGCATCGGAACTTATCCATACTTTCCCTTCTTGTTCAGAAACCTGTAACAAGCAATAAATATCAAGCAGAAATCAATATCATTAAAAATTGTTAAAGTAGAATACATCTTTACAAGAAAGTATCAAATATTTCCTTTCAACAAATTTTGTTTAGAATTTATATGATACTTTGAAAAAACTGATAACACATTCTGCAGGAAAGAAAAGAAACATTTCATTAAATTAACAAGCAACTGAAATCTAGAAATTTGGATTTCTAAAACACTTTGCCACACTGAAAGATTGTGCTTCTTTTCCGATGAAATTAGTGTTTTGCCTTAACCACAACCTGAAAGACTCATGTTTAGATGCAATGAATCAGTTCTTACAGTTTCAGAACTTTCTTGAACCCACAAAGCTGGAAATGTGTAGTGAAAAACAACATTTAGAAGCCTGGCAATTCAGCAAAAAATGTGTTCTATATACATTTGCAATCAGTAATTGATCCATAAAAGATGTGACCCTATAATTTGATCTCTAGGAAATTTCCTCCATTATTTCAAAGTATGTTCAGATTTGAATTTAGTTTCAAAAAGTATGTGAAATTCTTATTGCAAGTACTGTGTAAGAAAAGGAAAAGAAAACAGTTCTAACTTGTTTCTATTGCATCACATTGGAGATGCCTCCTTCCACAGATGGTTAGCAAAACATATGTATAAAATCTTAATTTGCCTTCAACCCCTAAATCCAAACACTACAAATGAACTTTTAAGCAAAAGCAAAACATAAGGAAATAAAAGTCACAATTCAAACATACAATTATTAAGTCATTTTTGTCCAACTGAAATAAGTATGTATACTGCCTTGTAGCAGGGTCACAGCGGGCATTCAAACTGCACACCCCTGATTTAGAGTGCAGTGTCGGCAGGGTCTGTGGCATATCCCAAAGAAGTCAGTTAGCTATAAAAATGCAGTGGAAAATGAACCACTTATGTCACACTCAGTTCAACAGACACAAAACCCATGCTTAGTTCTTAGAGCAGAGCAGTAAAAAAAAGTACAGTTTGAAAAGTTGTTGACATGAAACGGCAAAATCAGTAGTAGTTCAAATTACAATTTTAATGTACGACAAGTATGATCTATTAGATGGTCTACTGTAAAGTTTCAAATAATTAATTCAGTCTACTTGCTTGTACGTTTAAATCAAGAGAAGTGAAATAAAGGTAAAACATTTTCTCAAATATAGATAAAACGAAAATGAAGGATTTACTAAACATTTGGTTAAAAAGAAATCTCATCAAAATGGATAAAAACTTGCGCTGCTACAAAATTCTTGTATTATTTGCAATGATCACAAAATATTATAATTAGTTGAATTGATGATCAATTGATTACTAGTGATTCTGGGCACATCAACTGCTAAGGTCATTAGTCTAGTAAGCGTAGTGCATGCTTTTTTTGCGAGAAGGTGGCAGTGATTTTGCCCTGCTGGATGGCAAGATCTGGCGCCGACCTATTGTCAGCTAATGGGGTTTTCCCACAATCAGGTATATCCCACCAGTGGGGCATTGCCCCAGCTGGGACAAGCTTTAAGCTCTCAATAGGTGTCCCAACTACCTCTCCCAGTAATTCTAGTTGAACTTGTAAAAGTGTTTCTAGGGTGTCAAAATATTTGTCCAGGCTAGAATTGACCCAGGTGCATAGGTTCGGTGAGCAACGAACTTCACCACTGGACTACCCATTTGATTGAAAACACTGCTTCTGATGCATCAAAAAGGTAGTTTAAGTTTTGCAGTGATCAAAATTTCAGAAGTATTAATGAATACTGAATCTATATTATAGTATTAAAACAACACAGCTTTTTTCAAGAAAAGAGAAACTAGTGTTGCTAAAACAGCATGTACTTTCTCGCAAAATTGCACAAAAAGTACTTGAAATTTTCAGAAAATTTGTACCTAGACCTTATTTCAAAAATCTATCTTTAACAAACAGATTTTGTTAAAGGAAAAATCTCTTCATAACTGTAGTTGTATGAAGATGTCGAAAAAATTTTGAATTTTTGCAATTATTGAAAAATCAATTTTCAAACAGAGACCTGCACTAGCCTCTTAAAAGTCCTTCACACTATCTAACAACAAAATTTAATCAAAAACAATGGAGCCATTTTTTGGAAAAATTTGAAAATGTCCCAGGGACTTCATGTAAAGTATTCCCCACAGACAGACTGACTGTCGCTCGGATGGACAGACAGAATGTTTTGCCATCATTTGAATTTTCCATATCAATTAACCATAAAACATGGATTCTAGCTACACCACGTATTAGAGGATTTTTTTTCTAAATTTAAGAACTGAATTTATCCCCTTTTTCTTTACCAGTAATCAGTAATCAGAGTTTTTCTGCCGAAAATTCGCGTTTTTTCACGCAGCATTACATAACTTCCTCTCTACTGCATATGCAGTAGTGAGAAAGTAAAAAATTAAAGAAAAGATTTTAAGTCATCTTTGAGAAAATCTTGTAGATGTATTTTCTAAAAATTGTCATTAATTTGCTAATATTTACGAGAAAACTACTCATATTTTCAAAAAAATTGTACACAACATTATTTAGAGACATAATTTTAAAAATTTCACATAAAATTGAAGTCTATCTTCCATGAAGTGATAGTAGAAAAACACAAGAAAGTTAACCCTGTCAATGTTTGGAGAAACTTTCGTCAACTACCGTCATTTGATATTTGACATCAAGAACCCACAAAACATTGATTCTGGCAACAACATAGGTTAGAGGATTTTTTCTAATTTAGCAAATGGAATTATTCCCTTTTTCTTTGCCAGGGCCCTATATTAACACATTTTCTGCCAAAAATTTACCGGACGAAACATCTCTAACGAACTGAGTCATTCATCACCTGGGTGCTTGGGTCACACCATTGGCATCACTTTAGCTGCCAGTGGCGTTGACCAAGGCGATGGCGCTTGAGCATGTAGTTCACGCGAATACTGCTAGATCACAGGGGTAAAAATGCAAAAGCATGTTTTTGGAGAAATTTATTAGAATCTTCCGAATGGAACCAAAAGCAAATGATTACCAGCCCACCAGGAGACCAAAACGTCTTGAATGACACTTTCTCATTCGTCTTGATTGCTGGATGGGAAAGTAACCGTGAATGAAGAACGGAGGTTACTCATTAACTAAGAAAGGTTATAGAAAAAAATATATATATATATATTTTTTCGTTTAAGGTATCTACAAAAGAAGTTTTTATGTAAAAGAAATTGGCACTTTTTTTACTGCAACATTTAATAACTTTCTCTTTTTATGAAGTAGGTAAGAGAAAGAAAAAACTATTTTACTTTAAATGACTTTCCAGTCCTTTTTGATGCTATTAAGGAAATTTGATGAAATTGTGATTTCTTATTGTGAATGGATGTCCAATATCTGCAACAACTGAAGAAATATCCACCAAAATTTGCACTGTTGTAATAAACAATTTAAGATATGCTTGCTTGTTAGATCAATAAACGTTGAGTCCAAATCTTAAGCCTTTTTTCCTCAGGTCAAAAATGTTTCAAAACCCCACTGCAGATTTGTGTCAAATTACACACAGAGACACATATTAGGGCTTTATATCTCAAAACCGAATATCTGATGACAACTTGAGTTTGGATGGGAAATTCTGTGAATGTGTAGTTTCCATAATGAAAAGAAAGAATTGAAACCAATCAATTTTACTAATGCATATACTCTTCAACACTCCTGTATGTAACATTTCAAGATAAAAACAGGTACAAAATAACCTAACAACCACTGAAATCACACTAGACAGAGCTTGAGGTTAGGTTGAATGTAACTGCAAGCAAAATATCTTTACTTAAATTGAACAACACAAGAGTATAACACTTACCTGCTCTTTAAGGACACTTAGAATTTTCTCATAAGGGAACATTTTTACTTCAATTTCTTCCTGAATAAAATGATTTTTTACAGATGGAGTTATTTTACTTTCATCAATAAACAAGTAGACATTGTTTAATGACACCATCGCATAGGAAAAAAATACTGGATTGTATGTAATATCTGATCCTCGAAGGTTCAACAACCCTATAATAATAAAACGTTATTTTACTTCCGCAGGGACAAATTTAAACAAAACACAATACAGTAAGATAATGAAATAAGGTAATATAATATATTAGATTAACAAAACAAACAAGAAAAGCACTAATTTTGATCATTTCAATTTCATTTTGTAATTGAAGGAAATATTCACTTTTTATCTCTCTACATTTTCTTCGTAATTCCATACTTAGTTTATGAGTTGGCAGCAATGTACAAGCTTATTGTCTCATTATTGACTAGTGTTATACAACAGTGCACATTTTCTCACATTATTTGTAAGTTTTGCAATTTTTGAAAATTCACACAATTCAATGAACATGAGATCTGCACCATTTCTTAAGTAGTGTTTGCTCTATCTATATAAAAGAATTTGGAGCTGTTTTTGAGAAAAAAAGTATAAATTGCCTTACCTTCAAGCAAAAATTATGCAAAACTACTAGTTTTTTCAAAGGATTGTACATGAGATTATTTAGAGATAATTTTTAGTACAGATTTCATGAAGGAAAAAATCGATAATTTTGTACTTTAGAAGTGTTAATTTTTTGTACATTTGTGTCATCTCAACATTTTTTCAATGCATATCATTTTTAGAGATTTTTGGAATGAACTATTTCCAATACTAATTTTTGTCAATGGAATATAACAAATATTGTCTGTTTGACAGGATTTCTTATAAAGTATTGCGTGTTTGTCAAAATTTTTTGTTTTAAGATCATAAAAAGTCAATTTCAGTGTTAATCATCAAATTCTTTACTGGATACAATTATATAAATAAAGTATTACTTACAAGCAATTTCATCCAACCCAGTAATCACAAGAAGAGAAACTTTTTTCTCCTTCATCATTGATCGGACTTCTTCAACTTTGTCCTTGCTAATTTTTCCTGCCCCCCCAAAAAAAAACAACAACATGAAATTACTTACTGAAAGACAATCATAAATTATAAAATGAAATTAAGTGAATTTTTGCCCCTACTTGATCACTGAATACATGAGAATCCTGGTTCTGGATATAATGTTATAATAGTGTGGTACAAAAGTGTGAAATAAAAATTCTGTTCATTAGGAGAAAAGTTTAGAATCTGAGAATACGACTAGAGGCAAAGGGGATAATTTTCATGAGTGAATACAATGTATCTACTCTCAAGTATCATTATTTACCAGTTATTACAGCGCAAACAAAATACAGTTACAATAAAATGAAATTTAAATGTTTTTGTAGGCCCTACACAACTGAAACATTCTTTGTAGTTTTAATAAGATTATAGCTATATAAACTTAAACTTGACATATTCCAGTATAAATTTAAGTACAGCTTTATTGACAATGGAGAAGGATTTAATTCCAAGTGCGATGGCAAAATCAAAATATTTGTTTGAAGGACATCAAAAATACAAATGGAGGCATGTTAAGAAAAAAACGAGGTTTTCTTTGCATATCGTAATACTAAATCAAATATTAGAAAACGCAACACATTTTGGATTTTATTACTAATATTGGAGACAACATTGGGAGAAAAAGAATATTTTGATATCTTCAACAATATAAATTTGACTAAAGTGCAGAGTCGATAATGCAAGGT
This sequence comes from Acheta domesticus, assembly GCA_031308135.1. Lineage (NCBI taxonomy): Eukaryota > Metazoa > Arthropoda > Insecta > Orthoptera > Gryllidae > Acheta > Acheta domesticus. The sequence continues at coordinate 99,906,704 of JAHLJT010009355.1, read as the reverse complement.
TATTGTTGCTATGGCCACTCTTTGATTCACTACAGGATTAAAGCAATACTTGGATAGAGGAATAAGAGTGATTAAAGTGCACTCCCATTACATTTAAAACATTTTATTTTGGATTTTAACTCTGAAGAAAATTAAACCATTATTTATGTTGCCATTAGCAAAATAAATAACTGCTCAAAGCTGTGGCGGACAATTCGTTTATTACTTCACCCCTCTTGCATTGTTGTTCTTTTTTTGTTCTCTTCATCTGAATCCTTCATTGATTTACCTACCTGTGTATTTCAATGTTAATGGTTCTACAACATTGTTTGGTGGAGGAGGTTTGTCATCCCAAAGCAAATCTACTAGATTTGTTGTGACAGGAACCAGTGAATGACCAGCTGCTTCCAATGCCACCTGCAGAGGCTTCCATGAACTAAATGAAATGAGAGTTGGATCAACTCCCACTCGAGATCCCAAAGGTAAATTATTAGATAACCATGATTCTTGAGATGGAGTTGATGGAACACCTATAACATTTAAGCAAATCAAAAGTATTTCAATAATTAGCTAAATACTCTAGTCTGGGCTAGAAAGCATTCAGATAATATTACAATGCCCATTTTGTATTACACCATTCCCCCTGAAGAGTGTTTCGTTCAAAAATGTTCTTGAATATATTATTGAATGACATTTACTTTACAAACATTTTCATCCTCAGTTACATCCTCCTTAAAATAATATCTTACCTATTGTCACTATTAACTTCTCAGTTAATGGTTGATTATGCAATTATATTTTTCACAAGCAAAATTCCTATATTTAAAGATAAATGAAATATTATGCTCAGTCTTTCTCTGAGCTCCTTTTCATGCACAGAGTGCTACACCAAATTGTTAGTAGATTGGCACTGTACAACCCTACATATTCAATTCTTAGATAATAATAAAGATTGACTATTAATAAGTAATTAATTTTTTCTTGTAAGAGCTTCAAACAGCTAAACTATGCTCTGATAGCTCATTCAATTTTTATTGCAGATCAACAAACCTTCTTTCATCAAAGTCCAATTATGATCCATTTCCTTCAGAGCTTGTAGAAAATATCTGCCATCTGTCCACAGACATGCATGATGTTCTGTAATGATAGCGGTACCAGCTGATCCAGAAAATCCTGAGACAAATTCTCTGCGTCTATCACAATCAGCTAAATATTCACTCTGAAAAACATTATACGAAAAGGTCTCAGGCTCTTGCTCTATTTCATTCTCATCATCATGAGAGCCCATTTCACAAAATTTGTACATACCTGATGTGCATCTCCTGATGGAACTATGTATGCCTGCAGAGGTTCGTTTACATATTTGACATTTTTAAATAATCCTCTTAACTTGCTCAAGCAACTTGCAGGCTTCATGTCAGTATCTTCAGAATCACCACAGAATTTCACACTGTGAATAAAATATTTCATAACATTTCATTACTGAACCCATATGTTTAATTCCTTGCATATATGTTTGTGAATTTAATATTACTCACATACCTGTTTGTATTTTCCATATTAGAACTTATATCCATTAATCGAGAGATTATCAAGCATGCATGCAGGTATTGTTATCAGGTAAGAAAGGTTCAAAAGCAGTTCTGATAACCAGAATACACGTTAATATACTGAACTCTTAGAGATAAGACACGTCCCTAACCTTACAATACTAAAACGTCCAATTCAACTATCATGAACATTTGGTGCTCTTTAATTTTGGAATATATTTTTAGGGTGTTAGTCTCGTCTTTATGACCCGTATTCTACGATTTTACCTCCCTTACCAAATTATACAGCAGACGCCACTGCAGCGGCGACTGCCGGCTCTTCAACCCTTGTTCTCTCGTACGTCTACTTTAAATGTAGATTATCCTGTTTTTTCTGGATTAGATATCCGATGATTTGCAAATACGTATCTCTAATATAGAACGTAAGGGCGTGGCACACACACAAAATCGTTGACATAAAACATATGTCCGAAGATCCACTGAACTATTTGGGACGATTCATACACTTTTATAGAGTTCATGAAGAGAAACCGGAGAAACAAGCCTTACAACTGTGCAACACGTGACACAGTTCCCGCGGTAGATTTTTGAAGTAAAATCGAAAGCAGCCCTCAAATGGTCACCTCAATATTTTCCTGACAATTCGTACGTCTGTGTACAAAACAGTACTGTGAAATATGGGAAAGAATCAGGGCAGAACTTGGGCGATCAAATGCCGTCAGCTCTGAAGAAATACGGAAAACGGGTCATCTAAATTTTGACTTGGCCGAGGAAATGACATGTATTTTTGTGAAATGTAAAGAAATGGTTTATGTCAGAAAAAAACAAGGAATATAGTAGTATGTTGGAAAGCTTTTAAACCGATAATCCCGTATAGTATCACTGTTCAAATGGGGAACTCTTTTCAAATAATACGCAAATACACCCGTACATTCTATTCACGACAGATACTGTATATATTTCTGTAAAAAGTTTTACATTGTACAGTATTGACACTAATAACCCTGTAGATGATGTGACTATGTAAATAATAATAATAAAAAAAAATACAGAAAATGTTTTTCAGTCAAGAAACAGAAAACTTCGTTTGCTAAATCAAATATATTTGTCATTATTCTTAATTTTAAATCTGACCCTAATTATTACTACATTATTTTATTTTGTATGTTGAAATTGTTATTTTAATACCTACAGTATAAACTTGATGAAGTAAACAAACGCATTAATCAACAATATTGAAAATAATAAAAAGTAGTTTGATTCATCACAAAAATATATACATTTGGAATTCTCCATCCATGTGGAAAATATAACTTGCTAAAATATTTCCAAATGAAAACAAGAAAGTAGTTTCCAAATTTTCCTTTGAAAATCACTACATAAAGCGTGGATAGTAGATCTTTATATATCATTTTCATCAATCATTAAATGCAAGGGAGTATATAGTAAAAAAGGAATTTTTAAAAACTATTTTAGTACTATTCAGATTCTCATGGTCAGTAGTCCTCAAACTGTGTTCAAAGAAATTAAATGGAATGTGAATTAAAAATCAAATTTTAAGTGGATATTTAAATAAAATTGCAAAAGGGGATTTTTTTGGTAAAGATCAGAGGTTTTCAAACTTTTTGCTGTCGTTAGTCCCTTCAGGTAACAAATTCTGCACATGCCTCCCTTCATTAAAAGTGAATTGTTAATAACAACTAAATATTTTTTCTTGAAAGAAAGGCCATCATGCATACTTTATTTTATACTTGCAGTGTACAAAATAATTATTGCAAGTGATTTGTTCTATTCACTGTTGTAATTACTCAATTTATGTTCAACAAATTGAAAAATAAGCCAAGCTATAAAAAAACAAACGAATTGATAGATCAGAAAAATAAGTAAGATGGATGTGCATCACACTGTTCATTGAATCTCGGCACTAATTTAGAAATGGTAATATGCATTTCATTCTGGAGATTTATTCCTGATCTATATTTTATCTTAAATTTCACCATGTCTGAAAACCCCACATTCTCACACCTCCCCTCTGAAACTGTAGCATCTCTCTGGGGAGGCTTGCCTCACAGTCTGAATTACACTGGTAGAAATGATTGGCACCCACGTGACAAGCAAGGAAATACCCCACATGTGGTTTTTCTAACTTTAAAGAAAAGGTAGAGGGCAGAATGGGTTTTCTTAAAGTATTAATTCAATTATCTACTCCCCTGGAGTGTTCATTGCTATTCCAGTAACATTGAGAACGATTTGTTTCTATTGTGGGTTCTCTGAGTTTAGAAAAGTTAAAGGCGAAGTTAAGACTGCAGAAATGGGTCCCAAGGTTACTGATGGAGTCTGAAGGTCCAAAAAGATTGGGAAGAGCTTGCTTTAGAACTCACATTTAAATAAAAGAATATTTCCAGCAGCACAGTTTTCTACAACATTATCTAAATTCGGACTTAGTCATGGAAATGACAAGGATATTCTCTGAAATGTGAAGAAATCTTTTGTTAAAAAAATAAAACAAAGCATGTTTTGAACAGTTGCAATGTGTGGTGGGTCAACAATAAACGTCAGTGTATTTTCTTCCCCCTCTATCTTAGTTAAGGTAAGGACTTATTGTTTCATTTGCAACTTTTATTATTAGAACCTTTCTGAACCCTAAGTGATAGTTTTGTCTTTCAATACATATCAGTTGATAAAAAAAAACACCTGCCCATAGACCTCCTTTTTAATATATAAATAGTTATCTTTGAACTCATTTAACACTGTAAATTATAAAGCTGTTATGGAATAAAATCACAGGGGAGTGGGTTAAATATTTTTCAATAAAAAAAATTATTTCAAAATGAAAATTATGGTAAGAGCATAGTGGTACTATCTACTGGCAAGACAGTTATTTGATTCACATCCCTCATTTGATTTTATAGATTGAATAAACAAATAAATCAATAAATTTAAAAAACTGACTTTCACCACTCTCTTGACTCAACTACATAACTCCACATTTGAAAAATTTCCATAATTTAGAAAGAACAAATTTATGCATTGAGTAATGAAATTCATTTTCCTTTGTCTAACACCCCTCAGAAAGAAAATTCTAATTGATTTCCGTTTTCAAAGGGGCAAACAAATATTTTTAAAAAATTGAACAAATGAAAAGAAACATACTTCATTTACTTGTTTACTTAATTACACTTCCCTTTTTGATACAAAAGGAATATAACTTTCCGCTGCATTTACGTATACTCTTACTTTGTATTTGAGCAAAGGCTAGAAAATCTCCCTTAATGTGCAACAGGTAAAAACTACTGCTTCCCACAGGACTCATAATAAACCACCTAAGTTATTTGTTGTTTATTTAGCACTGATTGCCTAGTGACAAGATTGGCAGAAATATGACAGTGCATTCAGTCATGTGATTTTATATCTATCGGTTTCTTAACTTTCGCATCTCTATGGTCAAAGAATTGTGTACTGAGGATATAGGAGCTCCAAGTATACATGTTTGTGTGTGCACTATATGGAGAAAAAAAAAAGTTCAGTTGACTCATCGCCATCCAAAATAAATCACATACATTTTGGCAATTTTGCCAAGAGATCACAGATGTTCACAGACATGACAAGATCTTCAAATTGAGTCAAAATTCTACTAGTTAAGCGTATGATCTTCCAACAGTTTTCCATGAAAGTGATTGTATTGTTTCAGAATTTGTAAACCTTTATCGTTTCATCAGTTTTAAAGAGGAAGAATGATTCAAAAGATCATTTTGGGGATTTTTGATTTTCTGTGTATTGCATATGTATTACTTTTTGGTTATATTTCTACAGTTCTTCCTTTTGTGCAATGTAATCACAGGGGATCAGCTGGTGAAATATTACTTTTGTAAAAGCCATGATCGTAAATGATGCACAATAAATAGTGAAGAATACCACTACATCCTGATGTCTTGTTACTCCACTGATTTTTGCTAATTGTTATCAAATAACCTGATTCCCTGAGGAAAAAATGTGAATGTAAGTGAAGACCAGGCAGTAAAAATGTTATAATGTTATATTACACATTTTGTTATGCAAAGTATACATTACAGAAGTTTATACAATCTCCTGCCTCCTTATTTGATGAATTACTCTCTGCTAAGCATTGAAAAATGGAAAATAGTAATTTATTGCCCAAGAGCATAAAATGATATTTTATTAGAAGAGATAAGTACCCAAGATGATAAATGAGCTTTGGGCGCTAATTTTTGTCAGTGATTGAAATCCATTTATTACAAAATATCATAATCTATTTCATCAGTAGCACTGTGTTAATTGATTTGGAAAAGTTTTAATGAAACTTCCAAATAATTATAATTTATTGTTTAAATGGAAGATATCATTAATTTTTTGTAATAAGAATATTGTCAAGAAGATGTAACATAACAATGGACACACTTTGAAGATTAAATAGCAGTGAAATATATCTCTTTATTCCACTAGACAGAAAATACAAAGAAACAAATAGTTTACATAGTAAAAGACAAAACGTGTAAGTCTACAGCCAAATTACAAAATTGCCTGTTTACGTAACAAGTGCACTTCATCCCTTCCTCATTTCACCTCTATTTTCTTATTGCTCAATAGGCACCGTTTAATGTAAGACACATCTCACAGTTCTACCATTTAAAAGCTTATGCTATAATGGTCTTAAGAAGTTTACAATGCATGCTTACAAAAGTTTACAACTGTATAGAGATGTAGAGAAATAGAGATTCTGTATTCATCATATCTTCTTACATCTGACAGCACAGAGGTATAAAAATATTTTCATATACACAACAGCTTTGAGATACTTAAGGACTAGCCTGCACCCAGAACTAAAGCAATAACAGGATTAATGAAAGTATAGGGGATTTTAAGGTAATATGTAGCAGTAATTTAAGCAGAAAAGATTTCCAATTGGGTCCTCAAATTAACAGATTTTAACAGTTTTTACAAATCAAACAAATTTAATAAAAATGAATTTCAAAGATTGAATTTCATTCTACTACATCACTAAGGTTGGTACATGCAAAGTTCTTGCAGAGGTTATCAGAGCTGCTACCTACATTCCATATTCTATTTTTTGCTGTAATTTTTAGGAAAGGAATATCAATGTTATCATATTTACCTGAATATATGATGAGAATTTTCCTCATTTGAAAAATACAAGGTCTTTTATATTACAGATTGGCTGGAATCTATAAGCTGGCTACAGTTGGTTGGAATCTATAAGCTGCATTTTGCAAAAAATTGAAACTAAAAAAATTATCTTTATATAACTTCAAAAGCATTTTCAATTCAATCACAGACAGAATGATTAAAAAAAAGATTCTTAGCAAAAAATTTTCCAAACATGGAAACTCTCTCTCCTGTGCTCCCAGTGAAATAAAGGTATGGAGATATATGAGATTCCAGCACACAATTCATTCCTGAGAATTTAATGGCCATTAAAGAAGTGGCCATGAACAAGTATGTAACAGAAAAAAAATATGGTATCTGAAGGAAATGATCTTAAGTTGGATAAAAGGTCAAAAATGCAAATTATTTGGGGGGCATAAAACATCACAGAACATAGTACGGTACGAGGATCAGAAGAAAACAATTATATGTGTGAAGATGAAGATGGTGGTGACCAAAGTTCGTGAATGTGTGAAGATGAAGATGGTGGTGACCAAGTCTGTGAAGACTGACAAGAACAGCTGGCTAGCATGCAGCATCATTTCAATTTGTCAGACATCACAAATTAAATCTTCTGTAAAATGTTTTTTTTTTTTAACCTGAATAATTTAATAACTTCTTAAATGAAAAAGCTGTTATTCAATTTCACTCTCCGTATCTTGTTACTTCCAAAACACTTTGAATTCAAAAGCTCTTCAATTAATACAAATTTTCTGTTTCCTTCAACTTTGAATACACCAAATATACAGTTTGAGATTCAGCTCTTCACTAATAGTGTTGTTCAGAGTCTAAAATAATCATATCAATCTGCAAAAAATCTAAAACAATTCAAGCAGAAACAATACAGTATAAATAAGAAAAATTAGTATGAAAAGGCTTGAACATGACAACATCCAACATTAAAATACTACTTGAGGAAGCAAAAGTTTTTGAGTCTAAAAGTACAAGTGCTGTGCAATGAAAAGTTAATGGGGTAGGTAAACACAAAAATTCCCAGCACTTTCTGTGACAATTTCTGTCTCCAAATTTTGGATTAATATTCATAGAAGCAAACATGAGCAGAGAACTAATTTTTGTGCTGTCAAGGCTGTTGACGAGAACACAACTATCTTTCCACTACTAATTACCTCTAATGGAATGGATTCATAATAATAATAAAAAAAAAATCTCTTACACAGCTGGTACAAGCACAAAAATGAGTCACCAGCTAAACAATATTCCTCTCAGTCTCAAACCTCAAAGCACATTCCTTTAAAAGACTAATCAATTAAAATAAGAAAACAAACAGTTGATATTTGTGTTTGATGGAATTTCACAAAGAAATACTGTACAGATGTCAAATGACTTGAGAGTGAAATTTCAGATTTTTCCACTGAATAAATGAGACATTCAAGTGTAAATAATGGTAACTAATATTTTATGGTTGCAGGGAAATTCAATAAGAAACTGTGATTTCATACATAATGAAAAGTGCGAGCCATTTGGTACAAGCAAATGATCACTGCCGTTTGTTGCCAGTTCTTGAAACTACTGGGAATCCTCTTCTTCATTAACATTCCTAACATAGATTATAGAGATTTTGATACTATCAAAAAGTATGATACCATTATGGTTAGCTAAGAGAGGGCTAACAGACTGAGCCCCACCTTTAACACTACGGTACTTGGGAGGGGTACTTGGATACCCCACGGTCTACATTTTTTTGTTGTTACTTCTCAGAGATGGTGTTAATGCAAACCAAATTATGTATTCTTAAATTAAGCTATCAGAAATATATTCGGCTTTACTGCATTCACATAAGTGCAGAAGTTTGTAAGTTGTTGATTGGCTTGGGGAATCTGCATACCCTGCACGAGTGCCTGTGAAACTTATCAATGTTACGACAATGTAGGAGAATAGCAATCCTACACTCGACTTATTCAGAGTTTGATTTTGTGTGAACTACAAAGAATGATGACAACTAATGCTGTCAATGGAATTCTATTGTTTATCGCAGAGTTTTCAGAGAAAACCACTGGAGAATTCAAAAACCCAGTGCCAGTAAACTCCTTCCATCTGGATTCATGAGTAGCAAAGTGCTCATTATTACTAGCTGGACCCATGCAAATATTCCACACTTGGAAATACCATATTTACCCAAATAAAAGATGAAGTTTTTCATGAATATCTTGTTTGAAAAATACGTGTGGACTTATATTCACAGATTAAGCCTAGTCGGGTACGATTTATGTTTTCACATTGCCTTTCCACGTCACAAAAATTAACAAATGTTGACAAAACAAACAGCTGTGAAGACGATAAAAGTACCATGTTTACATATAATATGTAATTATATTTGCAGAGAGGTATTCTTGCATAACTGGGAATCTGCCGGATTATTCTGACTGATGTTTTTGAATTAGCTGGTAAAGAGTATCTCTAATGAATGGCACTGTATCAAGTGAAATGGATTGTGAAAATGAATACAAATCTTTACTAATATTTTGTTACACCATCTGCTGATCAACAAAGCTGCACAGGCTCTCAGTTCATTGCTTGGCAAAATGCAACATTGTGTTTAGTAAGAGATGGAAATTAGATGGAAAAATGCATTGACATAAGTACACATTCTAGATCCAACCACAGAAAAGGATATAAAAATATTTTCTTAGGAAAAACTTCCCAAACTTGGAAACTTGTCGCTATTTCCCATGTTACCCTTGAAACAGGGGAACAGATATGTACAAGTTCAATTTACAATTTGGTCACACGAACATTAAACAAAGAGAATTTCAAATATATACTGTTAAAGAATCAGAAGCCACAAACAAAAGTGCAACAGGAGGAAAATATGATGATGCGGAAGGGAATATTCTTAGGTGACATCAGTGAAAGACTAAGGAGGCAAATTCAACACGCAAAACTTTCAGAGGGGCATAAAAAGTCAGAGGATGTTGCAGTATAAGAGGATGACCAAAAAGAAAGAAACAATAACATATATAAAGATAAGGAGGGTAGTGACAAAAACCACAATTACCATTTTAATGAATAAGAAAATAGTGATAGTTCAAGCAAATAAGTTTTAACATTCTCATTAACTTGACAATTTTTAATTAATTATACTGTTTGCAATTTTATTTTTACTAAATAGTAGTAAGTAGTTAATATTTTTTTAAATTTTCAGGATTCTCTTCAAAATTGGGGGGTTGACTTATACTTAAGAGTCAATTTAGAATCAGGTAATTTTTTTAAAACTGAAAGCAGTTTTATACCGAATACTAACTTTGAAAGGCTAGCCTTTAACTTGAAATACAGCATTAAACACATGGTACTGTGCACGAGTTGCAATTCTAATGTTACTGTGTTGAGATAAAAGTAATTTTCTGTGAAAATTTATTTCATCACATAATACTATTATGAACCTATTCCTTCAATTTAATTTTATATACATTTCGAACTACTGCTTGTATTTGACCACTCTTACAATGGAACATGGAACCCCAGAAGAGCCTAAACTCTAAGAATATAAAGTTTCAAAAGAGTCTCATTTTGTACAATGCATTGAGAAGACGAAACACAACTTGGGCTCCTCTTTTCTCTCAAATCTAGTCTCTTTAAGCTGGAGACCCTTTAACAAAGTAGAAAACGGGTTCATTGCAGAATTTACAGAAATCAATGAGGCACAACACATGAGTGTTTTGCACAATGTTTGATATGCTCTGGTTGTCTGTCCAGAGTACTGATGCTCATAAAAATATGGACGTTGTTACTCAATGCTCGTGTCCTCACAACCTAAGGGGCTCAAAAAATTCCTTTAAAATGCATAGATTCATAATTTGTGTGCTGTGTGCAATTGTCATGTGTGTTGCAGTTATGTGTTCCCTATCTCATAATCTACAAATTTCTATTTTTTATCCCACCTTAAAAGTGTTCAAAGCAGGACTGGGGAGTAAGGTCCGATTAAATTAAGAAGGTGATTGACATTTGTGAGTGGAGGGGAGCGACGTTGCCAGGTCTCAAACCACTGAGCATGTGTTACCAGGACACGAAAACAAACACTTCAAAAAATACATGTAAAAGTGTAAAAAATATATGACAAAAGCCTAACCTCAACGCAACTCATCACAACACAGTACACATTGCGTGCGCAGCACAGGCAGAAACGCGGGCAGCGTGGCGGCAGGGAAGTCGCTTGCGATGCTCAAATGTTCCCCGTCTTCGGCAAAGGCAACTGAGCGACCTGACACGTCACGTTTTGTCTCTCTGGTTGGCAGCTGCCATGGAAACGGGAAAGGCGTCCTGACTTCACACAGAACTGTCAATCACCTTCTTAATTTAATCGGACCTTAGTTCCTTATCCGGCAGGAAAATTCTTAAAGGGTTTTGTATCAAAGGTTTCTTATAAATTGTAAAAAACTGTCTTCCATCCTGGGCTTTCTATGCATAGAGAGGATTATTTATACCTGAATGCCTCAAATGTTTTATGACACAAAAATCAATCTCTTATTTTAATTTTAATGATAACAGTTAATTGACAAGAAAAAGAATTAAGTTCTAAATCTCTGTATTACTGAAATTCATAAAGAATTACACCGAAGAAGGTAATAACTTTTCTTTCAGTCACTAGAGTACAATATCATCCGACTCCATATCTCATGGTGTCTTATTGACAACAATATGAAAAGAGACCTTCATACATTAGACAATAAACATTTCACTTAAAATCTATCAAAAATACAATTGCATTAATTAATAAAATAGATACAAAGTGTCAAGAAACTGTACAATATGCATAAAAATAGTGTAAAATATTACTTTGTATCTAAAAAAGTACTATGTACAATACAACAATGGCAGCTGTCTTTGTTGTTGCACATTGTCTTTCACTCTATTACTCACATAATTTTACATTCAGTCATATTTCAGGATTTACTGAGGACATTGCACAAATTACAGATTTCAAATAAAGATATAATATAGATAAATAAATACAATCTCTTTCAATTAAAAACACTTATAAAAACAAGCACACGTTACATTTTAATCATTGGCTTTAGTGTTATTAGCTGCGAAAAATATGCTGCCAACACCAAAAAACAACTATAAAAGGTCATAAATAAATATTTCAAAATACATGCAAATATTACTGAAAAATGAAAACTTGACTAACAACTTCCTTGACTGATATCCATTTCTATAGTACCCCAAAAAATTAAGCTTATTAGCTAAGCTCCCACGCTTGAATTCTCTAAATAAAGCTGCTTTAATACTCTGTAAAAAGTACAGATGCACCAATTTATTACTAGATAATTGGACATAAACAGTTTTTCATCTATTGGATTACTTGGCTATGAAACATAGCAGGCCCTTCTTAAATTAATTTCCACTAACTACTTTGTTGTTTTTTGTGCAGATGAAATTACAGAATGAACAATTTTATCACACAACAAGGTCACAGCTCCTTTAAATACTTAATTTATGTGATGTTTTGTGGTTAATATGATATTGGAGACAAAAAAAAGAAAAGCATTTAGTGTTCTTTGATAATCTGCTTTTCAAAGGTGGGGGGGAAAAGTTAATTCTTGGAAAACAATAAAATAGGCAATCAGTAATACATAGTAAAATCAGGTTGTTTTTTTTTTTACTGTAGACATAAGACAAATAATGAGCAGAACATTCTTTAAGATTCTCTATAATATGAAAGATCAATTCTCTAAATTGCAAATTTAGTTATTTACACAACTAGTAAAGAAAGTGAGTCTTTGGTTTACAAATGAAATGTTGATGAATGCCGCAATAAGAACAGAGTCCATCATTTTGAAATGACTAGGCCAAAGGCACTTTCATTATTTTTTAACACAAATTCATGGAAATTTACAAGTATATACTCTTGGAATCATTCTCAACATGCAAGGCAGCACACACTTTGATTCATGTCACTCCAGTGTTTTATTTACTTTGCAATCCTCATTTTTTATATTGCCGAGGCTTCTTCGTGGTATGCATACAGCAAAGTCTACTTCTACTTCAGCAAACCATCACTGGTTACCAGAAAGAAACACTTTCTAATCAATAATCAGTCAAGATACTTCACCAACTTTAGTATTAGGCTTTAACAATGCATATGTAGCGCAACGAATGTAAGTATGAGTTTTCATGCACGAGTACTCAAAGTCCTTTTATATGCAATCTGACATAACTAGAGCCAATAAGTTTGGCAGAATGCTTTACTATTTTTAATTTTAAGACCTAACAATAAGAATCAATTAACAGGGCACAGTCATGTTTTGTCTTTCCCTGCAAGTGGAAGCACAATGTCAAGCAGGGAGGATATTAACTCAAACTCCTGAGCCAAAAAGCATTAAAAGAAAGATTTAATGACACGTCAAGATTCTTAGATTTCTTTCATTGATGCTAACAAACTTTCTTTGGTCACATGGGATCCCATCCTACCCTTGATATCGGTCTCTGAACACTTTTGAGAGCAGAGCTCTCTGTACATGATATAGGCCTACTAAGTACTAGTGATTACAAAGTTCAAGGAACCAAAGCAGTAGCAATGTTTTCACTGAGGCTGTTTGAAGATTCGCAAGTGAATAGTTTACCACTAAAATACCACGCCAGCATTTTGTAAAGGCAGTGTTGCAAAATGAAACAAATTCATAATAAACATACCAAACTTTTTTTGTGGTACTAAGAATAATTTTCAATAGAAACCTGAAAGTATTCTCTCTGATATTTTTAGCGTGAAATGGTATTAGATGATTATTTGTCATAGTTTACTTGCCTTTTTGTGCCTCTATTTTAGTTAGACTAAATGCTTTTTGCATGCCTGTTTTAGTAAAAACAAACACTTTTGTCAGTGTCCTCAAGGTAAAATAAATTCCTCCACTTCTATGCTCTAAACAGAACTTTCATCATGAGCAATCAAACGCAATGGGAAATTAATTTTGAAGAATTTCCTTTTACAATTTTTCCAACACAATGGTTGAAAACAACAACAACAATAATAATAAATAAAAATATTTTCGGTCTGATGTACAATGTTCACTACGCGAAATGCCATGATATATTCCATTGTGAAGATGGGCCGTGACCTGACACGTTGTAAAAACCAGAAGAATAAACCATGCCTCCATGTAACTATATGCAACTCGCTTCAAGTTCGCGGTACCGACCTTGATGCAAATATTATCCGCAACCCAATTTTCAGCTAAAAATTTTTGAAAAATATACACGGGTATGTGGTTAAATTAGAGTATTTACAGTATTACTTGCAACTATTATGGCTCCAAATAGTTTCGACATAATATTGTATTCGTGTAATGCTGACACTTTTTTAATTTGATTTTAACATGATTTTAAATTAAAGAGTTGGGTGTATTCTAGTTATGTGTTTCTGCTTATTATCTGATTTTTCACAAGGGGAGTTGCTCTCCTGCTTATGCTTTATTCTTCTAATTTAAAGGTTATTATTCTTGATGACAATTTTTTCCACCACGAAGTAACCTTGACAATAATCAATTTTAATTTACTTGTAAATAACTAATAAACCTGAAGAAGCTTTGCTTTAGCAGGCAAAATATTGTTGTATAATAACTCAATTTTGAATAAATAGCATAATTGATGGGTTGTGCGATTGCAAAAATGAATGGATACATTCCTCACATAATCAATGCAGAAAAGTTAGAGAAGAATGTTTAAAATGGACTTGTTTACACAAAACAAATACTGAAAAACTCATTTGTCAATGGCTACATAGGCACTACAACATGTAATCTCTGGCACCAAAAGCCAATTTCTGTAATTTCATCGTTGCTTTATAACAGACTCATAATCAATAGAAGTTACAGTTTCAAGACAGGATTTAAAAAAGCCTTGATAGAGACCAATCCTTTTGCATATCAATACACTTCAAGTGAGAATAAATTACATTTCTACTGAACAATATAATCCTTATAACCCCGAATGCTTTTCAATTGCTTTTTCAGTTGTTTCACTAAATCAGCAGGCTGTACCAAAATTGAAATATCTCTACCAACAGCATTTAGTCTATCTCGAACTTCCCCATCTTTAAAAAACAAGTTTAAGGGTCTTCCATTAATTTCTGTGAGAATCCAATTTGTTAGAGAAAGCCCGTCACAAGTCGGAGCTCTGGGAACGAGACCAAATCGTGCAGCAGGACTTCCAGGCAGTACATCACGAATCTCAGCTGTATTACCTTCCTGCACAATGCCAAGACTTTGGCCCTCTGTTTCACGGCGTATAGCAAATACACGACCACAAGGCACTCGACGAATTACAAACTCAACCTGGAATCAAAGAAGCATGTTGTAAATGTGACTTGAAAATTGAAATTTGGAGAAATTAGCAAATTAGTTAAGTCTGAAGCAGTGCAGAATCAATATAATCATCATCAAAAAACAATTCCATTTTAAAGTAAACATTAAAACATTACACAGTAAAATCTGTCTAAATCGGAAACTTGTCTTAACTGGAAAATTTCTCCAGGTCGTGAAGTTAAATGACATTTTGCACAGCATAAAATGGAACCTCTACAATGCAGAAACATAATGGTTTTTCATGTTCTGCAGAGGAAAAAATCTTTATAAAACAGAATTCCTGTGAATTTAATACAATTGGCAGAGACACGCAAGATGTTCTTAATGATATGAAAGAATCTTCAAGCTTGTTTAAATTCTCTACCTCTGTACACACAATTTAGTTGCGGAAACCAGACACTGAAGGAGAGGGGCTTCAGCTCTCAGCATAGAATTCGACCTTAGGTCGCTTGTCTTTCAAGACGCAGGCCATAGGGAAATTCACTCTCTCCCGATTCTCTGAGCATAGGAAGGTGTAAACGCATGGCTTCGACACTAAGATATACTTTCAAAACATTAAACAAATATAAAATATAAAGTGAATTGATAGGATTTTTTTACATTTCAGCATCGAAATAGGGGGGGATCGGTGAAAGTAAGAATAGGGCCCCCTAAATTAACCTAAGTGCAAGAGCCCCCAATGCTGGTAAAATACGACTCTGTTCATCACATTTTAATGGCCAATTTTTTTTAATATGTTTAACGGAAACACAAATACTTTCCCGTATTTCTCAAAGTGTAGTATTATCTGATCGAATACGCAATTGACTACGCACCGAAATCTCTCATCCAACACACCGAACCTTGAGCTCTGCAAGGCAAAATAAAAGGGATGTTTCAGGCTCGTCTCCGACCAATAATTTTTAGGCAATTGCACCCATTCCTGGGGCAGCTGCACTGTTGACAGGTTGAGGCTTATCGCCGCGGCGCATCATTTTCGTAATCCAGGCGAGGAATGCCACAGGTCAGGCAAAAGCCTTCTACTGGAAAGCAGCTTACAAAACACAGTTCAGTGGTTAAATGGGTCGTATAGTACAACGTTTGTTGTTTGAGAGGGAAGGGGAGTGAATAAGTTCCAGAAGTGGGTGTGAGAAAAGTGCTGAAATGCGTTTGCTTTTATAAATCTGCCATCGGAAAGTTCATTTTCAGCTTTCAAAATGATTTTAACACATAAAAGACAGGCTTACAGTAAGAAATTTGGAGAAAGTATTGATTATATACTATACTTCTAATTCTGAAAGTGAATAAAATAGGTCTATCAAGCTAGCCCACCCACCATAGCAGAATCAAACCAATCAGTACCACAATTTTTAACAATTTTATTGCAAATTTATTTCCGCAAAACCATTTTTTTACCGCTCATCTTCACCGAAAAAATGGGTAGTGAGCTAGCTTGATATCAAGCTAGCCTGTTCACCGTAGCAGAATCAAACCAAATCAGTACCACAATTATTTTTAACAATTTTATTGCTAATTTAATGCCACAAAGCCATTTTTTACCGCTCATGGTCACCGAAACACATGGGTGGCGGACTAGTTCGATATCAGCTTGACTCGCTCACCATGACAGAATCAAACCAAACTAGAACCAGAATTTGTAACTATTTTATTACTAATTTATTACCGCAAAAACAATTTTTTACCGCTCATCTTCACCCACACAAACGAGTGATGGGCGTGCCCACTTTTGCATATTCAAATGAATTTTAATTGTTTATTACCGTTCGTTTTCACCTCACAAAACACAATGATCCCTTTCTTCATATCAATATGGCCCGCTTACCACCGCAGAAGCAAACGAAACTAATTCTCTGTTCTCTCAACTCCTAAAATTAAAAAAGAAATTAAAAACAGTCATGTTTTTCGAGAGAAACTGTTTATGAAACTTTTAGAAAATAATCAAAATCTTATTTACACTAGTATGTACTCGTTAAAACAATTATCAACAACCCTAGTTCGAAGTATCCTGACAGAGGCGCGAATTCTATACTTGCCATGGGAGTCTGAATGCCTAGATACGCCTCTGGTTCTTCGATCAAACTATCCACACGACAAACATTTAGAACCATCTAATATCTCTGAAAACGATGGTCCCCTTGAAGTTTCATCTCTTCCAAATGAAACATCCGTCAGTGGCGAAAATTCATCTGGCCATGAGTCACATGATAAGGACATGATGTGGACTCTGACGTGAGATAGAACAAGTTTGTCTACTTCCATTCGAATCTCGTGCACCGTCGAGGAGAATTTATGAAAATGCTAAAGCTAAGAGAGTGATAGAAACAGCGAATTCAGTCTTAAACGACCTCGAGTAGAGATCTAGATATTACTGAAATGAATCACATCGTGTATGCAACTGGATATCTAGTATCTCAGATAATCTTGAGGCCAGCCATGAACACCGATGGCCGACAGCGAGACAGAGTAAAAAGCTCCGTACCTCCATGGGTGAAAAGAATTATGAAACGGATAGCTGACACACGGTGTGAAATATCACTCCTAGGCAAGGCATCTTCTAAGTCAAACAACACGTACAAAGATCAATGAAAAAGACTCCATGTTGAACAAACATACCTAATTGACAATGACATAACAAGGCTAATGGTAGCTGAAAAGCTAAAAGAGAGAATCCAACCGTGGGCTCAATGAATAAGATGGTACAAACGCAGAGAAGATTTCCGTGTACAGAACCGGTTGTTTGAAACAGAGGTAAAGAGATTCCATCGCAGTATGACTCAAAAACCGAATGGCAATGCTGCCCCTCCTTCAAAAGATGACGTCGAAATATTTTGGGCAGGAATCTGGGAGGAAACCAGATCCTACAACAAAGAAGCATCATGGCCCCAATGTGAATTTGATGCTGCCAATGGACTCATGGAAACAGTATAACATGTTCTCACGGGTTCTCGAAAGAGGACCTATGCCAAACAATGAAGAACAAGGGAAACTGGAAATCCCCTTGGGTTGATAAGATCCAGATTTATTGGATTAAGAAACTAACAGCATTGCATTCTCATCTAGCAAAAACTATTAATAAAATTATAGAAAACCCTACGGAACTCCCTGAATGGCTCACTTGCAGCATCACATATTTGCTACCCAAAGTAGCAGACAGCTCTTTGGTGAAGAACTACAGGCCAATTACTTGCCTGCCAGTAATGTACTAACTTATAACCGCAGCCATAGCTGACAAAATGTGTAGACACCTAGAGAAGAAATATCTGCTGCCAGTAGAACAGAAAGGATGTCGTAAAGGTTCCTATGGATGTAAGGAAATCTTGCTTCTGAATAAAATAATTTTGAATGATATAAAGAAACGAAAACATAATTTAAGCATGGCTTAGATTGACTACCAGAAGGCCTTTGACAGTGTACCACACGATTGGATTTTGAAGACCCTGGAGATCTATCGATTTCATCCTAGGATTGTTGAATTTTGCAAGGCTAGTATGAAGTCGTGGAGCACCAGGTTCCACAGCGGAAAGGGAGTAGTAGAAACAAGAAGTATTCAGATTAACAGGGGAATTTTTCAAGGAGATTCACTATCCCCACTGCTGTTTTGCATTAGTTTGATCCCACGATCGAGACAGCTGTCGCACACTGACTTTGGTTCCTAACTCCATGGTGATGAAAGGCCTGTATCACATTTATTTTACGTGGATGATCTTACAGTGTTTGCTAAGAATGAAGCGCTTCTCTCCCAAATGCTGTCTGTCATAAATGATTTTAGCAATGACATCTGCATGAAGTTTGGTCTTGACAAGTGTGCAAAAGTCAACAAAAAGAAGCAATATGACCACGTCAGAGAACATTGAAGTTGATAGGCACACTCTGATTCAAGATCTTGAGCCAGGTAAAACTTACAAATATCTGGGCATTGAAGAATGTGAGACCATCTCGAACGACACAATGAAAGAGAGAATTCGCAGGGAGTATTATAGAAGAGCAAGACTTCAGTTTGCTCTGAGCTCAAGGAAAAAAATATCAGCAATAGGTAGTTTGGCGGTGCCTGTAGTCGAATAGTTTCGGACTAGTGGAATGGACTGAGCAGGAAATTCGCATCACGGATTGAAAAACCAGAGAACTGCTTACAATGCATCATGTTGCCCACCCCCGAGCTTAAAACGTAGTTACCAAGGAAGCAGAGAAACGTCTTAAATACTAGAGTTTAGAAATCGAGATCAGCCGAATGTGGGGTGTAAAAGCACAGGTCGTACCGAAATTCATCGGAACTCTTGAGTTGTTCCGCAAAATTTGTGGAAGAACTTGGCTAAACTCCCAGGCAGTTCCAAAGACTGGGAAGTGCAAGAAATTGCTTTAGTTAGAACAACCCACATTTGGCACAAATTATCGTAGAGGCACCGACAGTCCCTAGATCTGTTCCTTAGGTAGCGGTTGCAACCTAGAGCAGATTTTATTTTGAGTTGACTCATAACATTTTTAGTCATGATGTAGTGGAATAATAATAATAATAATAATAATAATAATAATAATAATAATAATAATAATAATAATAATAATAATAATAACAACAACAACAACATTACAATCATTTTGTTTTTCAAATATGATTATTTTAAATGTTATCTTTTTTTTTCACCGTTACCAGTTTTCCAGCATCGCTGATAAAAGTGCAAAGCAAACACATCTGAAAATGTAACATTTTTCTCATTTTCCTGACGACAAAAAGACACTCATTTACATACAAACTTCCCAAATTTGGAGAAGTCTTTGGGATTTCACAAAGAATGTGTGAAGCCTCTTTCTGTTATCCTTTTTAGATTTCTTCTTCTGTGCTAGGGTGCCATTTCCAGGCCAATGTAAGATTTCATAATCCTCTTAATTTACTTCTGAAGCCTTGGCACACTGTTAACAAGCAGAACGTCACAGCAGCCCATGACTGCGCACATTGCGCTCTTGGATCCTTCTCTACCAATGCCTTGCATATGCGGAGCTCCAATACATGAGAATCATCGCCATGCAGCTTGTCATCCTCAGTAAGCTACAGATAAGCACTGTCACATGCCTCTGGTGGTCAGGCAAGAAACATCCCGTTCGTACTGCTGTGCTGAAAATCTCCAGGAAAACAGTTTCCCCTTCACAACTAAAAGGTTAAAGCATGGATGATTCTTCTAACCAATTATGCCAAGAAACAAAAAAACATTTTCGTTATGTGTAATGAAATAATAATAACTTTCAGGGTCTTACGTAAAGGCTTGAAGTTCCTCGAATCAATTTCTGTGCATCACTTGCGTTCTGCACAGGAACACCTCCTGTGCTGACAAGATGATCTCCTATGTGAAGAGCATTGTACAGCATCGGATGCTCCTTTTGCTTCCAGCCTGCAACCCTGCACACACATTACATTTCAAGTCAACAAATCTACAAAATCATAAGAAAATAGCAAAATTACAAATTTACTAACATTACATAATTTCATTTCTGAAAAATTAGAAAAAAGGTCACAAGTTGATGTGATATACACCGATTTTGCAAAGGCGTTCGATACGGTGGATCATAAAATCTTAATTAAAAAACTATTCGATATGGGTATTCATGGTGTATTGCTGCTTTGGATTGAGAGCTATCTTACGGCCAGAAAGCAATTCGTTAAATTTAAATCATTTTTATCGCATGAAATTTTAGCTACATCCGGTGTTCCACAAGGTTCCCACTTAGGTCCACTTTTATTTCTGATCTATATAAATGACGTGAAAAATTATTTACCATCATGCTCGTTTTTATTATTTGCGGATGATCTTAAAATATATAATGAAATTGAATGTCTAGATGATTGTAAAATGCTCCAGCATAGTTTAGACTCATTATCACTCTGGTGCAAGACTAATAGATTATCATTTAATATACAGAAATGCAAACTAATGTCATACCGAAAAACAAATTCATTCCATAATTTTTTATACACAATAAATGGAGAAACTATTGAACCAGTCACAAACATTAAAGATCTGGGCATAATTTTTTATACAAATTTAAAATTTGACGCACACATAGATTGTATATCAAACAAGGCACTAAAGACATTAGGATTTATTATGAGAATGGCCTCGGATTTTTCTGATAAAAATACGTTTAGATTATTATATTTATCTTTAGTAAGACCAATTTTATTATATGCGTCACCGGTTTGGTCACCTTATTACCAAAACAAAATTAGTAAAATTGAAAAAATTCAACACAAATTTTTGAATTTTGCTGCCTGGAAACTATATCTCCCATCTCCATATGTGAATCATGATTATACCCAAATTGCATCTTTTATGAACTTGAGCTCACTAGAATCTCATAGACAGTTAAATGATATAACTTTCTTGTTTAATCTTATAAATGACAAAATTGATAGTATACAACTATTATCAAAAATATCATGGAAAATTCCACAACGTGGACTCAGAAACACAAAGGTCGAAACATTTTTTATACCACATGCAAAAACAAATTTATATTTTCATCAACCCTTATGGAGAATGTGCCGTTTAGTGAACACTACAAACATAGATATAACCGATAAAAATGTTAAGCAATTTTCAAACACAGCGAGAGAAAAGTTTTGTACTGATTTTAGATGATAAGAAATATTAATTTATATTTATTGTATAATTGTATAATTGTAATATTGTATAATTTGGGCGATTGCCTGTCAAGTGAAGAAATAAATAAATAAATAAATAGGTTTGCTTTAATTATGAAACTGACAGGTACTCGCAAAAATAATGAAAACTCTTCAATTAAAATAAGCATGTGATTGATACAGGTCCCAAGAGTACACTAAGGTTATTCAAGCTTGGATCACAGACTTCAAAGAAAATCTCAACTCTTTCTTAATTTCATGTGATCAAATGTTAAAGTCTCCTGTTCATTATAACACTATTAGTTAAATTTCAGAAATTTTTGAATGACCTCAATTCTATAATGAACAAATTCTGATGCACTTTAAAATTTATCAACTTAATTCATTATTGATTTATAAAATGAATGAAGTGATTAATAATAAGCAAGATTTATTAAGAAATACGATAAAATGAAGTGTGAAGGATTTTCTCATTGTGAAATATTCTGACCATTTCATAATTAATTTTCTGTTAAGCCTCTCTTCCTCATAACAATTTGCTGATGGAATAATTATGTAAGACGGCTAAGACAAAAAAAATCCCTCTTTGTAATTAATAAGGACTATGAGAATATTGTTATCCACAAATATTTATGTTAAATCAACTAATCAAATATAATTTCAAAAATATATATTTCATATTAGATTTTTTTTAATGCTACTAATTTATTAAAATTCTTCTGTTAAAACAATATATTTTGGGGACATCAATTACATGAACGAGGGAACAATTCAGATATCTTTGTAGGGTACCATGACACTAAAAGGTGATGAGTTTTCTGCCAACAAAGAACATTCTGAGTGAATGACGGTTATTAAGTATTTACGATCAGTTGTTTGACAATGTACTATTAGTTCTCTTGAAATGAAAGGTGGGGAAAAGTGCTTTTCTGCTAATAATAAACATTTTAAGTGCTTAAGCATTTGTTGTAGAATTTGTCAAACTTTGCTGAAGTCAGATGATTGACTACATTACAGTATTTCTTTAATATTTTGTCACTGTCAATCAAATGGCGGATCATTCTCAATATTCAGAATTACAGAAGAAAACTAATACTTATAGTGTACAGTACCCAATTAAAAAAAAAAAATATTCTAAGGAAATATGAGTTTGGGTATTTGACGTTTCGGATGATTGACCATTGGATAATCTACGTCCCACTGTACAAGTACCGTTTCAAACAATCCAGTAAGTCTTATTGTGTAAAACAAGTTCTTTTGTTACAGAAGTTATAATATAATTAATAATTCCGATCAGAAGAAATCATGGTCGATCTTTACTTCAGTATGACCATCCCACTTGGCACAACACAGCCCTGCAATCCTTATTGTAATGTAGATGTCTTGTGACAAATATGGGTAACCTTACTTTTAGGCCTCCCTAAAGATAACCTTGACTCTGGAAAACGCAAAACTGGAGAATTTATGCCAAAATACTTTTATAGACTTGACTTGCTTCGTTCACACAATTCCAAGTTCTCTGGAGCGGTAATGCTCCCGCCTTTTGCCATTGAGATTTACAAAAAAACCTGGAGTACAGCCAATGCATTTTTATGCTGAAATGTACATGCAGCTATATTCCCACCCTCTTCATTCTACCCTTCAGTACCACCACACAGACTGGCCCTACCAATGTAAAGATTAACTGTAAGAGCAAAATACTCACCACACAGCACCAAATGCATCTACCAAAGCAATTGAATTTGTGCAATCCTTCCTCCGCAACTGCAGTCGTACACCACCAGGATGCAGCATTTCCCGGCGCAACTGTATAACTTGCTGTTCTCTCAAAGTCAATCGCCCAACATTCACACTGTCAGCACTGAACACTGCACCAAGGTGTCGATATGGATGTGGGGCAGGTTGCAAGCGTCTTTCTCCTTCAGTTCTAGTCACTCCACTCGCAGATCCAGATGCACCCCTGTTTCTGTCAGTTAAATTAGCAGATACCCGAGGAGAACTTCCTTCCGATGCTGAGGTACTTCTGCTTCGCCGCCGTTGAGAAGCACCAACTGTAGGAGACTCAACAGAGGTGGATCCCTGTTGAGAAGTTTGAATGGAAGATTGGGCGGAACTTACAAGAGGTGGCGTAGCTGCCCCTGTAGTTCTTGATGCAGAAGAAGAGCTAACATTTGTTTCACTAGATTTAAACCTGGGAGGAACATTAAGTGCTCTGCTTGCTCCAACTTCTTGACTTGAAGAAGGAGAATGTGTAGGTAAGAAAACACATTCATAATGACTCAAAACCTCACTAACATCTTGAAGGGAGTTACTTAATGCACAATTCACACTGGCATGACTATTAACACTATTTTCTTCCTGTCTATTGCTACTAATACTATTAATGCTGCTGCTACTGTTACTACTACCACTGCTATCACAACTGTAAGTGTCATTACTTATTGTTACTGATGACATATTATGACTGTCAGAGGTTCTGGATGGCCCAGGAAATACACTAAAGTCATCAGTAAGAATAGACCCAACTGGGAGAGGTTCTTCATGATTTTCTGTTGAACCATTTGCCACAGGTTCTAGAGCTTCATCTATCAGATTGAAGTTGAAAACATCACCAGAACCGAAAGGAAGTGCAGAGTGAGGGACAGGAGGATTAGCACTTACTTCTATTACTGTAACATTACTAACAGATGGGTTTCTTAATCCAGGGGAATGAGTTAATGATGAACTATAAACTGATGGAGAATCAGGAACAGATGCAGCACGATTCAATACATGGCGAGGTCTGCAAAAATTATTATTATCAATTAGTTATAGTCCATAAAATGCACTCTTATTTATTGACAATATGGCTTATTTTTAATGCAAAACCTTATTCTTTTACATTCTGTGGGTAACTGAGAATACAACAACTATTGTTTCTGCGAATATCATTAGACACTAAAAAATGGATTACTTAAGTACATAGATACACAATATGAAGATTTAGTATTGTATTGCATGTGTAGGAAAAAGATTCCATCACATCAAAATTAGGAAAAGATTCAAATATTTTATAAGAATGTTAACACTGATCACTTTCACAATGTACTGTCTAATGACTATCTATCAGGTTGGAATCTCAGTTATTTAATTCCTCCCATTCTCAAGATGAAAGAACAATAACCTTGTATATACTGGAGGTTCTGATTGGGTAATGTAAAACGCAGTAGAAGGGCGACTTTCGTAATTTAAACTGCTGTGTGTCTGTTGTACAGAACTACTGGCTAAGGCATCTACACTAGTAGTTTCAACAGATTCTGTTACTGGAACTGCATCTGTAACAAAAACAGGATATTGTACCAAGGAATAATACACATAAAAAAAGTTTTTCTTCTGATGCAGTGACAAATATTCTATGACAAGCTAAAACTGAAATACCTGAGTTTTCCAAATGCACAGGTTCGATTCCTGGTACGCGTGCTGATGGCCCATAAGGAGTTGGAGGCAGGGGAGAGTTTGGGTCTCGTGTCGGAGCTAGAGGTAATCGTGCTTCTGGCATTCTACTGTACAAATTTTCACGAGGAGACAGTATTCTCATTTCTTGCAACTTTGATCTTATTGTCTCCACCCACTCCATCATCAATTCCCTGATTATTGAAATGAAAAAGAATCACTTATCAATCAAAAAAATGAACATACATATGTTGAATTGTTTGAGAAATCTTACCATGATGGGGCAGCAAGTCTAATAACTTCAGAACTCAAGGTTATCACAAACTCGTACTCGTCTTCTTGGGCACAAATGGTAGGAGAAACATGCAAACAATTGTTCAGAGAAACAAACCAATCTGGTTTGTGAGCCACAGCCAATTTCTGATCAGTATAAAGTTCAAGCAAAGCCTCTGAATCATCATGAACACAGAACACTACCCATACTCTTTCACCTTTCTGAAAAACGAAATTGTTTAAATAAAAAAAATGTTCATGTTATAAAATCACACCATAAGAAAGACAAGACTAACCTTCGGAAATGCTCCATTTCTTTTCTCCACAGTGGGAAGCTTTTTAAGCCACGCATTCTTATGGATTTCGCGAAAGAGCACATTTTGAGGGTTCTGAGTCATTTCATAATTTAAAAAAGATCACATGCAAAACAACTTCAAACGCAAAAAAGTAATGATATCAATCTGCCATCACGATACGATCATCACTTCTATCCCACGAACTACCACTAATGCACGGTTAACAAAGATTACCATATAAATACCAACCCTAAATATCACAGTATGATTTCCACTATTCCCTAGCACTTCGCTTTGCTAAATGGAGTAATAAATTACCGTTGCATATTACCAAAAATAGTATGTTTCTTACTAGTCAATCCCACCTGTTAAACTACAGGACAACCACAGACAGGGTACATTCACTACCTCCTGGATTTCGCAACCACCTGCACACTGCGCCCGATTCTGGCCAGGTTATATCGTCTTAGAACTGAATTTCTCTCTATATAAAACAACAGTTCTCCGAAGATTCTGCACACAAATTGTTCATTTCTGCTCTAAAAAAACAAGATTCGAAGTTGAGGGACACACGCTTCACGAACTACGCGGAACGAGTGGGATGCAGTGAGTTGGTGGAAGTTGTTTTTTGTGTGGGTAGTGCGGTGCAACTGGATGCCTGCGACAGCTGCCGAGCCCTGCAAGAAAATATAATCTGCATGTTGTCGGCGGCATGATATCGATCAATTCTTGATATTGAAATAAGTTTCTCTTATAAATAGCCTCAATGCATTGGGTTTTGTTTTACATGTTATTCGGCTAAACCAATAACACCCATTTAAATTCATTGTTTGAAAAATATTTTCTCCAAAGTTAGCATCCGCTTCTCTTATTAACTTCTCTCAGGATCATTTCTTAATGAAAAAAGAAGAAAAAAAGGGGTTGACGTAGGCCCGACGAGTTTAAGTAAAATATTAATAAATGTATGATTTAGGAAATAATACAACCAATGAGTGAATACTCTTTTTCATTGATCAACAAAACCTGAATCAGACATGCAAGAATAAGTAACTCGGATAATTGATCTTAACAATTAAGAAGACACATACCATTTACAATGTGATTATAGTAGTGACAGTAAAGTGACAGGAATTGATCATAATATTACCAACCTCAGAAAAAAATTCCCATGTTTATTTCATAATTGAAATATTGCAATTTTTATTCTTCAAATTCAAAAAGTAAGATTAGTTATTTTATTATCTATAAAATTACCGGACAATTGATTCACTTGAATCCTATGAATCTCATTCACAACAATAGCAATTTCTCCAAGAATTCAAAACAAACCGGCAATTCTCTTCTCTGGTTATATTATTTTAACCCTGTGAAAAACAATATTTTTCATTACACAAATGTATGGAGATTGAAGTTTGAAATAAATCTAAAATGTCTTACAGTTATTTCGAAACAAAACAAACAAATTCACCTGCGGATCATTTCAACTAGAAATGATTGACGAGTTCATCGATGCTCGTCCAGTTTTTGTTGGCAGTACTGTCAGTATGGAACCGGAATGTTTGTCTATGAACAAGCCCAACTGTCTATGAACGGTAATGTCAGAAGAAACCTTGCGAATTATGATATGAATTTACAATAATAATCACTTACGAAAGAGAAAAATAATTGTAAGTTAATAAATGTTCTAGAAATAATTTTACGGTAACGAGATTGAATTGCATCAGCGTACATACATGGATATTTGCGAAGTGTTATGCAAGCACACATTTACGGAATATAAGTAAATTTTACGGAATATGATTATTACAAATATTGCCTATTAATATTTCTAACTAATTAGCTATGCAAAATATGAAAAGTTATTTATTAAGTGTTTGAAAGCGAGTATGAAAAGGAGTGAAGTTATAACTTCGCCTGTGAATAAAACTTTCTTCCCCCTTTAAGTTGGTGTTGGTGAACTGTGGTGTGTTGAAAGGCAGTGTATTTTTTAAAATAAAATATTCAGTTTCTTCACCCAAGATTGGCCAAGATTGAATGGTAAACACATTGTACACATTAGACATCCAATGAATTGGCTCAATTCATATTGACTTCTAGCCATGTACTGGATACCAATTCAGAGGCTTCAATGGATAAGGAAGCAGGAGATGTCAAGACCGAAAAAGTCATAAATGATGCAACCATAATTAAAGATGCCACTTGTAAAAAGAAAAAGAAGAAAAAGCATAAACACCATCATAAACATAAGAAGCATGCTAGTGATAAGCATGAGAAATGTGATAAACATGAAAAGAAGCATCTCAAGAAGAGAAAGCATAAAGATAAAAAAACTGAAGATAATTTAAATGCCAAAGATAGTATCAAAATCAAAGCAAATGTGAAAAGTGCTGAAATTGAAGTAAAAGATGTAAAAGAGGACAAGGAATGTAATGCTCCAATCAAGGCTGCAGATAAGACTCAGGTAAATCAGAAATTAGTATCTAGTCATAACTTAACTGTCGAGGAAACTGGTAAGGACGAGTGTGAAAATGCCAAAGAAGCAAAAAGTAAGAATAGTGAGGCACTCGGCTGTTCGAAAGATGCTGACATTTTGCCCTCTGAGAAAGCAAATAATCCTGAACTAAATATTATTTGTGAAAGTGAAAGAGATTCTGAAAGGAATAATGTTTCAGTTATTGGCTGCTCTAAAGCAGACTGTGCTAGTCATAATGAAGTGTTCCTTGGTTGAATGCCAGCAGTAATGTGAAGATTGAATCTGATTCAGATATAGAAATAACTGTTATAGAGGATGATATTGACTTAGAAGACTTGATGCAACAGAAGGCTTTATTACAAGCACGTCTTGGGGCTTACATGTCTGATGAGGATGAGGAGCAGGACGACACCCATAAAAATGACAAATTTGAAGGAAAAATAGACCCAGGTTCAAGTAGTGCTTCATTTATTGATAACAAATCACCCTGCAAACAGTTAGATAGAAGAAAGAGGAAGCGCAGTGGAAGTACAAGTCAAAACAAAGATGAAAAACAGATAAGTGATGTTAAAACATCTTCACCAGATGAACAAAAAAGCAAGCATGAATGTAAAGAAAGAAGTAAAAGCCGAAATACAACAAATGAAAAAATTCATGATATTCTTGACACTAAAAAAAGTCGAGAGAGCGATAGAAATTATCGTTCTTATAGTGGTGACAAAAAGTCTCAGTATCGAACAGCAGAAACAGAGAATAAAGAAAGTGACAGGCATCATAAAGATGAAAGAAGATTTAGTAGTACTAATAAACGAACTCAGTCATCAAGAGAACACACTTACTCAAAAGGAAATAGTGCATATCGATCACCAGTGTCTCACTCTAAATCATGTAGTCACAGTTCAAGTCACAGTCTTGAAATACGTCGCTGTGATCGAGGCAGAGACACAGATCTGCATCAGATCGAGACAGATCAATTCTAGAAAGAGAGAGGGAGAGAGACCGTGAAAGAGAAAAAGAACATGAAAGAGAGAGACAAAGAGGGCTGGAAAGAGAAAGAGATAGGAGAAGAAGAAACGAAAGTGAAAGAACGAGTGATAGAAAGAGAGCATGCCACCATCGCTCTCGCTCAAGAAGTAAAAACAGAGAGCATGAAGAGATTATCATCACTCGAGGCATTCTAGGCATGGGAAGTATGGACATGATAAGGCAAGTAAAGCAAGAGAAAACGTATCAGAAAATCTAAAAGTTGATAAATCATCATCTGAAGATGATGTGGACAATATTGATACTGAGGATGAAGATGAAGAACAAATCATACAGAAAAGAAGACAACAGCGTGAAGAATTATTAAGGAGACTGGGTGCAGCCAGTGAAAATTCTAACCTTTCAAATGTCAATAACATGTCCAGTATTAGCAGCTATGAACATTTGTCTGTGTGCGAGGAGAAGAGTGTGAATGGTCAGGTGCATGAAGTTGGTGAAAAGATTCAAGCAAGTGAAACGAAAATCGAAAGTTCAGTTGTAGATGTTTCACAGATTTTGGTGTCTCGTCTTAATGAATCTGAAAGTGTTCAGAAAGGTCCTCTTCCCATACAAAATGAAGGTAAACTGGAAAAACATGCTTTGAAGTTAAGTAGTCACCTTCACATGGAGAGTAGTGAGGAACCAAATCTAGGTTTTCAAAAACACGAATGTAAAGAAGGGAAAAAGAGTGAATGGGATATGTTTGCTGAAGCAGATAATATGGAAACTTATAGAAGTCCCAGCACAGTAGATAAGCCCCAGGGTGGACCAGAGAACCCTAGTCTTACAGACAACTGGGATGATGCAGAGGGCTACTACAGAGTGCGCATTGGAGAAGTTATGGATGGACGATACGTTGTTTATGGATACACAGGTCAAGGTGTGTTTTCAAATGTTGTCAGAGCAAGAGATAATGCTCGTAATGGTATGGATGTTGCTGTGAAAATTATTCGAAATAATGAAGTAATGCACAAAACAGGCTTGAAGGAGTTGGAAGTGTTACGACGTTTAAATGATGCAGATCCAGATGACAAGTTTCATTGCTTAAGACTTTTCAGACATTTTTTTCACAAAAATCATTTGTGCATGGTTTTTGAACCCCTGAGTATGAATCTTCGTGAAGTACTTAAGAAGTATGGAAAAGCCGTTGGATTGCATGTTAAGGCTGTTCGTTCATACACTCAGCAATTGTTCTTAGCTCTAAAACTTCTGAAAAAAGCTAATATTCTTCATGCTGATATAAAGCCTGATAATATTTTGGTCAATGAAAGCAAATTGGTGTTAAAGTTGTGTGATTTTGGATCAGCATCACATGTAGCAGAAAACGAGATCACACCGTATCTTGTTAGTCGTTTCTATCGGGCTCCAGAAATAATTTTAGGTCTTCCTTATGATTTTGGCATTGATATGTGGTCAGCTGGATGTACAATATATGAATTATACACAGGAAAAATAATGTTTTCTGGTAAGACCAATAACCAGATGTTAAAATTTTTTATGGATTTGAAAGGAAAAATACCTAATAAATTAATCAGGAAAGGATCCTTTAAGGAGCAGCACTTTGATGGGAATTGCAACTTTTTGTACCATGAAGTAGACAAAGTAACAGAGCGTGAAAAAGTAGTGGTGATGTCAACATTAAACCCATCTCGGGATTTGTTGGCTGAGTTGATTGGCAATCAAAATCTTCCTGAGGGTCAAATGAGAAAGGTTAACCAGCTGAAGGATTTGCTAGAAAAAATTCTGATGCTAGATTCATCAAAACGACCAGCTATTAACCAAGCTCTCACTCATCCTTTTATCCAGGAAAAGATTTGAAGATAATAAAAAGGTGTATAAAAAGTAATTGGCAGTAGAGGTATTAATATTCACCAAGAAATGTAAATGGCATATCTGTGTGTAATCTACACATGAATATATCAGAGCAGTCTTGCAGATTAATTAACTAACCTGCCATGGGTTCTTCAACTGCAATGCCAGTGCCTAGCAGATCATTTAATGAAGAAACAGAATACACAAGAAAATCATGGTACAACCGCTGCACTGTTGGCATTTGCCCCTGGGCAAGAAACTATTCTTCTCTTCCCATAGCTGGTTTCTTTCTGTGATCAATAGTTGTTTTGTTATCAGTGCACAAATTTTTCATCTTTTTCACTTCAAACCAACATGTAGTAGACTTTGTTTCACTTTCACAGAATGTCTTGGCTGTGTAAAATAGTGACTTGAGATGAATTTTTAATAAATTAATATTTTATAAAATTTGTGTTTGGTTTTTCAGTGCTCCTATTTTCTGTTTTCCTTCTTACAAGCTTAGCACAAACTTCTAAAAAGAACAAGTTGTTAAGTATACTTGCATGTTCTAAATTATTTTGTAAATTCTTAAGAAAATATTGCAAAAGAAAGTACATTTTTACATTCTCATACATGTACATGTATACAAAGTAATAGAGGAAGTCATGTAATGTGGGAAATAGATTTTGAGATTTCAATGGAAAACCATGTTTTGGTGTCTCTTGATACTGAAAAAGTGTGTTTTTTTTAATCTTTTTTTCTTCTTTCTTTTCTCCTTCAAAGTGTCCATCTGACTGGTGTATGTCAACAACACAAGCTTAAACCATGTGCAGGAACTTTTCCACATTGAAGAAATCCCTGTCGATTTGGCCTGAGTCAAAGCTCTGTGATTTTGAGAAACATTCATTAATTTTTTGGGCATTTTATGTGAAGCTCTAGGGACATTTTCAAGATTTTTCTCAAAAATGGCTCCAAAATTTTTCTTTAAATTTCTTGTAAAAATTGAGTGAAATACATTTATAAAGACGGCATATGTCCGATTTTCAAGGATAACTCTGAATTTTCAAAAATTGCATAAGATTGAAATTTTTTCGGCATCTTTCTACAAAACTGAAGATAGAGATTTTCCTTTCAAGTAAAATTTTTTCTTCTTAATTCTTTAATTGTCATGCACATTTTTTGAAAAATTTAGTTTTTGCACAAATTGAGTGTAATTTATTTATTTATTTATAATATGTTGAAAATATCAATAAGATTGTCTCAAAAACGGTTCCAAATTTTTTCTTTAAACTTTGGTAGGAATATTGATGAATGCACACTGTATGATGTCATAAATGGCATTTTGCTATATTCTTTTGTTTTTTCCAAAATTACAAAATGTAATTTTTTTGACATGTTTTTAAGTCATTAATATTTACATTAGAGGCAATTTGTTCACGTTATTGCATTTATGAGCACATGTGCTTTAAATTATGTTGTATAATGTTTCTTGAACACTCAACAATTTTCTGTGGAAATGAGCTCAAAATTTCACGTTTTTAGAAATGTTCAAATGCTATTTTCTTACAAATGGCTCCAGTTTGTTCTTCAAATTTTTTGTGAGGATTGTGCTAATTGCATTGTTTAATATTACATAAGAGTTCATTTTGGGGTATTCTCTTTGTTATTTCAATTCTCTCATGCCATCCTTATGCACATTTTCAATGTACTTGTAAACTTTTCAAGCATTTGTGAGTGGAAATGCTTCAAATCCACTTCCTTCCAACAAACTTCTAATCAGCATACTTCCAACAAAGTATTTCAAAAACTCACAAATTTTACAGTAATGCTTAATTGCCATTTTCTTAAAAACAGCTCCAAATTTTTCAATGAAAATTGCCATTTAGAATGAGGATTTACTCTTCTTGAATATTCAAGTAATATTTCAGTTCTTCTATAAGAAAACTGAAAAATTGAGAAAGTATAAAAAAAAAAATGTACTTTGGGCAACGATAGATGGTAGCTGACAAGTCCGAAAAGCTATCCCAGGCCAAAGAAAATAGAAAACTAATATGAGAAAGTCTATGCCATTCTGTAGAACCACTAGTTTCCAAATTTTTAACACATTCGAGACTATCGAAACATTTTAATTGAAAGCTCATTTTATCGAGGCTTTTATTTCTCTGTCCCTTCTTTCAGCTAGAAAATTTCTATTTATGCAAAAGTAAATTGTTTATGATGCTTTTCTGAGATTTAGTAACTGAACTTTTCAAGACAATAAATCGCAATTCAACCATTTAAATAACATTAATACTAGTAAATTTGAAAAGGTTTGTTATATCAAAGAACAATGTGAATTATTATTATTATTATTAATATACAACCTTGGAGAAGATTATATATAAGAAATCATATCTTTATAATATTTGTTTTTACAAATATAATAGAGATTAATATGTACAGAAAACCTGTGATGTTGGAGTGAAAATGCACAAATTCCTATATTCTGTCATGAATAAATTATTTAGCTGTTAGAAAGTGACACCCTATTCTGGCCTATTGATTCATGTTAATTCTGAAAAGTGGCTTCAGAAGTTTATAGAAATGTGAATTTTACAAGTTGTTTTTTTCTCTGTAAGCAGACACTACTACTTCAATATACTGCAGGAAAAATTACTGCAAAATATACTCAAGCTCGCCATTTCAAGATTTTCTATCTTCTTATAAACAACACTGGGCTATGATTATAAAAGGTTGGTGACAAAATTACCGTTGGAAAATTGCACCATGGAAAAAAGATAGGATACCCAATGAAGAACTGAACAATTTTTCTCATATGCTTTCACTGAAAAATAAAATTTTCTTGAGTGTATTTCATACATTTTAGTGAATATAGAGGATCAGTAAGGCAATAAAAAGAGTTTTAGGAAGATGAAACCCCTAAAACTGGTTGTCTGATATTTTATCTTTAAAATTTTAAATATTTTATATGCTTTTTGTTGTAATCTCTCTTAACAACAATATTTATTCTTTCCAAACAGTTCTTAGGCATCATAACACAAGTATGAGATTTAAAATATATATTTTACACACAAAACTACTGAAAGTAGCCTGACATTTTCCAAGCATTCATTTATCACAACTGTCAGACAAGAAAAGGAATATGTACCATACCTAGTGTAAAATGCAAGTAAAGTTATTTTCTATCTCCTATTCCTGCACCGCCTGCATGCCCACCTTGCCTGTCTCAGATGGAATCAATTGCGACCTTGAATTACTAAGTCTAATCGCATTATTGGCACAAATCAAAATGCACTTAGTTGGGCATTTTTGGGATTTTTAAATATTCCCCTCCAACTTGGCAGGCATGGCAAGCAATTTATGATACGAATATGGCAAGCAATTTTGAAATATTTGCGAAAAACTAGAGTGCACATTTAATTCAACTGTAATTTGCCATCAACTTTCAGCTACAAATTGAGTAAAAATTGGAGAAAGGGATAGTATCCAAAAGTTTTGTTTGCTGGTTGCTTTTGTAGTATTTATAAATGTTTGTTTGATGAATTGACAAAATAATGCAAGAAATGATTTATGAACTTCATATATTTTTGCCACAACTTTTTCATAAATACGAAAGCATGGGCAAAAATTCTAACAAAGTGCTTCTAAAAGCTAGGGAAAAATGTTAATTTGAGAAGGGCAGAGAAAAAAGAATCAGAGGTGTGTCCTTGAAGGTTGCAAGCGGAAAACAAAATTTATTTGCAGAAAACGCAATGTGGATATTCATCCCACTCGTTTCACACAATTCTACTGTGTCAGTACTAGAGTTATTTTATTTCTTCTTGGACATATGGACAATGTTTATAGACCATCATAAGTTTTCTGTATCATATATTATCAACATTGTCTGACTCCCACCTCTTGAAAGCTGTGACGTTTCCTGTCTTTGATGTCCTCATCTCAATACTTTCCCATTGTGTAGCATCTGCTTAAATGGGCAGTGGATTGATTTCTCGAAAACTATCCGTGAAAAAAATTATCTGAGCAGTGCTTCACAATAAACAAACATAATTAATGCTGTTACTAACAAATATTCCAAAAAACAATTTTATGGACAAATGGGTTAACAACACAGGTTTATGCACTCGCATTCCTTATTTCTGCCATTTGTTTTCATCAAGCATCCTAAAGCAACAAAATTATGTCAATAAAAAAACTTCATTCTTTAAAACAAGGAAATAAATAAATTTAATAATCAACATGGAGAGGTAGTTTTCCTCTTTTTTTTTTTTTTACATGATTATTCAATACACAGTAGAAAAAGTTTCAACAAGCTAGCACACCCTCAAAAATTTCCAAAAGGCTTATTGTTAAGCAACAATACAGTACAAGCAGTTTCAACAGTACATATGCACCAAATTCACCAACAAAATTCAACATTGAATCAGTGAGTTTAAAAAGGAAATAAGCCCACTTTTTCCTTAAAAAGAGTTGAGATTATATTTTCTTTGTTATTCTTCAAGCTATAGAACAGTGTTAAAATGAAACTTACCGAGCTAAAGTAAATGTTCTATTCCAACTCAAAATTTTAAATTACTGGTAATGGTAATACTGTTCCTCACAAAAGAACTATCCTCAGATAGAAGTAGTACCAGCTAGTAAACACTTAAATGCTTTCATGGCGACAGTAATAGACACTGAGGACATCATACATTTCAAAACTGAGTGTTGATCTATTTTAAGAAGACTATTAAGTCTCATGCTCATCCTGACAGTCCTCACTGTAAGCTTGGTTTAACTCTGTCCAAGTATAAGCAGCTAACGTATGATAGAGAACATATGATAGATTTTGGGTACCTGTGGCATGTGAGTATATTAATGGACTTATCCATTACACATTCATGTTGGCGAGAAGGCATGCCAGCTCGTTTGCCCAAACGGAAAGGCAGATCTGCCTTTCAAGAAAGTTTAGGGTTTAGCTGTTCTTCCAAACAACGGAAAGAAAATAATCAATGTTCAAAATATAGTAAAATACATCCCGCATTAATATCTCCATGTCTACCACACAGTTTTAACATAGCCACAGACTGATGTGGGAACTGATAATGAGTAGATATTGATATTAATTTAGTAAGAATACTTTTCATGTCCATAGAGTACCTCATTATAGATTTATTCTACTATTATGTTGTGTCCAAAAATAAGTAATAAAAAATCGTTTTTTATAAATATTTCATAATTCTTTTATAAAGCAGGGCTGTTCAAGCGGAGCAAATCAGGAGCATGTAGTCCTGTTAGCTACCAAGAGCAAGACACTGGAGGCCCAGCGATGCACAGCTTGCAATAACCTCTGTCACCTGAGGCAGTTTAATTTACAAAGACATTATACAGTTAATCATGCTGCTGAATGTGAAAGCTTAATCTCTCGATTTAAGGATTTGTTTACAATTAGAATTTAAAGTATTTTCAACATTTTCCCTCTTCATATAGACAATGTTATTTTCAATTAGAAATGATTGATTTGCAGTTTGACGCTGAATTAAGGGAAAAATTTCAAACAAAAAAAATATTTGTTAGAATTTTAAAAGAACTTCCCACAAAAATGTTTTCCGAAATTGGATTGGCATGCTGCTCGAATGTTTAGTGTTAAGATGAACAAACAACTGTGAACGTTTTTTTCTTCTTTGAAAATTTGTAAATCCTGAATGAGAAATACCATTACAGATTGTAATCTGAAGTACATATTATGGCTCAACACACCGTTCCATCTGTTCCAAACACACAAGATACCTTGCAAGAAAAAGCACTTAAAGAATGTTAGAAAAATAATTGATTTTGCATTTAGTTTCATTTTTACTTTCTCATGTATGTACATATATAAGGAGTAATACACATAGTATAGAGAAAGTTATGTAATGCTGTGGAAAACCGATTCTGAAATTTCGATGGAAATACTAGTTTTGGGGTCTCCTGATACCAAAAAAGTGTTTTTTCAAAACTTATGTCTGTGAACACCACTAGCCCCTAAACATACATAGGATTTTTTCCATAATAGATATTCTACGGTCAATCTGGCTCAAGTCAAAGCTTTGTGATTTTGAAAAACACTCTTTAAAATTTGGGGATGAACCCCCAGGGACATTTTCTAAATTTTCTCCAAAATGGGTCCAAATTTTCAACAAAAATTTCCATTTTGGGCGAACTTTTATTCTTCTTTAATATTCTTGGAGTAATATTTCTGTTCAGCTGTTAGGAAACCAAAAGATTAAGAAATTTAAAAAAAAATGCATTTCAGGTGGTGACAAGATGGAGCCAAAGACATGGCCTGGACATAGTCATAGCCAGACTAAAGACATTAGAAAATTAACTACTACGAGAAAGTCTGTGCAATTCTGTAGAATCACTAGTTTAATTTTAATTATTATTTCGTTTTCTGTCAGTATTTCCATTTCTTGTTTATTTAGCAACATTGTTTTTGATATCAGCAGCATGATAAACTGAGCAGCAGCAGCACTGCAATTAAATTTTTAATGTGATTGAGAACTTTGTTACTAAACATTTGGCATAGCTGGCACAATTGGATTTTTTTTCCATGATGCATAGCAAATTGTAGTCTTTTTTTATTTTAAAATCACAAAAATATGTTTATAACTACTAGATGTTCCAATACATGTTACAAAAATATTTTACTGTTTTTCTGTCGTAATATCTTTTTCCACAGCAGTGGGACTTTTCAGTCTGAGAAATGGAAAATATCCCTTAAAAACAAGGCACATCACTGTGCCATGTGTCGTCATTGATAAACACGCTCTCTCTGGGAAAGAGTTGCCTGAAAAAGGAGAGTGCAAATGGCAACTCCTCTTTGGAACAGTATGCTGGGGCTGTCCTGTTGTAAAGGAAATAAGTCCAGGGGATAAAATCAATACTTTACGTCACAAAAATGCAAATTTGAAGTTACTAAGTAGTCCAAGCAATCAATAACGACTAGTTCGACAACTTTTGTGGAGAACATAATTGCCCAAGCTGCCAACTGTGGATGTTATTAAGTTTCTTAGATTTTCTCAATACTATGCATCAAGAACTTATTTCCCTTTCAAATCACTGATTCATTTCTATTTTGAGTAACTCATTTAGCATATACGAAACAAAATTTTCATGATGCCAGATGAAGAAATTGAAATCAAAATTTGTTTTGGTCTGCTTTTTGTTTTGATTAAGTTTACATATGGTTGTGTAGTTCATAACCCACAATTGTTTCAACAACACACCAACACAAGAGAAGTAAATGATACCATAATCCCAAATGGATTCTTCACTGCAATATAGAAATCTTCTTTCACTCCATTATAGAAATGCACATGTAATTGAAATCTGCATTTTGTAAGGCAGTAGCAGTACTAATTTGTGTGAATGAAGAGACAAATATCACGGTGGAAGCCACCTAATCTGGAAGTCACACCACCTGTTCATTTAAGATTGTTCTAGTGTGATCGGTGTGATACAATTCATGAATTTATATAGCACAAGTTGACACAAAAGTTACTTGATGAGAGCTAAAATTGCCGCTCTACGTTTGTTATTTTGAAAAAGGGCTCGGATGAGTTGTTTAAGTTCATTTGCTGAAAATGCTCGTGCTAAAGGACCAGCTCCACTTGCCCAGTTGTCAGCAATTTCAGTTAGAGATGCTCTCAACACTTTAACAAGAGCCTCCAATTGATGCCACTTGTGCACATGACGATGCACTTCCCGTGTATCGGGAAAAAACTTGAGGAGCACGTTCAAGAACATCAGAAAACATTGCAGCAAGCAGAGTTGCCACATGTGCTGGAATATCTTCAAGATTCACAATACGTAGCACTAACTCTTCCACCAAGGCATTCAATAGGCAACCTGAGGGGAAGATAGAAAATTCACTAATTACACATTTTTATCATTGGTAACTGGAGAGTCCACAGTAGAGTCGACATAAATTATAACAAAGTGAGTTACAGAAATTTTGTATGAATTGCCTATTTAGTAAACAAAAATCATGCTAAAATATGAAAAACAAACAAAAATTAACTTTCTTATATTCTATACAAACAGACTACATTTGACTACACAAATATCCCGATTTCACCAGCACTAAAAATGAAACTTTTGTGTTAATAAAATCTTGTGTTATTCTCTTCAACTACATAAACAAATGATAAATTAACTGATTGCCAAATTGTAGGGCAAGTGTGGAAAAATGCTGGAAAGATCTTCATAAGGGCAAGTTGGAAAATGCAATAACACGGTCCACGAACATTATCTTTGTGGAAACTGCAGTACACGATTCACAAGTAAGGTTAACAGTACCAGTAAAACTTAAGTGAATAAAGGTTTCATTAAGTAAAAATATATAGGTCAAGGCCCTCTGCATTATTTTCTTGTAACAGAAGCAACAGTTAAATTATTCTCTTATAATATATGCCAAATGAGCAAGGAAGAAGAAGAAATATTGAGGCCCTGCATATACGACGTTTGGAGAGGAGTGAGCAACTGCAAGGTGCTCAGTAAATGTTTGCTTCCTTTGATGTGTCCAACAGACTGAAAATTGTGGTAGGGCGAGCACTGAATTTTTTTGGTTGAGTGCTCAGCAAATAGTAAGCGACCCATCTGCAGTAATCAGAATTCAGAGAATGGGTGCTCAGTACTCACTGAATGTGTTGAGCTACCTTTAGACTTAAGACGCTTGTCTCACTTACCAAGAGTTCTGCAATATGTATTTTCAGGCAAAACAGGGCTCCATACAACTTTCAAAAGTTCTAGCTGTCTCAAGCACTGCCTCATAGCTTTTTCAGTTGTTGGGGGCAATGATGATCCTTCTCCAATGGTACTCAAACCTAATAAAGATAGTAATAAAAACAATCATTATTTTCAACTCTTATGGTCTCTGAACACATAACGAGTCATTCAAAAAATGTGTTTGCAAAATTGAAGCATTTTCAAAACTTCTCCTTTGTAACAACTTTTAACACTTACAAACAATCCCCATGAGATGAACGTTCCATTTTAAACCCACCCCAGCCCTTTCAAAATTAAATAAAAGTAACCATTAAGTAGTAAACTGAAAGAATGAGTTTCAGTCAATTCAATCATCACTTGTGGAGATGGTCACCAAAATGAAATTTTTACTGTATTTTAATTTAATAATGCTACTTGTAAATATAGTATTGCCTTTTAACTGAGGTTTACCTGATTCTCGGAGAATATTAATGATTTGCTGTCGGCTAGTTTGCGTGCATTGAAGTAACACACTAGCACCTAATTCACGTAATCCTTGGACTTGATCCAAAAAATTCACTCCAAAACCTTGTCCTTGGTGTTCAGCCCCAAGGGTTACTAAATGATGGGCTATGTACATACAATTGTTGTGGAAGAGAGCTAAAAGAAAGTACAAAAAAAAATAATTTTTTTAAAAACTGAACCATAAAGGAAAGGCACATCTTAATGTAACAAAATTAGATTTTACAAAAATATTCACATTGATTAAATTACCGCAATATATTTCACTGTTTGATATCTCAATTTGAATGAATTCTGGGTAGTATGAAAATGTTGTGACAATTAAAGATACATTCAGCCTAGAGGAAAGAGTTACATTTTTCTATACAAAACACTAAAACAGAAAATGGGAGTAATGCAGGTACATAACACACTACAAATACTGCATTAACATTACAATTTGCTAGAATATCATATAATAGAACAGAATATCTGTACATATAAAACAAAGTTGTGTTAGTTACACCATTTATAACTCAAGAATGGTTAGACCAATTTTAATTATCTCTGTTTTGTTGGATTCATCTCCACCCTGAATAACAGAATAACTAATAAAATATCAAACAATGGTGCTAAATGGCACTGAAGAACTGGTAATCTATGTCGTTAAATAACTCCTAAACAAAGTGTTCTAGGGCATTAAAACTAAAATTTTGAGGGCAAAGGCATCAAAGAAACATTTTTCACACCGCAATCATCTAGAGGATGAGATCTTCTTGAACATTCTATTTTGCTGGTCCAACACTTCTCGATATTATTCCACCTGCTCAGAGACATGCAGAATCAGCAAGTAAATGTGAATGAGAGGGACAGAGAGACACACAGAGACAGACAGACTGACAGGGATAGAGAGAGGTAGATGAGGAAAGAAAGGGAGGGAAAAGGAAAAAGAGGAACTTCTTGAACATTCACAGCATTTTTGCTGGTCTGGCACGGGTACCCACCTGCACACAGACATGCAGAATCTGCAACTAAATGAGAGGAAAAGAAAGGAGAGATGGAGAGAGAGAGGATAAATGGAAGGAGAGAGAGTGGATAAACGGAGGGGGAGAGAGTGGATAAACGGAGGGAGAGAGAGTGGAAAAACGGAGGGCGAGAGAGTGGATAAACGGAGGGAGAGAGAGAGTGGATAAACAGAGGGAGAGAGAGTGGATAAACGGAGGGAGAGAGAGTGGATAAACGGAGGGCGAGAGAGGATAAACGGAGGGAGAGAGTGGATAAACGGAGGGACAGAGAGTGGATAAACGGAGGGAGAGAGTGGATAAACGGAGGGAGAGAGAGAGTGGATAAACGGAGGGGGAGAGAGAGTGGATAAACGGAGAGAGAGTGGATAAACGGAGGGAGAGAGAGTGGATAAACGGAGGGAGAGAGAGAGTGGATAAACGGAGGGGGAGAGAGAGTGGATAAACGGAGGGAGAGAGAGTGGATAAACGGAGGGAGAGAGAGAGTGGATAAACGGAGGGAGAGAGAGTGGATAAACGGAGGGAGAGAGAGTGGATAAACGGAGGGAGAGAGAGTGGAAAAACGGAGGGGGAGAGAGGGGATAAACGGAGGGAGAGAGAGGATAAACGGAGGGAGAGAGTGGATAAACGGAGGGACAGAGTGGATAAACGGAGGGAGAGAGTGGATAAACGGAGAGAGAGTGGATAAACGGAGGGAGAGAGAGTGGATAAACGGAGGGAGAGAGAGTGGATAAACGGAGGGAGAGAGAGTGGATAAACGGAGGGAGAGAGAGTGGATAAACGGAGGGAGAGAGAGTGGATAAACGGAGGGAGAGAGAGTGGATAAACGGAGGGAGAGAGTGGATAAACGGAGGGAGAGTGGATAAACGGAGGGAGAGAGAGTGAATAAACGGAGGGAGAATGGCTAAACGGAGGGAGAATGGATAAACGGAGAGACAGACGATACACGGAGAGAGAGACGATAAACGGAGAGAGATATAAACGGAGAGAGAGACGATAAACGGAGAGAGAGAGACGATAAACGGAGAGAGAGACGATAAACGGAGAGAGAGAGACGATACACGGAGAGAGAGAGACGATAAACGGAGAGAGAGGATAAACGGAGAGAGAGGATAAACGGAGAGAGAGGATAAACGGAGAGAGGATAAACGGAGAGAGAGAGGATAAAAGGAGAGAGAGGATAAACGAAGAGAGAGAGGATAAACGGAGAGAGAGGATAAACGAAGAGAGAGAGGATAAACGGAGAGAGAGAGGATAAACGGAGAGAGAGAGGATAAACGGAGAGAGCGAGAGACGATAAACGGAGAGAGAGACGATAAACGGAGAGGGAGACGATAAACGGAGAGAGTGAGAGATGATAAACAGAGAGAGAGGATGAACAGAGAGAGACGATAAACGGAGAGAGAGAGAGAGAGAGAGAGAGACTCTAAACGGAGAAAGAGAGACGACTTGTTGCTGGCGAGAATAACATTTTATCTTGGAACTATACATGATTTCAATAGGAAAAAAAATGTATACATCACAAAACCATAATTTTTATGCAATTATTCTTAACAGTAAAGTTCATGAGTTAACCTTGAACAATAAACGGTTGATTATTTTACAGCTCTGAAGAGTTAAAAGAACATCTTATTCTTCTTATTTGCAGTTTGTTTTGTGTAGTCATGATTTTGGTAGGGATCGCAAGTTTATTTGGTCTGTAGAAATAACTTGCTTCACTTGGGACAATAGAAGGATTTTTTTGGTGTTTTTAGAAAGTACTTAAAAATTATGTAAATGGCAATTTAATATTCTAAACTGTAGGTTTGAGATAAAAAGTTAATAATTATTTCTAGGCGCTGGACCGTCTGAAATGCCTGCATTTCCAAAGCATTTGTCACGGCCTTCACCATCTCCTTGTGAAAGCTAAGATATGCAACAGATGCGTTTGGAGAACAAGTCCTTAAGAAATGCCATCCTGTTTCCACACAGTCATGTATAATAATAACAAGAATTTGTTTATATAAATAATAAGAATTTGTTTTATAAATTGAAGAATTGAAATCCGAAGTGTGTGACATAAATTTACCTGCAGATTGGGCGGTATTGCTGGAAGATAATTATGTAAATTTCGCTTTAGTGAAAGGAACCTGTCAATGAAGAATGGCATTGTAAACAATATTTAATTACAGAAAAATCTGGTAAATAAATGTTAATTAATTCAAATAATGGAGGTAGTCTGTTATACTTATATAAAGACGTAGTTTGTTGTATGTCTTATTTGTTAATGTGCAAAAATTAATTTGAATAGAAAGAAAAAGAGGGTTTTTCAAGGTATGAAATCATAAGAATGTGATAGTTTCTTTAGGTGCAATGAATATTCCTGACACTCTCTTTGAAGGTCAGAACTGTGAATAGCATAATGTTAAGAACATTATTTAAAAAAATATGTAAGTAACTGCCAACCACCTTTTAAATAATTATCCAAAATGAAAAACTGACATATTAAAACCTAAAACAATGTCTGAATGTAAAAGACGCAAATTATAATAGTGTTGCTACTAATAAGACACAAGCAGTAATAAAGTGTATTGATTAAAATCGATACAGAAGTTTAAATGACAAGAAAGCAAGCAAAAAGCAAGCAAGAAAGAAAGGAAGAAAGCAAGCAAGAAAGAAAGAAAGGAAGAAAGCAAGCAAGAAAGAAAGAAAGGAAGAAAGCAAGAAAGGAAACAAGCAAGAAAGCAAGCAGGCAAGAAAGCAAGCATGAAAGCAAGAAAGCAAGCAAGAAGGAAAGCAAGAAAGAAGCAAACAAGCAAGAAAGCAAGCAAGAAAGAGAGAAAGCAAGAAAGAAAGAAGAAAGAAAGAAAGAAAAAT
The DNA here is from genome assembly GCA_031308135.1 of Acheta domesticus. Taxonomy (NCBI): domain Eukaryota; kingdom Metazoa; phylum Arthropoda; class Insecta; order Orthoptera; family Gryllidae; genus Acheta; species Acheta domesticus. The sequence goes on along the minus strand of JAHLJT010009355.1, from coordinate 99,862,645 downwards.
GAAAAGGAGGGAGGTAATAATATAAAATGACATACGCCAGTCCAAAATATGAGAAACAAAAACAAAAAAGTTCAACGTTTGGCAGTCGTTTTCAATCATGATATATATTAAAGGTATTGTTTGAAAAGTCAATTCTGTTATTGATTTTAAAGCAATGAACATTTTCTTGAACTCTCAATACTGTTGGATTCCATTATGTGCAAAAATTAACTTCATTCCGTGGCTACATACTGAATTGAAAATTCTTTGAATTCTACAAATCACGGTCATATTTATATATCTTCAAGATATTTGGACAGGAATAATAGCATTAAGAACCCAAGTGATGCCAATTTTCCTTGAGGCATGCAAGCAAAAAAAAGTTTGCAATAACTGTTCCAACTTACAGCACTGTTACTTGAATTATTAGAATTAAGAGTTTCAGGGTTAGTGGGCATTTAAACTTTTTCATAAAAAGAGAAAATACTGTAACCGTGCACCAGAAAACGGCTTATTTTTGACAGAAAAACTCTTTTTGCCGGGCCTTGGTAACTAAAAAATGGGAAAAAACCAGTTCCACCATATAGGAAATTACTTTCTCTAACATAGTTTGTAGTTCTATAGATCCCTAAAACCTAAAAATCGATTGATGGTAAAACGTCTGTCTGACCATCTGCGCCTAATTTGTTTAGTGGATTTTCACCAAAATTGATATTCTGCAATCAATTTAAATCAACTAGAGGCCCTCTGAGTTTGAAACATTTTGATTTCTGGGAGCTTTTACATGAAGCCTCCACAACATTTTCAAACTTTTATGAAAAGCGGCTCCAAATTTTTCTTAAACGTCTTGTAAAAAACACTAATGAAGTTGTCATAGGTCCGATTTTCATTGTAAACTCTGAATTTTCGAAAATTTCAAAAGCTTCAAATTTTTTCGGCATCTTCATGTACAAACAAACATGAAGCATCTTCCTGCAGGAACAACTAAATTGAATATACAGATTTTTCCTACAAATGAAATATGTTCAACATAATTAGTTCTTTCTTTTGTTTTTCACTAACATAATATGCAAAAATTAACTTCATTCAGTGGCTATGTATCGAATTGAAAATTCCTCAAATTCTACACATCATGGTCGTATATGTGTACACATTTCCTCAAATTCTACAGATCATGGTTATAAGATACTTAAATAACCAGCACACAAATATTTTGACTATTTTGACCAGATAATATGTAAGAAAGGCAAAATTAATAAGTAATTTTATTACTGTTAAGGAAAAACGAAAATGGGTGCAAAAAAATTGTCTTAAAAGGTAGATTGGCAAAAAAACAAAACAAATTAAAAAAAAAAAAACAAAAAAAACAAAAAACAAAAAAACAAACAAACAAACAAACAAACATACAAAAAACATTAAAAAAACAACAACAAACACCAACAACATAAAACATTGTTATTATCTTTCAAGTGATGGTTAACTTTACAAGCTCAGAATATTAGGTTTTCCTATATATTTACAAAAAATATTCTACTGAATACAATATCCACGCTGGAGTACCTCAGGGTACTCCACTTTCACCAATCCTTTTTAATATTTATGTTTCAGATATTCCACATTTAATTAATTCACAAGTAGCCTTCTTTGCCGACGACACATCCCTATTCACTTCTCATGCAGACATTGTAACTGGTTGTGATAATTTACAAGATGATTTAAATACTCTTGTCACTTGGTATAATTATTGGCATATGAAGATCATTAGTTAAAAATCTCAAGCAAAAATATTTTATTTAAAACTAATCTCTCCTACTTATCCACTTATTATCAACTATAAAGCAATCCCTTGGATTCCTAACAAGACTCCAATTACCTATCTTGGATTACAACTTGATACTAAATTAAATTGGGAACCACACATTACATCAATAATAAATAAAACTAATATCAAGATTCTAAAATTATACCCATTTTTGAACAAAAATTCTCACCTTTCTTTAGATTCAGCAGTCTATATTTAAATATAATTAAATTATATAATTAAATATATTATATGTAATATAATTATGTACAAGAAAATCATTGAAAGCACCTTGGTTCATAAGAAACGATCAAATATTACACAAACTCAGTATCCTGCCTCTAAAATCCTGGATTCTTCGTCTCTCAGTCAAATTCTATACTTCCCTTACGTCTTCTCCTGCTTATACATCTTTTCAACTAGGAAAAACAGCTAATCCTTTTTCGAGAATTAAATCACGATATTCACAAAATCTCTTACATCGTCCACAGTTAACTCCATAGAATCTATTATTTATTGTATAAATTTAATACATTATGTACTATTTATAACCATTATTTATATCATTGTCTTATCAAAATCAAAAATACCTAAGTCAGTAGTATGTTAGAGGTTACTTTTTAAGTTTCTCCTCATATTCTATTCAATGTTATGTAATGTCCGCACACTCGAAAGAACTATTTGTTGAACAAGTATCAATAAATATATTTAAAAAAATCTTTCAAATAAAATTATATATTCCGCTTTCTCTCAAAAAACAAAAAAGTTTTGAGAGCGTAGAATCGTTATCCCCGAGCACCTCCCATAGCGAGTTGCCCAGGCCAAGTCTTCGTCGGATGCCAACAAATTTCGTACAGTGCACAAGGGCGTGTTCCACAGAAAGAACCATCCTGCACGAGTCACAGATGGGAGGAGTTTCACCTCGAAGGTGGAAACCGTGAGAAAAGTGGCAGTGTCCGATACGAAGACGGGTAAAAATAACTTCCTCACGCCTAGAGGAGCGTGATGAGGAACGCTACGGATTAACAGAATTCTTTATCGCACTTAGTTTAAAAGTGCTATTGTGCCACTCTGTTTGCCACGCTCTAAACACGGATCGCCTCAAGAAAGCCTTAACATCGGACAATGGTACAGGAGGAATGTCGATACGAGTTTTACGAGTCGCTGATTTTGCCGCCTGGTCGGCCAGTTCATTCCCTGTAATACTCACGTGGCCTCGGACCCAATTAAGTACTAGGTCATACATGGCGGGACAGAAGACGACGAATCAGGCTTTGAGTAGAAGAACGGGAGACAGCTTGAAGAGAGCTGAGAGAATCAGAGCAGATAACTACTCGCCGCAACGTCACAGTCTCGATGTATTTTAGGGCCTCAAGAATTGCATACATTTCGGCAGTGAATATACTGCACTGGAGTGAAGGCGATATGATTTGGTGTCTCTGATACAATAAAAACCACATGCCACCGCGTCACTGCACGATGAACTATCCGTGTATAAGAACAAATGATTCGGATAGGCTTCTCTCATACCCTGAAACTGCTTCTAGTAAACCAGAGGACTAGTAGTTTGTTTGGATAGATTGGAGAATCTAAGGTCAATATTGGGGAAGAGGTGTGTCCAAGGGGGAATCCGGTCAGTTGTGGGTTTCACAGTAGTGGGAAGATCGACATTTAGTTCCCGCAGAAGATTTTGCAATCGAATACCTGGGGGATGTGGTAACGATGCTCGAAGAATTTACGAGGATTCATAATTTGGGTGGGTGATTATTCAACGACAAGGATGGTCAAAGAGTCCGGACACTTTAGCACCATAAGAGGTTAATAAAATACCTCGCCTTTGGCTCAGAGATAGTTCTCCAGCTTCGCCCAACAGGCATTCGATGCGACTCGTGCGGTAGGCGCCTGTACTAATTCTTATACCGGCGTTGTGAATGGTATTTAATGGCTGGAGGGTTGATGGAGATGCTGACCCATACACAATGCACCCATAATCCAAAATAGAGCGGAGGAGGGTTCTATACAAACGCAAGAGACATACACGGTCTGCTCACCAAGAACTGCCTGTAAGGGTGCGGAGGAGGTTCAGAGGTGACATCCATTGGCTTTTCAGTTTACGGATATGATTTCGCCAAGTTAGGCTCTTATCGAAATGAAGCCCAAGGAATGTTGCCATTGCCTTTCACAAAAGGAAGGAGATGGCTCCCAAGAAAAAGATCGGGGTGGTTGTGGAGATGATGAATCCTGCAGAAGTGCATACAGTTGGTTTTTGATGTGGAGAATTTGAAACCTGTCGCATCATTCCATTCCTGCAATTTGTTGAGGACAAGTTGTAAATGCCTCTCTATCACTTGCATACTCTTGGAGGATCAGGAAATGACAAAGTCGTCAACGAAGAGCGATGCTTTCACCGGCTCTCGGATTATCGATGCTATAATATTGATAGCGATGGCAGAGTGACACTCAGAATTGATCCCTGAGGGACCCCGTTTTCTAGATGGTGACTGGCGGATACCCTGTCACCAAGGCGGACGTGGAAGTATCTTGACGAAAGGAAGGCTACTAAAAAAAGGGGGAGCCGGCCCCTAAGACTCCAAGAATGTCAGGTGCGAAGAATGCCGTATCTCCAGGTAGTATCATTTGCTTTCTCTATGTCGAAGAAAATTGCTACCAGGTGTTGACGTAGCACGAAAGCAGTGGATATCTGTTTGGTAAGGGTGACAAGGTGGTCCATGGTTGATCTGTTCTTCCTGAAACCACATTGGATGGGTATAAGTAGGTTTCTCTGTTCCAGGCGCCAGACCAGACGCGTGTTCACCATTCGTTCTAGAAGCTTGCATACACAGCTTGTGAGCGAGATTGGGCGGTAGGTTGACAGTTTTGTCTTGATCTTTGCTTCTTTAGGAATTGGAATAACAATCGCTTCGCGCCAGGTCCTAGGTAAGGCATGTTCAATCCAAATGTTGTTGAAAATACGGAGGAGAAAAACGTTCCTCTTTGTGCAGGTGTCCACTCTACCATGGTAGATAGGGATGGACTGCAGAGTGCCAGAACGATTGACGAGGTGTTTGAAGCCATAGAGAAATAAGTATGATTTCCGGAATTCAGAAGAATTCAGTTTTGCTGATCAATAATATTTTCGAGGATAGAACCTATCGGGTAGGTCCTCGTGTCACCCCACAGAGGATTGTGGGCAATAAAGTTCCCCACAATAAGAAATGAGGCGGGCAACTGAGAAGACACATCTTCGAGTACCTCTTGTGACAAGTCCTTTAGTATGTTAGGACTAAACAAATTAGAAAACCAAGTAGTGCGAGAAAGTCTGTGACATTCTGCAGCACCTCTAGTTACTTTCTCATGTACGTACGCATATATGCAGTAATATACGGAGAATAGAGAGTTATGTAATACTGTGGAAAATCGATTTTGAGATTTAAACAAAAAAACCAACAGGTTTTACTGGTGTTTGCTAGCGTCAACTAATTAACTCAGGCTCATGTAAGTCTTGTTTTGATTTCTTTAAGCTGGGGTAGCCCACAGGTCCACGTAGCCGGAGAATTTTTGGCGGGACTCCCCCCGCTCCAATCCGTCACGCGCAGTTGCGCGCCTCCTCCGCCGCCGCCCCCGTTCTTTGTGCCCGACCACCCTCCGCGTGTTTGCCTTCCGGGAAGCGATCCTTAAGAGAACGCACCCACCCCCTTCAAGCCCCTGGGCCGCCACCCAGTGGATGTCAACAAAAATTAGGCTCGCCCTGGCCCACTCCTACGACGCATGTCTAGGCTTGCTCGTGCGTCCAAGTAAACAACGTAAGACAGAGAGACTTGAGACAGAAGATACTGGAAATTTTCCATTAAAGATCCCTGTTCAAACGCCTTCAGCGATTGGACGAAGCAATTTCACTGCGCAATTTCCTGTAGCCTATCGCCGAACGGGTTTAAAATTGTAGTAGAACATTCTCGAACTTTAGAGATTTTTTGGAGGGGGACCGAGGCAGCGAGCAGAAAGAAAGTAACATCCGAAGGCATTCCGCTTGCGACTTTTGACTGAGTAGCATTCTGTTTTCGGCTTTTGGCTGAGTATCGCTCTGCTTTCGACTTTCGACTGAGGCGCTTGTTAATAAGACTTCGTGAAGGCACTCGGTGACTGCCCTTCGGGATCTTCACTTGATTTATCTTGTAGCGAGACTTTCAAGAGAAAGTTTCTCTTCGGACTTGATCAATTTTCTAAACCATAGTTTTATCGGCTCAAGTTATTAGTGCCGTGCTTGGCCACGATTCGATGAACCAAACAATTGATTTAGTTGAAGTAGACGTGATTATTACTCTATCTTTGGCATAAGCACGCGGAAGTGACTGCGTTAATCGTCAAAATCGCCACCGCTTACGTCAATGCCCGTCGAAAGTGCTACCTGAAGGCGCCCGCTCGACCAGCTGAGAGGAGCATTGTTCCCGGCCGCACACCCTCCCTCGGAGCGGCGCGCAGAACCGCGCGGCCCAGACGACCTGACCGCCGCCACCAGCCTCCACCTCCGCCGGGCCGCTCGGGAGAAGCGCCCCTTTCTGAGACGTCGCCCCGCTGAATGGGGCAATGAACACGAAAATCTCCAGACGGTGATGTGTACGAGAGCTTCGCCGCTCAATGGCCCCTCAGGCGCTACGGAATGAACTTTTGCAGTTAGCTCAAAACAAACAGGGAAGGAAATATTTCAGGGCGCGCATTGGCCGTTAATAAAATTAGTCATAGATGTTTTGTGTAATGCATTTTGTCTGTTGTTGATTGTAATAATTTAATTTTAATTTCTCTTGTTTCGCTTATTTTGATTTGCATTACGGGGAAAACTCACCAGCTCGTGCATGGTAGTGTAAATCTAGGTTAATCTCTTTTTGAATCATTAATTTTTTTACGTTAACCTCATTCAGATATGTTCTTTTTTGCTGAAACAACGTCCACTCGCCATCCCATTTCTTTCAGGCCACCTTTCTGCCACCTGAGCTAGCTGGAAGATAAGGCGACCCACCTTCACTGTCATTCGCGGAGACCGCGAGTGACATGGCAATATATATATATATATATATATATATATATATATATATATATATATATATATATATATATATATATATATATATATATATATATATAACTTTTGCCATTTCTGAAAATTCTGAGGATTTAACGAATATTAGAACTGCACTATTTTTAAAAGCACCCAAAGAACACTCCATTCTAACAAAAACATCAAAAAAAAAAAAAAAAAAAAAAAAACTTGAAAGGTGGAATGGTGAATGAATGAGAGGAGCTGTCTATGGGGCCTTAATATGATAGCAAATAATCCTTAGGAACTCCAGGCCTAAACAACTATTAGTTCAAAGGCTGAATTATCGTATTTACCCAAATATAAGACTAGGTTTCTCGTACATTTTTCCTCAGTTGAAAAATAAGGAGTTGTCTTGTATTCGCACGTTAAACCTAATCGGTTAAGGTTTATATTTTAACATTGCCTTTCTGTGATGCGAAACTCATAATGTTGATGCAACAATAAGCTGCAAAGACGATAAACATATTGTGCATATCTACAACATGTAATTATATCTACAGTTGAATTCTCAGATTCCCTTGCAAATTTGCAGGGCAATTCTGATATTTCGGAATGACTTGCTAAAAAATCTCAAATGAATGGCATCAACAAGTGAAACCTAGCATGAAAATGAATGCCAAGATTTTGTTACATGAAGTGGGTACAAGGCCACACAGAATCTCAGTTCGATGCTCCACAATAGCATTTTGCAAGAAATGGAAATGAAAATATCACATCCATAGATGTGCACATTCTACATCCAATCACAGAAAAAGGTTAAAAAAAAAATTTTCTTAGCAAAAACTTCGTAAACTTAGAAACTTGTCGCAATCCCCCACTTTGCCTATGTAATGGAGGATGAAATGGCCTATACCTTATATTTCGAAGGCATGACCTGATGTGCAATGTTCTTGACCAATGCAACTGTATACTTCACAGAACTCTGGGAAAAATTATGGAACATACAAAAACCTACAAGAACCTCGCACTACTGTGACAGAGCTGAACTCATTTCTCAACTAGTTTTACAGATGCAAAACACTGCACATTTAAAAATTTCACGTTTTTCTACTTACCAACTTGTTGTGGGATTGTGCTAAGCATTTGCTGATGGTGAGTATGTGAAACAGCCCAGTACAGTTCTACCACCTGGCGGGCAGTGAGCAGCAGCCTTCCTGAACTCACATCACTTCCCTTCTCAGCTTCAGCTAAGAGACGTCTCAGCAGCTCCACGAGTTCATGGGCGCTTTTGCTGCAACATTTATTAGCCTGTGTTGAAATGGTCACATCACTAATTTATTTATCAGTTGAAAACTTCCACAATTGGAATTTGTGTCACAATTAGAACATTTTGGTTGTCAAGACAGACTTGCTGCTTGGTAGAAGGTCAATATTCTTGTACTTATTATTTGGGCTTTATTCAGGTCAAAATGAGTTGACCAACTGAGACACCCACACTAATTTATTTAGTTACAACTTACAGCCTCACCAAATTAAATATGCACAAAACAATGAATATTAATATTACTTAATATATTATTTTTTCTGAGACATTGTTTGACATTTAAAAATTAATTTGTACCTGAACACATTTCTGTCTGTCCACTCGAGGTCAAGGAATATGATTACACAATGACTTTGTCTTGAGACACACAGGCAAAATGTACTAAACTTCTTTATAAAATGTTGACCTAAATTGTGATTATAGAAATTCTATGTTAAATTAAATTTGCAACACAAATCCCTTTGTTAAAATATCTGACATTTTTTGATCTTGCAAATGCGACTTTTAGTCAAGCTCTGTATCTTAAAAAAATAAGTTGTGCAAATGTGTGTAGTTAGTAATAGAGTAATTTTCCTCTTTTAGTTATTTTCTTCAGCATTTGGTTCTTTATATTGAAAACTTTTCTCAAGAAAATTCCACTTGATAGGCCATTGGAACATTCCTGAGAAACATGAGTTAGAGAGTTTCTTCCAAAAATTTTAGAGAATATATAAAATCTGTTCAGAAAATTACCAAACTTTTTAATTATGCGCTAATGGAGATATTTAGAGATTTGTGGTTGTCAGCGTTGTATTGCTCATAACTTCCTTTTTATCCACATGTTCTTGGATCGTTGAGGTCTTGTTTAGTTTTCGTGATATTGTTGTTTGAGTGTAATGTGTTTAAGTGTTTACTGCCAATTTTTGAAATGCGCAATTTTCTGGAACAACGATGCACCATAAAATTTTGTGTGAAACTGAGGACATCGGAATGTGAAACTTCAGCAGAAACGTTTCAACTTTTGGAACAAGCTTTAAGCGATGATGCTTTGAGTTGTACACAATGTAACGAATGGTTTTCATGATTTAAAAGCGGTTGTCAGTCAATTGAAGATGATCCTCAACCAGGAAGGCTGTCGACTTCATCTGATGATTTTTACATTCAGAAAATCAATGATCTGGTGCATGCAAATCAAATATTGACTATCAGAGAAACTGCAGAAGATATTGCAATCTCTTCTGAGTCCATAAAATCCCATAAAATCTTAACTAAAAAATTGAAGATGCATTGAGTTGTAGCAAAATTTGTTCCTTGTTTGATGACCAAACTATAGAAAGAAAATCATGTGGGATTCGTCAGCAACTCCTTGAACACTCCAATGATGATGAAACATTCATTTAAAGGATAATAACAGGAGACAAAATCTGGGTTTATGGCTACGACATTGAGACAAAAGTTCAATCATCACAGTGGGGTGGCAAAGGATTGCCACATCCCAAGAAAGTACATCAGTCTTGATCCAACGTCAAAGTGTTGCTCATGTTTTCTTTTTAATTTCATGGAATTGTTCATTTTGAATCCTTGCCTTAACAGTAAACCATTGTACCTGTAGTGTTGTGTACTATTGAGGTGTTGTTTTCCAAGGTTTACGTGAAAAAGTTCACAAAAAGAGACCTGAGTTGTGGCAAGACAACTTGTGGTTCTTGCACCACAATGCACCAGCAAACTCAGCTTTGTCCATTCATCATTTTTGTGACAAAAATTGGATATCTGTCCTTCCTCAGCCTCCTTACTTGCCAGACCTGACACCTTGCGATTTTTTCATTTCCCAAATTAAAATCTGTGCTGAAAAGTTGTTGCTTTCAGTCTGTTGATGACATCAAAGCAAATTTGTCACAGACCTTAAAGGATATTTGAATTGAAGCTATTCAGGACTGCTTTGTGAAATGGAAACCCCATTGGGGTAAGTGTGTGAATAGAGGAGATGAGTACTTTGTAGGGGAATAAAAATAAAGTTTTTTTGTTTTTTTTAAACGTGCGGTAGTTTTCTTAACAGTCCTCATAAAATAACAACTTGTAAACAGACTGCACTTACTGACACCTTTCTTTCATGATCCAAAAAACTTTTACCAAACAAAAGCAAATTATGTAAGGTTGAAGATAACGTACCTTATTTGACACTTAGGAAACTGGAATGTATAATCACTCAATTTTTCAATGGGTTTAATGTCAGGCTCATCATCTTTGCATGGTAATTCTTCCTTAGGGATCTGAAAATAAATGACAATGAAGAGAAGTAGAACATGCTCATCAAATTTGTCATCAAAACAAATGTTGGTAAATAAAATAATTCATTTTTTTTCCTTTGCATCATTTTTACCTCATAATTGGAAAGACATTTTGGAATAAATTGCTATACTTCATATTCTACTATTCCATTGCATTAAAATTACACAATGATATTAAATAAATCTATAATTACAAAATAGCAGCAACAACAACAATCATAATAATAATAATTTGGAATTTTCTAGTATTTATTTATTTATTTTGTAATGGCAGCAGCAATTTTGCTGTTTCACTCATATCATACAAAAACTGTACATGTTTAATATGATCTACAACATATTTCATAATATTTCATGTAGCTTACTTCATATAATATAACTTTTGCAATAAAACAAAAACAGTGACTTATCATATCAAAGTTAATAAACATCATGTATCCCATGTAAGACTGATTTAAAAGAACCCAGAGTGGCTCCGTTAACACTCTGTGCAGGCAATCCATTCCACGAGTTCACCACTCTGTTACTCAAAAAGTGGTGTCGCTGTAAGATCCTTGTATTCTTTTGACGCAACTTCAAGAGTGACCCCTAAGGTGACAATCCAGACTTCTCTCAAAGAAATTTATGAGGACCCTTTAATCATATCCTCCATTCATAATCTTAAACGTTTCGGTTAGATCTCTTCATTGTCTTCTCTGCTCTAGAGTAGGCAGTTCGATTACCTGACATCTCTCCTCATAAGATCTGTTCCGTAGATCGATAGTGGACTTTGTCATTTGTCTCTGCAATTTCTCCAAGGCCTCAATGTCTTTTTTGTAGTAAGGAGATCATATTGAACTAGCGAATACCAAAATTGGTCTGATATACTCACAGTTTCTTCATTTCTGTCAACTTAATTCTCAGGAACACTCTCCTCATCAGGTACAGTTCAGAATTTGCTTTCTTGACAACTGAAGCATGGAAATGCTAAAGGAGCTAAGTGTCATTTCATCCAAACTTACTTTTGTCCAGCAAACAGACGTATGTCCCTATGCCCATGCATTGCACAGAAAGCTATGTGCCAAAATCGCTTCCTGCTGGTGCTTTTTGTTGTCATGCGTTGGTGATAAGTCCCCTCTACCACAGCGCAAAAGGAGCTTTGTGCTATTGCTCAAAGGAGCTATGCGCTATTGCTCAAAGGAGCTATGTGCTATTGCACAAAGGAGCTATGCGCTATTGCTCAAAGGAGCTATGCGCTATTGCTCAAAGGAGCTATGCGCTATTGCTCAAAGGAGCTATGTGCTATTGCAACCTGCCATTACTGTAGAGAAAATTGCATCGATGTTCCTATATGGGTTTCCCAGAACAGAACCACTTTCCAAGGACAAATGGAATGATCTGAAGAAAATGTTACCTTATATTTCCGAAGGAAATAAAACATTTTTCGAAGAAATCATTGCTGATTAGCATTTTCTATGCAGTAATAATTTTGTGAATCATTTGTAATAAAATATGCTATGTAACATTGCAGATTTCAATTGGACATAGATCCATTTCATGTTCCCTACACATGTCACATAGCTCTGACTGAAAATTGCCAATTAAAAATTGTTTGTGGACTTATGGCAACTAAGATAGAGATTGGCCATATATGTGCCAAATCAAAAAACACAGACTGAAGGTAAGTTCCATTTCCTAACTTGCTAGTTACAATGATCTCAATGATAGAAAGTTTTCTTTGAATCCTGAAAAAAGTGATTTTGGCACATTTAGCATTTCCACACTTCCACTGCTGAAACTTGTCTGTCCCATTTGAGATCTTGGGTTATGACCACACGTACGTTAACCTGCTTGTATAGTACTTCCATATCTATCTAATATTTAAAACATTGAGCAAAGGGGCCCAGGGCGTTGTGCGCTGACTTCACATTTGGGAGGGTTCAATCCCTCTGTGGTCATACTGACCGGATTTCCATGGTTTGCCTCAGTCATCCAGGCGAATGCTGGGATGGTTCTTCTGAAAGATCACAACCACGAAACCAGCATAGCTAGCTGAATTCATTAACTACATGAAGTCACAAAGGTTAAGCGAATTCAAGACATCATAGGTTCCTGGTTGGGTGACAAACTAGGAACTCCAATATCTCAAGACGTTGAGGCCAACTGCCCTTTATGGGACATTTAATGGCTAAATACACATACTTAAAACTGGTTTTAAACAAGGGGGTTCCACAAAACATTCACTGGTGGAGACTGTTCATTTAAAAGGATCAATGCTAACAAAAGTGAGAAAGGACTAGTAATAAAACATATTACTGATACTTTCCTAATTTATATTTATAATAAGCAGATATATTACACTGGATTACACATGTATCAAAATTAAATCGCGATTCCCCCTGACCCCCATGCTTTAAAAAACATTTCTTAGACTTCCAAAATAATAAAAAACTAATTATCTACTTACAATTATCCCAACATCCATTGTGTCATGTAAATCTTTTCGAGCTATCTCCCTTGCAGTGTGCAAATGAAGCTCACAAATTTTGTTGGCAAACAACACATCGATATTAGCTGCATACTTAACCAGTGATTCATTCTCTTCTGGCAGAAATCCTACATAAGAGAAATTTTCCAAATATTAGGATATATTTTCTTTATATTTCAGGTGAAATCAACTCTAAATAATATTCTAATAAAATATATTTTTAACCCTTCAGTTCCCAAAATGAAAACAGAAAAGAATTTTCAAGTTTGTTCCATAAACTTTTAGTTACTAAGCATCTCATATCATTCTCTTCTTCAATTTGTTAAATAAATAGTCCATAATTTTAGAACTAGTGGTGCTACAGAAGCATGTACTATTTTGCGTTATTTATAATGGTTATGAAATATTATAATACTGCTAGAATTTGCCAAAGGGCAATTAACCAGCAAAGAGTTCACTTGTGCTACAATTTGAATTACTTAGGTTTCACAAACACTTAACATAACTATTACTCCAACTAGCTCTGTTAGCAAACCAACATTCTTGACTTTTCAAAAAAGAAAGTTGAACATCAACAATTTTCAAAGATACAGAGGTTTTAAGGAAAATTGGACCAACCCCATTTTATTAAGTGAACATTGCTCTCTATTCAAGTTGAAAATAAAAGCTTGTAGATTTGAGACAATCTTGTTTAAATGATTTTTAAAAATTGGCAGTTTCGTTCAAAATTACTCACAGACTACTCGTATTTTCAAAACTGGGTACGTAGATGGCTAATTAATTATTAATCGAATCAAATATTATCGAATTAATTACCTAGCAGAGCTACAATAGTATTTACTTTCTTGTATTATTGCATTATTAAACTATTGCAAGTTTTGAAAATTCAGGGAGTTCAATAAAAAGAGACCAGTGTCATTGTTTTAAGCATACCTAGCTCTATCAGTGGAAAAAAATGTGGATGCATTTTTGAAATTTTTTTTTGTTTAACTGGCAGTGACTTTAAATACAAATTACACAAAAACTACTTGTTTTTTGTTTTTTTAAATGTACCTGACCTTTTTTCAAGGTCTGTTTTTAATAAGAGATTTAATCTCTATCTTTAATGTTGTACTTTGCAGTATTAATTTTATTCAATTTTCAAAAATACAGATTTAGACAAAAACAGGACCAGTACCCCTTTTTCGAAGCGTCCTAGAAGAAAACATATGGCCATTTTTTAGAAAATAACGGTTTAAAAATTTATAACCGTCACCATTCCCGTCACCTTTTAAAAATTGCCTAATTTTTCACCAAATTACACAAAAATAACTCATTTTACCTATACGTAAAATTAGTGTCATACCAACTGTTTGAAGCTATTGTCACAGAGCAGCTGTCGAAGCAGGTGAGCCCTGTATTGATTTATGAGAAGCATGGTTTTAGGTCAAAAAGATCAATGACTACAAATTTGATAATTTTACAGCAATATATTATTGAGAAATTGGAAGAGAGGTCCCAGGTTGATGTTTATAGAGATTTTGCTTAAGTGTTTGATTTTGTTGATCATAACATTTTATTGGTATCCATGGAATTTTCCTGAAATGGATTGGTAGCTGTGTATACAGAAGTTAAAAGCCTTAATGATTGTGTTGCTCTTAAGTTAGACTTGGATTCTCTTGTTTTGTGCGTGAAAAATAGATTATGTTTAAATTATAACAAATGTAAAGTAATGAGATTCTCTCAAAGGAGTAATATTGTTCATTGTGTTGGATGGACATGGATTAAATTCAGTCTCTTCAGGTCACTCTTCAAGATCTGGGATTTATTTTTGACTCAAAACTTAAATTCAACAGGCCTATCCCAATACATAGCTGACAAAGGGTATCACATGCTCGAGTTTATGATGAGGATGACAACAAAGTTTACAAGTATTTAAATTTTTAAAATATATTTATTACACACTAATTACACCTACTTTACTAGATGCTTTTCCAGTATGATCACCATCTTATAAAATTTGTATAAACAAACTTGAATCCATCCAGCATAAATCCTTCAATTTTATTGCATACAAGTTCAGGTTGCCATCACTGAGGCTATCTAATGTTTATAAACAGTTTGCAACTTTGTTAAATATTAGTTATCTGTCCTCTTATTGTGATTAAAATTATTTTTGTTATTTTATAATCTCTTAATAATAATAATGTTGATTGTCCCACATTACTATCCAAGGTTTGTTTGAAGGTTCCTTGGAGAAGTCTCAGAAGTAATAATGAAGCACTACATGCATTGACATTTGCTAGAACAAATTTGTCTTTTAATGCTCCAATTAACAGAATGTGTGGGATAGTGAATAACAAAAATATTAATTTTACTCTGTCAAAAAGTGCCTTCAAAAAACTAGCCAATGTTGATTGACTTTGTTTAATTTTAGTTTTGTATGTTTGTGATCATCAGTTGCAAATGAGAGTTGTCATAATTTTAAGTCCTTTTTAAGTGATTTGAATATATGATGAAATTGTGTGGTTTTGAAGGATTGTTATGCACAATTGGTTGTGGTTAAATTTTTCTTTTTTTTGGTGGTGTGTGTAATGTTTCTTGCATTGGGAGATTGCCTGTTTGATAAATAAATAAAGATAAAAGATTTTCACTACCTTATTTCATGATCTGTCTTTGAATAATACCAGCTCAGGTGGCTCATGGTATCAACCGATGTCACTGCAGTGCCTCTGAACGAGAGGTCCTAGGGTTCCAATGGTGGAAGAATTTCTGACACTAGTTAAATGGCTAGGTTGAATTCAGGTGCTGTCTGGACAAGAATTCTAGCATTCAGCTTCTCTGGTTAACCCAAGAGAATGCCGGAACAGTACCCTAACAAAAGGGGCAAGGCCAGCATGTGATTTTTCCTTCCTCTTTTGAGTCCCATCCTCAGCCAATGAATTTGATAATTCATCTTTGGTTTGATTGCTTTAAGACAATAAATTGATAGAAGAATGACATATTGATGAACATGAAAATATATAGATAGACTACCACTTCCACAACTGGCAGAATCATAACATCCATTCTTTGTATTATATTCAAGTATACAATCCTTAAATAGCAGGAAAAATTAAAATGTTGCTTGTGGCTGACACCAATCAGAATCAATTTAATCTGTGATGCCATATGAGAAGAATGGGCAACAAGACAATCTCAAGTGGCTCACTGATCAAGGGTTTTTTAGTCAATCCTTAAAATTTTGCACTATTCACAAGTGCAAAATTATATATTTTATTTTATTTTTAACTGATGGGAAGAGTTTTGGCAGACTTCTACAGTAATCAACAATTCATATCCATATTCTGTATTTCTTGGAAAGAATGCAATGTATTCATGATCATTCAATTTGCAAAGATAGATCAGACTTTTTGCAGTTTTGAAAAGTAGATAACACTTGAAATAAAGTTGTCCAGATCTGCCAATAAAAATAAGTAAATAGTTGAGTGAACAGATCTTAAAAAAGTTTTACCAATTGACTTCAGCTCATGGTGGAAAGCCTCAGCTTCTGCAGCAGCCTGGCGAAATGTATTCAAATCATGACCGTAGGCAGGGACTGTATGGGCCAGACATCCAGTAACCAGCATCTCGCACAGCTGGGCTCCAATGACTGCCCCCATGCGGTTCACCAGAGTGACCAGTGGCTCCCCATCTCGTGCATCCTCCACTTGCAGAACGAGGTACTGCCTGGTGAACTCAAATGCCTGCAAGGAAGAGAATCTAAATGGATCAGTAGAAGGGTGGCCATCACTAACCTCATTTACGACAGAAATACTTCAAGCCAATAGTCAATAGTAAAGGCAAAGAATGTAATGAAAAGAGGAGTCTTTCAAGTATGTTAGTAAGTCCTGCAAAATCTTTTCACCCAATAATCTGATTCATCATAAGTAATAATAATTCAACATACTTTCACCTCGAAATTCCATCAATATTTTTTTCTTTAGTTTCTTTTAGACTTTTTAAGAAAATATAAAATGCAGGTATTAGTAAACATATTCAGAATTTCACATGTACATCAGTAACAGATTTATTTGTCAATAGAGTATTTTAATAATGTGGAATGTAAATGAACACTGTTTTCTGGACTTGTATTATTCTTTAATAAGGAACTCTGCTGCATGTTACTTCAGAAATCGTTTTGACTTTTATTTACATATTCTCAAACTTACTTAATGTTCAATTTTTGTACTAATTAATTATTATATTTGTATGCTGAGAAAAACTTGCATCTAACAAGTATGAATGGTCCCAATTGCAACAGAGAAAATTATGAAATTAATGGACTTCTACAAATCCACTTAGTATTTGTTTCAATTATTTAATGTTAAAAATTGTAAGTGACATATGGGAGAGAAATATTCAACTTCTCTATGACAAGATACCGCTTTCAGATACAAATTTGGATAGTTGGCATGAAGAGCTTTCTCTGTAATTGATTTATTTTCCTGAAAGTATTTTGTCACTTTCCTTGGTTTTTATCTAGGCTCATACACAATGAAAAACATTCTCCTGAGTTGAATCTTTTATAATGTAGGATCAACAGATATTGTATATTTGTGTGTTAATTTTTAAATTTTATCCATGGTACAGGCAACCAGTAGAGAAGTTTAAGTCAAAAGTAGAAACCATGTATGTGGCACCCAATAAAAAGAGCTTTTTTTTTTACCTTCTTAGTCAATTTTGACATTTGGTGATGGTTCTACTATGGTTCTACCCAAACTCCCTTTGGAACCTGATGGGTTAGTAGAATTGACCTGATGGGTCAGCCAAGAATAGCAGTAAACTTGGAAACAACAGATTCTTGGGCTGACCAAGAGATGCTACATTCTAATCACAGATGACATTTCAGTTGTGGCACCTCAAGAAAATAAGGTCACAGTATGATGTCCGAAATGTTGGCAACTGTGCCTAGGATGTGGTCTCTCCCTGACAGCCAAGAATCTACTTACTCTAGCCACAAAATCCTACACTTTCATTGGAAGGCACAGGTTAGCATAGTACCATTTATACCGCTGCAACAAACTTTTGGTGTTAAATCATGACCATTTACAGTCCCTTTACGGCTGAGTGAAAATCAATTTAATGAAACAAATACCTTCCGTAAGTTTTGAAGAACCGACATGTAAGATGGATGTGTTTTGTTGGGATGGGTCTCAATCTCCAGAAGTGCTTCACTGTTGTCATCTGTCACTTGCAACACATTCACTTGGCCTTCTTGCGTTGTAAGGGGTTGAAGCACTAAACGCATGAAATTCGATGCAAACTTGCTCACATGATAGTCAAAGTTCCCGAGAATGGAGAGGGCAATGAAGACACCTTCCAACTTATTTAGACAGGAAGTATCCACATGCAGAGCAGCACGATAAGGTTTCTTCCTCTTTGTCATGCTATCTTTTAGGCCCAGACCCTCGATGTCTGGTTCAGGTTCCTCCCATCGCAAGCCTGTTTTCCACACTTCTTTAAGATCATACAACAAACGTTCCTGTACAAGGCGTGCCTCACTTCGTAAAGACCTGTCATGTAGTAAAACAAGTAATTAAACATAAACACATTTCAATCAATTTTTTTTCAGTTGAGATTCTAAGTGTAATTACTCTTATTTCTAAACTGGCAGAGCAATGAATATATTCTTAAATTCTGATTGTTTCTTAATTGATTTGATTGAATTGATTTGTTGATCTTAAATTCAGTTTCAGTAGAGTATTTTGACGTGACATGACAAAACATATTCAGAAGCATCACTAGGAGAGAAAGTATCAAAATCTAAAATATTCTCAAGCTTCTGTTGGCCTCCTATGCAAAAACAAACTAGGATTTCAAGCTTTTTCAGAGCCAAATGGAGAGGTGTTGATTTAGAACTAGTAAATGAATTTTGTTGTATTTAGGCAATCTGAACAAGATCAAACTACTTCCAAATAATGCAAAGACAAGATATTACAGGGGCCAAAATTTCATTATTATAAGAATTGTTCAGAGTTGTCGAAAAGTAGTAGCTAAGTTTCAATTTCATGGTTTATTGGTACTTTAAATTATTACATACTGGAGTGTCTGTTTTCCAGATTTGATTTAAAAACAGGTTTTTTCCTCAATCAAAACCATCTTGTACAAATGCAAATTTATTTATTTGTATGTATTTGTTCAAATAAAGCTTATGTGTGTGTGTGTGTTATATATATTAATATATTAATTTTGAGCAGCTTTCAAAGGTTTAGCCATTATCTCCAGATCAGCCATTTGGGACATAAGTCGAATTCTGGCTCCCAAGGTAGATTTGAAGATAATAGCTTTGCTTTGGAAAACTGCTGATCTTCTTGCTAAAACTGTTGGTTTTTTTGTTTGGCAAACCTTTTATTTCTACTGAACTACCAACAGTTGGAGTACATGAAACATGATCTTGGCAGAGTTCATCTTAGTTACCACTCTCCTTCATCATAAAATTAATTTAATCGTTCCTTTCGGGTATTAACATAATTAAATAATATTATTACAATATACATAAAATATTCTTATGCCTTTACTAAGAAATAAGGCTTTTAACAAATTTACCACAATATTTCAACTTCAAACTTGGTAATATTAGAAACATCACAACTAGACCCAATATAATTGTATTTTTGTACACAAAAGTCCCAGAGATAATAAAACAGAAATATTACACACGTATAAATTTTTAATGAGGCACTCTCAGGAGGAAGATCATCCAGTAAACGGAGTAAGTGCTGCGTATGTTTCGCTGCTTGTGGAAATTCCTGTGCCTCATGTGCGTTTACTGCAGCCTGGAGGGCGTCGTCCATCTGTACCAACTGAGTAACATGACCTAATTTGAGGCCCACTTCCATCAGTTTTGTTGACAAAGTATGCAGTTCACCTGTGGAGCTTTCTAGCTCATGCTTTACCTGTACAATGAATTCAAGGAAAAAATGAAATCACAAATTTCCTACACCTGATAATATAAATGAACGAAGTAAAATTAGACATCATTTTACAATTCCGATGAAAGTATTTCATTATAACAGTTCACTCAAAAAAAAAAGAGACCTAAAACTTCACTTTTAAATTATAACATTAAAACCAATTAAACTAACTTCTAGTTTATTTCACAGATCAAACATTGGAGTTAAAGTAAACAAACATGATAATGAACATTTGTAACCAACATTCTTATATATCATTGCATTACTTATTTTTACCTTTAATTAAATCACAACAAAATTCATTCCAACTATTCAAAGAAATGAAATGAGATAAACATAAAAACAAATTCAAATAAATATTGTTTTTCCATTAGAGCACAAGTTGTTAATTAAATATACCTGGAATTATCAGATAAAGTCACACTGCCAAATTTTACATCAAAATATTCTGATATGTACTATCAGTCAAAATCGACTAATTTATCCTATGTCATAAGAGAAAACATAACCTAAAATGTGAGCAGATGTCTAAGACTACTTCTACCCTAGAACAGCATATTCAGTATTTCTTAATAAACTTACCATTTTATCAACCTTGTCTTGAATAATTTCCATTCGGGCACTTTGCTGTTTAACCTCCAACACAAACTTTTTATTTTCTGCTGGCATTTTTAAGAAGCTCACATACGTGTTTTCCATTTCTTTAGCAACTTCACATTTTAAACTGAACACTGATCGTGACAAGTCTTCGATGTTTTTATTTAAATCATCCAATTCCACTTTATCTGAAAAACAAACAAACAAACAATTAATCATGGTATTAAGTAATTAAATAAGTCATTCTTTTCCATGTTCAATTAGTTGCAATATATATTTCTTACCAGCACATCGCACAATTTCAGTCACAAATGAAGCCATAACTGTTAATTTCTAGAAAACACTATAACCATAAAAAATGTTACACAAAACTAAACCATGCATTCGCGCGTTTTGTCAACATGACATGAACAACCTGACATCAGCTCTTACATACTCTTTGGACAACAGTGTTGCCAATATCCAGGAAATTGTATCAGAGAGTATATATCATAATATGCAAGCGTATTAACATGGACCATCCATGGTAATCCATGGTATTATTTTACTCGCGGCAAACAAATACCTTCGACTATGTATATGAAGGCAAATACTCTCTATAGTATTTGCGGCGAGCATATTATTTTTATTCGTGTATTAAAAATATAACTTCAGGCATGCAATCCTTCATCTAAAATTTTGGACAAAGTGTGTTGAGGATACGAAATGATTATTTTTTCTCAAGATGTATAAACTTACAGATAAATATACACTAAACTTATAGATAACTATTGGCAAAAGTTCATTCAGTGTTACTAACAATAGAAACAAGATCAAGGTTTTTTTCAAACATGGGTAATAAACACTACGTCTTTCGAATAAGATGAAGAAGAAACCGAAAAAGAATTTTGCCAATTGAGTAAGATCAGCTGATTTGAAAGACAAGCATTTGTCGTCATAATTTTGATTACAGATGACCAATATCTCCTAATTATTTTTAGAGAAATCATATATATTTCTTTCACCTACAAGCCTAAAAAGTACCCTTTAGGACTGAAGTTTTCAATTTATAATCGCCCCCCCCCCCCAAAAGAAAGAAAATACTCAACGCAAATAACCAGAGGCGGGATTTCGGATCTTTTATAGGGGGCAAAAAGTTTGAAATTTGTTTTATTACTAAATTTATTTAAATTCTTTGTTTAAATAATATTAATTTGAATAAAATTTATGAAAAGCAGTATGATGTATGCTTTTATTAAACAATTTACTTTTTAATACTCTATATTGCTCACAATATGTATCTAATACATAACTTATAAATATAATATACGTATGTAAATAAGGTGACCATTTTTTTTTCAATGAAAAGGAGGACGAAAAAAATTGAGAAAAAAGTGCAATGTAACCAAATGAAACATTTTATTAATTCAAACCAAAAATACACTAATTGTGCTTTCATCCCTTTTATTTATTTAATTGAACGAGTATTTTTCTATTGAATGATTTGTCGACATATCATTTTCTAACAATATACAGGAAATTTCGAAGCCAGAAGTTTTAAGGTATCCTTCATACCGGGTCTTTAGTCTAACTCGCAACCCGTATCTGAGAACACAACCACTTGTTTTGGTAATTTGGCAACGCGTGAAATACCTTTGGCTTCCCCTTCACTTTAAACGACCCACCCCTCGTCGCAGATTTCGGGGCAGGAGAACGGGGCTATTTTAGTTGGAAGAAAGAGCAAGCACTTGTTCTGTCCTTGGGCAGTCATTCGTTCACGTTTCATTCATTATCGTAGGAATTCGCGTTTAGGAAAGAAGAATCGCTTCGAAAATGTTGACGAAGGTTCAACGTGTATTTTTGGTGGAAGTTTACTTTAGCACTAAATGTTTCTTAAAGAGCCCGAAAATGTTTCAAGAATTTTTTTTGGAAACGCCAGTTCCCAACAAATTAACAATTTGTAGATTAATCCAGCGCTTCAGAGACACGGGGATGTGGATAGGAAGCGGAGTCGCAGTGCCTGTTTTAAAGGAGGAGAAATTATTAGAAAATTCAAGAGATTTATTTTATTAATATTTTTATTAATTTTATTACGATTTTCTAATTTGTTTAATTTCCAGGTACCATAATTAATTATTGTTATAAATAATAAACAGCTTGGCGGCGATGTTTCACGAGATATCTTTGTAATTTCTCTCCGAGCTGGCGTTCATTAAATAATAATTATTGTTACTTTGCTGTTAATAAATCGATAAATCAGTTATAACTTCTCTCCCCATCTTCTATGTTACAGTTTCGTGTCTTAAGCATACTGAAGCATACAGACTCGCCATTCCTGAGCAGACAGACTCGCCTGAAGAGACGTTTTGTTTGCTGACTCACGCTTCCACTCACCCCACCCCATCCACCCTGCGCAGCGCGAAAAGATTCCGGCTTGTGAGCCGCATACCTGCCCGCCGAATCCCTTGAATGGGAAAAACACAGGAAGAGGAAAGTTGCAGATTATGACGCGCAGCTCACTTCCTTCTCTGCTGTCCCAACGAGTCAGCCACGGCAGTATTGAATGAAGGAGAGACACGCGGTTGCCAAATTGCCGAAATAAGAACAAGCGCTAGCGATCATGGGTTGCAAGATAAACTAAAGATCCTGTATTACATTTTAGGGTAGGTGCTGCAGCTAAAGTATTAACATTCAATCTTCATTTCTCTTTCTTCCAAAAATCTGAAATAATGAAGCTGAAACTATTGAGAACAGGGGAATTTGTCCGATCTGTCAATATTAATCGCATCTTTCCAAACTGTGCCGTCACGTGAAGCGTAATAGTTCGCCGCGGCATCTCTGAATTCATATATTAAGAGAAGTTTTAAAATATCGAAAAGGAGGACATTACTTTTCGAGGAAGGACAGAACCTACAAAAGAAGGACTGTCCTCCCTAAAGGAGGACGATTTGTCACCTTAATGGAAATATATGTATTATAGCTGCTTGTATTTTGTTTCATGTTTTGAAATTAGAGTACCATGCAGTGGCGTCTCCTGGGTAGTAGATGTGGGGATGAGATCATATTACAGATTGAACGCATAATTCCAAATATTTAAAGTCTGTGTCATTCTACTTTACTCTAAAGTATTTTAGAAGTGTATGTTGCAAATTAGACACATTCTGAATCTTCCTTGAAAATCATCATTTTCTCATTGCATGCAGTAACTTACATAAACAAAACAATAAAACTAAAAAAACAACCACAAAAAAGTACATACCTAATTTTTGAACTCGAGATCTATTCGCGTTGTCTTGGTTGTCCATCACTATCTACCTTAAGTTTTTCGGAATAGGAGAAAGAACTGCACTGAATTTCACGAAACCGGTCTACGACACAATGAAACGTTTCACTACTGTTCCCTGCCACAAATAACTCACCCACTACCACAAATGAACTGGATGAGCTCGCCATGTCGCACACGCACACACACTCGCAAGTTTTATTCTTTCGCGTTACAATTTCGAATTCACGATTCTCTTTAACATATCACCAACTGGGCAAAGTAGTCTATTTAACGCACATTCAGTAGTAAACAGCATTTACGTTAGAACGCAGGACACATGACGAACGAAATAACATCGCGCGCACCGTTTCGAGTTCACGGATTGTCTCTGTCATACCATTTCCTTACATGATGGGAGTGATCTTGTTCTGTCAGGCCTGCTAACACACATAGAGTTACCCAGTTGTACTGAATCAGGTTGAAATGTGCTTAAGCATAGTTGGCAGACTTGCTTGACTTGTGAAGAAAGACAGTCGTGTCGTCAGCCCCCCGCTCCCCGCTTCCGCGTCACGATAGTGGCACGTGACTTCTGGGATTCCTAGGCGTGCTGCCGAACTATGAGAGAGAGGAGGGCATCAGAGGAGGGGGTATGGAAGGTTATTGGGTGGGGATACATGAACGCCAATGAGAAGCCTATGATGTGAGAAGCTATGTCACATCTCCGGCAGTCGAAACCACGCAGCTTGCACACAGCGCATGGCCGTGAGTTCAATGACCTCGCCAACGAAGTGAGGTCGTTCAAGGGATGTTTGTTGGCCCGTCACATCCAGCGAGGGGACTAACGCCTATTGGACCGCGCACGTAAATGGCGGGAGGGAATAGAGAAACAGAGAAAGATACTTAACAGAAGAAAATAAAATACTTTACTGAAAATATTTTTAAGTGATGGAAAACTAGAGGATGTAACACATCACTCGCATACATTGAGCCTACGCCACTGGTACCATGTATCATATGAAGAGCGTTCATGCAAAAACAAACATGTCCGTGGGGGCGGGGGATGTGTTAGCATTGCTGTAATACTAATGATCGTCAGCTGCATCTTCTATCCTGATGTGGAAGAGCAAAAGCAAATGAGCCGTCGAGAGCAAAACTGGTGTAAGTTAAATTTTGGAAGATTTGAATTAGATGCACTGATAGGTAGTTTGAACATTGTTCCATCACAGGCTAAAATTGTGTGGGTCAAACTTCAATATTTCTTAGCTAAAAGGCCAGCAAAATGCAGAAGTAGCCAACAAGTTGCTCACACCGCTGCATGCAATTGCGGTGTACGTCACAGGTGGGACGAAACAACAGCTTCCAGTGGCTTCCAAGAGATAGCTTCTTGTTTATCTGCACTCATCACAGAAGCATATAAAAAACAACAAGAAAAAAATTTAATCGCTTTTAGTGACGCCTGCACAGGTCAAAAACGCAACTTCAAAATTGCTCTCACTTGGTTGAAAATCGAGCCAAAGCCCTATTTTCCCCCATTTTCCCATCACATTACTATCTCAGACGAAAATTGTGCATGCCAATTATTTGAATATAAGTCATAGTGTTCAGAAAAGGCATGTGCAAAAGTGGTGAATGTTATAACTCAAAAACACTCACTTTCCATAAGAATATTTATTTACAAAAATCTGGGCCAACTCGGCCGCTATGTACAGTTACCACAAAACTTCATATACAAAAAACAATATGCCATCTGGCTGAAACCACGCCGAGCGCTCTACTGCCGGTGATCCTCCGTCGGCGTCCTTTTATTTGGGCCAGCTCCCGCGCAAGGCTTCCCGCGGCTTCCCCTGATTGGCCGGTTCACCAGTGCGCGGAGCCCAGGTAACAGGCGTGGCTGGTTTCTGAGCACACCCTTGGCGCGCTTGACGAAGCTCAGCGCGCCTGATGCCGACGCTCTGTGCTGCGCGCTGCCGGAGGCGGGAACATGCTGCCGGCGCTCTTTGCCGCGCAGTTAGCGCGGCAACTTTGAACTGCCGTCCGCATACTACACCCTCCCCACCGAAGTTGTGATGTAGGGGGTGAAACGACGCAGTCGGTTGCTCCTCCGCAATGCCGGCCGCTGCTGCGACTGTAGAGATGGCTCCTCGATGGTTGCGCCGGAATCCAGTGTGGGCCGCTCCTCCTGCTGGCTTGAAAAGGGAAAACGCATTACACTTTCTGTTGCCCTGCTCTGCGCTGCCCCCCCCGCCTGTTGCTTATCTACTACAGAATCGTAGTACCGTCTCCTAATCTGTGATTGATGCCGAGAGATTGATCTATCTTCTGTCCTGAGGACGTAAACTCTGCCTCCTCTTATTGCAGTTACTATTGCTGGTTGCCACTTACAATTACTTCCGTACACTCTTACCAGTACCTTATCTCCTCTCTTGAATTTAGCGCCTTTGGTTGACACTGGCACTTCTTCCGGAAATAACAAGGACAATAAGGTACGGGGCTGCCGACCATGCAATACTTGAGCGGGGCTTCTACCTGACATATTTGGTAACGTCCTATAGGTGGTCAACATGCTAAGTAACGCCTGCTCTACTGATGCACCCGCTCTAGTTGCTTTAAGCATGGCTGACTTGAACGTCTGCACTAATCTTTCCACCTCTCCATTTGACTGAGGATGGAACGGTGGAGCCAAAATGTGCTGTATCCCGCTACTTTTACAAAATTTTTGAAATTCCGCTGATATGAACTGCGGGCCGTTATCGGAGATCAATACTCGTGGGAGGCCTTCTGTTACGAAAACTTTCTTCAAAGCATCTATTGTATGTGGTGCAGTTGTGTGTTGCATGCGCATCACGTACGGATAATTTGACAATGCGTCCACTACTAACAACCACATATGCCCTAAGAAAGGACCCGCAAAATCTACATGTATGCGGTCCCACGGCTCGCAGGGTTGGGGCCATGAGCTTAAATCCGCTCTCGGCGCTGCCTGACTAGTTTGGCATGCTTCGCAATGCTTGCTCATCTCCTCTATATCTTTGGTTATTCCTGGCCAATAACAATAACGGCGGGCTGCTTGCTTTGTCCTGGCTATACCCCAATGACCCTCATGTAAAAGGCGTAATACCTTTGGTCGCAACTTATGCGGAATCACTACCCTAACTCCTTCATCGCTAGCCAGTAATAATACGCCGCCCTTAACCGACAGCCTGTGTTGGAGCTTATACCATTCCGTCAGCGCCCTGGTTCGCCTATGCGCGCTGGACCAACCAGTTTGCACGTGGTACAGCACTTGCCTGAGCTGCGGATCCTTCTTTGTTTCCTTTGCCACTTGATATGACGAGACTGGAAAACCTGATACTGCCTCCTCTTCGGCTTGGTCCAGCTGGAGACAGGCGATGTCCTCAGAGTCAAAAGTTGCATCCGGCCCTTGCGGAAGACGGGATAGTGCATCTGCGTTAGCATGCTGATATGTAGATCTGTAAAGTATCCTGTAACTATAATCAGACAGGAAAAGCGCCCACCTTTGCATCTTACGCGCCGTATTATCTGGGATACGCTTGTGTGGCGAGAACAAAGACACCAACGGCTTATGATCAGTAATGATTATGAACTTTGACCCATACAAGTATTCGTTGAATTTTCTCACGCCGTATACAATTGCTAAAGCTTCTTTTTCTATCTGAGAGTAATTCTTCTGGTGAACATTCAACGTTTTTGACACACAAGCAATTGGCCGCTCAACACCCTTAGCATCCTTCTGCGAAAGGACTGCCCCAATACCATATTCTGATGCATCTACAGCTAGTATAGTCGTTCTATCTGGCAAAAAATGTTCCAATTTAACTGCCTGCATTAAATTCTCTTTCAACCTCCGAAATGCCTTGTCACAATCTGCCGACCAATGCCATTTTACGCCTTTCTTACGCAACGCGTTGAGGGGTGCTGCTATTTCCGCCATGTTCTTGATAAATTTGCCATAGTAATTAATCTTCCCCAGAAATGACTGTAGCTGCTGCAAATTAACAGGAACCGGAAGCTGCTGAATCGCCGTTGAGTTTTCTCCGGTTGGCCTGATCCCCGAGCTATCCAACACGTGACCTAGATAAGTAATCTGTTCTTTAAAAAAATCACACTTATCCAAGTTAACCCTTAGGCCCCATTCATTTAAAGTCTTTAATAAGAGATTCAAGTTTTGTAGATGTTCCTCCTCCGACTCGCCCGTTACCACTATATCATCTAGGTAGTTGGCGCTGCCCTTCACCTGGGCTGTCAGCGTATGCAGGCAGCGCTGGAAAATAGCCGCAGCTGAAGCGACCCCGAAAGGCAACCGGTTGTATCGGTAAAGCCCGAACGGTGTGTTAATTACCAATAAGTTCGCAGACTCTTCATCTAACGGGATCTGCAGATACGCGTCCCGCAAATCTATTTTTGAAAATCTCTGCCCGCCCGCTAGCTTCTGAAAAAGCTCTTCTGCTCTGGGGATGGGGAACTGCTCTACCATGAGTTGCGCATTAACGGTGCTCTTGAAATCTCCGCACATTCTAATTTTACCGTCTTTCTTTTTTACTATGACTACTGGAGTTGCCCATGCACTAGTACTGACGGGGGTCAAGACGTCCAAATCTACTAACCTGTCGATTTCCTTTTTTACTTTATCTTTCACTGCCAGGGGAACAGGTCGTGCTTTAAAAAATTTAGGGGTGGCATCTTTCTTCAACTGCAAATGCGCCTCAAAAAATTTGCATTTTCCCAATTGCTCCGAAAAAACTTCTGAATTCAAATCTATCACATTCTTTACCTCCTTTGGCAGGGCGCTAGTCTGAATGACAAACGCGTCCTGAACCGTAAATCCAAAAATTGTGAAAACATCCATTCCTAGAATGTTAACCGCATCACGACTGTCCACAACCACCAGTGTTACTTGTCTTTCCATCGCTTTGTATTTCGCTAGCAGGCTTATCTTACCTTTCGTCTTGATTCTCTGTCTAGCATATCCATAAAAAACTGTGTTCAGCGAGGCGCAAGGCGGAGAACCCAGCTGCTCATAAGTAGTCATGCTTATTAGAGTTGCTGCTGCACCTGTATCCACCTGGAATAATACAGATTTACCACCTATTTCCAAGTTTACAAACAATTTACTTTTGTCATCACACTGCATAACTGAATAAATACAATCACCATCCCCTTCATCGATGCCTCTTTCTTGCCGCTGGCTTTCGGCATAACCACTGCTGCGTCCTTCTCTGACGTGCCCGCTCACCTCATCGATGTCCATTTCTTGTCGTCTGTTTTCAGCAGAACCACTGTTGCACACTTCTCTAATATGCCCTTTCTTACCGCACTTGTAGCACTCCGCTCTGAGGAATCTGCAAACCTTCCTGTCGTGACTAATAAAACACTGTCTACAAGACTTCAATAGCTTGCCTCTGCTGGTGGAAGGACTTTTCTTCTCCTGCTGCTTCCTGCTTCGTGGCTTGGCTACCCAATTTTCCTCCTGTACACTCATTTCCTCTACATCTCTTGCTGCTCTATCGCCTAACGTCATCTGATGCGCCGTATGCTTCGTTACCTCATACGATGTTGCTAATTTTAAGGCGTCTTCCAAAGACGGGTTGTTTTGTTGCAATAATGCCCACCGAACTTCTTTTTCCGGCGTATGCATTACCAACATGTCCCGTATCAATGACTCCGCATACGATTTCTCTGTGTTGCATTCAAACGCACAACGCTTCGCCAAACCCTTCAACTCCGTCGCCCAATCGGCATGCGTTTGGCCTGGCTTCATTCTGGATGAATAAAACTTGTAGCGTGCCGCCACTAAATGCGTCTCCCTCGAAAAATGAGCTAGCAGCCGCTGTTTAAGTATATCGTATGACACCTGCGAAATCTCTTCTTCCTTGCTTAACTTACGTAACAACCTATTTAACGGTGCGCCGATTGTGGCCAGAAAAAATGCTCTTTTACGAGATTCCTCTTTAATATCATAGCATAACAAATGTTGCTCCAATCTGGCCACATATTCTTCGCAGGTTTCCTCTGCTGCATCGTAAGTTGCGAACGGCGGGGCTGGGCTGCTCGGTCGTGAGGAAATTGCCGCTTGCTGCAATGTCTGCACCATCATCGCCATCTGCTGCTGCTGTTGCTGCTGTAGACACGCCATCAGTTGTGAAAATTGTTCCGCGTTCATTCTCCTTTTTACTCGTCGCCACTGTTATAACTCAAAAACACTCACTTTCCATAAGAATATTTATTTACAAAAATCTGGGCCAACTCGGCCGCTATGTACAGTTACCACAAAACTTCATATACAAAAAACAATATGCCATCTGGCTGAAACCACGCCGAGCGCTCTACTGCCGGTGATCCTCCGTCGGCGTCCTTTTATTTGGGCCAGCTCCCGCGCAAGGCTTCCCGCGGCTTCCCCTGATTGGCCGGTTCACCAGTGCGCGGAGCCCAGGTAACAGGCGTGGCTGGTTTCTGAGCACACCCTTGGCGCGCTTGACGAAGCTCAGCGCGCCTGATGCCGACGCTCTGTGCTGCGCGCTGCCGGAGGCGGGAACATGCTGCCGGCGCTCTTTGCCGCGCAGTTAGCGCGGCAACTTTGAACTGCCGTCCGCATACTACAGTGAAAGTCAAGAAATTAGTTAATTACTTAATTAATAAGCAATATTTCAGTCCAAAATATCTGTAGAAAGTTAAAAGAACACGTTCATAACACTTCTTTCCTTAACACGTTCGTAGCACTTTAGTTCATTTATTTCTACGCATTATAGTTTTAAAGCGTTTTTCGTTTACACGTCATTTTCAGGAAAGTATGTTTTTTGACTAATATCATTTGGATTCTTGGGGAAGATAAATAAGTTATTCCGGAAAACTGAAGTATAAAATGTATATTGTATTCATGATACATAATACATAATATGTTAGGACGCGCGACTACTTGTTACCGGAAAACCGGGAACGTGTGGGAGCACACGTCCGTACGCTGCGATGGTCGACAAAAGAAGTAGCAGTGTTCCTCATAGTGGGGGGGGGGGATGCCAGACTGAATCCAGTGCGCTGCGTGTTACAAACCATTATGCGCCAAATCAGCAACAAACGAATGTGGGTAAATTTAGGGTGCATATACAACATTTTCTCCCACTTTTACTGATCGTGCGATTATACTGCGATTTTTCTAACTACGACCCTCAAGGCCACTCAAATCCCATCTTCGCGATGGAATATGTCACGGCATTCGCGTCTTTCTCAGTCGTTCCGCTAGATTTCGCACTATCGCGACCGTATGAAGCAGTGCTTGCGATCATGCGACTTCTACCGGCAAGACCGAGAAAAGACGCGAAATGCCGTGACATATTCCATCGCAAAGATGGGATTTGAGTGACCTTGAGGATCGCTCTTAGAAAAATCGCAGTATAGGTGTCGGTGTGCAATTAACTGGGAGAGAATCTTGATGATGGGACCTGATGCGAGATGAATTACGTGAGCTCTAAGGATTGTACAGAACCCGTGGTACTGGCGACTTCAGCTATCTCGGGGCTAATGGAGTTGCTGGTGTCGATTGCGTCACTGGTGTGACTGGTATCGTTAAGGGTCTATGATTTCATGATAGCGAAGTCGTCTTGATGGTTGCCTATTATCAATTTGTACAGGTTCTGCCTCGGGTTCGCTTGGCGGTTTATTATCTGAAAAATATCTAATTTGGTCGATATGTCTTTTTACCTTTTTATCTCCAAACTGTATAGAGTAATGGAGATCTCCTACGCGGTCGATGAGAGTGCCTGGAATCCATTTACACAGGTTAGGATTACCGGACAAGAAGTAGACCTCTTGTCCTATGTCGAGTCCATTTCAGACCGTTGTTTTTCGCTGACCCTGGTGTGAACATTGTCCGGCTTCACCAGATCGAGTCATGAGCGAAGTTCTCGTCCCAAGAACAGTTGAGCTGGAGACTGATCAGTGGTGGAATGTGGACCTTAGCGATATTGGCGAAGAAACTCATTCAGATTGGTTCGCAGGGATCCCTTGGTGGTCTTCATCGCATAAAGTGCGTCCTTCACGGTTTGGACATAACGTTCTGCTTGGGCATTAGTTGATGGGTGATACGGTGCTGTTAGTTTGTGATACTTCACCACTGGTCTTCAGAAATTCTTTGAATTTTTCGGAAACGAACTATCTGCCTTTATCTGAGACGACAGTGACGGGACTTCCGTAGGCCGTAAATAGATCATCCGCGAAGGCGATTGTTGCGGCCGCAGCTGATGAAGTCGTAGGCTTAACTTCAAGCCATTTGGTGCAGGCATCAACAACAATTAACAGCATGTTGTCGGCCACAGGACCGGCGTAGCCGATGTGTATTCGTTCCCAGGTTAGCTTTGGATATTCCCAATGATGGTTATGAAACTTAGGAGGTGGGATGCACATGTAGTGCATGTGGCTTGGGATGCACATGTAGTGCAAGATTTTGGTTTTCAATGTCCAAGTCGATACCTGGCCAAAACACGAAGGAACCTTTGGAACATTCCTTTCATTTTTATATTACCCAAGTGGGCTGTGTACAGACCTTTGAGAACGGCATTTCGTAGAGGTGGTGGAACTTCGACTCTGTGCTCGAACACCAAGCAATTAGCAGCGAGAGTGTATTTCTCTTCTGAAGCCTTGAAGTCGTGACGGGCAAGATCTTGGCCTGACTCCAAGAGTTTGACGATCCTGCCAAGATGAAAGTCTTTTCTGGCCTCATGTGCGATGGCTTTCGGCCTAATAGGTAGTTGCTGTGTCTGATGAACGGTAAAAAAAAATCGAAATCGTCCGCCTCTTCCCTCTGAAGCGAGTAGAGTTCAGGATAGTGGATGGAAGCGGTGCTCGAGAACAGAAGTCGGCATTTGCGTTGGCTTTTGACTTTTTGACGAGAACATCATAATCAAAGTGAATCAAATATTCCTCATAATTGGCCATGCGACTGATGCACAGCACTGGCAAAGAATTTTCTGGGTGAAGGATCTGTCAGGGGTTTATGGTCGGTGGTCAGTGTGAGGTGCCGGGCGTATAGATATTTGAAGAACTTTTGTGCTGCCCATACAATTGCTAGTGCTTCTTTGTCAATCTGAGGGTACCTCTGTTCAGTTGCTGACATTGTTCGACTGGCTTAAGCGATTGGGCGTTCTCGACCGTCGCTGAGCCTGTGTGACAGTACTGCGCCCATTCCGGATTTGCTGGCGTCAATTGTCAATAAGAGTGGCAGTGCTTGGTCATACTGCATGAGTACCTGGGGTGTGGTCAGAGCATCCTTAAGATCCTTGTGGGCTCTGTCGCCCGCTGGAGTCCATACGAGAGGATCATTCAGCAGAATTTCTCTAAGTAGTCGATATCTGGTTGATAAATCTGGGATAAATGCGCTAGTGCTTTCCTTCAAAAACAGCTGCAGTTCCTCCGGAGCTGCAGTCACCCCGCGCACATTGATTGGCCCTCCGGTACTCTCTGATTGCATTGATGAGACCCTTGTTGTGGCCGTGATTGGTTAGAGCTCTGTTGCCTGCTTGTTGACTCACTCGGTGGCCGTTGGTTATTGCTCTTTAGGTGCATCTCGGACGGCTCGGATCTGCGTATCCGTTTTAAGGATTCCTGTTGCATCGATCTTGTGGCAAAGGGCTTCCAGGACAGGTTCTGCGAATTTGCACTTGACTCGATTCAGTTTGAGACCATGTTGGGGAAAACGCTCCAAAGTTGCGTAAAGATCGCTCGCGAGATCAACATTAGTGAAGTAGGACTTGTAAGTTTCGAGTGAGACTCAATAGTTTTTCGGAATCTGGAAGTTGATGTGCAACGGGAAGTTCGATTAGGACTTTGAAAGTTTTTTCTTATATTGCGGTTTGGACTTTAATATTTTACCACTAGTTGGGGAAGACTAAGAACTATGAATACCAATTAAGAACCGGTAGATATTCTAGTCAGTGAGGGCTGGATGCGTCGGCAACGTCGCAAGATTAGAAGAGAGAAGCGGAACTTGGGATCGCCTACATTCAAGTGAGAAGAGACTGCGGGGCGTCGGCGACCAAGACGGTAAATAAGACTGCAGTGACAATTTTTTTCATTGTCAAACTGGTTGTGAAACTCATGAAAACAAACCACATCACTGGCTAGTGGCTGCACCCGGACATCTCGCAGACTCTTTCAGCGCACAATGTGTCACAGCCCAGAGTACTAGGTCTATCCGACACTACCCACGCATGGCCTTGAGCTAATGAAGTATTATTTAGTTATTTTTTTATCTAAATAACAATGAGGCTCTGGTCAAGGTGTTACGATTGTCAATGCGAGGCAGGGAGACGCGTGAATTGAAGCCATTCCCGTACACCTACGCACGCTTAGTGAGTCGGGAGAGAGGGAATTCCCCTAAGGCCTACGCCTTGAGAGACAAATGACCCCAAGGTCGAATTCTACGATAACAGTGGAAGCCCCTTTCCTTCACTGTACGGCTGCCACGTGTGAAACTCGTACAACATAGACAGAGATATTAAAACAGACTTGCAGATGCATTCATTCCATTAAGAGTATCTCGCGAACGGCATTAAATTAACAGAAATTCCGTTTTACGAAGGTTTTCTCCACCTGCAGGACATGAAAAAACGTTTCGTTTCCGCGTTGGACAGATTCTGTTTTATGCTGTGTAAGAAGCCATTTAACTTCACGGGCCGCAGAAATTTTCCGGTTAAGGCAGGTTTCCGACTTGTACAGATTCCAGTTTAGACAGATTTTGCTGTACAAGCGAAAAACTAAAAACAGGGTGAAAGAGTTAGTTTTGTTGTAATTTTCTCTACGAAGCCGACCTTTCTTGAGGTGGCAAGCATCAAATTCGAATTCAGCGCCCTCAAAAACATATAGAACCATTGAGACAAAAACTTCAGGAATTTTTTCCTGGATCGGGCCCTTTGAAGTATCAGTTGACTGGACTATAAAACATTCCGGAAGTTTAGAAAAATGCCTTTTTATTCTTGTTACAGTTTTGACTCTAAACTATTGAAATCACTTAATTGTATTCTGGAGATGTTTTAGTAGATTTTCACTTACCTTTTTTTTTCTTATTTTAGTTTCCAATTTTAGCTTCTATTTTTGGCATTTTTTCTTTTATACCTTTTCGTCATTATTTTCCCTTTTCTCCCTCCTGGCTTTCCAATCTTTATCAAGCTAGAAACATACCTGCAAATCTGGACAAATGAAGACACGGTCATTTATTGTCTTTCTGGGGACGTGAAGGATGCAGTATCAGGTTGTGTTAAACATATAAAAGGGAAAGGATGATGATACCAGTGAAGATTTTTGATATTTTTCATTGATGCTTGTAGATTTATTCGTTAGTGAGAAAAATAAATTAGGCTTCATACCTGATGGTCATTTGCAATGAAGTTTACAAAGAAAAGGTAGTTCCCTTGCACGTGAGTGCTAATATAAAATTTAGAATTTAAATGAGAATGCTAATCATTTAAATTAATAACTTTTTATATTAATCACTATTAAATGGTATTTTTTAATGTTTTCTGTGTTTTTACCCCCTACTTAAGCAAGAATAAGTGACTTTTTGCGTGCTTTTTTTGTTAAAATAAATGATTTTTTGTCTGCCTATTTCAGGTAAAATAAATGCCTGAACTTCCGGACTTTAGTTATCATCTATTTTTTGGTATTATCCGAAGTAGTATTCGAGGTAGCATCGGAGAGTAAACCACCAGACCAGCAGTTAATGTAAGAAAAGTATGGTGCGAAAATGACAGTGAATGAATTGTGAGAGAAGTAGTATGTCTTGTCGCATTTCTTCTGCCTAGTTTAAAAATATATCAAGAACCTATATTTGCACAAATATTCTATCATATACAGAAAAGAAGAAGAAAAACAGTTGCAAACTGTGACAAGCTCTTTGAATTAATGAACGATCAAATAAAATAATCTTTGAAAAGATGAAGCGTTTTAGAGAGGAGTATTCATTTAAACGAAACATGCAAATATGCGCTTATACTAATTACATGAATATGCAGCAACAGGAAAAATCGACCAAATTTGCACATAGCATCCAATTCTAAACAAATGTAAAGAAATTTCACTTAGCTATGCCCTGAAACAACAAACAAAAATATGCAAAATCCTAAAAATCCGTTCCCTCTGATCACAATCCTGTCTGTTCATACCATAGCTCCATGGCTCATACAAGAGGTTAAATACAAAAAGTCACGTGTACATTCTTACGTGTTCTACGATAATATAACTAGCAGGAAAACTGTCCACGAGTATTTTGGAATTGTCATTCAAATATAAATATTAAATAAGTTCAAACCTATTACTAAATTCCCCATAAATACCAACCAGTACCATTATAAACCAACGAGTGTTTGAAAGATAAATATTTCATCACTTAAAACAGTAGTGTATCATTTCCCGTGACCAACACAGAATGAAACCTCTTTTCAAAATTTCAACAGATACCAAAATATTGATTTTTTGGGTTAGGTACACTTTGTTGAAAAGTTGACATTTACTTAGTGGGTATTATAAAAATCTAATTTTATTCAATAAAATAAAACACAAATCAATGATTATTTATATAATATTGCACATAATTTCAAAGTACATATACGAGAGCGGAATGTAGCATAAATGGGGGGTGTAATACTTTATTGGCACTTAGATGTGAGTGAAATATTTTATGTAAAACTGTACATTATTCCTTGGTTGCGACAGAAAATGCCTTTGTCATTGTAATTAGAACAACGTTATTCACATTTTAATGCATTTATTCTAATTAGTGGATCATGTAGTATGATAATTTTTTATATTGTTTATAGATTATTTGTACACATATTGTGTGTTGAAAAAAGTTTGAGCAAAAACATGAAAAATGTCACATTAAATAGATATCTTAACTGAAAGAAAATATCACTATATGTATGTAGATATGTTTCAAGATGTCATAACATAATTAGCAGCATCGTCGGTCGATGATTTCAGTCCTCAGGTAGGAAGAGGTACTGGTCCCTGTATGAACAGAAATTTAATGTATCTTTTATACAATCAGCATAAGTATTGCTCTTATTTAGTGCCTTATGCATTTCTTATCTAGGCTGGGGATGTTACGTAGATTTTCGCATTAAAAGTGAGGGATTATATGAAGCTAATTATACTCGTATTTTCTTCTTGTAAGAACATTATAGTGATTCCTCAGGTAAGCAATATTTTTTTAAAAAATTCATCCAACATATGGAATAATTAAATGTTCATAATCATATGGAAGTTTCCTAAAATGTATTTTCATTTGTATTCTGAACGAGAATTCTTAATGCATATATTTTCAAAGCACGTAAATGAGAGCAGACATTAAAATATACGGTGAGTGCATTGGTTTTTTGACACCTTTATGTGAGGTGAATATTTTATGTTATGTGCGTTTTTCCGAAGTAAAGGAGAAAAGTGCATGTCCGTTTTTACTAATTTTTTGTTAGTACTGGAATTCATATCTGCTAAGTCATTTAATATATTTTCACGTATAATTTGTGCACATATTATATTTTGGAAACAGTTTGAGCAAAAACATGAAAACATCACATTAAATAGCTTTTTAACTGAAATAAAATATTTTCACTATGGGTGTAGATACGATTGAAGATGATGTCTAACATAATTAGCAGCGTCGTCGATTGATGATTTCAGTCCTTGGGAAGGAAGATGTACTGGTCCCTGTATGAACAGAAATTGAATGTTTCTTTTATAACATCATAATTATTTCTTTTATTTAGTGCCTTAATCATCTCTAATCAATGTTGAGTTTTGTGGGGTTATTGCGTTAGAAAATATGGGAAGTATAAAATTAATTATAATTATATTTTTTATATGCATTGTATTTTATAACAACAACACATTTAGTTTCCTTATTTACAGGCGTCTCAAAATAGATGTTACAAACTTTTAGGGCACGTAGAGAGAACGAAGATGATAACTATGTGCCAATGAACTTGTGGTGGGTGTGTACATCTGTGTAAGTAAGGGGCGAGGATAGGGCAATGAAGAGTAAGGAAAGATCGCACGCGGTCCATGACCCGTTTGTTAGGGTACTGCTCCGGCATTCGCCTGGTGTTGCTCGAAGACACCACGGAAAACTACGGATCAGAGCAGCCGGACGTTAGAATCCTCCTCCAGACAGCGGCTGAGCCCCCAGTTGTCTAGCTAGGGTAGAAAATCCTGTCACCGTCGGGATTCGAACCTTAGGACCTCCCGGTGAGAAGAACTGCAGTGACGTCAGTTGATGCTAACAATCTTGGGAGAACTTTACACGTGTAACTTCATTATACAAAATTTCTCACTGCATGTTCATTGTCAAAAATTGCTTCTTCGACCTCTCTGCTTGACCTAAAAGTTTGTAACATTTATTTTGAGAGACCTGTAATTGTTTTAGAATCCAACATGCGAAATAATGAACTCTCCATTAACATAAAATATTTCCACGTTTAATTCATTTTGTATTCTTAATAAGTATAGAATTTCTTCGAATAATTGATGGTAATATCCAAGATTTTGTGGCAAAGTATACTCAAAAACTTGAAAAAACGAGAGATATTCTTAGCCCTGTGGAAGAAGAACATTACTCACGCATGACAAGAGAAAGTGAATTAAGCTTGTGTGATAGCGACATTATGTGAATCAAAAGAGATAATTCTAACTTCTATTGTATTTTCCCCAAAAGTATCAAATTTGCCATTGTATAATAATAATAATAATAATAATTTCCAAAAGCTCTATAAAAGTCAGGGCAAATAATTTTAAAGGAACAGCTTGAAGGAATTCTTGACTAGTCCGCTTTTGGAATTAAATCAGCAAATGCATTCTCTATTACATTATTACATTATTCTAAACGTGTAAA
Organism: Acheta domesticus; assembly: GCA_031308135.1. NCBI lineage: Eukaryota > Metazoa > Arthropoda > Insecta > Orthoptera > Gryllidae > Acheta > Acheta domesticus. Next base: position 99,824,103 of record JAHLJT010009355.1, on the reverse strand, counting down.
TAAGCTTGAAGTGGAAATTTTCGTTCAACTGTAATACGTAAAGTGTTTGAAATTATATAAATGTATACAAGAAGCTATATACATTATTAAAAGCAGGGTGAATAAAGCAAGCAGAAAGCAATGAGATTTTAAAAATAAATATTAGCATTCCAAAATGCACGAAAATTCGTTTTCGAATTTCGCACCATTTTCAAGACAGATGGATTCAAGGATATAAATGTCCTGTCCTTGAAGATAATATTTGAAATAAAGACGAGGAAGATAATATTCATAGTGGCAGTGTGAAAGTTTTAAATGGTTGGAAGAAATAGTGAGAACATTCCGAAAAATGAAAATTAATAGATCATATTTTTGCTTTGTACGAGTATCTGTTTTGTGAGCACAAAATAGGTTAAGTTACCAACAACGAATTACTCTATCTAAAACGCGAATTTTTGTAACGTAATGCACTATTACACTAAAAAATCGCTTACGATTTGGAAAACCGTTAACATTGTATCAGATATTAAGAAACGATATAAAAATCATGTGTGTATTTTCATTTTGATTACTCTAATGTTCATGGGGACTCTGATGTATAAAACTGAGGGGATGTATCAGAGTAAGAGATTTGAATGCTAGTACTTACGTGGAATTTTGGTTTAAGTTACAACAATTTTTGTTTCCTCGACTCTACGTTGTATAGAGAAAAAAAGTATTGTAATCGGCCCAAATATTTGAAATAGTGATTTCGGTGGTAAAATCCATTTTCAGGGTTCCGAATACTAAAAACTGAATATCTGTTTTTAATTAAAAAAATGGATGGATGTACGTGTGTGTGTGTGTGTGTGTGTGTGTGTGGCACATAACTCAGCCAAGTTTTTGAGCTCCAACTTTGAACACACGTGAGGTCTGTTAATGGCGTTCTAACGATAATTAGAACAATAAGATAAGCCGTTATGCCCGTCCCCGGTCTCCAGTCTCATCACATACATTCTTTGGCGCCTAAGACTGGCAATAGATGGGGAAATAAATACTAGGAAATGAAAGTGCCAAAAATCGTAAAGTTCTGCAGGTTTATCTAAAGTTTTTAGCTACCCTACGGTAGTGTGTAGGGAACTGGCTATAACGTGCTGTAAAGCAGATTGTGTTCGGTGATACCGTGAATTCTAGCTCCAGGTACCACTGGGCCTTGTTTCGCCATTGTCAATGAGCATTATCCTATTACATTAATTTTTTATAGTAGTAGTTGTAGTGGAGGGATCAGTACTGGTGAAGAGTCGGGTGCGAATTGGCCCTATTCGTTAGGTATCAAAATTCAGGACCACCAGTTCGCCATATTTTTCATATCCTTTTCCTACCCATTTTTCACGTTTTGACCAATGAAGGACAGCAACAAAGATTTGTGTTCACCATGTTATCTTTCCTTGGCCTAAATGTTATGTAACAAATTAATGTGATCGTTGTAACATGAAAGTGTCTTCAGTAAAATATTAAATTGGAATAAAACAGTTATATGCTCTTGAAAATATTGATGTCCTCCCATCCTCCCGCGCCAGAGACTATGGGCCAACATTTGTGCACGGTAAATTCTGAAATGAAATATATCTCAATGTGTGAGCCACAGTATCCTTGATTCTATAAAATTTTCTTTTCTTTTCTTCTGTTACATTATTAAGAGCAATTTTAGTCCTAAATTATTAAGAGCAATTTTCTAATTTTTCAGCCAATTATAAAATAAATTAATTTTTTATAGAACAGCGAAACTGAAACGTTAAATAGGCAAAAAATGCAGTCATTTTCAACTCCAAGAAAGATGTCTAGAAATATTATACTTTTTAAAGGCAGGGGATCAAACATACCACTGGACAAACAACAATAATTTTTATTATTAATAATAATACTTTATAATGAATTTTGGAATAAAACATCGATTCTACAATGTAATACCTTGACAGTGTTATTATGTTGTGGAAACATTAAAGGAAAATGGAAATTAAGATTTTCCTCCAATGTTCAGCCAGACCAATATTATCTTGTATAAGTAATACATTTTGTGACGGGGAAAGGACGTGCAAGGTTTCATAAAAAGTATTCAAATTGTTTGCAGAATTACACATTTGGAAACACGATGTCTTGCGTTAGGCTAAAGAGCGTCAATGGCCTGCCGTGGGTTTGTTTACGCGCGAAAACTAGGGTGCAAATTGTCGGGGGATTTATTTTATCCTGTCACCGGGAGGGGCGAAATATGCCAAGAATGGACGAGGGAAGCCTTATGATTATTTTTGTATGGATGTTTATACATCAAAAAGCCAGTAGCAATTATGTGAGAAGTTCTCTCTCGACATCTGAAGTTGGAAATAACTTTGAGGTAAGTGAGGTTATGTTTTTACGATCTCACACAATATGAAACACACAGCATAAACACGATTGTGATCTGCTCGTTTCCATAGCGGCAATTGTCTGTCCTCGGCATCAACATCTTATGTCTTGTCTTAAAACTTTGAGCGAACTCGACAAGTGGGACAAACGGGCTGATTTAATATCTGAAGGAGCTCTAAGCGTGACCAAATTGAAGAGCTTGTTTCCAAAGTGACGTATCCCCATTTACACTTCAATTTATTTGCAATTGCATTTGATAGATCATCAGCTGTTACGGTGTCATCCAATCGAAAGCTTAAAGTCACTACTGTATATGTCGTCCAAGCTCCCGATTGGATGACACCGTAACGGCTGATTTACTTCAACAGGCCCTATATTTAAATCGAAGTATACGTTTGGTTTCTAATTTTACGCATCAATATATTCTTAAGACTGTTCTCCATCACGCTGCCAAACTTGTATTCAAATATTGCATTTCTCCCATGTGAACAGGTATCCGAAAACCTTGAATACAATCTTGAACTAAAAAGATGAATATGAATAATTTTTCTGAAATGGATATGAAAATTTTGTGTTTCTTGGAGGTGCTTCATTCTGGAAATAAGATCAACTAAGAAGCCTCCAAACAGTATTGAAATAATTCAATAAAAATAAGTTTTATATAAATAAAAGATAACATTTGCAATTAAAATGTACCTAATATTAAAATATTTTACATATACTTTTGTGTGAAACTTATTGGGAGGTCCCTATCGGGCGGGAGCCCTACGCACTCACTTAATCTGCCTCTGGACCGGACAGCCCACTGAACTTCGAACCAACTTCCGCGTTGACCACAGTGGTTTACAAGACGTCAATCGCTGTTTAGCCCCTTGGTCGGTCATCTTCCCGTTCTCGCGTGAACGGCGATTAAAGACGGGCCCTTAAAGAATTTTTGAACAGGGGGCAGGACAATTTCTGTTTTGAATCCCTATGGATGGTTTTTGAAATTAAAAACAGTATTTAGTTTCAAGTTTAAAAAAGTACATTCTTATTTGGGTACACTCCTTTGGCGTGTGAAGCGATCAAAATGTAGCAATTGTTTTAAATTGAGTGAAATTACAACAATAAATGGAGAGGGGGCGCAAGGCCTCGTGTCCCATCTAGATCAGCCTCTGCGCTAAAGCGATTTGAAGTCGTAGGCTTCCGCGGCCGGAGTCATATGGATGATCTTGGCTGTCCGGGTGACGCCGCGTCGAAGGCTGTGTTGCCGACGTTTCGACCATCTTATCGTGGGCTGGATTAAGGATACATTCGGCCCCTACTAATAAATAATCCCGAGCGCTGACCATCCCGGCGCATTCCAGCCCTGAGGAAGACCACGATAAGATGGTCGAAACGTCGGCAACACAGCCTTCGACGCGGCGTCACCCGGACAGCCACGATCATCCGCTTAAGCGGTTTGTCCGCGCCGGCAGAGAACGTGCAGCGGTCGCTCTGTTAACCCGTAGGTGCTAAGCGGGGTGGTGCGGTGGGGCGGGTGCTGGGTGGCGAGGCGGGTGGTGGCGATGGTGGTGGTGCAGGGTGCTTACGCGAGGGGCACGCAGTGCTCCATGAGGCACTTGGCGTCCGCCTCGCAGCATGGCAAGCGGATGCCCCAGTAGCTGCAGCGCCGCCCGTACGTCACGCACTGCTCGCCAGGGCCCGGCGCCTGCAACAATACAGCCCGACAATTGTTAGTCTAGAAACCAGTTAGTCTAATGTTTGTCAAAGTACTACCTAAAATTGACAATACCTAAAATTGACAATACCTAAAAGACAATACCTAAAATTCAACCACCGTAAAAAACGAAGGTTATATTTTACGTTAACTTTACTTTAACACAGCCAGACATCAACAGACACCGCTTGGCTCCTCAACACATGGTCAGGATTTGAGACAGTGAAACCAGTTAATCTAATGTCTTCTAAAATTAAAATATTATAGATAAGGCCATAAATGCAGACAATAATTAAAATTCAAACACAATAAAGGTATTAGTTATAATTTTAACGGATTTTACATTTAACACAGCCCCACAAATGGCGACACCGAGAGGACAACAAAGCTCCTACTCGAGATAGTTTTATTGAAACCTGTTAGAACAACAACTGTTGAAATATTATAAATGGATTGAAAACTTAAGTACAGACAAGTAAAATTCAACTAACATAAAAAGACTGGATATAATTTTTCACCGATTTTATATTTAACACAGCCTTCACAATGCTGACACCGAGACGAGACACGCTAGGTATATGAGACAGTTTTATTGAAACCTATTAGTCTAATATCAGTTAAAATACTACAGATTGGATAAGGTTTTAAATAAGAGAATAATTAAAATTCAACCGCCACAAACAAAAAACGTTATCATTTTACAACATGGGGAGAAATGGTTTACAAATGAGATTAGGTCACGACATAGATATTCTCGGTCTAAATTCTTAAAACTGGGTAGATCTTATATTTAACACAGCTGACACCAAGAGGAGAACGCAAGTTCGGTATATGAGACAGTTTTATTGAAACCTATTAGTCTCATATCCGTTAAAATACTACAGATTGGATAAGGCCTTAAGTAAGACAATAATTAAAACGACATAGATATTCTCAGTCTAAATTCTTAAAACTGGGTAGAAGCAGAAGGGCGGCGCGGTGTACTGTACCCGCTTGATGGCGTTGGCGGTGCGGAAGTAGCGGTTGAACCAGACGGGGCTCCACTTGTAGATGGGGCGGTCTTCGTTGTAGGCTGCACAGTCGGCCGCTAGGAGCGCTAGCAGCGCGGCCAGCGCGGCCAAGGCGGCGGGGGTGACGGCGGCGGGCCCAGCACGCATCGCAGCGGCTGTAACAGCGACACACCTTCCGAGTCAGACCAATAAGTAAATAATTAGATAAAAATAATATTTTTATTCAGGATTTTTTCAAAGTGCAGTGATTTCGTCAACCCAATAAATAGTAAATAAATAAAAAAGTTAATAAACGGTTTGGAATTTTTGTTCAATCATGAAATCGTTGTATTATTGAGTAATTCACATACCTTATTTCGGAAGATAAGTAAAATATTCTAGCTTTTTGGCCGTCCGGAAGACGCCGCGTCCTAGACCGAAGTGTCACAGGCATATGTGCCTAAGCACAGGCACCTGTGTCTAGCGACCCTCGGACAACCAAGCAGCTACTGACTGTCCGCACAAGCCTACGCTCTCGGTAAAATAACCCGATTCAATTCGTAAATTTATAATATGTAAAAGAATTTTGAGCCTAGAAGACACCTCGGAACCACATTTAAATACGAGTTTCTTGTTCTAAACAGTACCATGGTTCGTGCCTAGATAGCATTGTAATGACATACCTATCCCATTGCACAGCACAGCAAAAATTAATTAACAAAAAGTGAAAGAAGTAATTAATACCAATTAGTGATACTCAGATCTCTCCGGAACAAACTCACAAGCATCCGTGAAGTCGACGATGATCGATTAATAATTGTTTATTCTATAGGAGGTCAACCTCGGCTGTACAGACCAACTGAGTTTAGCTCAGAGCGAGATTTTTTCGCTATATTTGCAGTGACTCTGACCGGGAGGTCCTAGAGTTGGAGTCCCGACGCTCGGGGATGATTCACACAAGCTACCTAGCTCGGTCAAAATCAGTTTCTGTCTGGAGGAGAATTATTGCGGCACGCTGCTCTGATCGATAGTTCTCAGTGGTTTCTTCGATCAATAGCAGGCGAATGCAGGATCAGTATTCTAATAAATGTACCAGACACCGCTTGCTTTCTCCTTTTCGTATCCTCACCCCTTACTTGTACTTACGCTTCAACGTACTACATTACCACACATGTCGGGAGACCCATCAAGAAATTAGAGCTTGTCCCGTCTGGAGTAGTGCCCCGCTGAACATATTTGAAGGGGAAATTCTCCTGCCAGCCGATGGGGAAGATAACTGTCACTTCCAGCGGTAAAATCATGCACTATACATACGACACTAATAAACGTAGTAGTTGGCGCTCCCGGAAACATGAGCCAATCAGTCAGTTGAAAGAGGATAATCTAGGGTTGGATGCTTAAGTTGAAGGATGTTGGCAATCCTTTCGGCAGCGAAGTGTATTTGGTTGCATAACTCAAGGAGGTATTTTAAACACACAAAGAACATGCATTACTCATACCGGTGTTTTTCATTCAGGATATTCTAGATTAATCATTAAAATGTGCCCCTCGGTGACGCAATAGTTTCAACTATTACAGTCGTAACACACGTAATGAAAATACTTTAGTTCCTCTCATGATAACCATTATACCCAATTCTTATTTAAAAATGTTTGCATGAAGCCCTCTACGATCTCTTTAATTTTGGCAAGGAATTACCCCTCCTGAAAATGACTTAATCACCTTCCCTTTTGGAAATCAATAAAGCGTGCGCAGATTATACTTCTCCCTCGTGTACATCAAACTTTTACTGTTCTTTGACAAAAATAAAACAGATCAAATCAAATGTTTTGAGCTATGAGTAATTCTGAGGTCGAAGCCACGGGCGTAATGGGTGAACCCACAATACGCAGCGGCACGCTTACTCTCATTATCCCTTTTCGTCGTGCCAGTCAATTTCTATATTTTAGCTCTATATCCAACACCTTCTGATACACGTGGCTTCTATTATGTTTCAACCCAGTTTTGCTTATCTCCAATTTAAAGTTAGATAGATATTTATTATTTCCGCAGATAGGTTTTTGCAACCTGGTAGCGGAACACTAAAATTTACATATTATAATTAGGAATTAAATACTATGTAACTTAAAAGTATTTTAAGACAATAATGATAATAATGATAATAATAATATTAATAATAAGATAACAAAGATAACAATAAAGGCATTAATAACAATAACCGCCTTAATTCTACATTTATGGCAGTCCTGTACAGATAATTAATACTAACAAATATACGACTTTTTATACACTCCACTTCACTTCACTTCACAACACTTGCACTTCACTTCTCTTTCTACTTCTATATTGCATGAATTGCATTATATTGTTAATCTTAGCGTGAATGAACGTCTGTATCCGTATTGATATAGAGCCAAATTTCTTTAGTGTTATGCTTTGCCTAACTGCACTTCAGATATACGCGTTTATGAAGTTAACTTTCGTCGTCCTGTCTCAGGATGAGCGGCTCTTTTGCAGTCTTTTGCCTCTCCCTGCCTTCAATATTTTGAACATATCTCTTGTCTTTACTTCTTCCGGTTGCTTCGGCTTTGGAAAGCCCTTTTTGGCTCCCCATGCAGCATTCTTATGAGTGCTGGAATATTCTCTATTTTTTCGCTCGCGGCACACTCTTTGTCATTGGAAACATCGAGGAGTAGCCGCAAGCCAATCTGTAATAGGACCTTAAACGCTGGAAAATTATTTGTACTGCTTACTTCAATTTTTAGCTACACATCTGTATCAACAAGGATATTCAGCATTAGCTCACAATACAAATAAATACTCGAACCACTTTCTTCAGTGAATGTAGAAGTTTTAGTGGGGATATTTTTATTTGCAATCCTCCTTTGATGAACTCTTATGCCAAAGGGAAAAGCAAACATTTCCATTCTAATTAAAATAATATAATTATTGACAAAACAGATTAATTTCGTCAACTTGTAACACAATTATGTGGTGTCAATGTACAAAGTTTAGTACGTTCATTTTTTATTTATCGAATACTACATACGTAGTATAGGAAAAGTTATTGACTGCTTCAGCGAAACCGGTAATTTTTGGCAAGAAAATTCATATTGTAGAGCCCTGATACCGAAAAAAGGGGAAATTCATTTTAGTATATGTAGTACTATATTACTTCTATCAATCTGTGTGGTGGGGATCTACGTTTTGTGAGTCCTTAATCCGAAAAACTGGTTTATGTCCAAAAGACTATCCATCCGTCTTTCCCCCTGTCTGTGAACAAGTCGAGCGCTAAAACGTAAGCAGGATTTTCACCAAAATTGATATTTGTCCGATCGATCTGGATGTCGTCGCGACCCCTTGATTTTGAAGCGAATATTTTAATTTTGTAGGGATCTTTTCATGAAGCCTCAAGGACACTTTTCCCAAAAACTGGCAGCAATTTTTTTGTTTAAATTTTCTTTCAGGTAAAGCAAACTACTCTTATCAAAATGGCGCCGGTCCGATTTCCGTTGAGTTCTCTTTGCATATGGCAAAAAGTTAAAAATTTTTTTTATGCATTCCAACAACAACAATACTGATGATAGTGATTTTTCTTCTGAATGAAACCTGTTCTTCAAAATTAAATTTTAAAATTAATTCATGTATATTTTTTCAAAATATGAGTAGTTTATGCGTACTTTTGCTTGTCATAAAAGTAATTTTAAAAATAAAATTTTCTCAAAAGCGACTTCAAATTTTTCTCGGATAATACGAAAAATGCCTTCAAAAATGGGGCAACTTCAAATTTTAGTGGAACTCATTGAATTTTCGAAAATTACAAAAGTTGCAAATAAAAGGAGAAGGTATGTGCTGCTGTAGCACAACTAATTCTAATTAATACACATTCGCACTACACCCACGTAATTTCGCGACACACTGCTGCCCCCTTTGAGAACCACGAAGCTACCCGTAACGCCGCAGGCCTCCCATTTGTCGTGCGCGAGCAACACTTCTCGCATTGCAGTAGGTCTATGGCCTCGTCGTTCGTAACAAGCCGCGCGATAACTCATCAGCCGAGGGAGTCCGGGTGGAGCAACAGTGCACACTCCGCACTCCACAAGCGAGCGGCCGCGCCCCCCTCCCGCAGCCGAGCGCCAGGGGAGGGGGTGGCAGGGCCTTAGGGACGCCGGAAGGGCGCGGCGCTTCCGCCAACTTATGGCTCCCTTCGGCCGAGGGAGTTGGCGTGTGGGCGTGGGGGCTGGTGCCGCTCGTGTTTCGCTCGCGCCGCTCGCCAATGCTGATGGCGGAAGTGAGCTTTGCAGATGAAACCGGCTGATTTAAGCTCAATTTAAAGGATTTTTATAAAATGTATATGGTAGGGTAACTGTTATCTCTTAAAATTTGTTGTTTTGACTTCAATTCAAAGTGTTAATTAAAATAATATAATATTTGTTTACGTGACTAGTGAAGAAAGTTACTTTTTGGAGTACGAATAAAATGTTTCTGAACGGGGCTACAAAAGTCAAGTCTGACATTTTGAAATGAGTGGGCCAAAAACATTTTCATTCGTGTTGCGAACATTATTTGTAGTATAAATTCATGGAACAAGTGTAACTTACAAGTATCTACTCTTAATTTCATAAAATGGTAGTTACATAAAGTTTTCGCATTTTTTCCTTGATTCATGAGGCTAACATCGCGGCCTCCTTGAATTAGAAACGAATATTTGTTTTTGGGACTCCACATGAAGCCCCAGCGACATTTACAAAATGTTCTAAAAATAGCTACACATTCTTTCTTTATTTTGTTCTCAGATAGAGAAAAGTACACTTACATGGCGCTGGTCCAATTCTCCTGGAACTCTCTGTGTTTTCGCAAATTGCAGAAGTCTAATTGGTTTTGGTGTCTTCATTCAACTACAGTATTGAATATAGAGATTTCTTTTTACTTTCTTGCTTTATTTCAGAAAGTAATGTAGTCGTGCGCCGAAAATGCGTCGTGCGCCGTGCGTGGAAAAAATCGGCATTTTTTCCACAGAAAAGTCCTAATTTCCAGCCCTGGTATCGAAAAAGTAAATAAATTTTGTTTCTGAATAAAATTTGTTTTTCGAAAACCTATTTTGAAATAAGGTCATGTACAATTATTTAAAAAATAATAATAGTTTTCGTGTAATTTTTCGTGAAATGAAGGCAATTTTAAAAAGAAGATTTTGTTAAAACTGGTTCCAATTTTTTTTTCTTTAATCTTTTTGAAAGGATAGAGCTAAAGGTACTGAATGACATGTCATAAACATTATTCTAATGTAACCTTTTCATTTTTTTAAATTACGCAAATTAAGACGATATTGCGATGGTAAAGTTAACAGGAATTTATGTAATGCCAAAACACGGCAGGATTAGAGTCGCGGCCAGGAAGGAGAATATGTTCGAGAACCGAGGACAAACGGCCAGGAGCTTTGAACATCATCTACCACAGGAAAATGAAGGTAGTAGTTAATTAAATACAGAGAACTTTCAGATTCCATAAACAAGGCGAAGATTGTTTGTAAAATTTAAGATAAGTAGAAAAACTAAGTAAATGACGAACAAATTAAATATGGCCATAGTGAACAAAAAATTTCAAATAAGTAAAGGAAAAAAGAGGACAGTATTTTAATATCAAAGAAAATACAGAAGTAATGTTCACACATTACATAAATTACACGTTTAAAAATGTTTTCTTTAAATATTAGGTTTCCTTTGGTAAAATTGGCATTTTCTTCAGTGTCCCTGATGAACAATTAATATGCTAATTCCAGGAACTAGATGAGATAAACCTTGGATGATGAGTTTATACGCTCCTCACTTTCCAAACAACAGAAAATGTCCTTTTTTCCGACGAGCAAGTGCGTCGTACTTCATTCCATGCATACGAGACAGTTTGTTGACGGTCCCGCGCCACTAGCGCTCCCCATGCAGCACTCGCGGGTGACGCTTCGATCGCGCAGCCACGTGAAGTCGCGCCCCGCGGGACGGGTAGCGGGCGCCGGGCGCCTTCTGAAAGGCGATGCCCTGCCTCGTTACTGCAGTGGGCGTCCGCGGTCGGGGGAATTTGCGGCCCTCGAGAGACTCCGAGTCATTGCAGACGTGTCTGCGCATGCGCGGGAACCCGAGGCGCGGGCGTAATTTGTCGGATTCTCACCCCGCGACTTTCCAGAAGTAATGTAAGTACCTTATATTTCCGATTGATTGATTGATGGATGTTTCGACAGCTGTTATAATAATTAGTCCTGATAGTGTTGCAAATGTATTATTTCAGGAGGTAATAGTGTTCCTATCTTGCTGAATAGTGAAACCCGGCGTCGATCTACACGTCGACGTGTGACCTACTCGTTGAACTCCTCCAGGTATCACCTGCAATGGGGCACCGTCCCAACCGGAACAAGCTCTAAGCTCCCGACTGGTCTCATGTCAAATATGTAGTGAAGTGTACTTTAAGTGTGTGTGTATGTGTGTGTGTGTGTGTGTGTGTGTGTGTGTTGTGTAAGGGGAGAGAGGAGGAAGAAGAGATCTCGCGCAGTACGTGGCCAGTTTGTTAGGTTACTGCTACGGAATTCGCCTGGTATTGATCGGAGAAACCACGCAAAACTATCAATCAGAGCAGCCGGCCGCTGAAATTCTCCTCGACAGCGTCTGAATTCACTCTAAACACTCAGCCATCGTCGGGACTTGAGCCCTGAGACCTCCCGGGCAGAGTCAATGTAGAGGCAATCTCTAAGCTAAATCCACCTGGTATTTTTCCGAAAACCTTACGAGTTCGCGGCTGAAGCTTCGGAAACCGGGAGGAACTAGATTCGTGTCCCGTTGGTATTGGCGAAATTTTCTACATCAGCTGAATAATATGGTCGAAGTCGACTTCTACCTATAACTCCTAAGGCTGCTTAATTTCTCTCGTCCTGCTCGTCCTTTCATGTTTTTCTTCTTAATACTTAATAGTCAACTCTTTGCAACATGTATTAAAAATCGTGTAATGTGCTACACGAAAACAGTTATCCCAGTGGTCGTTCCATTGTTTTTCCCAACACAGAATATAATTTATTAACATGTGAAGTCATATTTGGATAGCATGAAAGAATAATAAAACTTTTAACACGATATACGAAGAACCACGAACATCAAAGCGTCGAAAAGAAAGAAGACACTAGGTTTAATAAAGACTAATTATGTATTTATCAAGCGATTAGACATTAATACATAGAGCGTTTATGAGAAAATTGGCTTTTTCGTGTTTTCATTTATTCAGTTATTTTAAGTTAACGAAATCTGAATTTTATAACTTTCAAAAGAATAACAAGTCCCGAATTAAATGAAAATCTGCAACATATCTAACGAATATAAAGGTTCTCGTCGACGACAGGTGAAGAAAGGTTAAACATTACAACGGTAATGACTTATTGTCATTGCAGTACACACAATATCAAAACATAAAACACATCGCATTTGAATCGTACAGAAATAAGGTAGGGAAAACATGCAGAAGTGAAAGCTATTTAGCTATTATTTATCAAGCTAGTTTCAGAAAATATATTTGTGAATTTACTATAATTAAGTTAATTTGAATTTTTTAGGCTTTCCCAGAAATTTGCATCGAAAAGAGTCCACTGTATATGTTAAAATAGAAATGTTTTGTGCCGAATACGTTATGCAAGGTATTTTGAATCTTAAATTAACCTAACCGCTTGTGCCAGTCAGTAGCCATTGCCGCCCTTGTCGCTGTTTCAAAGAGGTCTTTTTTTTCAGGACCCATTCTCGGGGGTAGTCGTGCGCAGAGAGCGTGCGTCGTGCGTTGAGAAGGTGAGCGGAGGGTTGGGGGGGGAGAGGGAGTGGCGAGTGCCCGAGGCAGCGCCATCTGGAGGCGCCTCTGAGCGCGTAATTGCGTCGCTTCCGGCGCCGCCCCCGCCACCCCCACCGCCCGCGCCACCCCCGGACGGCCGCCGCCCCCGCCCGGAAAATAAATGAGGAAAATGAGACGGGGCGGCGCTTTTAATCCCTCGCGCGCCGCAGCGTCGTGCCGCTCCCGCGCTCTCGCACGGCCTCGTGCCGCTCGCTATCAGCGCCAGGAGCAATGGCGGTGGGCGGGGCAGGCGGCGAGGAAACAGGAGAGGGCAGTAGGCTGTGGGAAAGATGGAAGAGGAGAGAGGATGGAAGAAGAGACAAGGTAAGAAAGTCGGGAGCTTAGAATTTGTCTCGGTTGGAATTGAATTGAATTGAAGCCTTATTTTACGTGGCGAGACTCAGGCCATGAGGCCTGCTCTTCCGTCTGACCACGCAAATTTCGTTACGCTCCTTTCACTAACTATCGGAGAAAGAAGGTATTTCTTGGGCGACGAAACAGGCGATTTTGAATTTAGCTCAGAGGCGTCATTTAGGCTTGAGGATCTTTTACATGCAGTAAGTCTACTAACATGGGACAGCCGGCTTTACTTCCCCTCCGAAGGAAGGCGTACGAAGGATTTTTTCGCCCTTAAAAATCCACGGCTTCGATCGGGTTCGAACTTGGGTATAACAGTCCGATACGCTAACCGTTACACCATCGCCGCCACAAAATCGGTTGGGGCGGTGCCCCGCTGGTGGGAGATACCTCAAGAGGGAAATCTCTCCCAAGCCGACAAGTAGGTCGGTAACAGATCTCGTCCAGGATCTCGCGAGGGAGGAAATCGTCACCTTCCTCACTCTTCCTCACCAACAAAACACGAACTACGCTTACGGAACCAATAACCATAGCAGTTGATGCTCCCGGAAACATAAAATAATCAATCAATAGAGATGAAAAAATGGTGGAGGGCCAACGGTGGAAAAGAAGGCGAGAATGTTGGAGTGAGCCGGACATGTAAATGAGGTTGAGGGAGGCAGGAAGAGGGAATAAGGAGCGTGGTAGGTTAAGGAGAGTGAAAATTGGATGTGAGGTGAATAGGATGGAGAGGTTAACGAGAAGGAGTGGCGTAGGTGGGGACAGTAGCCCATGCAAGAGACGAAGTGGAGAGGATAAATAGTCGAATAAATAATGCAAAAGGGGGATCAACAGTTGATGAAAAAGAGATGAGGACGTGAAGAGAGTCCAGAAAGCAAACACGTAAGAGAGAAACATGAGAGATCAACGGGCGGAAGCAGACGAATTCGAAAGTGCGGGGGATTCGAGGAGACGAAGACATGGTGAAGGAGATGAAATGAAGAGAGTAGAAAGGTCGGCGAGAGAATTGAGGCGCTGAATCTGAGGAGAACTTGATGAATTCAACAAACGGTGGCGGTCTACCAGAGCAGGCGTAATCCTATCACGCTGTTCCGCCACACTGCACGCCGCGCCGTTACGCCGCGCCTCCTGCTATTAGCACCGAGACAAAGTTGTACGGGGGCGGCGGTGGACGAGGCAGCGCTGGGGAAACGGGGGAGACGAATAGGCGATGGATGAGATCCAGTGAAAAGGATGGAATGAGAATCGATGTGGGGTACGATGGAGGAAACAGGCGATGGAAAAGGAAGGGAAAGTGTCGAGATGAGGAGATGTAGATGAGATGGAAAGGGAGAAGAAGGAAGAAGAAAAGTGAAAAGATAAGAGACGTTAGAGATGAGATGAATAGGGTAAAAACTGACGGCGAGGAGGTGGCGGGGAAGACTGGAGGACAACTCAGCCCGAGAAAGAGACGAGGTAGAGAAGATGGAGAGGACCGTGAGTGGAAGTACGAAGACACTGAAGGAAACAGAGTTCAAATAATGCTGAAAATAAGGCGAAGAGAATGAAAAGAGTGTTCTGAAAGTGAAGAAGAAGCAATAGAGAAACTTGAGAGGTTAAGAGTAGGTTTCAAAATATCTGAAAACGACAGAAGAATCAAGAAGGCGAGGATGGTGAGTTGATGAAGTGGCGGAGAAAATGGGTATTCAACAGGTGATAACACACTGATGGAGCCGTCGGAGAGAGAGTAGTGGTGAATGAGAGGAGGAGCAGACGGAGAGGAGAGGACCTAGAGAAAAAGAGAGCTATTCGTATAATGAGGACGCAGCGGAGGAGAATGATATGTGCAGGATAGGGAGAACTGTAGAAGACGAAGCTTACCCGATAGAGAATAGTAGAATGCAGAGGAAAGTAAAATGGAAGGCGAGAGAAACGGCAAGCGGAATCGAGAAGGGGGAATACGTGGAAATAATGGAAGGGTAGGCGAGAACATCGAGGTGAGGAAGCTATCCAGGAGGGCGGTCAGCAGTCGGGACACATATGTTACAATCATCTTCAGAGCATTTGAATGCCAAGATAAATGAACTTTATATGCATATCTTAAATATTTTACTATTTCTTAGCACAGAAGAGAGTGATATTGAAGGACGCGACACAACATTATGAGGCGGAAGAAAATGAGAATAGCAGTGAGAATGGTTAAATATAGGTTAAAGTGAAGATGAAAGGGTAATTCAATACGGTTGACGAAGATGAGAGTGGGTTAAGCTTAATGGCGAAACGAGGGCCTAAGGGCGTGTTGATGACGGTAAAGGTGGAATTAGAGACGACGGTCTGAGTCACCGGCAGTAAGAAGACCTTTGGGGGTGCAAGAGATAATGTAAACAAATTAGAGAGACGGGGAAGACGGAAGATGAGCAGAAATAATGGGCCGGGTTAACGCAGATGCTACTGC
The DNA here is from genome assembly GCA_031308135.1 of Acheta domesticus. NCBI lineage: Eukaryota > Metazoa > Arthropoda > Insecta > Orthoptera > Gryllidae > Acheta > Acheta domesticus. The sequence goes on along the minus strand of JAHLJT010009355.1, from coordinate 99,808,409 downwards.
AGCAAATTCTCTATTCCAGGGTTATGCGATCGAATCTCGAGTATGACATAGAGTTTTAGGAATGTGTTAATGGCAAGGTCAGTGTACAAAAATAAGCATTAATTTCTCCTGATTCACCTAAATCATGATTTTTAATGAAATTTAAGTATCATCTTTCAGAGTTTAACTGCCAACTTTGAAAAGAGATATTGAAAACTAAAGTAGTGCTCGCACTACCCTCTCCTTTAACTTTTGCAAGCACAAAAAAAGGAAGGGGAGAAAGAGAGCAACTGGTTTTTAATTCGTTTAATTGAGCTGCTGAGAGGTTAAGTCATTTACCCTTAATTTAATCGGATATCATATACCACGCGAGATATGTGGCGATTCTGTTTCACCCCCCCGCGCAGTGCTGCTGCTAAGCGGGCACTACGAAAGTTAGACTTATCCCACTTTGCCCGACAACGTAATTCAATCCAAGTACAATCCCAGTACAATCCAAATATGGAGAAAGTAAAAATCGCGATTTCAGTTGATTATATTACTCTACCTTTCAGCAGCTCAATTGATTGAAAGAGATTTTGAACACTGAATGTAGATTTTTATTCCTCCCACAGTCACATACAGATTTTACTGATTCTGATCTTAAAGAAATAAAATAGTAAAAAACGCTAGTAATCTATGATAAAGCTGTGGCGATGAAAGTGTTGAGAAGGTTGGACGAACATTAATTATAATTAAATGAATTAGTTCTCTGTAACTGCCTGTGTTAGTTACACACAGACACCAACCTTTTCCTTCCTTATCGAGAGTCGTTTTCTCGACTATACATAGTCTGATTATGGAAAAGGGTAAACACTCTGTGATTGAAACGGGATACAGGGTGGGAGAGAGAGACCAATTACATCACAATACACAAAAAAACTCAATGCGTAAAGCGGAATTCGAACCGGCGACCCTTCAAGTCAGGAAAGTTACCACCTCAGTGCCTTAACGAGCTACACTATTCATCTCGACTAGCTGGGCGTATTCTTAGATCTCTGGCACAAGATTACAAAACAAAGAAAAACATCATCGTCATCATCATTAACGTAAGTGATTGAGCTTATTTGCGCACTTTATCTTGCGCACATTAAGAGTTAGAGTATAGAAGTTTGTTTGTTTGTTTTTTTCTTCTCTCTCTTTCTTTTTTTTTCTTTCTTTTTATTTTATCTCTTAATGTAATTTATTATTTAATGACTGTGTATTTTTATGTTTTTGTAATTAGCTGCCACCGGGTTATACCCATTTGCAGTTTAAATAAATCTATCTATCTATCTTCAAGTATGTTCTTAAGAATGTTCTTCCTTCACCCTATTGGCCTACACCTACTTCTTTTTCCGTTAGGGTTGTAGTTGAAAAAGGATCTCATTAAACAATCATGCTAATTTATTCTAAGTATATGTATTGTTTGTCTCGAATATTGTGATGTCTGTGTTTTTGTATTCTTGAATGGCTTGCGATTGAAGGAAGAGCTAAGAAAACTCATTTAACCTTCTTCAAGTTTTCTTTTATGTGTAGGGCCTCATTTTTACATTATTGGTTTTCAGTGGTGCTGTAAATCTTTACAGAATATAGTTCAGTGTCTTCATCTATTTTTGTGTCATTTTGTTTGCATTGAACAGCACAAGATTTGAAATGTATGAATTTTTATATTAGCGACGACAGTTCGACACATTGCAAGCTAGTTAGTTGAAGTTCTTCGCATGTTTAATAATGTTATCGTTAATTACTAACTTACGTCTTAGATGATTTTTACCCTGTAATACTACTGCAAAAGGCAAATTGGTAGCCTTATTTAGACTCATGTCCCTCATTTTACCGAACTTGAAGGAATCGGTTCATTCCGCGAGATCATGACGAACGACAACCCCACCAAGCTGCGTCACCGTGTGAAATGTCGAATGATGACAAACTGTTCCTGTCAAATGTCTTTTTCAAGAGGGGACAATTTAAGAACCAAAGCATTTTGACACCAAGTATGCCAACGCGCGTCGCTATTCGACGGATCCAACGTACTGGCTCTCGCCCTCGCGACGTGGTTCGCACCTCAGCTCTCGCTCCGGCGCTCACGCTGCACCTTCCCCATTTGTGAGAGAATTTATCTAATGGGAACAGTCTTACACTGACCTGCACTTTCACTACCATACTTACCACAACAAATCTGCACTTGCACAAGTCACCATGAACGATTGCAAATACAAATAAACGCCTTCTTAGTAATGCATTTCTATATTTACGTTTCACGGCAGATTTTGTCGTGCAGTTTACATGAGCTAGTAGGTAAACAGAATGTCATCGCTTCCAGCACTCGTATCTCGCTTTCGTTCATTGATCTTGGACCGTCGAAGTCGACTCGATACAATACGGAATAAGACCCGTTATTACACTCTACTTACAGAATGTTTGTGATCCACTACAGGGAAATAAAGTTAAAACAGCTTCATTGTATCGGGTCTCTGAAGAAAACTAGTGGTGCTAAAACAGCACGAAATTTTTTGACCATACCTTAACGCAAAATTACGCGAAAAGTACTCACATTTCCGAAAAATTGTACATGACCTTATTTCAAAATCTATCATTAAGGAACAGATTTAAATAAGGGAAAACATCTTTATCTTTAATATTTTTGTTGTATAGGAAGACTTCGACAAAATTTTGAACTTTTGCAATTTTCGAAAAATCGAGGTTTTCAACGAACATGAGGTCTCCACCATTCTCTTAAACGTCCTTCACACTATCCAACAAAAAAATTTAATCAAAACTTTGGAGCCATTTTTTTGAAAAATTCGAAAATGTCGCAGGGGATTCTTGTAAAGTATTCCCCAAAATTAAAATGTCGGTTTCAGAAGGTGCCCCAACATCAGCCAGATCGATTGGGAATAGGGGAATTATGGAGAAAATTGACGGAACAATTTAGCCACTAGCATTGTTCACGCACGGACAGACGGACGGACAGACGTTTTGCCGTCATTCGATTTTTAGGTTCTCTCTACTCTGTAGCGAGAAAGTAAAAATGGACGTTCGACATAATTAAATATTGTATTAATGTTTGATGACGGATCGTATCGTGAAAAATCAACTCCTTAAGGCAGTGCAAAAAGAAGTTGGGGGTGAAAAAGATAAGAATAGATTGTTTGAAGTGCTTCATGTATTTCTCTGCAAGAAATTATCGTTTTATTAACGTATTTATCAAATTTTTGTTGATATTTTATCACTTTCATAAAATTATGTAAAATTTTTAATCAATTAAAGCTCCCGGAAAATTTATAATAATTGAAAAGTCAAAAAACTAATTAAAAAATTGTATTTATTGTAATGACAGAAACCTTTGGTATTTCATTCTTCTGTTCTACTGTATTTCAATTATTACGGTCTTTTGCACGATTTTTAGGCATCATATTTTTGTATTTATTTGAATAACATTCATCACATTTCGTTCTAATGGCCACAACGCCGAGATTAATTTAAAGCGATGGAGATGAAATTCCAGTGTCAGAGCCTAGACACAAACATAAATATGACGCAGATCATTATTGTGCAGCATTTGCTGAATACACGAAACATCCATTTCCACTCAAGAGAAATGTTGCTGTATTTCAGTCAAAGCTCTGGCATTTTCGCGGCCAGCAGTAAATATTTAAAAATGATTTCAAAAGAGCGGGAAATATTTGAGTAAACAGAAACACAAAAACTACTAACCCCCCTCCCATTTGAAAGGAATACAAAACAATGCTATCTCAACGTTTTGCTTAACATTTTATTTCCTAATAAATGAACTAACTAAAATGAAATGGATTAATAAATATAGTTTTTAGTATTGTGAGAATGTGGGGCTGGAGGAAATAACGTTTCTGTAAACGTTTTTTATAATTCTGGAAGCCTAGCATCCACTTAGTCTTCATAAAGTTCAGAAATCATAACGTTCACTGAGTTATTAGAGTAGACAAATAACGATGAGTAAATAAAATAATTTCACATATCCATTGTCTACTATGTCATTTATTATCGTATAATTTGATAGACACGTGAAATTAGGACCTATTCCATCTTCATCAGTGTATTTTACTCTATTCTTACAAGAAATTTAAAGAAAAAAATTGGAGCAGTTTTTGAGAAAATTTTGAAAATGTCCGGAAGGTTTCATGTAAAGTACCTCCAAATTTTGAAAAAAGTTTTTCAAAAACGGGGCGCCTCGAGGGGAATCAAATCGACGCGGGAATATTTATTTTGGAAGAAATCGTACATATAGTGTAGGCGCTAGTGTTCTTCACAGACTGACAGACTGGCGGACTTGCGTTTTGCTTCCAATTGGATTTTCGTTATCAAGGACCTACAAAACAGAGATTCTGGCTGCACCCCACGTTAGGGGATTTTCCCCTTAATTTAGCAACTGGTTTTATCCACTTTTTCGTTATCAGGGCTCGGCAATTAAATTTTTCTGCTGAAAATTCGCCATTTTTTTCGCGCAGCATTACATAACTTTCCCTACACTACGTACATTACTCCGTATATACGTAGTTACTCCGTACGTATAAAGGAAAGTAAAAACGTACCTCTTTACAGCTGCAGATGTTCTAAACAAATGTAGTGGATGGTATAATTTTTCAGTACGTTGCTCGTAAATGAATCTTTAATCATCAAAACGAAGCAATGCGGTGGAATTTGTCCGAAGATACAAATTAAACAATTAACTAGTGGTGCTACAAAATGGCACAGACTTTCCCGTATTAGTTTTCTATTTCCTTGGGTCTTCGCTAGCTATTCGGAATTGCCACAAACTCTTTCTTGCCAGCTGTCATCTATCACCGCCAAAAGTACATTTTTTGTCATTTTCTCAATTTTTCGGTTTCTGTTGGTAGAACGGAAACACTAATTTTAGAATATTAAAGAACACAAAAACCTAGTCATAAATGGCAATTTTCGTTTAAAAATTATGTTTCCGTTCTAAAATTAATGTTTCCGTTCTACCAATAAAAAACCGAAAAATTAAGAAAATGACAAAAAATGTACTTATGACGGTGATAGATGGTAGCTGGCAAGAAAGAGTATGTGGCAATTCCGAATAGCTAGCAAAGACCCAAGGAAAGAGAAAACTAATACGGGAAAGTCTGTGCCATTCTGTAGCACCACTAGTTTCGCGCAGCATTACATAACTTTCCCTATACTACGTATATCACTCCGTGTATACGTACGTAAACGGGAAAGTAAAAAGAAATGCCCATTACTATTACCGCAGAAAAAGGAGATTCAATTTAGGCTGCTAAGAAGGCGACACTGCACATGATGTTTGTACGCAAAACACACTGTAATTTAAATTCCTTCAGAGATGAGAAAGAGTCATATTGGAACAAAGTGTTTTTTTCCTTTATCCTTACACCCATTTTAGTTTGAGAATGCTCGAAAATTGTGTTAGCTTAGCTTCTAAGGAAATGTCAATGTCGGCGAGAACTAAATTATTTCCTCAGTTTTATTGTTGGAAACAGGTTTTCACATTTTTAATTGTTTACATTTTTCATTGAGAATTAATTTCATTAAACCTTGGTTAGGAGGTAAGTATAAAATCTATAAATAATTAATTTACGTAGCGTTTACGTAATTGTTTTGTGAAAAAAAATTGGAAGACTTCTAAAACATTAAAGGAATAAATATATTAGAATTAGAAACAGCACGAAAATCGCAGTGCTCTTGTTTGGAATATATTTAAAATTTTGCAGAATGCCATGGTACGAACTTTCGTACCATACATCTGCCATCCTGGCTTTCAAGCAATGGGCTCTGAATGTGACCCGCTTCACAGGTGCGTTGTGCGGGTTGACACTCACGGGCGTTCAGTTTGATTTTTCATTCTACTTATGTCAACACCACACAGTCTTCCCAATTCTAATCTATTTTCCAAAGGGATCTCAGCATTCCATGTACAGTTGAAAATAAGTGATACATTTATAAATATAGCATTTTTAGTGTCTTAGAAGCTGGGGTGCACTTTCCCTCGTTTGTTTATATCTATCACAGTTATTTAAAAATATACCCAGTCAATGACTACTTTCATTGTAAGAAATTACATTTAAGATTCAAGAAAGGTAACAAAGAAGAAAAGGAGAAATGATTAAATAATAGAAAATAATTTTCATGATATTTCTAAATCGTATTCCATTTAACCCGTAACTATAGACATGGATTTTTGTTACGCAACTACAGACGAGGAGTCAAATTGACTCCGCATGCTTACTTGAGAATTTACATCTACTAATTTACTTTTCCAAATTGTTTTTGTGTACATAGTGAAATTACTTTCATAATAATAATAAAAAATCTTAAAAGATTTTGAGGTAACAATAATTTATTATTAATTACTTGGTTTTTAATTGCGTCTTTGTTGTCCAGCTATTCATATTAAACATTTAATGTAAATAAAACGATTAAACATACTTAACAATATTTTAAAAATACTTTTTGGTTTTATTCTACTACAGGTTTTATTGCTTTTAAGATTGGTACATATTGTTAACGAATATTTTCCACACAGTGTATGTTTACAAGAGCAACAAATAGTATTTGTTTTCATATTTAGTTTCCTAGGGGTATTCATAAATTACGTAACGCTAAAGGGGGAGCAAGGGGGTCTGAAGCAGCGTTACATAGAGATTGGGTAGTGCGTTACAAGGGGGAGGGGGTAGGCCCCTTAGGACAAATAGGGCATTATTTTCTTATTGATGGTTTTCCGTCCTCTTCTGCTGTTTGCTTCTCTTCTCCTCTTAATATTTTCTTAATTGAAATTGCAATGTCTTGTTGAAGACGTGTGATGGACCATCTCCTTTCTAATTCCTTGGTAACTAGTTCTTTAGCTAGAGTTTTTATAAAATTCAGCTTTGTTACTGATTCCATTAGCGCTAAATGAGAAAAATACCACAATACCAAGGATAGTGCTGAAAAGATTAAAAAATAATACAATAAATATAACTCACATATCGTAAAAAGCATTACATACATGCATGCCTTCGGTAGTGTCAACGAGAAAAAAATTGTTACATATTCACAGAAGTGAAGTCAAACTGACTCCATGAAGCGCAAAGCTACTATTAATAGGAAATAAATCTGATACATCAATATGTATGAAAGTGACAATCCACATACGCATCAATAAGAGTTAGTTTGAAAGTATTGACATGCTGGTGGAAATAGTAGAAGCGTGAAAATAATAAAATAATAAGTTAGAAGAGAACGGAGTGAATTTGCCTCCCGTCTGTGGTTACGGGTTAAATATATAAAGTGCGCAATAGTATTTGTGTAATAAGTTAAAGTGGAAGCAGGATCATTCGGTCCGTGAGAAAGAGACTAAACATCATGTACTCTTGGAAGTCTACGTTAATGCCAGTCACGCGCAATGCAAAGTCTAATACAATATTAATAACCTAAAATTACATGTTATTCATACTACTCAAAATGCTTCAAATGATATCTTAATAAGGCTCGCGATGTCTCAAAAATCCCATGGGAAATTTTTCCCATTTCTAAAGGTTAATAAAACTTTCTTTTCATATGGTCGGGGTGGCTGTTGACGTTTAGTCTACTGTTTGAAAGGGAGGCAGTTGCTTACTAGTGACGGCAAAATCTTTTCCTAACACTTTTGAAAGAAATGATCACAATATATTGCATTATTTTGAAGAAGTGTCTTTTTTATTAAAATGTTTCAATTATCAAAAATTAATTTTTTTTAAATCTCCCAGCGCTTTGTTTGATGAAGAGAATTTTACAAGAGTAAGTGAAGTAGTGGCTATGCATATATTGCAATGTTATATTACAAAACCATTACAAATAATAGCAAAGCATATAATTATGCTGTAGTAGCGGCTACTAACTTTCTTTTTATATTTTTTCACTTATCGATGTAGATTGATCGATGTTTTCGGGAACGCCAATTGCTATGGTAATAGTCTCGTTAGTATTGTGCATGATTTATCTCACGAGATGGCGGTGATCGTTTCCTCGACCGCTGGTGATATCAGATCCTGACCTAAATGTTTTCGTACGGGGAATTTTCTTCTCCAGGTATCTCTCCAAATACCTCTTCCGTGCCAATACCCCAGATGGGGTACGTTCTAAGCTCCTGACTAATATCTCGATATGTGTGGCAGTGTAGCGCATGTATGAGTTTGTGTGTATGTGTAAGGGGAGTGAATGGAACAAGGAAGAGAAAGGAAAGATCATGCACGGTGCGTTTGTTAGGATACTGCAAAGAAACAACGGAAACCGATCAGAGCAGCCGGCCACATACTTCTTCAGGCAGCAGTTGAAATTGATCTCATTACATAGCTGTTTTTTAGTTTCTTTATTATCCTTGTTTGACAATATTATGTCTTTCATGTTACATATTATACACGATCATTTTTAACTACATTTCATCATACATGTACAATATTTGAAAACAGTAATAATGAAACTAACTACTAAGAATACCCAGGAAGAGTCATTCAGAAAAATATATACAATATTTAGATTAAAAAATACATGTTGAATTTAGGAAAGTTTGAACCTGAGGTATATTTGAACCTGCACACAGCTGGTGTCGAAAACGTCGCCGTCGGGACGTAAACCCAGAACCTCCCGGTCAGAGAGAGTGGCTCCGGCAGAGACAGCGGCGGTGCTGGCTCAGAGCTACACTCAGCGGGTCTCCGTGCAGATAATACACGAGGGAATCTACCCGATATCCGCGAAAGAAACCATATATCACAGCCGCGCCTCCACAAGCAAAAAAATCAAAATCCCCAGCCTCCACGCGGCACGTGCTATCGAGAGCCGCCTCCGTCTTAGGAGGCGTGCGGCCGGCAGCAGAGCTCCCAGCGGAGCCGCGGCGAAGTCGCCCGCCCGAAGTCGCCCGGCTCCTCGGCGGTCAGACATTGTGTGTGCGTCACCCGCGTCGCCCGGCACGCCGCTGAGCCGCTTACGGCAGGCGCCGCCGCCGGAAGCCTCCGAAAGGGCGCGACGGGCGCGCTCGTAAAAAAGAGGAGGATAATAAAAATGATGCGTTACTCCTCACATAAGCCCCGCTCGCTCCCACAGCCCACGTGGCCTGCGTCGCAACATCGTAGATAATGTACAATTGTACTTCACTGCGCGGTTTTATTTTTTGGAGGACAAAGAAAAGGAATGGTGAGAAGAACTGCTGAGCGAAGAATGAGAAATAGAAGGAAAAAGAAGGAGGTGAATGGAGGAGAAGAAGAAGAACAAGTAGAAGGAAAAACGATGAAGAAAAGCGCTAAAAAAGTCAGAGGAAAGTATGAAAGGAGAACGAGGAGAAAAAGATTAAGAAGAAAGAATAGAAAAAGAGAAAGAGGAGGAGACAGAGAATAAGACATGGGAATAAGGAGGAAAGGTGTAGGTGAAGAAAAAATAAGAGGCAAAGGGGAAAAAGTAATGTAATAAAAAATTAATGTACAATATGATGTATAGAAAATATTTAACACTCCCTTACCAAATCATTCCGATACCCGGAGAGTACCAATTATGGGGTAAATGGCGGGCCCGACAATAAATTGAAATATAATTATAGGGATATTCAATTTACTTAAGAACATATGATACATTTTTAGCAATATATTACAATCATTTGCTGCATGCTTGTATTAAAATATGTTCATTTTTTGAGGTACGGCCAGAGCATGTATTCTATTTTCAATGTATTCTGTATTTGCGTTCCTTTCCGAAGGAACGCAGTTGGCAACGTACTATTTTGAAGAACTAGTGCTACGTTCACTGCATTTCTCTGATTGCACAACTATTGTCTACATCAACAGATAATAAATAAGATTTAGATCAGATTATGGGAATATGTGACTGTAAGGGAACGTCGGAATTTTCGATTAAACGCGATTACGCATGGCGATGATTTTGAATATTTTGTAAACATTTGATAAGCCTTGAAAAACATCACTCAAGGTTTAAAATGTTTTAATAGTAAAAGTCAAAAAATATGAAACAGTAACTCCTTGCCTAAACGAAGACAGCGGAAAAATACTCTGCTGGGGTCGGTGATTGATACCTCCAATTGACATGCGACTGTTAAAAGAGATCTAAAATTGGGTTACATTGTTTTCAATGTCCACTAGAGCGCAACAAATAGGAAGATACTTCATAACTCGAATCGTAACTTCTCACATTACTTCAAGTCTACGTTTACGTGGTCCGAGAAGCAAACAACAAATATTCTCTGGGTCGTCTAGTGTTTCCTGAATGGCTGTAGGAGGATCGGTTCAATGATTAACAGCGTGATGTTTCTAATATAATTTGCGATGAAGAATAATTACGTTTTTCGGCGGGAACATTCCTTTCCCACCTTGAAAAAATACAAATGAAAGTATTAGAATTTTTGAAAGTTGCAAATGCAAATATTCAACTCTTTTTTAAAGCGTTGGGAAGGCTGAATACATATGTTAGGCTGACGGTGTAGGAGTAACGTAATGCTAACTCTACGGAACAGAGTTGGAATCTCGGCGCGGGGAAAAATAATTGCTGGTGGGAAGCACTTTTGCAGGTTCATGATATAATAATATGTTGCTTTTCAAAAATGCAAGATAGTGTATGCTATTGGGGCACCACTACTTCGTTATTTTTTCGCTACTAATATAGTGAACCGCGGTACAGGCTCAACCAAGAAGAATAAAACAAAGATTAGCGGGACTGATCGTAATCTCACCCTATGGACCTGATAATCGCCCGTGGCGCCTGCGAGGAGGGGTCGCAACTCTGCATCAGTGAATACTCGCAAGTGAACGCAAGCGAATACCGTCCCTTTCCCTTCCTCGCAATTGCCCGCTCGAAAACTCGCTTCATGGAAGGCGGTATTGGCGGCCGTGCGCAAATTGCGGCTATTAGGCAAACGAGCTGCGTGGGCGGTAGCAAACGCGGGGTGGAGTCGGAGGTAAAATCAAGGACAGCGTCGGGTGCAGAGTTGTGCGCAACGTGAAGGGGAGGGAATTGAGATTGGCCGGGGTTACAGTGGGAACGGATGGTGACGAAGTTGACGGCAGGGGACGAGGGCGCTGGAAAGATTGTGCGAAGCGACGGTGATAAGGATGGCGGTGATAATTGGGAAAGGAAGCGACGGGAGCGGGACCATATCGGAAAGGTCAGGTGGAAGTGGCGCCTGAGGCAGGGAGGCTGCTGTGAGGCTGGGGATGTAAAGGCTGGGGGATGGGGGAAGCGGCGGTGGCCGAGAGAGGCTGGTTGAAGGGCGGCAGGGGAAGCTAGGCGAGTGGATGGGAGCAGGCATTGCGGGGTGGGTGAGCTGGTGGCAGCGGGGCAGTTAGGACAGCGAGAGAGAGAGAGAGAGAGAGAGAGAGAGAGAGAGAGAGAGAGGAGACTAGGATGGCATGAGCAGCGTTTGAGGAAGGGGCAGCGCGACTGGCTATGACGGCAGGGGGTGGCGTGTATGCTGGGAAAGCGGCGGGAGAATTTAAGGTGTGTCGGGGGTGACGGAGGCGACGTGGGCGCGTGAGCGTTGGGGAAGGCGGTGGCCGGGTAAGTGGCAGGGGAGTGATGGCGGAGTGGGCGGTGGAGACGGCAGAAGCGGCAGCGAGAGGATAGTGGACTCGGCGCGGGTGGCGATAAAGTTGGTGACAGTGGGGTGGTAAAGATTGAGAGTGGCGGGTGCAGAGAGGGTAGCGGTGGCGGTACGGGCAGTGGAGGCGACGGAGGTGGCAAGAGAATGGGCGGATGAGTAGAGGGTTGCGGTAGCTGTGTGGCCAATGGGGACGGTGGAAGTAGGGGCGATAGGGAAGTGGTGACGCTGTGGGCGGTCACGAGGGTGAAGGCTGCAGGGTGATGGGCATCGAAGGTGGCGGAGGCAACAGGCTGGCGCCATGGGAGGCAACGGGGTGGTGAGCGTCGGGGGCGGCGAGTGCAGAAAGGTCAGCGGTGGCGGCATGGGCAGTGAAGACGACGGAGGAGGTGAGGAGGTGGCGGGCGGCGGTTGTGAAGGCTGAGGAGGCGGTGTGAGCGGGGGATCGGCGGAGGTGGGGGCGGTAGAAGAACGATGGCGGCATGAGCGGTCTTGACGATGGAGACTGCGGGATGATCGGCATCGGGGCTGGCGGGGGGAGGCGGGGTAGTGATAACGTTGGAGGCAGCTTGGTGGTAAGCGTGGGGGTGGCAAGTGCAGAGAGAGCGGCGGAGGCAGCGTGGACGGTGACGGAAGAGGTGTGAGGTGGAGGGCGGGGGCGATGAAGGCAGCGGAGGCAGTGTGAGTGGTGGGGACGGTGAGGGTTGATAGTGGGCGTGCGGGAGCAGTGAGAGAGGCGGTGGCAGCGTCGGCGAGTGCAGAGGGGAGGCGAGCGGCGGGGCGGCGGAGGCGTTGGTCATGGCAGGGGGAGGGGCGGGGGAGGGGTTGGCGAGGGCCGCGCGCCGCATCGCATCTGCGTGCGCTGATGGGCTGTGCGCGGAGGGCTCTCGCGGGGGCTGACCTTCGGCGCTCGCGTGCCGAAATCCCCGGCCCCGCCCCCGCGCCGCGCCGCGCCGATCGCTCTCGCCGCGAACGCCGCTCTTCACGCAACGAGTCCTCTGCGCGATGCTCCGCTGGGAGCTGCGGCGTCAGGGAAGGCGCTATTGTAATTAACTACTAATTAGTTCATCTCTTGTCATTACATCGCACACAAGGAAGAACTTTTTTTAAGTTACAACGAAAAAAAAGTACTGCCAATGTACTATTGGTACGGAAAATTGAAAACCCCGAAAATGTTCCGTGTTGTCCATGACTAATGAAATGAAGGAGCTTTCAAATTATGAAACAATACAATCACTATTCGCCATGAACGCCTAGTTAAACATGTTTCACAAGATGCAATTGAAATGTTTTGTATTTTGCCAAGATCTCCGCATATTGTTGTGAACTACAGGAGGAAATTTTTTTGCCCACCATATTTAAAAATATATAATTAAACACCCAGATTCAAATCATATCACGTATAACCATATCGCATCATATATAATTATAATCACTCGTTTTTTGTAAAGGGAAATATGTTTCAAACGATTGCTTGACATTGTGTTTATAAACACTCATTAAACACAGCATTTAACAACAGTCTACCTTCGAATTTAAGAAGTATGCTTTTGCGCTTTGCCAACAGTAACATTACTCTCAAATGCTTTCAATGAATCGGATGCAATTCACACAATCAAACGAAATGAACAAATGGTGGCGGTAAGTGAACATTCTACTAAAGTGAAGATATTATAAACGTTATGTATTTATATTGTAAAATGGATACAAGCAATGGCAAGCGATAACACATTTGGAGCCCACTTTCTTTCATTTAAAGCAAAAATCACGATATTTGGTTGAGTAGAAAGCTAATATTTCTTTTCAAATGAAAACCTTTAGTGTTTCGTTGTATAAAGATAATACAAGTTTGTTTAGTATGAATATCCACTAGTTTACCGAATATTTTTGGAGCATTTTTGTACTATTCTACCAATGCTTTATGGTTAACAAGTATAGACAAAATTATATTTTTTTGGAAAATAAATAAATCATTATCTTTTATAAAAGTAACAAAAAATTGAGAATGATTACTTACGTTTAGATTTATGATTTTTTACGTTTCTTTAATTTACTAACAAAGAAACTGAATACTCTCGTTTACTTCCATTTATTTAACCAAAATTCTAGAGAGGTAAATATTCGTTTACATCTGTTTTCCAATTGAAGAAAGTGTTTGACTCAAGCTGTTCAAAATTTAAAGAAATATTAAAATAAACTTCAATACAACTTGTAATTAAACATAAATGTCATGATACATGCATAAACTAAAACTCACTAAAATAAAGTTAATCCAACTAAAAACCTTACCAAACAGCAAAAGTAAACTTTCATTAACAATGCATTAGCCTTCTATAAAACAATAATTAGACCGCGTACCCTCTATGCATGCCCAATGTGAATAAATGCCTCTCAAACAATTATAAATCGAATTCAAGTGATGTGAGACAAATTCTTCCGAATGGCAACAAATGCTCCTTGGTTCATATTAGACACCCCATAAAGAATTATACCTACCATCTATCTCCTACCATCTAGCCCATCTCTAATAACTTCTATTCAAATATAAACTCAATACCCCAAGCAACGCACTATAATCTAGCATTAATCAACTAATTAGAACAACCCACTTTAAAAACAGATTCCCATTAGAAGCATTCCGAAATATTTTTTTACACAATAGTTAAAATAGTAGGTGCTCTATGAGTCTCCTACATCAGTTTGTAGTTAGTATGGTTAAATATTAATTTAGAATAAATATAGCGGTAAGTGAAAGAAAATAATATAAAGAAATTAATAATACTGAACATCAATCAATAAATAAATTAAAAAAGGCTGGCAAAAACAGCGAGAAAAATATTTTGTTTTCCGGCTACGATTGCGTCAACTGAAAGAAACATAAGTGTAGCTTGTAATCCTATTTATAAAAATAGGAACAATATTGATTCGGAAGAAAATAATTACCAACTTCTGAAGCATAGTGTAATTTATTAATTAATTACTTTTCTATTACCATTCTTTTCGATGCAATAAAAACAGCATCTATAAATGCAATAATAGGATGGACATTTATGTTAGTTGCACACGTAGATAATAACTTCATTCTGCACCGATTTCGCACGACACTTCTCAAGTTTTCTTTCCTCACGAGACGAAGCAAAAACATCATAGCCCGTGAATCACCCCATCACCGGAACAGAACGCTCGAGGGTGAAGTGCTCGAGCGAGTAAATGGTAAGCCCAGCACCACACTAGTGCTTGATGTTCTAAACCGAATTTGTGATTCCGGGATCGTTTCCTAGCCTAACTTCATTGATCGGTGGTTTCCGTGTTTGCTTGATTTTTTCCAGACGAATGCCATAACAGCACCCTACGAAACAAGATGAGTGTCGCGCGAGATTATTCCTTTCCAATTCTTTTCCCACTCTCATTTTAGGCCCAAGCGATGGGCTGTTCCCGCATCCTTTCAGAGTCTACCCTTCAACTTTTCTAGGATAATTTTCTACAAGCGTGGGAGATGTAGCTACAAATTGCAAGACTTACGAAACTTTGTATCACTTGTTGTAGGTTATCCGACATAATAAAATATCGTGCACAATGTTTTTTTGTTATTTCACTTGCATTGTATATTGAACAATTATTTCCAAAACACTCATGTTATTTTTATAGAAATTTGGAATGCGCATCAAGTCATCATCGCTTTTGAATCATTCCCCTAATGCGTCATAATGAAAATGTGAGTTTTATTTCATTAAATTATAATGCCAAATAAGCATAATTCAATGTTTTATCTACAGATGTGATTATTTTATTTTTAATTTATCGTATACTTCTGGATTGTTTTAAGTGCTGTCAAATACTGAGTTTCGAATAAGAAGTAAAAAATAAGGTAAGTTGCTTTATTGTGTAAACAGACTTTGCTTTGCTAAAAACAAGAGTGCTCATTAAATTGCACGACTATAATGAAACTCTTAATATACATTTTAGGAACAAGAAAGTTAGTAGATTTTGTTCACGAGTGAAAAGTGTAACACCTGAGGTGAGGATGGAAGTCGAGGAGACTTCGTAGAACCTCAGTCATCGCCACATCCGCCAACCAAGTACATAGAACTTTGAATTGCAGACACGCCCCAGAGATATGGGATGCAGAGACAAGCAGCAAGTACCCCTGTTCACTGTAGAATGTGTCTCATGGTGAGAAGTAAGCTTGAAGAGACGTAAAAAATAGGTCGATGGATAGAATCTCGTAAGTTAGTGTCAAGCAAATAGTGGCAGATTTAAGCAAAATGGCCCGGTGAGTCAAAACTCTCCAGAGGAAAACAAAATTTCGAACCGATTTATGACATTTTTCACATATTATGTAAAACAAAATTTTGTTTAGTAGATATTAAATGGACTTGGTGAATTGATTATAACTACAAAGTGAATGAAGTCTTTATATTTACACAGGGAAATAATACACCAGGGACAACTTTATATTTAAAGTTTTATTCTCTTCGTGGTTTTTGCTCAGCAAATAATTCGTTATAAGTAGTTAGCAGCATTTCGTACTGCGCAAGGGATTCTGAAATCAAATAGTTTTTTTAACCCGTCGTCGTATGTCATTAATTATATTTGTTAAAACATATTTTATTTATCGTTGAGCCCTTTTATCAGATTTTATTTCTAGATGCTTGAACTCACTAAAAATAAACGTAACAGGTTGCAGATTTCTGGAAAATTTTCCATTACAATTTTTCGAATGACCACTTTCAACGAAAAATTCTTGATGTATTTTTGTTTTTTCCATGAAAGAATTTTACAATAGAATTTTAAAATAAAAGGAGTCCTCATTAATTACGAAAAAGTCGTTCATATAGTGTACAAAGCTCTATTTGTTAGAGGGACTTTTGGGACCATTGCTTAAGGAGTCAGATCAGCTAACGCTGGATGCGGAATGCTGAATACTGAGCTGTTAAAACCACAACTGCAGTCACCGTAGATACAGTTTTCTTAAGCTCTGTAGAATTGCTTTGTTCCAAGCGAAAGCTAGTAGGGCTACAACAGCAGATACTTTCTCGCATTATTTATCACTTTGCAATTTTCACAAAATTCAGAGACCTCACCGAAAATGTGTCCTGCGCTATTTTTAAACATCCTTTGGTCTATCCATGAAAAAAAATTAAATAAAAAATTGCAACCTTTTTGTATTATGCATTTTATAATTATTTTATTTTATTTATAAATTGCATTAACTTCAAGAAGAAATTACACGAAAACCATTCGATTTTTGAAAGAATTGCACATAATCTTTTAAAATTCCTCATTGTATAGAACAGATTTTATTTAAGACACACATCTCCTTCAATATTGTACTTTTGTAATGTTAATTTTTGCAATTTTCAAAAGACAAAGAGTGTACCAAAAATTGGTTCAGCACCATATTTATACCGCCCTTTGATTCGAGAATAAAATTTAATGAAAAAATTTGGAGCCGGTTTTCGAAAATATATTTTGTGAAAAATCATCTAGACCCCACATGTCAGGCAAAATTACGCAAAAAGTAACATTTTCGAAAATTTGTTCTTTCTTTTATATCAAGATCTGTTTTTGAAGAAAATATTTTCTTAAATAAAAATTCTCTAACTTCAGAATTGTAGTTGAAAGAAAACGCGGGTAAATCTTTTGAACTTTTGCAATTTTCACAAATCAGGAATTTCAACGAAAATGAAACCCACGCCATTTTAAACGTTTTTTGACGCTATCTGAGAACCAGTCAAAATATTTATAGCACTTTAAAAAATGAAAATGTTGACGTTTCATATGAAGTTCCCCCAAAATCAAAATGTCTGTTTCAAACTCACAGAGACGTGAGTTCGTTCAGATCTATAGGAGATTATCAATTTGGAGAAAATCGTGTGAACAGTTTAGGCCATTGACCACAGACAAACAGATAGACTAATGGGCAGACAGACTTTTTGCTGTCAATCGTTTTTTCGATATCAGATCCCACAAAATATGAATTCCGACAGCCGAAAGTCTTAGAGGAATTATCCACTTTTTCTTTATTTGGCCCAGCAATAAAAGTTTTTTGTAAAAAATTCGCCGATTTTCAGCGCATGACTACAATACTTTCTCGTCTTACGAAGTAAGGCGAAAAATTAAAAAGATGACTGAACCATGCGTGCCACTTACTTCAGGATCAAATACAAATAACGATCTCACCAGGACATACCACTAGTGAAGGAAGCTTACCTTCAATATTGAGTGAAATCTTCTGAAACAACCAACTCGATCAACCTCGTTTCCTCCGTTACAACCGTTACCTCCATTAACGGCATTTTTCGTGAAACCAATTGCCTTCACTAAAGGACACAAGTAGAAATCATTTCAGTGGTCACCTGGTCAGCACCTAAACACATTTCGTGGATAAACCGAAAAATTAAGAAAATGACAAAAAAAATTAATTTGGGCGGCAATAGATGGCAGTTAGTGAGAGTATGTAGCAATTCCGAATAGCTAGCCCAGACCCAAGGAAATAGTAAACTAATACGGGAAAGTGTGTGCCATTCTGTAGCACCACTCGTTTATCTTTCACACAGTAAGAAACGGAAGACTGGTAGATATTATAGTTTATTCATTCATTAATCATGATTTATCGATTGTTTGCTGATAATTTACAATCATGTATTTAACAAAATTTTAAAAAAACACTAATTCATGGCATTTTATGTGGTTTGCGTAACGACGAGTAGGATTACAATCATGATAATGCATGCAAATGCACAGTAGTAAACGCTTAGCTGCACGTCTTTTCAAAAAAAGACTGAGTTCATCACGCATACATTACATTGAATTTTTAATTTCAAAGGCACTTTTAAAGTTCCATAATGTGGATACTGAATTCTGTTGAAATCTGCATTCGCAGAAGCGTTTTGTTTAGAGTATATCTGTATCATGGTGCGATACTAGGTCTTGTCATGTAGTAATGTTTCCTTTATTGCCTTTTTTAGGGCATTATCTGCTATTTAAATGATGTAGGCCTACATTTACCTTCCAAAGCAAATAATGAATATTTAAATTTAGGAACGTTGCGCAGTGTCAGATTCCATGATATCCCCTGTCGAAGGTCAAACGTTGTATGTTTTCAGCTGTAATTCATTTTGGTGAGTGGTGAGCATAGTCACGAACATCTGTTGAAACGTTTACGTGAAGGCAGAAAAATAAAAAGAGAACTTTTGGTAATGTAAAAGATTCTCCCTGATGTTACAATTGAAGAATATTTTTCGTGCATAGCTCCATTATTTTCTCACGCAATATGACAATTACGATACCATCGCTTTTTTTCATTTCGTTTAAAGGTAATTTAAATGGTCTTATTGGTAAGAATAACACTGATAACTACAGAAAAGAGACCATTGATAGTAACAATAATAATAATAATAATAATAATAATAATAATAATAATTAATTGACACAGCCCAAAATTGATAATCCAAGTTCGAGCTTCTTATATCTACTTTATAATTTTTCTTACTCCTAATTAATTCCATGCCACATCCAACACAAAACATGGCAATCTTGTACCGTTATGCAGGATGTACATTTTTCTCAGAGTGATAGGTAGCAGGTTGTATGTCTGGTATTTCGTTCTGTACGGTAACGTCGTCGGAAAATTGAGTGAGGTTAAGGAATTGAAAACATATTCTTATTAATTCTGTTGTTAATTCTAGGGCGTCACAAAAATTGAATTAATGACTGAATATAAGTAGAGTTGTAACACATTGATATTTGTGAAAATTGAAGCACCAAGGACACATACCATTACAATGAAATTTATTCCACAGATTAGGAATTTCACAATACACAAATGATTAGAATTACAGAACTGTTCCTGCATTTTGACCTTAA
This sequence comes from Acheta domesticus, assembly GCA_031308135.1. Lineage (NCBI taxonomy): Eukaryota > Metazoa > Arthropoda > Insecta > Orthoptera > Gryllidae > Acheta > Acheta domesticus. The sequence continues at coordinate 99,788,965 of JAHLJT010009355.1, read as the reverse complement.
GAATTTAGTACGGTGTGAAGCCGTCACGCGCTGCCATCAGGGCCTTTCGACGTCGTGGCATGGATTGAAAGAGAGTTTGGATATGCTGCTGGAGAATAGATTGCCATGCTAATGTAGCGATTGCCGTTCAGATTGACCTCAATAGCATGAGACGAGATAGCAAATTGTAGTCAATGGAGCCCCAAACCATCACTTTTGGCATTTGTCCGCTATTGCGCGGAACAACGGAGGCTGGCAGATTGCGATCACTACGGTAACGTCGAACACGTACGCGGCCACTGTTATACCACAAATTGAAGCGGGTCTTGTCAGAAAACACCACATTTTGCAACTCGGCACACCAGTGAACACATTCACGAGCCCATTGATATCTGGTGGTTTCTGTACAAAGGAATCCGACGCAGTGGTATGCGTGCCACCAGACCAGCCCTCAGCAGACAGTGTAGAACCGTCAACGCAGACATGACCACACCCGTTGCAGTTCTCCAAAGTCGAGCCAACATTGTGGACGACGCCGTTCTGTCAGTTACGACCTTGCGGACAAGATGGTGGTCAACTCGCGCTGTCGACACATTGTGTGTCATGTGCCCGCTTGTCGCTGTGTACGACCCTCCTCTATCCACTGGTTCCATACACGTATTATTTTCGTAGCAGCGCGCTACGTTCGAGCCGCAGTATGACAAACCCGCTTCTCAGAGACTTATTATTCTGTCCCGTTTAAATCACTCAGATGCTGATAGAGCGCCCTTTGGCGTTGACCAGCCATATTGGCACCTGTTTGCACGTTTACACGTTGTTTGACGGCTCTACACCGACTAGGTGAGCCGTAACACTGACCTGAACTGTCACACAAAGGAGGGCACTGCTAGGCCAACGTGCACGCCATCTCTATGCAAATTGAATCACTTCTTATGGAGACAGTCCTCCATACAACCACCGATTTTATGTAATTCCGACCATTCCTTCTGGGTGTCGCAATTTTCATAAACTGCAGTGTAGATATCATTGATGGAATCTTCTCGAACGTTCCAAAACCCATGTTCGCGGGTTGAAACCCGGATGGGGCGGTGGACTTGAGAAGAAATGAAAATCCTCAATATGCTATTTTGTGTTTAAGAACCTAACAGGGAAGTGTCTGGCAAAATTAAACTCTCCGATAATTAGTATTTCGGTCTAACTAGCTTCAACCGACTGTCAGTTCAAATATTGTTAACTGTAACCGAGATATGTCGGAGAAATTGCGGGGGGGGCACAACCAGACGTTACAATGCTAACGAGATGCATTGTTCGGAAGTTTTCCTAAAAAATGGAGTGGGATATAATGTAAGCATGGATCAAAAATATGTGTATGGAACACTGCCAAATATCCTTTTCACTGCAACTATTCTAAACGAATTAAATGAACGAAATAAATGGATATACTCGGTAAAAGAAGAAACACGAGAGCTAAGAGGAACCATCGCAATGCGAAATACTTTCTGAGAAGACCTTCTTCGTGCCTGAAGCACGGGAAGCGTTTCACACGCAATTTACTTGAGCTGCTAGGAAAATTGATTAGAGGCATGAAAAAAGCTTTCGGAAATACTGCGCAGTGCATTACAGATACATCTCGAAATATCCTGGATATCAACTCTCATTAACAAAAATATAGAGAACCGATGTTCCAGAAATAATGGGTAATAAAATACTCAAATTGAAGTTTATCGACGTGTAGTTTCTTCACGTGCTACGTTTACATTAATCAACGAAACAACAAAAATTCGTGACTGAATAGTATTTTGAACGTATGTTCTACCGAGGTACAGTTAAAAATGAGTTATTGACGGGTGTCACTTTTCAGAACAAGGTTATTTGTTTGCTTGATACTATAAAGACTTACCAAGAGGAGTCTTATTACTTGATTTGTTACTATGATTTATTTATAAATACATTTAAAATACGGAAAGAATTTTCCCAAATAGAACACACAATATTAAATGCATTATACGTATCTTTCGGGATGATAATCGAGATATAATGCAAGTTATTAAATAAATCACAGAAACTGTTATGCTTCCTACATTACACTTAACAAAAATACCAAAAATAGAAATTTGGCAAAGTTAGTTGCCATGTTGCATGTAATAATACGGTACTATTTTGAAGTGGTTGTAATGTGCAGATTTCAACGGACATTTGTGTATACATTCATACGAAACGAACCCCCTAGTATGGTTTTTCAATGATAGTTCTACAAACTCGCTTGCGTTTACAGAGAAAAATATAGAAGTATAACTATTTTCTAATATAATACAATTTATATGTCATTAAAATGTATGAACCATGTATTAAAAGTCCACTACGACCACATAATACATAAATTGAAATTGAAGATTCCAGAGGGAATCCATTCCAGGATTCCAAGGGAAGGATTCCAGGACACGCTCATATTAAGGCTAATACTAAGGTAGCTATTTATTAATATATCAAAACTCTCTTGTAAAGCTCTAATTTGCTGTTTAAAAAAATTGTTGAATAACAAAAAATATGGAGAATATATGTGAAGAATGTGGTGAATTATATGAAGTTACTCTACCTCATACAAAATCACAAGAATTATAATTCGTCAAAACACATAATCCTTTATTTACAATGTTTCTTCAGTGCAGAACAATATGCGAATAAACAATTTTCATCATCTGTAACTACGGTGACCTAACTATTAGCTCACTCGCCTCTGATTTCATTGTAAGGTCTTGGGTTTACATTTAAAACAATCCATCTTAGTGAGTGACTCTGTCAGTATACACCAATTTTACATGACGTAGATAGAAAAACAATTTCTTTAAAAGGCTGGCAGCTTTACTGTCTTAAAATCGAAAAGAGAAAACTTGTTCGGGAGTGTGAAACTCGACTTTCAGCGACGAGCTCTTCCATCGACCAACTTCCTGGTGCGACGCAACTCAGATTTCACAATAATACTATTGATCATACTTGCTTGACATCCCAACCGAGGATCATCCAAGCGACCTCGAAGAAAGATGAAAAGTGAATAACATTTTACTTTGTTCTCAAATTTTAATAAAACAATGTGTTAACTGCATATTATCATAAATCATCGTTATCATTTAAAATAGTCTATTTATTTTTATGTTTTTATGTATTTATTTATGCTAAAAGCGCATCGAATGATATATTTGGGAATCTTCCAGATGACGTGGTTTTCTCAATGATGTGTTTTATCACATACATACATATATAAAGGCTCTCAGAGTAAATATTCCAAACTTCTAAAAAATGTAGTAGGGTCGAATATTATCTGTTTTTGCCAAGGAATGAGCAGTGTGAATTTCATATAACGCAGTTATACGCATTTATATATGTGGTATTTCCCCCATTTTTAGGCAACCTCCTATGCACAGATGGTCTGCAGATCATGTTCTGATACTGTCAATGAGATTTCATGTATTTGCCGAACACTGTACAAACTAGATTGCTTAAAAATCGGTGGCACTTGAATAAATGCTTATAACTCGATTATATAGCTTTTTTAATTATGTGTGTCTATTGGCAAAATGTGATCATATTTGACTCTTCTACATGCCCAGAAGTTTGTAACATTTATTTCGACTCACGGATCAAAGACGTGGATTTTTAAGGGTGAAAAATCCTTCGCATGCCTTCTTTCGGAGGGGAAATAAAGCTGGCTGTCTCATATTGTAGATTAATTGGGTGGTAAAACATCCTCAAGCCAAAATGAACTTACGCTAAATTAAAACTATTTCGTCGTTTAAGTGATACCTTCTTTCTCTGATAGATGGCAAAAGGTGTATAGCGACATTTGCATGGTCTGACAAAAGAATTGGCGTAAAGTCCTCAGACTCACCACCTAAAATACGGCAACATTGACTTAAATCGAATTGAATAGTACTGACTGTACTGAAACCGCTAGGTTACACAAATCACTGACGATACATCTAGTCTTCAAACCAATACAATTCACCTAGCAGTTCTTGACGAGAACCTGACGTAAGTAGATCTAATAATCGAATAAATATTAATTGCTATCAAAATCAACAAATTATTTATCGAAATATCCGTGTTGATAAACATGTAATACCATCTTTCCAAAAAGTATTCTAAAAAGGAATTTTTGGTATTTGTATAAATTATCTCGAGCACGATCTTCTGAAATATGTAGTCCAAAGGTAATTTATTATGATGTAATGAGTGAAACTTCGCAAGGTAAATCTCTGGTGAGAGAAAAATAAATCATCGGGAGTTCTTTGAAGTATGTTAAACATGAGATCTTTAATTTCTCTTGAGATGATCGTGATTATGTTTAAAAGGTATACATTTTAGTGTCAAAACTCTAGGTGTAGCGTACAAAATGACAATAAAATTGAATCTTTGAGTTGAAAACGATATGCTATCATCCACTTTCAAATGTTTTCTAGTGGCGCGGTTTAAATGAATTTCCCGCCTGAGCATACAAAAAATTACGCATGATAAATGCATATGAGGAACATTGTTGAAATGCAATAACAGGAAAGGTGACTAAAGAACAGGCCACCTTTCATCTTCATGCCACTATATTGAACTTGTCGTGACCTTCCTGCTCAAATATGCAAGAAAACATCTAAGGAAAATTATTAAATCTGCAATACTAGAGTATTAAATGTGCAATACTACAAGCTGGAGTTACAAACAAGATATGTGATCTGAACCTTCCTCTTTCTGACTCTAAGTGCTTGGGGAATAAGGCGTTGACGGTACTATTGGAGAAGAAACTACAGCATCTAAAATATTGACAATAGGAAACATGGAAACTGCAAAACTGAAGCAAATAAATAATATACCATTTTTCGCTTTCGTACATCTATTATCTCCTTGAGTAATGTGAATTTTCGGTAACATATGAAAAGAAAATTCGAATTCCAAACCATCAGAAATGCACATTGAACAATTTTACTACAAAGAGAAGTATACAAAAAACACGACTGTTGACTTTTTGACCCTCAGAACTACTTCGTTAAAATGAACTTCCCTCCCAGTACACAAAAAGAAAAATATGAAGGACAAAATATTAAAAACAAACAATACACACGACAAACATTGTAAAACACCATCACGAGCGCCATCACGACGAGAATATAAATGCTACTATCCACTTTTTGGACTCTACTCGGAATAATGCCCAACAAAACCTACACGAAGATAATGCTAAAAGATAAAAAAATAGTATGAAAAATATTGTGCAACGAGCTGCAATATAATAGGGAAGCGATCACAGACTTCCTTATATTTTTCCATTTCATGACGCCACCTACCTGTAGCGCGTTGACTCTTGCGATCGAGCGAATGCGGGGCGTCGGCGGTGGGGGCGGCGGTGGCAGGGGCGGTTGCGGCGGCAGAGAACGACGCACTGGCTGTCGGTCCGCTCGGTGCTCGCTTTTATACACGCGCACCCTTCACAACGAGAGGCGGTGTTGGCGGCGGCGGGGGCGGTGGAGCGTGCGCGCGCGCAGCGGGGGCGGTGGAGCGGGGGTGGAGGCGCGGTGACGTCACACGTACGAGGGTTGGAGACGACGACGTCGTCGCGGTCACAACCCATTAGCCTGGCGTGGGACTTGTACCGCGGAGGCGTGTAGTACGATGTAGCTGTGTGTTTGCTTGCGTGACGTGGGTCCGTGCGGCCCGCGTTGGGGCAGGCTTGTTGCAGGAAGCGGACACGGCTACGACGACGGCCCATGCTTTGGAGATGCAAATGTTTGTGGAGCGAGTCACTGCCTTCGGAGAATTCCGAGATAAATATAATAGAGCCGTATAATTTTTCACATGTAGGGCGGTATTTACTGGCCCAATGACGCACGACAGCTGTGGCCGTAATTGATTCCCAGGCGGTTGGAGGTTCAAAACTCTTGTAAGACTTCTTAAATTTGCTACACGTTCTTTGAAATACATTGTTTGTTTTAGCTCATTTTTGTTTTAGCTCAAATTTGAAGGGGTCTCTAGTTATTTCCTGAGCAATAAGGCATACTAAATATCACATACAGTTGTTACTGTTTTTGATGCAAATATACAGATAAATATACATTTAAACAATACGCAGACAAAAATATACAAATGCAATATACGAAGGCAAAGTCAAATCACGTGTGGTATCATATCCTTCGATAACGCGGAGTAATTGGGTGCATCAGTGAGAGTTATTGTTGGTTCACAACGGATACTTCGTAGACCGGTAGAAGCCAGGTTCGACACGCGAGTGGACTGGTATGACGCCGGCTACTCTGAGAACTGGAAGAAAATTCTGGGATTAGTTTTCATGAGACACGTTTATATAAGCGGTTAACTGATTCAAATTCGACTAAATGTATTAAGCGAGTGCACTGGGCGGGAATTTAAATGATAATGGATAGACTTTTTCAATATCCTTGTGTCTACAATCAGAAAACCTTTTGCTTACAAGCTTCTGTTGTGCAGACAAATTTTATAATGTTTTCAGAGCAACTCGTAGACGAAATAGTGGACCAAATATGTGGATGAATTATGAATACAGTCTGCTGTAATCAGTTATTTCCGCAATTTCTTCCATTGCATTTCAGAAGGGTGGAGGTTCAGTATCTATATCTCAGAAAATATATTACAAATCTCAAGGGCGTATAGAAGGGCCGAAACTTCTCACGCTTTTCCCATGAACAAATAGGTGCAAATTATTGGGTATTAAGTAATTATCTTTTATAGTTGTTTCATTTGCCCCTGATTGTTTGGCAACCCCGTATGCACAGATGTCCTGCAAGTAAATGAAATCTCCTTGACTGGGTCAGAAGGAGATCGGACGAACATTTTAAATTTTTACTCGTGGTGTGTCCACAATCCATGTTTTGTTGGTCTTTGATGCCGAAAAATTGAATGACAGCAAAACGTCTCTCTGTCCGTCCATCTGTGAACAACGCTAGTGACTAAACCATTTTCTCCAAAATTGATATTCCTCAATCAATCTGGCTGATGTCGCGGCCCCTTGATTTGAAACTATTTTTTTTAATTTTTGGGGGTGCTTAACTTCAAGCTCCCCCTTACACCTCAATCGTAATTTGATTAACATGAATCGGAGCACGACCGGTAGAAGAACCATATATTTTAACAGGACAAATCTTAACCGTTAGATACTTCCTATACTTTCTTATGAACCCAATGATCTCTAAATTATGAGATCAATTAATTAAATAAGCTTGAAGTTATTTCTTTCTATCAGACTTTTCCAAATTTTTAAAAAATGGCTCCATCGTTTTTTATTAAAGTTTGAATCTGGATAGTATGGAGGACGTTTAAAAGAACGGTGCAAGTCTCATGTTCGTTGAAAACACTGATTTTTCGAATATTGCATAACTTTAAATTTTTTTCTCAGTTCGATGAAATTTCCCACTGCACGTTTATTGTGAAAAGGTGATCATTTTCGACCCCTCTACACGACCTTGAAGTAAGTAAAGTTTATTCTGAAACAGATTGTACTTGAGGTGGCATGTCAGTGTCCACGAGCGATCCTTTCTTCCGTCTGCAGTTCCATCTCCCATCCTTTGACCCCGCTGATTGGGCACCTCCATTTCCCCGTAGTCGGTCACCTCCTATTACCTGGAACAGTGGTGTCAAGGTTTTCTACTGGTGGCAGTGGCACAGTCGTAGCACTGTACCATGCCACGAACTTCTCTGCGCAACTAGGGGCGGGAAAGAGAACTATTAGTAACCACTCCGTTTTACAATAGGGATGGCGTTGTCTCTGGTAGCTGGTAAATGAACTATGAGGAGGGGAAATTTCGTCGTGGCACTCGTGCCACGGACTCACGCTATAGGCATCGACCTTGACAACACTGACCTGGAAGATCCCCTGCGAATATGCAGGTGTCAGATTAGAGACCGACGCAATCGCACCGTTAGAGGAGATTGTATTGCAATTCTTGAAAGAATTTGAGATATATTTAGAGAAGATCTAAATTTTTGAAAATAATCCACCATTGATCGGGACATCCTTCATATGTAGGTGTTCCATTCATCAGAAGTATTACGAAGCAAAGTGACTGCACAGATCTCGCATGAGTAAGATTGAGTATATGAATTAATTCCTATATTTAATGCTCAGGATCTTTAATTCCAAACATACTGCGATGTGTCAGGGATCATCGCAGTCCTCCACCCTTGCGTCACGCCAAATTACCGGACGGCAGGAAAGAACTACGCGCCCTCGAATTAGATACGCCCAGCCGCTCAAGCCCCCCATAAACTTTCAACTATCAATTATACCCTTTTTCTGACAATACCGCGATGCGTCGGGTGACCATCGCACCCTCTCACCCCCGCGTCACGCCAAATTACCGGAAGTTGGAAAGGGCCACGCGTCCACCGCGACCCGATTTAGTTCCGCCCAACGGGCCAAGTTCTCCAGAAGCCCCTAACAATAAATCTTACCCTTTGTCCAACAATACTGGATGATCGACAGCCGGAACAACCATTTTAGCGACTTGGCGATCGCACCCGGCTCAATAATCCTCTAAAAGCCTATAAAATCATCACATGCCAAAGCAGAAGGGACACGTGCGCGCTCCTCCGGCCTAACAATGCCGGCCAATGAACAACCAGAAGGCACCGTTGATGAAATAGAAGGTTCGAGAAGTTCAAATCCGACCAATAAAATCACTAGGCAGGAAGCACGTGAGCACTTTGAGATTTTTTCGAAAAAACGAAAGGGACAGACGGGCGAGCGAGGCCAGAGAGAGGACGGGCGACAGACGCTAGAGAGGACGGTCGTGCAGGAGAAGTCGTATGGAGATAGAAACCAACAAGTAAAGTTTTGAGTAGATTAACAGTGGTAGTTAAGAAAGCCACCGAATATTAGTCAGTTAATGAAACCTGCGGTAGAAAGGGAACAGCAGCAGTGGGTAAGGCACACACTGAGCCGACCACTGCGAAACTTGCCCGGTCTTCACGGAATTAATTCCGAATAGCCAAAGTTTGGCTTCGAGCGTCATACGCGGTCCAGGTGTCGTGTGACGGCCTGAGACGCGCGCGAGCATCACGTCGCGACCGCCCGGTCATCCACCGCCGACGTCCCGTGCGCCGGAGTCATCACCCCGGAGGCAATCGGAGGCCAACCTTGCAACGTTCCGGCGTCGCCTCCTGAGGGTCCGACTACACTTCTCCGTCGCTCGGCGAGCAATCCAGTCGCGGTGACATTACCATCTAACATCACAGATTGTAAGTTGTCATCACCATCATTCATTAATCGGCTACTAAAGTGACAATAACCCAGCATCAACCTGAACAGTTTCTCTTCGTTTAATTTTTTGAATAAATTAGTCCCCGCCATTTGGTCGGGTGAACCAATTAATACCATAGCAAAGTGTTATTATTCTAAATCTTAAGAAACCACCAAATGCAACCCTTCGACCCAGGGCGCTCACCCCTGAGACGCTCAACGCCGGCGACATTAAGCAGGTAAGTGGGCATGCGCTTGGCGCCCTTATTAAATAAATTCAGCGCGTGTCCCCTCCTGCGACTTGGGACGACTGTCACACCATAAGTGTGTCGGCGCCTCCATTTTGTGAGCAGTGTACTTGACACCCAACGTGGTTTTCTATTCACGAATATTTGAACTTGTGTAGCGGGCATCTCATAAATTGGTCGCCCAACTTCGTTTGTTTTTTCACGTATAATTCAGCTTGTGCAGCGTGCAGAGCATAAATTGACACACAACGTGGTTTTTAACAAGTATTTTACTTTGTGTTACTCGCACCTGTGTATTTCTTATTGAACTCACTAATTCTTTCTTATCCATTTTCCGTTTACGCTTGCTCAATTATTGCCCAACTGAAGATTGCATTTGGTTTTAATGTGTGTTTCTTTTGATATTTTGTATTTTATGAGGTTTTCAATCACTTTGCTTGCGTGTGAGACTTAAATTTTATATTGAACTTCCGGTAATTTTTCATATTTTGTATCAGTGAATGCTCAGAGTATTACAGTGATTCTCATAACTTAGAAGCCCAAAGTGTATTTATAAGAACATTTCACTCTCTTTTCAGACGCATTATTTCATTTTATTGTTATTTTCTTTTTACAATTTCTTAATGCGTCATATAGTGTTTAAGTGTGGTTAATTGAACTCTATTTTATTTTTTTTCCTTTTTCATTATACGTGCTATTTCCGTCACGTAACAATTATATGTTTACTTAATAGTGTTTACTTTCTATTTGAAATTTTATGTTTATTTCTCAGTGTTATCCTCTAACATTTCATTGTGTGTGTTTTGTACTTTTCTTTTTATTGTGTTTGATTGTGTACTCATGTGTAACGCGCTGTAGGCGTCATTATCGTACTTACGTCACTTCGAGGATTGCTCGCTCCACGATGGCTGAAAATAATCCCATTCAAAACCCCGAGGTTTCTGACCCCGCTCCCGCAAACGCCGACCCGCCTGCCGAGCTCACGCCCCCAGCTGTTCTCGCCCCTACTGTCGGGGTTTCTTTAGAGCAGGTACTCGAGACGAGTACCGCCGAGGCCGGACCTACCCTCGCCGCGGCCGCTCCGACGCCACCCTCAGACCAAATGTCTCAATTTTTCAGCACTCTTATCGCAAAATTTGACGAACAGCGTCAAGAATTTTGTCAATTTCGATCACAATTTGACGAACAGCGTCAAGAATTAAATTCTAAATTTCAGGACTTGAATTCCAGATTTGATTCGAAATTTTGTGCCCTTGATAGTAGATTAGACGAACACCTCACTAATTTCACCCTTTTTCAAAGTGAGGTGTCTCAACAACTAAATTCGGTTAATTCAAAGGTCGATAAACAGAGCACTAAAATCGCCTCTCTCGCCTCTGCTGTTGAAAATAATTCTACGCAAATTTCTGACATCAACGAACATTTAACAGGCCAACTAAAGAAATGCGAATCGCTCCAGTCTGAAACAGTTCAACAAATGACAGAATTTAAAGAAAGCATAAACAAGGATATTGCAACCGTTTCAGAAAAGCAATTAAATTTGGGACATTGGGCTCGTGATAAATTTAAAGACGATGAATCCGAAATTTCCAACTTGAAAGGCGAGGTGACTAAGAAACTAAAAGGGGTTGACAATAAGATTGAAGGACTTCACGACTCCCTGAACAATAAAATTGAAACAGCAAAATTAGTTATCCAGGCACAGGCGGAAATGGAACGGAAAGAAATCGAAGTCAAAATAGACGAACTAGAAATTAAAGTAGCGGAAAAGACTATTTCAGCTTTCCCGGTTAATGCTATGCCACTGTCAATTCCTCCAAATTTAAAATTCTCTGGTAATCGCGGTGAACAGCCCATTACGTTCTTACGTAATGTTGAAAATTATTTTGCTTTAGCGAGACACATTCCTGAATCTTCTAAACCGAAGGTTGTAGCCCAAATGTTGGTTGACCATGCCCAAGAATGGTTCCAAACATTGTTACCAGTTCCGGCTGATTTTCAGGATTTTCGTTCCAAATTTATTAATCGTTTTTGGGATAGAAACACCCAATACAATTTTAAAATGGATTTGGCTAAAGGTAGATGGGACCAGAATGGTAACATGTCTATGCGGGATTATGCAGTGTCTCGCATTGCCCAACTTAAACAATGCGAACCTACTCCCCCTGACGACGAAATTATGTGGCTATTAACTCGTCATTATCCATATGTCATTCAAAACCTCCTTAAAACTAGTTTTGTAAAAGATCTTGAGCAATTTCAGATCTTATTGGGCGATTTCGACCAAACGAATGTGCAATTCGCTTCTTATCAAAATCAGAGTCAAAACTCTTCACGCCCACGTAATGGCAATAATAATAATCAGAATCGAGGATTTCCCCCACGCCATTCGCAAGGTCAAGAGCGTCCTTTTAACCACGGCCCTTCGCCGCACTTTCCCCCCGCCCCCTCCCCCCCGGCGCCGACCAGTTTTCCGCCTCCCTTCAATGTCGGTCAAGGCCAAACCGCGCCCCTTCTCGCGCCGCCTTCGACAGCCCCAGGTCAACCACCACAGAGGCCGTTAAACCGCTCAGGTCCGGAATAAATGGGAACACAGTTCTGGACCATATTTGTAATTCAAATGTTGCGGTTCCCATCTTTACTCTATGTGTAATGGATGACTTACTAGACATTACTGACGCACCCACAGACTCCACGATACGTAAACGCAATTGTCCAGTAATTAACATTACCTGCTTCGGCATCGATGTAGATGCTTTACTAGATACAGGCTCTGAAGTATCTGCCATCTCTGAATCTTTCTATGATCAATTATTACAATCAAACTATGTCATTCCGACTTTCCCTATCACTAAGTCTTATGTTATAGGAGCACAAATGCGTAAATCAGCGCCCATTACTAAACAGATTTTGCTATCTTTCTCCCTCTTTAACCAGCCTATTGATGTTACCTGTTTGGTTGTTAAAAATCTTAGTAGGAGAGTTATTTTAGGCATGGACTTCTTCCGTGATTACGGAATTACCATTGATTTAGCCCAAAATGTAATTAAACCATATAATGGTGTCGAAGGAAACATCGTGCAGGAAACTACCGACTTTGTTTTTACAGACCACTTTATTCAGAATCTAACGATGGAGCAAATACAAACCGGGATTACTGACAAAGTTCAATCTTGCAATTTGTTGTCATTCCCTCAAAAACTCATCTTACAAAATTTTTTATTTGATTTCCAGGATATTTTTCAAAATTCTACAAAGCCCATTAAAGATTCCCTTTTTCGAATCAAGGTCACCGAGATCAAACCCAAGCGAAAGAGTCATGAAAGAATTATCACGTTTGTTTCGGGTTTATGTGTCTCACAAGCATACCGCTTGGCCCGATTTACTACCGAAGATTAATACGTGGCTTAACCACATCCCCCATGAATCTTCCAGATTTACACCTTTCGAGGCTCAATTCAATAAGAAGCCGAAACCATTGTTTCCTATTTTAGCAAAAATGGCCACTCAAATTCCAATTTCCCCTGAGGATCGGTGTCAAATTATTCTCTCAAATTTAAAGAAAGCTGGTGATACGAGAAAACAACACCAGAAGAATAAAACCCATTTATTTAAAGTCGGCGATAAAGTTTTAATCAAAGCTCTCAGAGTATCTAATCAGCCTGAAGGCCTTATTAGTAAATTCTTTCCTTTATTTGTAGGTCCTTACCAAATTATGAGGCTTGTAGCCCCCAACGCTTGCACTTTACGTAGCACAGATGGTTCCGAGGTTGGTCCTCACAATTTTTATAACCTTGTTCCTTTCAGAGATTAAACTAGATTAATTGGCTGAAAGAATAAAAGCCCTCATTTATGTCGCTCTGATTAGGTAACCTTATTTTAATTATATTCTTGTGGATCCAGCCCGGTTGCCCTGGCACGTCTTATTATTAATTAATTTCGTGGGTTCGCTACTACTTCAATGCTTTGGTTAAGTGATTGTTATAAGTGAACGTCGTTGTTGATTAAAAAAGAGAGAGAAATAATTCAGATATCCCTTAGATATACTTTGTCGAGAGTTGACGAGAGTTATAGCCATTAACTTTAATTAATGAAACGAGCTCCATTCTGATATTATGAATTTAATGTTTTTGCAACCCAAGTCCTTTGTTTAATTCATTGGTTGTTTTCTCACGTCTACCATTCTATTTTCAATTCTCCATCGTGTTGATATTTTGTTTCCTCCTCTTGTGTTTTAAATAATTTGGCCACTGTTGACTATTATGCTTATCTATTATTTTGCAAATGTCGCATTTATTCCACTTGTTTTTATACCTCTAAAATCGTATTAAAAGAGCGTCAAATATAATAATGATTAACAGGGTTCCCACTTTTGGCTCTTCACTTTGCACAATTATTCAATTTGCAGTAGCGTTTAACTAGTTTTAGGTACCCCATTGTTTCATTTTGCCAGTCTTTCTAAGTTTTGTTTCCAATTATCCCTCTATGTTATCTTCTTAATTACTTTTTTAGTGCTTAGTTTGCTCTTAGTTTGAGTAGGTGTTGCTAATGGCCCACCACCATTTCTTATTTTTGAAAAATGATAACGATTATTTTCATTCATTTTCTTATCATTAATGTGTTTGTATTACTTCTTAAAGATGTTGTGTCCTAAATTTATTGGTCATCTAGTTTGTTAGAGATAGCTTTAGTGTTGTTCCTCTTCATTAATTTTATCCTTTTGCTTAATTAACTAGTATTGTCTTATCATGTTAGAGTTGTCATTGAAACCCCTAATTTTCGTTCTGGACATGCCAGGTTTTTGTGTTTTCACCGCTTCATCTGTCGGCACATGCTCCCCAAATTTATTTATCATCTATTTTTGTAAATCTCCTTTTTTTTGTTCTTAGATTAAAAAAAAACATGTCCCATGCGTTTTTTTAATCTCATTGTACGGGGGGGTAATGCGATGTGTCGGGGACCATCGCAGTCCTCCACCCTTGCGTCACGCCAAATTACCGGACGGCAGGAAAGAACTGCGCGCCCTCGAATTAGATACGCCCAGCCGCTCAAGCCCCCCATAAACTTTCAACTATCAATTATACCCTTTTTCTGACAATACCGCGATGCGTCGGGTGACCATCGCACCCTCTCACCCCCGCGTCACGCCAAATTACCGGAAGTTGGAAAGGGCCACGCGTCCACCGCGACCCGATTTAGTTCCGCCCAACGGCCCAAGTTCTCCAGAAGCCCCTAACAATAAATCTTACCCTTTGTCCAACAATACTGGATGATCGACAGCCGGAACAACCATTTTAGCGACTTGGCGATCGCACCCGGCTCAATAATCCTCTAAAAGCCTATAAAATCATCACATGCCAAAGCAGAAGGGACACGTGCGCGCTCCTCCGGCCTAACAATGCCGGCCAATGAACAACCAGAAGGCACCGTTGATGAAATAGAAGGTTCGAGAAGTTCAAATCCGACCAATAAAATCACTAGGCAGGAAGCACGTGAGCACTTTGAGATTTTTTCGAAAAAACGAAAGGGACAGACGGGCGAGCGAGGCCAGAGAGAGGACGGGCGACAGACGCTAGAGAGGACGGTCGTGCAGGAGAAGTCGTATGGAGATAGAAACCAACAAGTAAAGTTTTGAGTAGATTAACAGTGGTAGTTAAGAAAGCCACCGAATATTAGTCAGTTAATGAAACCTGCGGTAGAAAGGGAACAGCAGCAGTGGGTAAGGCACACACTGAGCCGACCACTGCGAAACTTGCCCGGTCTTCACGGAATTAATTCCGAATAGCCAAAGTTTGGCTTCGAGCGTCATACGCGGTCCAGGTGTCGTGTGACGGCCTGAGACGCGCGCGAGCATCACGTCGCGACCGCCCGGTCATCCACCGCCGACGTCCCGTGCGCCGGAGTCATCACCCCGGAGGCAATCGGAGGCCAACCTTGCAACGTTCCGGCGTCGCCTCCTGAGGGTCCGACTACACTTCTCCGTCGCTCGGCGAGCAATCCAGTCGCGGTGACATTACCATCTAACATCACAGATTGTAAGTTGTCATCACCATCATTCATTAATCGGCTACTAAAGTGACAATAACCCAGCATCAACCTGAACAGTTTCTCTTCGTTTAATTTTTTGAATAAATTAGTCCCCGCCATTTGGTCGGGTGAACCAATTAATACCATAGCAAAGTGTTATTATTCTAAATCTTAAGAAACCACCAAATGCAACCCTTCGACCCAGGGCGCTCACCCCTGAGACGCTCAACGCCGGCGACATTAAGCAGGTAAGTGGGCATGCGCTTGGCGCCCTTATTAAATAAATTCAGCGCGTGTCCCCTCCTGCGACTTGGGACGACTGTCACACCATAAGTGTGTCGGCGCCTCCATTTTGTGAGCAGTTCCATCACAATACTAACGATGTATTAACATTGATCACAACATTCAATGATTTATTTAAGATATAAATATTTTAGGCGGAGACTCCTGCGATCGAAGTTTATATTTACCTTTTAGCTTATTCCGAAATGAGATTTGCAACGATTTCTCCAATGATGCGACTGTTTCTGTGGAACACATAAAGCTACAAGTTTTGTAATGCTAAAAATATCAATATTTATGGTGAGGCAAATATACATCAGCGATTATCTTATTCTAAATTTATCTATTACGATCGATCACATGGCGGAGTTTTAAAAGATAAAAGATGTGTTACATAAATGTCAAGGAATATTTAATCAGAAAATATTTCGATTTTCAGCTATCATTGTGTCTACAAATTCTAGGTTTTCAGTGCAATTCGTAGACCAAAGACTAACCTATTGTAATATTTATGAAAACAGTGCATAAAGAGTTTGTACTTTGAAACATATACTGAAAGTAATGGATGGAAGTATTTTAATAATTTTAAATTAATTTCATGTTTCCTTTTTAATACGAAAGCAGCGGAACTGCAGGGAAGGAAACAGCAACAGATTAAATACTAGAGGGTAGAATGATCAGAGCAAAGAAAGAGAGAAACAATATATTATATTCTGATACTCTTCTCCGAAGTGTACTGCGAGAAAAATTATTGTACTCACAACTCTTACTGTAACTCATTACAAGCACAGTAGACAATGAGACTCGAAATGTTCTGCTGAGCTCACACTTTTCTGAAAGCATAGACGGGAGTGAATTATCCTTTTCCAGGAACATGAAGTTAATACTGCTATTCATTGCAGATGAAGAGCATTTTGCAGGGAGAAAATAAAGTCGAAGAATGTCCTGGAAAAGAGAAGGATTTACTGAGGGAATTTAATTATGAAATATCCAGTTAAGCTCTAATTTTTTGTTCACATTTTCAAAGAATTTGGCTTTTTCATTATAAGCGTTTGAGAAAATGTACGTCATCCTGTGAACGTATGAATAGATATTTTTAACGTCCATTATGAAAAACGTTTTTACAATTACTTTACCCAATTTACTTATTTGTTTATTACACGAAATTATGTACAGAACAATATCCACTTATAACTGTCTATTTGGTTTCATAAGATTGAAAGTTTTATGCCACTGCTTTTACCAATATCGAATGATTATTTTTGAAGAAGGTAGAGCGAAATAAAGAGAAAACGTTAATTTTATTTTTCACTGTTAAGCATATGCACTGATTTCCAAAAAGGTCTCCTAAGGCAAAACCTCTTAAGGCAAAGGTCTCCTTTTGAAAGTAATCTTTATGATTAAATTCGCACTTCACAAACTAGAAGTTGATGAAACAGTTTTGTTTTAAAACAATTGTTTGGAGGTTTGAGAAGAGATATAATTTTCTTACAAAATTCTACATTCATGCTTTCATTAAAATGAGTGAACAATGAAAGAAAGTGCTTTAAATATGTTTCTTGGAATAATTACTCAAAACCTTTTCAACTACTCTCTTTTCTAGTACGATTACATTAAAGACCTCTTGTTTCTACCATTAAACTTCTACAATATGAATGTGAAAATAAATTGTACTAAGCGAAGTGTGGGTCAGAATAAACGTTACAAATGTATAGTATGCAGAGTTGTCGAAGTTGAAAACATTTTGCCGTTGAAGATGCGGTGCGAAATCTCATATACCTAGATTATCCAAGTAACAGTACTGGCATCACGTCCCTAATTAGTAAGCAAATCACCCTGAATCGGTTTTCGAGAGGATACACGAAATTACTGACACATTTATTATTTTGCCTTTATTGAAAAACTGACTACAGAAAATTATCAAAGCGCCGTCAATTAGGTTTAATATTTGCATGATACTTGCCATGCACGTTCAGCCGCTATCGATATTAATTTAACATGGACACTGAAATAAGAGTTTTCATTATGTAGTACTGTGTGTATAATACATTTAGAATGTACAAATTCTTCCACTTTGAAAGACATTTCAATTTGTGCGAATAAAAATACAAAGGAAAAATGGTTGAAAAAATTGTTTTTCAGAAACATGCACATGTTTTCTTCATTTTAATAATTCAAATTCATAATAGGAATTCCCTCCATAAATTTTCATTCTTGAAATCGCGTATGGGCAAGTCTATCGATTCACACATGTATACATTTTACCATGACTTGGAAACAATTCCACTGACACTAATGGAAATACAAAATTAAATTAAGCAATAGACATAAATACTAAGTTAATCCCGAGGCAGACGAAAAATGTACAAAGTAGTATTTTTAAATATTTAAATTACATATTTTTTAATATTTATATTAAATATCTTTAATATTTATAAATTATTTTTAGAAGTAAGAGAAGAATGTGAGTTTATCGCACAAGAATGTGTCAGTCTCTAATGCTGTGACTATGAATGCTTCCCACTCTGCGAGTTTCTAGAACAGCAGTCATAGGCTTCAAAACCCGATTCCCCCTAGCACCTTGAATGTGTTTGCAGGGATTGATCCTCGTGAGTCATCCCGCTTCAAATCGGACACTCACAAAACATGACTATTTTCTAACGACTTGAAATTTGTTTATGTGTTCTAGGGTTGAAAATATGTGACACGTATTTTTTTCTTTCTTTTTCTAATCCCACCCCACCCCAGAAATATTACTAATTACTTTTTCCGAAGAATCATGTCCGGATAGCTAGCCGAGACCAAAAGAAATAGAAAACTAATACGGGAAAGTCTGAGCCATTCAGTAGCACCACTAGTTCTTAATTAGTTCCTCGAGTGCTCAGTGAATTGAATATCTCTTTGACAAAAAGCAACCGTTCAGCTAGTGTCTACTCCTACAAAAATAAATATAGTTCATCTCTGATATGCATGTTGCCCTTGTTTCAGTTAGAACACCTCTTGTTGTCAAGAGCTAAAACTATACTCGACTGTTTCCAGATAACAGCCACCGGCGGGAAAGCAGTGGTTTTCAAGGAAGGAATGAACTAGATAATTACGTCTGACATCAGTGAGGGAGTGGTCAGGAACCCGGATTGTTTCCGAAATTTAGAGTTTCGACAGAATCGAATGAAATTAATTGCTTGCAAAACACAGATTGGATATGTTATCTTGGTAGCATGAGAAATAGACAAACGTTGGGAATTTAGAACTACTGAAATGAAAAATAAATAATAATTTTATCTACATTGTTCCAATCAACCAACAATTTTAGTGATATATTAATTGCGCCAATGCGAAATGAACTTGTGTGAATGAAATGAATGTTGGTGTATTCAATAACCACGATCATACATTTAAAGCAAAAGAGATTTTTCGTGTAATAGACGGCTGTTATTCTGGCCGTCGCTGCTATAAACAAAATTCACTGATCATCATTCACTTGCCAACATGCGCTTAATGTGCAACATAGATCTCGTTTCCCTCTACAGAATCTTTCACCCCATCCCCAACCTCGTCTCCCTTACAAGCAGGCGAAGAGCGCGTTCGCCTGCGTGTAATCCCATCTGCGCGTTACCCTCCTCCCGTTGTTTCAGAGGACCCTGCGCGACGCTGCGCGACGTAAGCCTCCGAGTTCACGCTTTGGCTAGAACCTGCGGCGCGCGATCCTCTTTGGCCCAGAGGGACAGAGAAGACAGGAGGGAGGACGTGAGGGGAAGATGGGGAAGGCAGGATGGACGATAGGAAGGGTGGACGGGACGGGAATTCAGGGAGGATAATGGGAGGGACGGAGAGAGGACGGGAGGGGAGGACGGGAGGGTAGGACGGGAGGGGAGGACGGGAGGGGAGGACGGGAGGGGAGGACGGGAGGGGAGGACGGGAGGGGAGGACGGGAGGGGAGGACGGGAGGGGAGGACGGGAGGGGAGGACGGGAGGGGAGGACGGGAGGGGAGGACGGGAGGGGAGGACGGGAGGGGAGGACGGGAGGGGAGGACGGGAGGGGAGGACGGGAGGGGAGGACGGGAGGGGAGGACGGGAGGGGAGGACGGAAAGGGAGGACGTGGGGGAGGAGGCGAGGGTAGGACACAAGCGGAAAACGCGAGGGGAAGTCGAACGTGGAGAACGAGCGCGGAGGTGGAGTGTGGAGGATAAACAGGCAGGAGGAGCAGGGAGGACGGGAAGGTAGACGGGCAGAATAGATTAGCGGGGTGACGCAGCTGAGAGTGTGAACAGTGATGATGCAGTGAGGACGTATGGTGGGGATGTAGGCGTTGGGTTACGTGGCGAAAACGCCATTTTTGGGAACACTTGAGATCACTTTCGAAAGAGGGAAGGTTCATGGAATATAAGACTTTAAAGTCTCCAAATTCTGAAACAGTGCGTGACACGAAGGCTTAAGTACGCTGGTGAAACTAGTGTTCAGCGGCCTTTTGGATATTCGGAGGAAAGTTCATACAAAGAGGATACATTACTTTAATTAGTGAAGTTAAAAAAACCCTTTAAGTCGAGACACCTAAACAAATTTGCAAATACTAACAGTAATTCTTAAAAAATACTTGACATTACTTTCATTTGGAGAAACAGACTAAACAAAGCATCGCATTGGTTTAAGATTGAAGAAATGCAGAGATAACGATTCTTCTAGATTTTGGGCCAAGAATATAAAGGGAAAACGATCGTAAGTTCTATTTTTCATTTTACAGACGTTAAATATAATTCTTAAAAAGAGTAAAATATATTGTGTAATTTCAGTACTACGAAATCACGAAAATGATAAGAATACATTTACTGCTTTGAAAATTACACATTGTGTCTGCAATATTCTTATTTTCCTTTACACAATAAATATATTTTCTTTTGCAGATGCCATTTAGTTGTTACGTCAAGAAAATTTAATTGACTATATCTCTATATAGGGTGAGTTATGTAACTTTAGCACCTCCTGCATTTTTTGAACGGTTGAAGTTATTGCAATATAGTTTTAGTGGAAATGCATGAAACAATGAAGTTAATTGATACATCTATTTATTTCTATTTCTAGTACTTTATGACAAATGGAGGTAAATTTGCTATTTTAAGTGGAACTATACATAATTTTAGTCTATCATGACGAACGTAAAAAGACAAATTCAGTGTTTTACATATTATCATATGTTAGATAGGCATTGTTTTGAGTTATTTTGATGTGTTTTGTGGATCGTGTTTAATGTAATCGTGTGGATAATATTTTGAATGTAACATTGCGCCACACAAAGTCACGCATTAGGGAAATTTCGGCGTGGTGTTTGGGGAGCTCGAGGAATCTCTTCATTGAAAATTATCGTCAGGAGAGTAGGAACCTCGTAAGGCGCTATCATAAGAATTCGTTTATTATGTATGTTAAAAATATAATTAGGACAAGTGAGAATATTTGTAAATGTGAAGTCTTTACGTAACAAGATTATCTGTTTCTATGAACGATAAAATCACACAAGCAGTCTAAAAACATTAATGTCGATGGGTTAATTTGGGATGGACTGATTATTTCTCGTTTACGGGCATGTCAATTTCTAAGTGCATTACTCCCATAAGTGTAGCGCATGTTTTATCACGGGAGATGCCAGTGTTTTTTTCCACCACCGGATGGTGATATCTGGTGCCGACCTACAAGGTTTTTTAAATATTTTTTTTTTGCAAAAAATTTCCCCATCCAGGTATCTCCCACCAGCGAGTATCGCCCCAACGGGGACAATCTCTAAGCTCCCGACTGTGTGGTAGTATACTGCATGTACTGTAAGTGTATGTAAGTAAGAGACGAAGATAAGGGAGGGGAAGAAAAATCACGTACGGTCTGCGGCCCGTTTTTAGAGTGTTTCTCCGGTATTTGCCTGGTGCTCATTGAAGGGAACACCGAAAACTAGCGATCAGAGCAGCCGCCAGCTAGAATTCTCCTCCACTCAGTGCCTGGATTCGACCGAACCATCAAGCTATTGAAAGTCCGGCCACCGTCGGATCTCGAACCCTAAGATCTACCGGTCAGTGACAATTACTTTGTATTCCTCATTTTCCTCACATTTTAAAATTCGTCTCAGGGCTCATTTCTCGTCTAAAGTTTGAAATCGTATTTTATTCCCTGAATAGAAATAGTTTGCATAATTTTGCAGAAAAGTGCATTTTCTGCCCAATCTTTCGTGCAAGCCAAAAACGCGAAATTTCGTCGATTTGGGACGTAATTTCGAATTCGCTGAAAATAAATATCCCAGCCCGGAATCGCATGGTGAGTTCACTGGTGCAATCCTTTTTTCAAACAGATTGTTAGTTTTCCAGAAATTCGCGAAAAACTAAACCGAATACTTTTGGCCATTTTTTAAATACAATGATCTGAGATGTTGAAAAAATAGAACTCTGCTAAAATAAAGACACATCAGTATGTAAATTAACTTAGCAGTGTCGTTGATTGTTTATTACATGTGACGATTCGTGTGCACGAGCAATTAGCAATGAACACGCGACAAAGAGCACTTACTAATCTGGAGTGCATCTCACAGCGCGGGTATGCAATCTCACGCTTCTGCCGCGTACAGTACATTAATCTCGCCAATGCATCGCGAAGTCCCGAAGCAAATAGCATGCCCAGACGCGCGTCGACGTCAAATCGACTGCCAGTTGCAATACACAGTGGGCTAGAATGAGCTGAAGTGCGCGCAACGAGTTTCCCACGTAGCTCTTACAATGCGGCGAAACAAATGTTTTATCACGGGAGATGGTCAGAAATATCTTTATTTTCAACACACCAAGGAGTTTCGTTTAGAAAGAAATTTGAGCTTTCTACTCAACCAAATGTGATTTTTGGTTCAAAGGAATGGTAGTGATCAGCAGATGCGTTCTCGCTTTCAAAGAGATTAGGCACAATTTAATGGTTATAGTAAAACCACTATTTTTGAAATTTTCAATAACACATCTACCGTCGTTTGTTCATTACGTCGCGTCGTTTCGTTGTGTGAGTCGCAATAAGTCTATTCAAAGCATTCCATGTTTCGTGGTCTATGCTCGTTACCATGGATGAATATGAAGAGCGAAGCGAAGATGGCAAGAATTTTTAAGTTTGAAGAGTTGGTGTTTTTAAAAGCCAAGATTAATGAGTGTGTATAAACGCTATTTAAAAAATTAATTTGAAAAACGTGCGACTTCACAAAAATTTAAGTGCTTATAACATTATGTGATGCATTGTGTTTTTAAATGATGATGGTCAGTAGGACTTTCTGCAATAGTTCACTACATAATACACGACCAGATCATGGTACATATAAAACATTTCAATTACATTCTAACAAACATGTTTGTCTCCGTGTTGACAAAGAATAGTGATTGTATTGCTCTTGGATTTGTGAACCTCTTTCATTTCATTAGCCTTAGATAACAAGAATTGAACCATAGAACATGAAGCATAGTTTTTGGGTTGTCCATCTTAATTTAATCTAAGATCGTTAATAGTCCTACAAGTAACATCAAAAATTCACATTACAGTTGGTGCCACCACTACTTCAATTTCTTGATTTTTGACGTGTGGGTAAGAATTTCTTATTAATATATACTATTTATTGTTCATTCTTCATTTATTACAAAACTAATTTGTATGGATTTTATTTACAAAGTATATTATTACATCTCTCCTGAAAATCGTAAACTACTCGTAAGTATCAATAAACTCTTTAGAAATGCATCACATTCGGTAACATTTAGAATTTTTGAGAATTAGTGGCAATAAGATTTCTGTGTTCACGGGGTAAAAGTTCTTGAGTCAGTTTTTGGCAAAATTGGGTTAAGTACTGAATCTACAAGTTAAGTGTCTATATTTTATTTGAGTAAAACGACCGAGTTCAAATGTTGCCTCGAGAAAAAACTACGAGAAACCTAAACCCTAACGAGAAAAAACCGTTAAGAAATAGCGTTTAGTGTAGGAACAAATGGTGGCTCAAAAATCTAACCCTTGTTTTCTCCAAATTAAGATTTTTGACTTAAGAACTTTTACCCCGTGACCACAGATTTATTAAGCTGATAATGACTGAAGACTAGATTCTTGGACATTATTTTTTCTTCCAAATTTTGTCCTTTTACTGTCGTACTCATTGCATGAGCATTTAAGCTTAAATAAGTCTTTTAATGGACTTTTTTTTCGTAAATTGCAGCTTGATACTCTGGGGCACAAAATGGTACATAATTTTAACTAGAAAATATTTTGCCATTGATTTTTTTACTTGAAAGCTGTGTTTTTCGTATTTTTCTTTCGAAATAACTGTCAAAAGACGCTTTAAAACATCAAGTTGGCTAAAAAACGTAGTATACACTAAAAAAGAAAATTACAGATGTCTCAGAATAAATGTTACAAACTTCTAGGAGATGTAAGGGTGTTGAAAATGCTCACTTTCGCCAGTGAACAAGAGGTGGGAAA
Organism: Acheta domesticus; assembly: GCA_031308135.1. Lineage (NCBI taxonomy): Eukaryota > Metazoa > Arthropoda > Insecta > Orthoptera > Gryllidae > Acheta > Acheta domesticus. The sequence continues at coordinate 99,764,706 of JAHLJT010009355.1, read as the reverse complement.
TTTCATTGAATGGAGTTACGTGTGTGATATTTTTCCTGATTGATAGGTGGCGCATTATGCACTGCTGTTCAGCACATACATGAACTCTCTGACTGCATTATAAAGAGACCTGCCAAACACCCGTAAATAATTTGTTTCCAACCAATCAAGAACAAATTTTTCACGTCTCCTTCTGACATGAAATTTCCCACCACATTTTCATGGGCAAATACTGAACATTGCCAAAGCCTTTACAAACTCTATAACTTCGTAACATTTATTCTAATACTTTATACATTCACACGCCTTCTGATTTACACGAATTTTGTATTTTTTGTTTGAATGATCGCTTTTCGGCTTATGTCATCCCACTGTGTCGCGTGGGCGACTGGGGGCCCCGCCCACGGCATCAGTCGCCCACGCCCGGCGCTCATTTCGTTGCTCGAGGCCCCGACTTTCCCGAACGAGATCGAGTCTCTGATACGAAAATGTTTGTGAAAGGATATGAAATAACGTGTGACATGCGGGTGGATATTGATATTTAAATCCTCTATTCTCCATTTTGTGGTGAAATTACTACCCAAACTGGAAAATTGATGCTATGGAATATTGTTGTTGATAATATTATTGTTCATTGTTTAAGGGATTAGGCTAGTTATTTTTTCCCTTTTGCATGGAAAATTTATCTGTAAGTCGATTTAGGAAAAATTTTAATTGTTGTGTTGAACCCAATAAAATACTTGATATTGTGTATTTGACAGTACAGAAATATGTCAGAAATAGATACTATTATTCCCTTTGTGTTGACCAGAAAGAAGTGGGATTATAACCCTCATTAGTAGGTACAAGCAATTCTTTTTAACACAAAGGAATTTGCGCTGTTAATGAAAATATTACATTCCGTTAAAAATGAATGTTTCGTTATTACGTGCCCCTACAATCTAAGAACAACACAGGTTTTTTATAAAATATGTTTTCACGAACACACAGGGATTACTAAAATATATCTAACGCAAATGAAAATGCACAGATACTTTATTTTGTGGTAAGGAGCTAGATGTGATCGATGTGAGACCGTGTAATGATGTTGTGGATGCTTCTGTGAAATAGGCAACACTTTCTACACGTGGTAGAAGTTTTGTTTAAACTTCCTATGAGAAACAGTGTTAAAATGTTAACTTAGAAGTTGTAGTATTAGAGACTTAATTAATTCTTGGACGCTCTCCTACTGATTTACATCCTTGCCATCAAACAATGATTAATGCGAAGTTGAATTCAAAATTAACTTACATTCCAAAAATTCAAAGACTGAATGATTTGGAACATAATACCAATCTAGATTCTAAGGGAATGCTATTCGTCTGAATATTCTGTTCTTGCATCGTGTTGTGACTGGAGTGCACATTGGCTATACTATTCTTCCTACATGATTCGGACTTTTCTACCGTCTTCTGATGGCAGATGAGGCGACCTTCTTCGGAAGCTGATTCCTCGAGACTTCTCCAGAGTTGCCGACGAAAGGATGTTTTGTTACTGCACCGAGTGGGTGGCATTCAGTTGCCACGCCCCCGCTCGCCCGGACAACAATCTCTGCGAGTGCGCGGCGCTTTACGAGAGCAAGACAACAGCAAGTAGCACGCGCCAATCGCATTTCCTTTCAGTGTTTTTTTTAAGTCCCCTTTCTACGGAGGTCCGAGTGCGGTGTTATGCGCTCTAGGTCCGTTGAACTTTTTGCAAAAGGTCTTAAAGGAAGACGTAGGTCATCTCCCTCGGCCACTCATGTTGAAAGACCCGTAAAATCTTTGAATGTGAAGTCATCCTCTTTTTTCAACATCTTACAGCATTGTTAGACCTCTATCTAGTCATTCGCCCTTAGTGCTCTCAACGTTCTTTCGTATCATGAATGGACTGCGATAGCTCAGCGTGAACACCGTTAACTCTGCAGTGTCGTCAAATACTGACGATTATTTGGCTTTAGACTCACAGCTGGGACAAATTCAACCAATATCTGAAGGAGAATTCTAGAGGCCAACTGCTCTGATCGGTTGTTATCCGTGGTCTATATTAGGCGAATATCTATGGTCAATGTTAGGTTCAATTTCTATGGTCAATATTAGGCGAATACTTGAGCAGTATCCTAACAAATGGGGCACGGACCGCGGGCTAGCTTTACTACCTCATTCTTTTCCCTCCTCCCCCATTACACACACACAAACACATACACGTGCGAGTATTCTTACATGTATTTCACTACTACACATATCGGGAGAACATTCGGAAGCTTACCGATTGTCCTGACAGTGATGGTGCCCCGACGGGGGAGATGCCTGAAAAACAAAAACACAAATAAACAGCAAACCGGATCTCTTGTTCCAGCGGTGGAGGAATATCATCTTTTGGGTTATAGAGTTCGCTACACTTACGAGTCTAATGTCCTAATTGGTTGATGCGGATGGAATCAATGTTCACTCTCATGGGGGCTGGGGAACATTAATTTAGGTGAGGAGTTCGTTGCCAAATCTAAATATAGTGGGGACATTCAGAAAGAACATGGTCCGTTAATGTGCTTATCGAACATTTGCCAGAAATTGATCGGTAAAACCAAGCGAATGATCGATCAAAACAATTTGCTTTAAGATTTCTCAAATCAAGGGACGTATGCGATTTAAATAGTGCCGAAAATCCATCACTTCGGAATTAATATCCAAGTCCTTCCGATTTATGAGATTGGGAATCGAGATTCAGACCGTAACACCTTCGGTTTAATACTACATAAAAATATCACAATTCAATTGAATTTATTTTTTTTAATGCAAATATATACGGACGAGATTTTATTTTAAATCAATTTTAACATTCACTTTCAATTTAGGTTTGGTAGAATGCACGCAGTGAAATTTATTTTGATTGTGACCAATCATCTGTGTTCTCTCTCCCAAAACACGATTCACTTTTCTGAACTTTCGCAAGTTGTTTTCATCTCATACCCAATGAAGGGAATTCGTGTTTATTTCTTTTTAATGATCGATGGAGTATACTACATTGGTTAACTGATTTTAATTGGATCCTGCAATTTTCTTTTATTTCTTTGCTTCTACTGAAGTTGTTTTACAGTATTGATTTATAAATTAACTAAAGGTAAATGTACACCTAATTAACGAGCAGTAACAATTCGTTGAATCGTTATTTCGGTTAATGAATTAGAAAAATTGAGAATATCCAAAGAAATTACTTGAATCTTAAAACGAAATGTGATGTGATATTTGATGGAAACAAAAGGTTTTCAACCCGGCATAAACATTTCTCTATTTAATTTAAAAAATGTATGTTCATGAACATTTCAAATCACATTACTTGTATAAATAATTCTACCATTTCAGCTGTTAAATACGTAGCTTCGTAAATGCCATTCATTATTTACTCAAGGAATTCAGCAAAGCAGAGATTGGTGGCAATAGTGAGAAGTTCCTAGCATGGTTTTAGATTTGTTTTAAATGTAAATTGAAAATTTTGTTCTCACAGATATTTTACGAAACTTTAAAATGGTTAACTTTTTTGAATGAGTAAACTTCGCAAGCGAGCAATATGGAAACGAGTTATCATGAATGCCAAATAATACTATTTGACACAAAGGAAACAAAGTATTTCTAATTCGTAAAAACATGATTACGAACTTAGTGGTAATTATATTTGCGTACTTATCACAGAAGGAAGGTAAATTCCACCTTTGATAGTACTAGGATCACTAAGTAATAGGATCACTAAGGATATGCAATATTGATTTTGAAAATTATCATTTTACTATTGTATTATTTGTTCTTTTTGTTGTAATTGTATGTAATCTTGTTTTTTGTAATCTTTTTGTAGAAGTTCTATGAGTTACTGTTTGTATGTCATAATTGTCTTCATCTGTACAAACGTTTGTGAAAACAAATATTGAAGTACAATATGTTAGTCAAGGGTCTCATTGCTATGACGTATTATGTCGTAAAGGAGAAAAATTGACACAAGAATTAATGCCACAAAATGCCATTTTTATACCGAAGGCTTTGTGCGCACACACTGTATGTCTAGAATGCTAGCTTAAGGAAACCAAGCACGAAAGCTTGGAAAGGTGCAATTACTTATGGAAAGACGAAGTTTGCTTTCGGGAAAAAAGCATGACCCGTTTCATAAGGTCGGGAGAAGAATTATGAAAAATATGTTGCGAAATGAACAACCTATTAAATTTGGCAGAACAACGGCTGATAAAGTTGAATTCTACATCTTAAGAAAACTCTCATTATTCTGATGTATTAGGAAATTGCAAGAAGTATGTGAAATTAATTATTGTAAGTTTGTAGTTCTTTTACGTAACTCAACCCAGGCATACAGACGTTATAATGTTGCTAATGCTTCGCTTTTTGAAACGTAACTGTCAACAATTGTTGTCAAACAATTCATGAAGTTTTGATTGTTTTCAAATCAACCAAATTTTGTTTTTTTACTTGCTTAGAGCGTTTTAAAAGCCTTTGTCAAGCACACGGCGCGGCAGATCCACGAATATCCTTTCTTGAAAAATAGAAAATCATATTTAACAATGCTCTTAAATTGGTTCACTTTTGTGGTGGTCTCCTGTTCCAAAACCACAACAGTATTTAATTGCTCAGTAATGAATAAACTAACTCGTATTCGGGCAATTAAACGCTGATTTTCTCACTAACAGCATGAATAATAAAAACCAGTGTATGAAGATCCATATTGAACCTTTAAGGTAGTATATTCGTTAGATCGATCACAGTGAAGAACCTGCAAAAAGTACTTTAAATGAAAGCAAAACCTCTGTTCTTCAAGATGACAAGAAAAAATTGGCCCTTACCGGCATATTTTTGAATAAAAGAAGTTTAAATTAGTACAGGTTCTTATAGAAAAACTTTCGCGGGCATACTATGTTTTCTTAAGTTATCCAAGAAGTTATACAGTGAAAGTAATTTTTTTATTCAATACGCACTAAATTTGTTTAGGAATCAGATGGTATTAACCATTAAATATAGCCCTGGGGTCTATTGAACCCCAACCAAATTTCTTTATATAAGTTTAATTGGAAAATAAATATTTGGGATATTTTACTCCCACGTAAATTCACTTAGTACGTTTGGGAAGAGCTTGCACAGTTTCCGCCTTCTAATAGTCTGCTACTAACCTCGCTGTAGAGTGCGGAAGTGTCTTTGGGATCTGCTAGACCCCAGCATTATATTTACGTGTGTCGTTTCCAAAGTTGCAATTTTGGTTTTTGTTTGTTTTTAAGACTTTTCTAGACAAAATAACATTAAAGATAAATACGAGATTTACTAGATGCGAGTGATAACGAAGAAACATCGGAGAGCTTGTTTGGTGATCACTCGGATTTGGATCCTTATTTTGTTTTAGAACACGATTTCAATAGTTTTAACTTATTAACATTTTAACAGATGTTATTTTTAATATGTAAATTAAAAATAATATTTAAAATTTGATTGGTTTTCATTTTTCAGTCAAATTTTACTTCTATCAAATCTCTAATTAAAGTATTATTTAGTTGTTTTTTATCTAAATAACGTTTAATTTACTAAGATATTGTAAGAAAAACTGTTTACATTTTTAAGATAATGATAATACTGGGTTACAGTACTTTAACAAAATATAAAGTTTAACAGTGATATTTTGTTAAAAAAAATCATCCAAATCTCTACACATTTGTCAAAAAATGGCTAACTTTTTATGAATGGTGCTAACATCTTAATAAAATAATATTGATTTCCCCCAAAACGGTATTAGATCTACTAAAAGGACTTAAAAGTATAATTAAAAAATATTTACAGAACTTTCGAAAACCTTCAGGTAAAAATATACATACTTTAAAATTGGGGTCTGACAGATATATTTACGTATAATTAAATGTTATATTTAAGGGTTAAATGTAGCATAGCTCACTGGGCATTCTTAGGAGTAATTGATAAAAAACTGCTGCGAAATTCATCGCGTTTTTACAACACAACTCTAGTCCTGGGAGTTGTGTTGTAAAAATCATGCTATTGTCACCACTGTTTCTCTTGGGTACGAGATAAAAACCACCCTCTAACTTAAAATTGTATACCACAAACAAACACAAACTGATGATAATTCATTTTCAAAATAAACAATATGGGCAATATGGGCATTCAAGGCAGAAAGAAGGGAAAGTACATGCACCGAAGTCAACCTGCACAACGAAATCACTCGCCTTTCACCAAGGAAGTCCGGGTTCGATTCCCGGACAATCTCATGTGAAATTTGTTCCAACAAAACGAGTTTGACTGATTCACAAGGAATAGTCAAACCCTGTAAAGTGTCCTAAACCCTACCCTTCCAAATTCCTTCCCAATTTTTGCCGCTGGGTAATGACGCAGGAGAACGTAGTAGGACGCGCGGACGCGGAGATGCTACCTGGCGGTCCTCTTGACAACTGACTGCGACAAGACGTGACCTAAATGTCAGAACAAATATTAATCATATATGTTATTAATATTATTTATCGTTTATGTTCAGTTACTTTTAAAAAGTACAAAATATTTTGTTTTATGTGTTTTTGCATGTTTTATCCCAAACATTACCCTCGACAAAGAACATGACAATTCAATAACTAATAGTATTTTTCACATAATACTTCAACATTTAGATTGGGCATGATTGACTCGCATCTGGATGGAACAGTCGTGGGTAATAAAAACAAATAATACAGTTTCAAAAATTTACTAATAAAATAAGTTAAGCTTACACAAGTCTTTTACAAAAGCTGTACAATCTTAATATGTGACTCAGAGTCTCAATACTGTGCCTACTTTCACTATTTACTTGTTGAACCACTTAATTTGTTGCAAATCAATTATATTACACATTTTAAGGTTACTCTTAGCTTTTAATTATTTTTAATCTATGACAATATACATTTTTTGTTTCACATATATTTTTGTTGCATCAGACTCATTTTTTATTATTATTTCATCACATTCTTCTTAGTTTGTAACGGAAATAATGCCTAGGCAATGGCTAAAATTCATGAAAACATTAAAAATCCTTTTTCTGGCTCTTTCGGAACAAATCATACATTGCAGTTATAATGACACAACTTTGGCCAAAATAATACACTTCTTCAATTTGTAGTAACCTTCAAAACGATTTTCATACGGTTTTCGTGAAGAACTTCGAATTGAGGAAACATTACTAAACATCAAAAAAGAAGCTGAATTTGAATGAATATTCCAGAATGGTATTCTTCACATTGGGATCGACCTTAAAGGAAAATATTTGAATTCTCTGTGATGATTAAAAAATGTACACATGTCTGAGAAGTTATTAAAAGTATTGTGATGCATACTATATCACAGAATATGTATGTGTGAAGAGCATTTTTAAAATTTAAACTAATGTTTACATGAATTAACATTGGACCTAAATGTAATGCAATACCTCAGTCAAATTTTCAAAATAATTATTTCTTTTCTGTCACACATCACTATAAAACAAAAATCTCTTCCATTTATCATTTTAAAACTTCAACTTTCATACACAATAAAAGCATTCATACTTCCCTTTATCTATTTTAAAAAGAACACGATAATCTGGGGATTAACATCTGTTAACAAATAATCACAACACACCTTAATTGTAAATATACGTGAAAATGAAACAATTCAGTAAGACTGATAAAAATTCTTTAAGTTTTTTCTAAACATAGAGATGCAAGACATTAAAAGAAATGAGGTAGAAAAACTATGATAACATTTACAATTAATAGAATAGATGAAGAATGTATATTTTTATTTATAATATATATTGATATCTATGTAAGAGTAAAGGAATGTCGTTTAACAGACACTTTCTTTAAAAACATTTCTGAAAATGACTCTTTATTTGATAAATAGTCTATCTTACACAATTTCTACATTTTATTTTACAATCATACTATTTTATTCTCATACGTTTTGGCAAGACTAGAGGTAATTAAGATTATACATAACAAGTATCAAAACTTATTTACTTGTTATGTTGGACATGTAGTGATATATTCTTGGGAATTCAGAGATTGCGTAGATGGTATGTTGAATCTTCCAGAGGTCATGTTTAATTATTTTATTAGTCACAACATTTAAGACCTTCAACATATAACTGTACCTTTTTTAAATGATGTTTTCTCGTAATACAAGGCAACTGGAGATTCACTTGACAATTTTCGCGCGGAAAAATACTACCTACATTGCAACTGAAATTCTCAAGAAATACCAAACTATTTCCTATTATGAGAGCAATTACGAATTCGTCACTACAATCTAAAATATTGCTATATTATTGTACTTCGCGATTGTATTTTCCACAATCATACTTGCCATTCAACCAATGCCAAATAATCGAGGGCTTTGAAACACTAACATCCGAATACAAGTAGTGAAACACTTTTCCAGAGACTGAATGTGTCGTTGCAGTCGTAAACAAAAACGTTCACCCGACCAATTTAAGTAAACTAAAAAACTGCTGGACAAAATGCTTGGAATTTTGTAGGTAGTCACGAATGTCATGGTTTATTCTTCATGTTTTTACAGGGTTATCACTAGAAATCATCACAATATTAACTTCTGTTTAGCGGAATGAGACAGAACTGTTGGCTAAACCTAGTTTTGAACGTATTGAACTGAATTATGCAAATCATTTTTTAAAATTTGGCAATTTATTCAACATTTGTTTATTGACGTTGCCAAAATTAACACAATTTCTCATTTTACACCATGCTTTAAAGTTATTAAAACATTGTAAAAATTCTTCAAATGTGACAATAATAAACTTTTGAAATCATTGACATAAACAATAAAGTTCAATAAATATGAAAATTTCAGTCCAAAGAAAAGAGCGTGACCATTGTTCGCAAACATTGAAATAACCACACACAAATTAGGGTATCATTTGCTCAGTCCCATGTTGCAAAATTATTGTAGACTCGCTTACACTGTTGCAAATTGAGATCACAAACTAAGGGACAACATTGAATCGAGAGAGCTTATTTTATTATCGTGAAAATACTCGTTTTCTTATTAAGACATTTCGTTCTAGTCGTTTCGGTACAAGGCGTTTCGTGCGATTTGTATCTATGTACTAATCGAATCAGTGTAACACCAGCGAATGCATTAAAAGTAACGAAGTAGTTATTCACCACAAACTGTTAATTTGGGATAATTTTGAATATAATAAAGTAGTAAACAAGCTCATCCTTGTTGGCGATCCGAATTAGAATTCCTGTATCGTATGCAATGGATATGATCAGTGTTATTACTCTCATTCCCAATAAGACAACTCAACTGGAAATTTTCACACTATCCCGCCCCTAGTAGAAAATTGTCACATATATTTAAAAACTTGACCCAATTTTCTTTCTAAAAAATATTTTATAAGGAAACAATTACTTTGAGAAACGTACCATCTTCATGGAATAATTATGTACACTGATAGTTAACGTCACGACGTTACAGAGTCTACCTTGCAAGATGAAATGAAAGTGGCTTTTCAGCCACCAGAGAGCTTTCATAATTTTTTCTTTGAACATTTTATGAAAAATGAGAACAGCATAGATACAAGAAACCGTCCTTTGTCAGTCGACGTACAAAATAAGAGATGAGAGGGCTCTCGTCACCGTCCTTTACTTCCGTAAGATCTACATTTTTTTTGGAAATGTAAGAAAAGGCTGAATAGACGAAATAATTATTTTAAAATTATTAGTGTTAATCACTGACTACCACAGTACTCTAGCTCTTTAGAAAACTCGCTGACTCCACTATCAGTGGCGTAAGTATTGGCGGGATGGAAAGGGACCTTTCTAGTGGCGACATCAACTGAAACAAATGAAGTGTATGTTTTTAATGTTATTTTGAAAAATTACGTGTTTATTTTAACAATAGTGATTCAAAATAATGAACATAATTAAAATGTGCTATAATGTTGTTTCGTGATAATAGGTGCATTTCATTTTATTGAAATAAATTTTCATTATAGATTTATTAATCTTCGTCGAACTTTATACGGACTACAGACCTAAAATCTAGGAAAAAATCGTGTAGATATGCGACACCTTGCACTTTAATTCGAATGTTACTCAAATGTTAAATAATTAATGATTACATTTTAAAGAAAATTATCGTTTAATTGTAATTGGTCAGCTTATAAACAATTTGTAATATTAAAAAAATACAAATGTAATGATAATTTGTCGGATTTACGGATACTTGCAAGGTTTTGCGCAAGATAAAACTTCAGAAGTCAGCAAAGGTAATTGCATGTAAACCTGCCTCATTATTAAATATATATATATATATATATATATATATATATATATATATATATATGTATATATATATGGGGGGTAAGCAGTGACACCATCAATAGTGCACCGGGTGTCTAGGTATCATACCTACGCCATTGCCTGTAACCCACAAAATACGGTTGTATTTCCAATTTATTTTTGACTTGCCTCAGTTTCATAATTTCTCGGAAGTGTGCAAACTCACATAAAATTTAATTATCGCTGCTCGGTGAGCACGGATAAAAAATTCTCTGCGGTCACCATGACGCAAACGGTTACATTTGCTTATCGAAGTGTTGTACTACACCACAACTACGTCATCAAAACCGTGCGAAAGTCATCAACGTTCATTCTTCCCGTAAACGCACACATTACAATAACAGGGGAAATTTTATCGAGCAATATGTCAGTCTCATTTTAAAATTTGAAGGCGCATTCTAAATCTCTCCCTCTCAGGCAAAAAAGGGACAGTGACAAATACATATTTTGTACACAAAACTATCTCCGAAATGTAAGACAGTTGTTCTATTGTCATTTAGTACTTAGAAATTTATTTTGGAAGTTATGAGCAGAAGGCCAAAATTACCTTTTGAATTATTAGGGTTGTAAATAAGAGCTGTTAGACAAAATAATTGCATGGTCTTTAGAGACCACACGCTAATTTGGTTACCCTATTTCTTAGAAGAATATTGAAAGATTAGTAATACTGTGTGTCACGGAAGAGAATAAAAACGTATCTTTATTGCGTGAAAGTGGTTTTCACATTGGTGGTGAATTATTTCTTTTTCTGCTTACGTTCAAACTTTAGCATTTCGCATTGAGATTCAGATTGTTACAACATAGAATATAATACGATTAATTGTTTTAAAATGTAGTTCTGCTAAAAAGCGTGAGCTGAAGAAAATTATTTCATCAGACAGTAAAAATGTTTACTTCTCATTGGGAAACATTAAAAATCTCACTAACTTGCAATGTACTAAAGCTATAAACAAAATCTACTAACCGTACATTGGATTCCAATAATTCAAAGGTGTATTTTTTATTTGCGCATGTAATAAAATTTTTAGCACCTCCAAATTCTTATTCCAAGAATTTGTTGAGCGACCAGTTGCACACGTCGAACATACTCGCTTTAAAAGCCTCTATTTACAAAAGATTCTCGAAATACTCCAGTGCCTTCGATATGGTGACAGTTCTAGACTATCGTAAATAAACATATGCTGATTGGAAAGTTGGAAGACTTATTTTTCGTAACCAGAATTAGGTGCCGCAATATGTTGAACACTCTTCTCTTTTCAAAGTATCGAACCTTTATAAGAATGGCAGAAAACTGTATTTCATATCCTAAAATTCGTTCAACACTGCAAATTGGTTATTGTATGTGAAGGATATCATTTTGTAAGAGAGAAGAATGTATAACATAAATTGGATCGGAAAAAAGTGTTGAAGCTTTTCAATCAGCTTACATATCACTTTCTTATTTTCTCTTTACCTTCTATTTATTATTGATTCGTTACTCCTTTGTGTAAGAAGGTAATGAATTAGCACAGTTGTGGTTAGAACGGTTATACTTAAAACAAGTACGTTATGGACCTCTGGAGAGTTTACGGGAGATGAGCCGGGTCCCGAATTTTCTCGATTCTTGATCTAGAAATACTCTCGGATACCTCGAATTATCTAATGATAACACTATTACAGCTATAAATCTGTGATAGCCACACATGTCTGACAGCACCCGATATGTTTCAAAACTTGATTTTTAGGAAGCGTCATCGAAAGTTTGGGGTTGCGCCGAAATTAACAATTTAATTTCAAAGAGTTCATTAGAAAGTGTCACATTACACAATCTCTCCCCTCTACACCGTAAATATTTAGACAATCAATTACAAAGCAAGAAATATGACAAAATCTTATTTTATGAACCTATATTTTTGCAGAAGCTTTAGGAACATTCGCTTTTGCCACTGTATTTTCTTCCACAAACTATATGTTGTCATAACAAACAATTTTTTCATTACAAACAAAACCTTTTTTGACAGGCAAAACTGTCCTGTTTATTGAATATGTGAGGGCCCCTTAAGAAGGAACTACAATGTCACAAATATTTGAATGAATTATCCAATTTCGGTATAGATTAAAACAGCTCACTTATCCTTAATGTTCTTACACGTAAGAATAAGAAAAGTTGTGAAACATACTTTACATGATACAAAAATGTAATAGAAAATATCAGAGCAGAGGAGGAGAATTTTGGTATTTTAATAAATATGAATTTAAGGATTCCATTGTCGATGAATCAGGTTGTATGAAAACTTGACTATATTACAAAATTCGAGGGTTCCGAGAATATGAACGATCCACCCGCACATTTAAACCATGATGTTTCGAGAACCCCAAAAAGGTCTCTGGGAAGTCTCTCAGAAGCCTAAACTCTTAAATAATGTGACAAATTAATATTTTATTCGTGTTTACACTTTTTCCTTAATTCCTTATTCTCTCATCACTACCTGACAGACTTTACTCTCTCGACACATGTGTGTCCAATGTCCATGATAAACAAATGTGTCTATTCATCAGCTTTATTGACACAGCATTTAATCAGAGAATACTGCCGGTATTCTCATTGAGGTCAGGAGATTCTAAACATTCGAGTAAACACTTGTATCAATGTGGCGATATATCTCATAATTTGCAGGTAATGAAAGTTATATGTTAAGTCATGCAGCTATTGAAATGTAATTGTATCTTTCTCAGCCCCACTCATTGAGAGATCGTAGACAACTCTGTATACGCATGAACGTGTCTATTCCATCCATCAGGACAAGACTAAATAACGGAGATCTGTCACTGAATAGCACCAAAATTAACCCAAAGTAAAACTCTTATCATTAACCTCTGCTGGAAGAATTCCTCTGCATCGTGGCAAGTTTGACTACAGGTGGTGCAGGAAGGGATAATGGAAACGATTTTCAAGCGTAAATCTTGATAGACATAGATGCACCAATCTCTACCCTTGAAATAGATACACAACTACGATGCTGTTGACTAATTCCCATTTGATGAAAGGGTACGGAGATGGTACAGTTTCACTCGACCTGCTTAAATGATTGAGACAAAGGAGACGCACACGAGGTGGAAATGGAAAGTGGAAACCTACATCCACAAATATGATACCATCTCTCCATTTCGAGACTAAAACACAGCGCACATGACTAATATGCCTGAGTCCACAAATTAGCGACGACTCAGGAGAAAAAGTTGTCACAATGAGCTGGAAACTGCAGAATCTATCTAGCATATTTCATATTGTTGTTCTTCTTGATATTTCTTTGAATGGCAAAGAGATATGGTATTTTTCTAACCCAAGGGTACCTGAATTAGATTCAGTTTTGCGAGCTGCCATTAGCGAAGCTAATGCCCAATCAGCAGGTGACACCGGATTGTCGAATAACTCGCCTCTATCTCACCAGAATAGATCATAACTGGAGTACGGCCTTCTTGATGAAGTTGTTGTGAAGTTGTGGGCATCCAATATTTGCGCACTGATACACTTAATGAAGGCGAAATGCGTGGACTTACTTCTACTTGATCAGTAGAGACCTGTGTCTTCGATGGTGCGATAACCAACCAGCAAAGAATTCACTAATACTGCAGAGTTGTTGATTTCCGCCTTCGGATCTTTCCATGGGAGAACATTTGAAACCAGATCATTTTTAACTGAATCCTTGGGAGACATGGCGCACAGCAACAGGTGATGCTGCATGAACAAAGATGGTAGTCAGTTTGCTGCAAATCTTGGAGTGTAGTTTGTTGTAGAGTTCCACATCTGCTTGTTACATTGGTCCACTGGTTTCAGAGAACCATTTGGTCATCAGATGGATGTGATGTTCAACCACCAATCAATGCGAGGTGTGTAATTCCGCATTTGGTTACTCGATAGGCACTCTCTTTGCATTTAATCTTGAGATGGATATGATGCGCAACCAGTAATGAAGAAGACTTGCGATATCCCACATCTATCAAATCAAAAGATTCACTGAGCTGGCGTTCAGTCTCAGATGGATGTAGTTCTTCAGGGGAACTTCCTCATCTACAGTCTCTACATGATGTGACCTACCAGCAACCCAGGCAACGTCTGGAATCTCACACCTGCGCACTTCAAAGTGTCATTGAGGTGGATGCGGTCCCCGTCGTGCTTACCACATTGGCCAACACCTCTCATGGAATGAAACTTCTGCATACTCTCTCCTCTTCCTGTGCTGGCATGCAGTTCTCAGTGAATGCAGTAACCAGTGAATTGTCCACACTGAAGAACGACTCTCTTGTCCTCTCCAAAACGGCAAGGTGCTGGCGCTGTCCTCAGTAGATGTAGTCTTCTGCACGGTTTGGAGAAAGACACTCCTGCCCACTCCAATGAACCACTGCGCTGACACTCCGTTCTCAGTGAAAGCAGTACTCAGCACGCTCTCCGCACTAGAGAGGACTACGCCTTCTGTCCAGTCCAAAGGGCCACAGTGCTAAAATTCAGTCTTGGTTATGTAGTCCTCTGCGTGGTTACCGAACAGACTGCACCACCTTTCCACTCCCATGAGCCACTCCGCTGGTACTCAGTTCTCAGTGAAAGAAGTTCTCAGCCCGCGGTTCGCACTGGAGAACAACCCTCCTCCTCAGTCAAAGGGACCACGGTGCTGACACTCAGTCCTGGGTAGATGTAGTTCTCTGAGTGCTTCCCGAACAGGAGAACCCTCCTGCCCACTCCGAACAGCCTCCGTGCTGCAATTCAGTTGTCGGTGAAAGCAGTGCTCAGGACGCTGAGTACTGGAGAACGACCCTCCTGCCCGCTCCAAAGGGCCGGCGGCGGCCCTCAGTCCTCGGTGGATGTCGTCCCCTGCGTGCTGGCCGCGCTGGAGAACGAGCCGCGCGGCCCGTCAGCCGGCGGGGGCGGCAGCAGGGCGAGCGCGGCCGCGGCGGCGGGCGGCGGCGAGGGCGACGCGGGCGGGGGCGAGCGTCGCCCCACGGGCGGCAGCAGCGGCCGCCCGTGCGCCGTCCCAGCGCCGCCCGCCCCGGGCGCGTGCGCCGACGCCGACGGCAGCCGCAGCACGCGGCGCAGCTCCCGCCGCAGCCGGCGCGACCGGAAGGCGAACAGCCCCGGCGCGAGGGGCGACGCGGCCGACAGCAGCGCCAGGGCGAAGGCGTCCGCCCAGCGCGGCACCGCCCCCGCCGCCGCGTCCGGCGCCAGCGCCCGCGCCAGCGCCAGCGCGTGCCACGGCAGCCAGCAGCCCAGCGCCAGCGCCACCACCAGCGCCGACACGCGCGCCGCCCGCGACTCCGGCCGCCGCCCGCGCCACCGCCCCGCCGCGCTCGCGCCCAGCGCGCTCGCGTTCGACAGGCGGCTCCTGCGGACAACACAACGGCCACACGTCAACACACACTTAAGAACAAATCACTGCATCTCCTTCCTTGGAAGATAGTTGGAACCTTGGGTTGTTTTATATCTACTCAACTTCTAACACTTTTTTCGCGTGAGTTTACTTAGTGAGAATAATAATAATAATAATAATAATAATAATAATAATAATAATAATAATAATAAATCGAGATCAGCCGAATGTGGGGCGTAAAAGCACAGGTCGTCCCGATAGTTACCGGAGCTCTGGGATTTGTTCCGCAAAATTTTAGTAAGAACTTGTCTAAACTCCCCGGTAATTCAATAGACTGGGAAGTGCAAGAAATTGCTTTATTTGGAACAGCCCACATTTTGCGCAAAGTATTGTAGAGGCACTGACAGTCACCGGATCTGCTCCTTAGGTAGCTGGTTGCAACCTGGAGTAGATTTTATATTCAACCGACTCATAACATTTAATCGTGATGTAGTGGAATAATAATCATAATAACACTAACAATAATAATAACAATAATAATAACAATAATATTTCAAAAGACGTTTGATCGAAGAATTAACTGCCCCAGTCGGCAATTGAACCCAGATCTCCCGGAACACGCCTCCCCACTTGAGCAACCGAGACAGTCAACTCTTTGAACAACTCTTTGAACAACTCTTTGATCAAAGCTCCTGTGTCGATTTCGCTTAACATTTCTCCACCTGATCACAGTTCCAAGCTTAACAATAGCATAGGAATACCATGTTTCTCATTTTGCAATTGCAATTAGTATATAAATAATTTTTCATTTTTTGCACCCCAGCAAGCTGGCGCCCTGACTCTCCAAATACTCCTCTGTTTTTCACAACAAATCAAGGAACGTTAAATAATATTGCAAAGAGTATGGTTGTACTTGCCCGATACGGTATTTTCGCACCACTTTACTTTGCTTTCTCAAGAGTAAAAACCTTTTTTATTATTTTTGTGACTATCAAGGAAAGCGAAAAGCTAATCCTCAAGGAAGATTGAATAATTTCCTGAAATGTTTTTAAAGGAGTATGAATTGTTCCAAGAACATCTCTCTATAATGCTGAATAAACCTTTATTGAAAATTCGTTTCCAACATCAATTGCATGGCACTTTTGTTTGATATTCTGTAAGTACATTAGAAGTTACATCAGTTAATACAGTTTAAACAAATAAAAACGTTTCATTAACAACTTTCCTAGTTAATGGAAAGGATAGGGAAAGGGCGGGGTTCAACATGCGAGATTTCTCGCACGGGTACGCTAGTAGTGAATAAATATACTGAATGCGTACCCGTTTGCATAACATTTTAACTTGATTGAAAATGCTTATTTTACTTTCATTTACACAACGCTGTCAAAATAATTGACATTAAAATTTACTATTATTAAGCTCACAGTATACGAGTCCAAATAAAGTAATGATATTAATAATAGTACTAATTATAATTATTAGGATTAAATAATAAAGGCGAATTCATATCAAATCAAGAGATTTCGAATAATCAAAAACATTTCAGGATTCAAAAAAAAAATCAGGATTTGTTCCATTTCCCGTTTCCAAAGACAAATCAACCGTTCGTAGTTTCTTGGTAGTAATTTTACGAGTGCAGTAAGACTTCATACTCTCATTAGAAAATATTCGAGAGCAAATCCAGAGCTCCAAATTGAAGGAAGAAAACAAATGTTTGCAATGCATTTAAGAGAACACTCGTTTCCTAGTAGTGCACATCACAAACGCTGCAATTTTCCCTTGTATCTGCAATTTTAATTTACGCAGAACGTTTGTTCCTTTTGATCCTACTTTAAGAACATTAAATAACTGCTAAATGAATTATTTTTCCCACCTGCTGGCGAAAGAAAAACAGATTAAAATTCGAGGTTTTCGAGAATTAAATAACAAAACCCATTTCCCGACCTCCCACTAGGTTGCCTTTTCACAAAGTAAACGATTTTAGAATGATTAAATAAAACAGGGAAAATGCCGCAGGTGATATTCTGAGTTATTTTTCACAAACATCTGTTAAATTCAAAATGGAAAAAGTAGGAAAAAGAAAGTAAAAGAAGGAAAGACAGAAGGTAAAATTATATTAAATATTTTTTAATCATCGAAGGTGTCACAGAATAGGATCCGTGGTTTCTGGTATTTAAAGAGAGATTCTACGAGAACATTTTCATTATGATATTGTTGGCGATGAAAAGAATTTCAATATCCGCAAAGAAAAACTCTTTTTAAACACGTAAATAATTTGTAAGTTAAACATGCTTATCTCAACATGATCATAACTTGAAATATTGTGATATGTCAATATGCAAGTAGCAATCTGACAGATAAAGTTTTCAACGAAAACCTATATATTGCAATTAATTAAAAATGCATAGTTATGGGGAAAGTGTTTCATGAGTATTTTTCTGCTTAAGTTTTTGGTTTCGAACTATGCAATAATAAATTACACGTAAAATGTGGGAAAATGACACGTTACATTTATTCAATAGAGTCAAACCGTGACCATATTTTTTAACCCTCGAGGGAAAAATCTTTGATCTGCCCGAGGACAATTTGCCATGAACATTTTTATTAAAATAATTATTTATCCATTAATACTTTTATGAATTGTAATATTATGTTCACACAAAGAAAAATAAAGCAAAATGCTGATTTTGTTATTTACAATACGACGGATACTCACACAATGGCGTGATACTAGAGAGTAGAGTATGTGTAGAGCTTTGCACTACACATAAATAAATGAAGTTCATTAAACTTTGTCAACACTTTTATTAATTAGAAAGCAAGTTTTGGTGACTGGACGATCACCATAATCTTCGTCATCACATCTGCCTTGGGAGAGTTAAGATTTGTGAGTTATTTTGTAGCAAGGATAACCATTCAAGGATAACATAACAAAATTAAAATTCCTTTTAGGAGGAAATAAGAGAACGTTAGCTCTTTACGTAGAACAACCGCCTACGTCTGAGAACTGCCACCGAGTTCTAGGTTTCATCACTCACGGGAAACGGAGAGTTGTACCGGTAGTTGTCAGCTGTGAGAGAGTGAGAACGTTGTTACACTTTACCCACGGGGTCATTCGTCTCGAGTTAGCCCGGTCATTGGTTTCTCGCACGGATCTACAGGACGTTCTTCTCTTCTCCTTTCATATTCTTAATAATAAATAGAAACGTACTACATAAATTTGTCTGTAAGTAGTCTTTGAATTGTGTAAGTAATCCTGGAAGAAATCTAATAAAGGCATCAATTTAAAGAACTATAAGTATTATAAATTAAAACATCTTAAGCGAAAAGAATATTTTCGGTTGGACCAAAGTTTTTAGTTCCTTAATCTTTAGCTCTACCTAAGGGCTGTTTAAGAAATAATGGATATTTAAAAATCTGGATATGCTGATTACTCATAAATGATCTAATTATAATCCGTTGATTTATGATTTTCCGTTGTACAATGAGACACCAAGCTACGAAGAAAAGAATAACAAAATATAATATTGATCTTTAAAACGAAAAAATTGTGTGTTAGAATCAGCCAAATATAGTAACTGAAACGTCGAAATTAGCAAAGGTAAAAGAAAAATTTCAAGTTAGCGAATATTTCACCATAGGCATTGAAGTTACAGATGAGAGATAAAAGATATGTCCGCGATTTAGAGAAGGAAATTTTAATTCAAAAAACAGTCAACGTCCCATGCTTCCAATATTTATCTAATCGAGCTTTCAACTTCATCTCCGCGGTCCATTTCAAAACCGCGATCTCTCAGTTACGGGCCTTCCACGGCATAGTTACAGGGCGTTTTCTCAACCACTGCCGCAACCTAAGCTGTTATTTTAAAATTACCATTCGCAAAGTAAATTTTAAGCGGAGTTCATTTGAATATTCAAAAGGTTATAAACTTGTTTCAATGTCATCACTTCATTATCTTCATAGCAAACAAATTACCGTAAATATTGAATGTATTCTTTCTTTCATGTAGCCAGAGCTGTTCGATATTATAAAAGTTTCCCCTCTTTAAATATGAAGAGCGAGGTCAAAGGTAATCCGATGAATAAAAGATTATGAAACACTTGTCAACACAAAAGATTTCCAATTGAATCCGCAAGGGGTTTAAGCGCAGTGACTGTGCCACTACCTACTTCTCGTTTCGGCTCCCCTCAGGCGGCAGAAAGGAATTGGTTCATTAACTCGGCGCGGTCTTTGCGCTCATGTGCTATTACATCACAGCACCAACGACCGGAACATTCGTCACGGTCCATTCATCGACAAAATTTATCTTAATCTAAACCTCTTCCACCTTCAATTCCTATCATGAAATCAAAGCTTGTGGAGATCAAATGGAAGCAACAAAATCTCAATTAACTTTTATCGAACAAGCAAGGAAACCGTGCAAATGTCCAAAACCTTTACTTATAAGATGAATTAAGTTTAGTAACAAATATTGTGATTCAATTGTGTATTCTCCTCGAACTCACTATAAATTTATTTCATCGTTAGAAGTACAATAAACTTAATTATTTGCAAACAACATCGGGTAATTTCCATGCCATTAGGTACATTTTTTTTCGGGGGCTATTTTCCAGCTTCAGAGGATGTCGATTTCCACTATCCCTACCGGATACTATGTCCCTCATGGGGACATATTCATCTTTACACGAGACACACTGTTGAGCTCCTCTGTCTGTGGTCAGCAGACTCACAAGGCCTTCCGCGACAACATACATACTTAAAAGACAAGGGACAAACAACGATGCCTACGGCGGTACTCGAGCCCGCGTCCCTTCAGACTGAGGCGCTGATTCGGCACATGCTCTAGCTACTTCGACTATCTGGGTCGACATTAGGTACATTGACGCATACAAAATATATAAAGCAAATACACGTAAACAGATGAAGTAGATTGTATCAACATGTAAAGTGGTCAGTCCTCCTCTGAAGCGTCTTAAAGTAGCAAATTAGTGACAGACCAGGCTATGGCAGATTTTCGACACAAGCTGAGTAGCTGAGTCAGATATCGCCGGATGAGAATTCAAGACGGTTGCTCTGACCGAACGATGCAGTACTTTCGTTCCATCAATACTAGGTGGATGCTGAAACAGTAGCTTTAACAACATGCTATACAAAATGCGCGATCTTTCCTTCCTCATCATATTCTCCAGTCTTCAAAGACTGGCGATGAGCTAATCTCGCATTTCCGTATTGACTATTTCTCATTAATTCGCGGTACTTTAGCTGTATAGTGAGTAAGCGGAAGATCTGGTTCACGGCAGGTTTGCTCGGGTCCTTGCTTCATGCCTCTTGCCCCATTATCTCCAGCCTCAATCATCAGGAGAAAAACGTCTTTATTTAAGCTTTACGTTAGTCTTTATAAGCGACTAACATTAGACACTGATTGCGAAGACCACATACTTCTACAGTTGTGGGCTGATATGAAAGCTTGGGGATATATATTCGATGTTTACTTGTTTTTACTTACTGTTTATTGTGTTTTGTATCTTTTACTCACAAAATATCCCATATTTTATAATAGTTTTAAGTTGTTTACAGTTGTGCGAGGAATTAGAGATTTTCGAAACACACAAGAACGTCTTGAGCACCATGGAGAAAGCGTCGTTTCCGCATTGTTGGACACTCCACAGACAATCACAAACCGCCATGTGGCTCACGGTAAGTAGGAAGTGGTCGCGATGATCAGAGGACATTCCGCCAAGGCTTGGAGCTCGACCGTAACATCTGGGCAAGGTTGAGGTGGCGTTTCCTACTGCAAAACCACTGGTGCAGAGCACCAATATACCGGATGTACTTTCAAAGACTGTTTCGTGCCAATAAATTTTAACGATTTACCTTGTGTAACTAATTACAGACGAATTATCATGCTCTTTTCGTTGAGTTTATTACATGGACGTGCGTGTCCTTTTTTTGACATATACAATCGGTACAAAATTAAGGCTGACGCCGGATGTTGTTGAATACTCTGATGTGTTTCTATTCTAGCCATCGGAAAAATTTATGATTAAGTTTATTACAGAAGAGAAATTAATGTAATAAATTATTTATTACCGTGTTTTCACATTCCTAACACTTCAGAATTCTTAACATAACAGAGGATGTTTTACCTTCATTTTAGATCTTAAGAAGTAAATCTTATTTAATTAAATCTATATCAATCTAACCAGAAACCCGATTTCTGCAGGTTTTGTACAGCTGCCTAAATGAAGAATATTATTAATAGTATAAGAAGATGAAATTTGGAAGATTTCTGAACTCTTTTAGTATTCGATTCATTTCTACACGCTTAGAGAACATACCAATAAGCTACCTTCAAAGGGACGGTAAACAGATGAAATTATTTAGTCTACAATCGTTCACATTTTACGAACGCAATAGTCCAGGCATGTCAAAGTCGTGGGAAAGGTAACTAGCTTGACTAGAGTTCATGGGCATTTCATCAGAGCAACTGCTGCAAAATTTAAAAGTAAGGGTTGAACAAATTTCTCTGAGATGACGGTAAGTCATTGCACACTTCTCTCGAGCTAGTTTTTCGGTGAAGTCAGTTAACAGTTATTGCCCAAATGTACAGATGTTAATTCCTATATCCACTTCTAACGGAAAGAAATAATCTATTGAAATAAAAAAAACATCAGTAATAATTAAAGATATTAATTGAGAGTAAAATTAAACATTTTAATCGAATCGGCCTTGTTTCGAAACCGCACTTACGTGAGAGTGCAATAGTCGCATTTATAACTTTAAGGTTAAAGAAAATTGTTAAAAGAGCTGTACACCCATAAGAGTGATAAAATAAATTTTAAATTGAGGTTTACTAGATGAAACAGTAGACACTGAGAGTTGTTTCACGTGATCGCTGTTTGCAATAAATAACAAAATTGTTTACTGAAGTATAACAAAACAAAAGGAGGCAAAGAATTTTCCATTCAAACATATTCCTATCTGTTGACAAAAATGATTATACAAAGCAAAATTTAAAAAAATAAACATTGAAATGAAGGAATAAAAATGAAGTTTATTAAGAACTTCATTTAAATGTCTGTTGTTTGCTAGAAAATATTACATTATTTTTGTATGAAATATTTCGAGCGCGCTTAGCTATTCGTAACATTCGGAGCGCGTTTTGTTCTTATCTTTCCTGCTACAGTTTGCGCGTATACACCCTTTTGGGATTTGGAGGAGAAATATGAGCGGAGCGAGGGGAAGTGGCCCTTCCTAGGAGGAGCGCCGGGTTTCCCAGGTGGGAAAGTAGCTCGTGCAGGCATTTTGATACGTCTACAATAGATATTGAATATTACTTCCGGTATATTTGTGCTTCGAGCCTGAGAATTGCCTCGCTGAGGCTGTCTGAGACGTTTTTAACGTGATGAATCCATGACTAAGGATTGGCGTGTGTGTAAGTGGATGTTAATAAGCCTGTAAAATTCGCCATTTTGTTACTGCGTGGGGAACGTACCACAACTTCCGATAGCAGAATACCTATTTAGAGAAAGACTCTAGGTTTCATTTCGGACGGAGTGTCGGACGGACTGTCGGACGGGGTGTCGGACGGACTGTCGGACGGAGTGTCGGACGGACTGTCGGACGGGCAGTCGGACGGGCGGTCGGACGGACGGATAGTAGGACGGACGGTCAGACAGACGGATGGACGGACAGACAGGCAGTTGAATAGACGGACAGACGGATAGGTGGAGGACGGTCAAAGGACCGTTTCCAAAATCAACTCTTGAAATGAGGCCGATTCATTCTTCGTTAATCCCCTGACTCAATCTGTCGTCTTACTCTACCGTGAGAAAAAAGTTTCACTTGAATAAAAATCCACCGAAATAGAAGCTGCCACGCCCAGCGCAAACATCGATCTCGTGGACGCAACGGAAGGCCTTGTGTCCGGCGCGAGCCCACACTTTCTCACTGAGTCACCGCGAGCGCGAGCAGGGGGCTTGTGAAAGCGGGCGCGCCGCCGCGGAGCGGGGCTTCCTGCGCGCGCTCCGCACAGCCTCCGACCGCCGCCGCCGCCGCCGCCGTTGCCGGGGTAACCGCAGCGGACGCCGCTGCCGCCGGCGTTCGGTGCACGCGACCAGCACGCGGTCACCCATGAGGTGCAATGGACCGACCACCCGCGGTCGCCGCCGCACGTTGCAGTGGACTGATTGATTGATTGATTGATTATTTCGTGTTTACGGGCGCGTGCTATGGAAAGTAGACCCATAAGTGCAATCCATGTTTTTTTTACCACGGGAGCAATGTTCTCCCCCGATGGATGGTGAGATCCGGCGCCGACCTACACGTCAGCTTGCGGGGATTTCCCCGTCCAGGCATCGCCAACCAGCGGAGCGCCGGCGTAGCCGGAACAAGCTCTAAGATCCCGACTGGTCTCCCGACGAGAATGGTAGTATAGTCCATGAAATTGTAATAGTTACTAAGTTAAGAGGGGAGAGGACAAAGAAGAGGAAGGAAAGACTGCACGGCACGTTTGTCGGGTAATGCTCCGGCATTCGCCTGGCAGGAGAAATCATGGAAAACTAACGAGCAGAGCAGTCGTCCATTAGAATTATCCGCCAGTCAGTGGCCACAACACGCGTAGATACTCTTAAATATTCAGCGGCATCCTACAATCAAATTAATTCATAATATAATTATTTTCTCGACTTTGCGTAATTCACCTTTGATTCCGTCTCCAATAAAATTTTTTCTTTGAGAACGTATTGTTTAAACAAAACATGTTTCCCTATATTTTATGCTGCCCCAGCCTAAAAGAAGAGGGAGGCAATATGACAAATTTTACTAATAAAGTACTAATCTGAACATACTACAAACAGAATAAACACGTCTCTAATAAAGCAATAAATATAACTGACTTCATGACGAATGACTTTAAGTGGTCAGGTAGCTTGGAAATCTTTTCCAAATGTAAAACAATTTTGCAAATTGTCAGATTAAAATAAAGGAAATCATTGTTTGGATAGTAGTTGTAGTATTGCGTGTATTTTACACCATTAGGCGTCTCTCGCATCCCAGTTTCCATTTCAGTCTGTCACTGCAGTCTTCTGCAGTTAATCCTCTTCCCGCCCATTGCCTTCTCTACTCCTTCCTTCCATGTACTTCTGGGTCTTCCTCGTCTTCTGTGTGATGTTGGTGTCCAATTCCAGAGCTTTAGAGGCCATCGTTCTTCACCCATTCTGCTTAAATGACCATACCATTTGAACCCTTTAATTTCAATGGTATCAATAATTTTGAAACTCACTTCTGCTTTTCTTCTAATTTCTTCGTTTGTTCTAATTTTTTCGTGAGTAAGAAACGAAGAAATTGTTTGGATTTGCTTATGGAAATAAAATGCTTTGTTATGAGAGACGCCTTGGAAACTTTTCAAGGGTCCACGCCCTCCAATCCCCCCTCCCTCCTGAGCGCACGTCAAAGAACGCTGCTATCACCCCTCCCGTGGTAGTGATACGATAATTCTTGGTTTCACAACGAACCTTGTTTAGGTTGCTTGGAAATGTACATGCCAACTACAGCGGTTTTACCATCAGAGCGGAATTATTCACCCTTCACCATTAATCATCCTTTTAGAACACCCCTACAACATTCATCTAGCGGAAGGAAAATCATGCTTCCACTGTAACCATTCGCCCTAAAATGGAGAAGACACTTCTTCCTCGCCTACAAGCAGAAATGATACTTTCACACTACACGTAATAATACGAGTAAAAGATGTACACAATTTTGGGGAGGGGGAAGTAAAAGATGTACAAGGGGGGATTCTGTTCAATTTTCAAGGTATCTTATTGACCGATCGACGTGATCGAGGGAGCGTCCAGAGCTTCGAAATTGGTCGACCGGCTTTTAGAATTCTTGATAAGAAAAGGGGTAAAACGAACTTAGGAAGGGTTCAGGGACTCCCAGAACTATAAGACATAATTGCATGTTAAACTTTTGGAAAATAAGACGATTATGTTCGACAATCTTAAAAATTGAGAATCCTATGTTAAATCGCATTTCAATTTTAACGCCTTGGCCACATGCGTTATCATTAATTTGGAATGAAGACCATGAAGCCATTTTAAACGATCTATTTATCTTCCATTTTAACCGATCTAGTGGGAGAGCCAAGAAAATTAGTTTTGCTTTTTTAATGGTCTCCCCAATATACATTTTATTGCATAATGATTCTTAGGCACAAATAAATTCAATGGGAAGGAATACACGCTTTCCTTAAATTTGCACATTGAAGCCCATGTCGACATATACTCCCCATTGAAGCCCAAGTCGACGTATATTCGGGCTTTGCTTAATGGTCGAGAGTCCCTAGCTCCGCATAACTTGGGCGCACGTGCCCGAGTATTCGTCGGTCTGGCCACTGAGTAGATATCTCCATTGACGTGGTTGAATAGTGTTGCCCTTAGTTGGCCAATTTGAAAACTATTTTGCGAAATGCGAGCAGGAAATGTCACTTGCCTTTTGAAGTAATTTGCAGTGGTAAACCGGTTCTATATGGTGACGCGGTTGTTTTGAGTTGAGCACGCCACAACATTATGATTGTTTCGAAAATCATTCGGAAATTATCTTCAGAAAATTTTGGAAAAATTAAGAAACAAGCTTTTGTTGAAATGTGTGAAAATTCTGATTCTCAAGATGAAAATACAGCAGATTTTTTATGCTGTATTTTTGGATTACATTCTAGTATGTCAAAAATATAAAAATTGACCCTTTCTCTTATTTTTTAATTGTTTTCAATTAACAAAAAAATTCTAAAAATTGTAAGGGTTTTTAAAATTTGTTTCATCAAAATTACTTACAAAACCTCTAAATATCCGGGGTTCTGGGACCCAACCGGTCAATAAGCACCTGGGACTCAAAGTGTAAATTATTGTGAGTATTGTGATCGAAAAACGATGCAATTAGAACAGCCTCATACTGCGTCACATACTTCAATTCAAAGAGGTAAGAAACGATGGTAATCTATTAGTTATTTTCCACGATACAATTCTCCAAGTGTCCTTGATGAAGATAGAAGACGTACAAAGACTAGGAATGAACACAAACACGATATGTAAGATGACTGCGAAAGAAAAGAATTCCATTAATAATCTGCTGAGAGGAAAACATGATCAACAAAGCCAACTAAAAACTAATAATTGCATAAAGAACCAATGAGTGGAGATGCGAAAGAATATTAAGTAGATAAGGATCGGCTCACGAGATTTGTTAAACGACAGGAATTCTTCGACAGGTATTTCTTTGGCTGTCAGGAACTTACAGCTCATAAGAAGAGCATATTATACTCGCATACTATGCCGATGATGAGTTTTTGCTACCAATGAATATTAATTAGTATTCAAACCTCACTAATAAAACAGAGGGGGAAAACTGAAAATAATGATATGCAGATTTTGTTGTATGTCATTGTCACATGCTAGGAAAGAGGGTAAGCATTACCTAGCTTACTCAACTATCACATGCCTTTCGTTTTCTTAATTAACTACTGGGAACCGACAGGCAGACGGACATTTTGAAAAAAAACAACACCTTTTCGATATCAGGGGACTTCAACGGCTATTTCCGTTGAAATCTCGAAATCCATTTTCCGCAGCTTTACATAAATGTCTCTATACTACGTATGTTACTCCGTATATATACATACGTATACGAGAAAGTAAAAAGCAGAAACTCAAATTCAGCAAGTAGAAAATGTTCCATTCTTCGTGATTCAGCGAGTGCTAGCTTGGTCTTTGAATGTCTGGCACCGTCTTTACATCCCCGTCAAATGCAAAATTATTTTTCTTGAATAATTACAGCAGTACCACTAACTAAATGAAGGCACCAACGCTTTGACTTCACAAAACCAATTGATCAAATACCTAAAAATACATCTAAGCACTAAACTATACCATTAGAATATCAAAATAGGAAAAACTAAAACAAAAATAATCCAACAAAACTTCTAATAATCTACTATACAAATTAATAATTACTATACAAATTAATAAGATAAATTAAACGCATCAATAATTACGCCCCTAATGCTGTTTGCCTCTCTGGATGATTATAACAAACTCAAAGAGCAAGGAATCTAAAACAAATTCTGAAGAACAATAACAATTGCACCCCCTATTTCTTCACAATCACTAAACTTTAGAAAAATTGTGATGATAAATAAATTGAATTGAATTGATGCCTTATTTTACTTGGCGAGACTTCGGCCATGCGGCCTGCTCTTCCGTCTGACCACGCAAATTTCGCTACGCTCCTTTCACCAACTAGCGAAGAAAGAAGGTATTGCATGGGCGACGAAACAGGCGATTTTGAATTTTGCTCAGAGGCGTCATTTAGGCTTGAGGATCTTTTACATGCAGTAAATCTACTAACATGAGACTGCCGGCTTTATTTCCTCTCCGAAGGGAGACGTACGAAAGATTTTTTCGCCCCTATAAATCCATGGCTTCCAGCGGGTTTAAACGCGAACTTGGGTATAACAGTCCGATACGCTAACCGTTACACCATCGCCGCCATCATAAATAAAGTTTAAAGAAACTTCAGTATTAATCACATTATATCCTATCAAATTATCTTAAAAACATATATCCACTGCGGTGGTTGTCATTAAAACCTTCCTAAACAACGCAAAATACGTTAGAAAACAACAATCTGTAAACATATCTAATGGCCAAATAAAACTGAGAGGAAAAATGCCAGGCATTAAAGTTTGATGAATAAAATGCAAGTTAATACAAAACTTCCTCCCGCAGATTCGGTAAGTTCCATTTTCCCATAGGAAGCTAAAAAACTTGCAGAGAGACGTTTCATCTGGCTGTCCTTTCTTTTTCGCAGTGCACGAGAGCGTGCTCCTAGCTAAGGCCTTTTCTCCGTTTCTCGCAGATGGGGTCGAAAAAGTAGCCGTGCAGAAAAAAATATCCGTGTGAGATGGGGGCAAAGACAGATCGGAAGGGATGTAAGAATTATTTCCTCCCACATATACTGCGATATGAGGATTTATGGACAAGGTTTTTGAATGTTGTTCCACACTGACGTGCACTAAGAAAGGAACATTTTACAAAAATCTTAGCATCATGCGCAGGTACTGTAAGAATTTCTACTTAACTTTTTCGTGGCCAACTTTGCCGTTTGATTAAATATCATTTTTTTTATTATTCCCATATGGCCAGGAAAGCAACGATGGTACATTAGACGATGTAATTGTTGCTGGAAATGTATTGTTAGGGGATCACAAGAAGAGGAAGGGAGGGAGATGGATTCAAGAGAACGTTTGCACGAAGAACCGATTCGGAAGCAACGGATGACAAGAAGAGCTTTCTGCTTTGTCATTAAGAGCGAACCGTCAGTGCTGATGAAAGTGTCGAGATATGGACATTTTTCCTGAAAATTAATCCGAAACGTAATGAGGATAAAGGATTTGGGAAGGATGAACAATCTGATATCTATTAGTGGTGGGAAAATATTCCAAGCGGAAACAGAAAAACAAGGGAATTTCATAGGGATGGGCAGTTTAAAATTATTATTTTGCAACAGTGTAGGGAAACGGATATAATAAGCATGGAGTCAGGATTGTCAGAACAGGATAATGTCCCGTGATTTGACTAAAGGATCTTCGCTGACAATTTAGCACCTTCGAACGTGATTAATAAGTCACTTCTTAGAAGATGGTTTTCCTACCTCAGCCAAAAAGCATACGAAGCAATTTATGAAGTAGGCGCCTGAGCAGACACAAATATAGGCATTATTGATGGTATTTAGAGGTCGAGGTGTCAACAAGTAATAACTTGATTGCGCAAAAATGTATTACGTATGTGTGATAAAAGCATATTTGTATAATACATATTTCGAATCTCCATGCATTACGTTAATTCTTTTTGGTCGGAAAAACAAACTTCACGACTGTCTGATTCCTTTAATTTTTAATTCACTCACATACATTGATTAGTTAAAAGATTTGTTTGATGCTTTACAGCTAAAAGGCGGGCGACTTTATCAAAGAGATAAATAAAATCATTCACGTTGCCAACTGTTTTATCCACAACATCTCAAAGCACTTTTAATCTATTTATTCATCTCTCGTTATAGCTAATAATTTAACGCACGACTAAATGAAAGACATACAAAGCAAATAGAATTACGTGGTCATACAATTCATTCATCATTCGCAAAATATTAAAGAACTCTTTCATAAAGAAATAGACGCAATCTGGCTGATTCATCACCAAAGAATGCTTTTTGAAAAATATAAGAGTTTATAAGGGAACAGTTACACAGACATGCGATCTTCCACACGTGTGGCTATGTGACTGTTGATCTAGCCATTAAAGGTGAAAGAAATTCGTATTCCGATCAGCGTCCACTGCGAACTGTTATGACCTCAAGAACTTAATCGCGTGTCCGTAAAGAGTTGATCGGTTTCTATCGTCTGATCAGATTATGCTGTACGACACTCGAGATCTCGACGCGTGACTGATTGTGTGGCTTCGGCTTCCCGGCGACCTGCGACGACCTTGCGGCATCGGTTGCTGCCTAGCAACCATCTGGTCACCCGCAGAGATTACCGCTCGGGAGAGAGAGAGACCGCCTGCAATGTGTTCTTGCGGAATACGTCGTTTTCAAATGTTCTCGAGCGCAGTATTGATCTGTTACGTTTTGCTTGCTGCGCGAACAATGATTGACGGCTGGTTCATGATTATTTCATCACGTATGGTAAGAAAATACGCACGTGAGAAGAAAGCACATTTAGTTGGTTATCCTTGTATTTTTATGACAGTGCGGCGGAAAACCCACCTTTCTCTGCAGATGACAATTTGTTAAAAATTAAATAAAATAGTAGAATCCAAAACTATCAACGTGCGGTACACTGACAACAATTTTTTTTCGGAAATAACTTTTTTCTAATAAACGTTCTGTATCAGAAGTGTTACTACAAATAGCAAATATATTTTGTCTCAAAATAAGAGTCATCAACTTCTGCCTCTTTATTAATTTATTTCTGCCGTTGTCAAAAACGGCATTTTTGCTCCATTTTTCACTTCTATTCTCCACACTGCGTTTTCTTCTCACATTTTTCTTTCCACACTGCGCTTTCTTCTCACACTCTTCTCTCCGCAATGCTTCAGTTACATCCCCTTCCCTACCTCCCCGTGATTGTCTTGGGGTGACCTCAGGCACACGTTAGAACACGAGACAACAAGCTTTCTCGTGAATTCTTTGAGCATCATTTGCATGTGGGGGGAGAAAAACTCGCACAATTATGTCTTCAGCTTTTATTGTCAGAGACTAGTTTGATATATTATTTACGATGTACTTGGCGTATAAATAGGGTGGAATAAAGGCAATGAAGCATGAAAATAATGAGCCATATGTTTTTATACTAATCGTGTTGAACATTTCTGCACCCAACTGTAGGTTTTCTTGTAGAATATGACACTTACGGACGTAAAGAAAGACCAAAAGGAAAATTCCAGAGGTCTTTGACAAAAACAATTAAGAGGCTTTTATAAACTAGAAAAATTATCAGAGTCGAAAATATTCTGCGTAAATCATTCCTCAGTTAACATTCTCTCTAGACTACATTTCATTTTGCAAACACAATATTACACATTGTGAAAGTTTTGTTTGCTCTGTAATAGTTACATTATAGTCATTTTGCACCTATTTTATGTTTTATATTTTATGTTTTACATGTGTTTTAATTTATTCTCAATTTTTCCCCCCAAATCCTTTTCTATATTACTTCAATAGAATTGATGAGTTTGGCGACTCTCACATGCAACCCATCTTTATACACGAAGTCTATAAAGAAATAATTTCACAGAGACGTAACGAATTGCACTTTAACTTTAAAAATATGAAGAATTTCGTGAAGAAGAAGAAGAAAACCGCATCTAAATAGACATGCCAAATGCAACCCACAACAGTATACATTTACATAACTACGCTACTTTCGTGGAGGGCATGGCGCCAACATTCGCCCAACGTGAAGCGCTTTCTCAAATGGTTATCTCTGTCTTCCAGGCAGAGAATACTTCTGTCTTGTTGTCGTATTAATAATTACCAAATAATGTAAGCGAAAGGATTTTAATGTTTCTGGACAACAGACTTTCTCCTTTTACTGCTGGTTTCGTTTCCATAATTTTCAGTTCAATCTCTTCCAACTTGCTCTCGGGGACGCTCCTCGAATAGCAACAGAGGCAATTGTTGAGATTTCGGTGAGACGTGGTGGGACGCCCGAAGACTGGAATGCTGAGGGGGGAACAGTGGCCTTCGCGATGCACGAGTGTTTTGCGGGTTGCGATGCTCTGAATCCAGCTCGTTGGGTAGTAACCCAACCAGGATTGGAGAATGTGGATGTCGGGCAAAACCCTGGTCTGGGCTGTAGCACCATTACACGGGGAACAAAATCACTGTCTGATGGTCATGATGACTGTCAACGTGGCCTCCGAATGTTGTAAGATGCTGAACGAGGCTTACACATTTATGCCCTACGTCTGGGGGAGATTAACATAGCGGCGGTTTGTAATTGCCTTTCACTGGATGGCACCTGCTAAGCTAGAGAAGAGCCAACATTACCGTTATCTCTGTAACGACCCTGACCAGAATGTCATTGGGTTTGAATCCCGACGGTTGAGGAATTTCGATTCTAGCTATACATCTAGGTTCATTTAGCCGCTGTCTAGAAGAGAAATGTAACGGCGGTTGCTCTTGCCGGTAGTTTCCGTGTTTCCCCCGATCTAGGAACTGAAGTTAGAATACCAAAACGGTATCCTAACAAACATAACAAACATACCACGTACAGAGGGCGATTTTTCCTTCCTCATCTGTGTCCCCTTCCCATCCCTTTCGCACATACTTACTCTTACATGCACTAAACTACCATACATATGGGGAGGCAAGTATGCTCTTAAGACATCAATCCTGGCTGGGGGAGACACCTGAACAGGGAATTTTCCCCCTGTTAAGGGGGGGGGGGAGCTAGCTGAACAGGGGAATCTCCGTAAACTGGCGAGAAGGTCGGTGCAAGGAGATCTCACATTCTACTGCGGGAGTAACACTGTCACCTCCCGGGATGTAATATTTACTACACTTACGAGATTGACTACAGTAATTGACGTTCCCGGAAACATGAATCAACGAATGAATTAATCACTTCATCTTTTGAATTCGTAGGCTTCCCGGACAGCCAAGAATACAATTCATCCTTTGTATTATTGATGGCAGAGGTGTCATGAGAAATGGTGAGACGAATGGTTGTGGATGGGACGATAGTTCTGATGTGATACATAGTAGTCCGAGAAACCAATTACGCCCCAACTATATGGTGCTTATACCCTTGGCTTATGCCAGTGTTTTCAAGGTAGATGCCACGAGCGGGAGTCCGTGGCACGAGTGCTACGACGAGATAGCCCCTCCACGCAGTTCATTACCCCGCCACCAGAGACAACGCCATCCCTATTGTAAAACGGCGGCGTTACTAATAGTTCACTTTCCAGACGCTAGTTGCGCAGAGAAGCTCGTGGCATGGCACGATGCCACAACGCGTGCCACTGCCACCAGTAGCAGACCTTGATACCACTGGTTTATGCGATTCTCAAACTCCTACAACCTTCTGCTCTACGTCCTCGAACGTTGCTCCAATCCACTGCTCCACCGAGGCAGATAACAACCAGCAACTGAACCAAATCCGATCGTCGCCGCGCCGCGCCGTTTCCTTCCTACCGCCATTACGCTCCCGAACCGCGCGCCGCGGCACGAACGCAGGAATCCCCCGCCGGCGCGGAGCGCGGAGTGCCTCCGGACGCAAACTGCGGGCGGTGCGGCGGCGTTGTGTAAGCGCGCATAAAAACAAAGAATCCGGACCACTTTCTCCGGGAGCGACCGCGCCGGTGCCGGCGGCGACGCATCCCGCTTTCGCGGAGGCTGCTGGGCGCGGGTCCCCGGCCGCGCCCCCGGCGCATCCGCAGCACCGGCCGTTCGCGCCGTGCCGTCAGAGGCGTAACTAGGTATTCCGACGCCCATGGCACGCATAGAATTGGCGCCCGTCAGGATACTTCAAATTAGAATTGTTGTTACTTGTTTCAGCAGGTACTGTCTTAACAATGCCCCTTGTGAGTGGCGCCCATGGCACGTGCCATGTCTGCCATACCGTAGATACGCCACTCCGTGCCGTGCCGTTTGCCCAACAGGCACTATTCGGTCGCTGTCTGAAGGAGAATCCTAGCGGCCGACTGCTGTGGTCGCTGGTTTTCCGTAGTTTCTTCGATCAATACCAGGCGAGTGCCGAAGGACTACACTAAACAAACATGCCGCGGACCGCGCGCGATCTTTCCTTCCTCTTCCTTGTCCTGTCCTCATCCCTTACATTTATACGCAGTGTACTTCCACAAATGCCGGGAGACCGGTCGGGAGCTTAGAGCTTGTCCCGGCTGGGGCGGTGCACCGCTGGTGGGAGATACTTGGTTGGGGAAAATCCCCCAAGCCGATGTTTAAGTGACGACAGATATCGCTATCCAGCGGGAAAAGACCATCGCTACCTCCGAGATAAAATCATGCATTGGACTTTCGGGGCTAATGGTCATAGCAGTTGACGTGCCCGGAAACACGAAAAAAAAACGAAAAACAATCAACGAAGTAATTATGTACAGTAGGGAAGAAATATTTGGGCCTGAACTCTTTTCAGATAAACGAAATTTCCTAACTAATCGGAATTATATTATTATTTATTTATCGTAATAATAAATAAATTCGTGATTACAGAGTACAGCTTTTATTATAAACGTAAGAATATCCTGAAATAAAGTTATTGTTGCCAATAACGAGAACACCTAACAATTACTCCGGACAAACTGGGCAAAGCGATAGCGCGGACACTTGGTTTTTGAAGCACTGACGCAAGTTTTCTTCCGGGGACAGGAATTCTCCCTTTCGTTCACTTTTTCAAACTAATATTTTCTGGGCTGTATTCAATAAAGTACTTTTTTTTAATTTTTAAAGACATATACCGCAGTACTAGTTTTTAATGTAACAAACGTTTTTATTTCTCCCTTTCCCGAAGTACTTCACAGATATCGGCGCCGGATTAAGCAGCCTTTCCGATTTCCGACGTTCTGAGTAGCAAGATTCTAATGTAACGGAGTTCGCCGACATTAACGTCTATTATTCTCAGCGATGTAAAATTTATTACCGACCAGTTATTATCACTTCAGGATTTTGATTCACACCTGACCAAGATTTTAAACCTCAAGGCTTGAAATTTTCTTAAACACTTAATCACGCATTAACTATGTTATTTTAAATTTCAATTTCCAGTTTTGTAAACTTTTTGGGATAGTTTTTAAATAATTATGTTTTGTAATTGTTTGAATAAAGTCTATTATATATAAATACTGTTCATTAAAACATCATATATATGTTTCCTTCTTGTGATTACTATTCATTTACTACTTTAGTACATTCAAAAGGGTAAAAGCACTAGTTCTGGTCACGGAGAAGGACACTTTTGTAGTTTTCTCCAAATTCTTCGGCTTCAGTACTAAATTCGTTATGTGAAACCCAATGGACGAAACATACGGTTTTATGAATAAATTATTTTGCTAAAAATAGACAATTTTTATTTTTTTCCATTTTTTATTATTAATTTATTTCTAAGCCCCGATTTTGTTCCAGGAGTGTCCAGTAGAAAATTACAAAATTTTGGAAGCGGCCAGATACACAGCTAAGCGCTAGGCAGGGCACACGAAATGGACTATCCACTTGAGCAGCCCTGTCATAGCCCTTGACGACTTCTTTCGTCGAAATTTTCCCCCCAGTTTTCGATTATCTGTTCAGTTTTCGTGGAGCTGAGAATGGTCCTACGAATTTCGTCCGCCTTCCCGCGTGACTCGGGCACTCATTTCCCGCAATGGAGCGCCCACCCGCATTCCAAGATATCGTGACTCGGACCGCCTTTGTTTCTCGTTGCATGAAAATCTTCAGGCTCGTTAATCTGAAATATTTCGTGATAAATCTGTTTTTTATTCTTATTTATAGGACACGACTGCTAAATAAGTCACCACGGAGCCAAGAAAAGCTCCGAATTATAAATAATAATTTCTTCCCCTTGATAAAAAATCAAAAACCATGAATAATACATGATATTTAATGTATTTTATGTTAACGAGTTTGGATGCCTGAAACGTGTTAATTGTAATTGCATTATATATTTTGAGAAATGTTGCTTTTTGGATCCATTTTACATTATTTCAGCATAAGTTTACTTATGGCAGTCATTGACAATGTTTTCTAATTAATCTTTTTCTACTGTATTTTAAAAAATGATATGAAAAATACTGATGTCCAGAATATTATCGTTCAGCGAAGTAATTTGTTACAATATACTTTGGTAGATATCATTTAAAAAATGAAAAGCTCTCGTACTATTATTTATTACTGTTTCATATTTTCGTCAACTTTTATTTTACGTACTCAAGTATTTTGGATCATATAAAAATCAAACATTTTATTAGGGGAGTAAATAAAAGACAGCTATCAAAATTTGTCACTGTCGCGGCTGGATATTAGGAGCCTTGAGACTAGATAGTGCAACTGCAGACTTTCATGCATAGATTGTCGCACCTTGTGACTTTATTTGTAAATGTGTTATTCCTTATTTTGTTCCTCAGTCCCTAGGCTATTCGACCGTCCCTGAGATAAATGGTTTGTTGGATATGTAATAATGATATGTTAATGATCACGGAACAATGGTAGAATGAGAAGTAAAGGAAACAGGATCTCCGTGAGAATACCTGCTACGAACCCGCGTTGCACACCACTTTGGAATTTAATTCTAAAAACAACGATCGAGGTTTGATTCCCGGTACCAATATGTAGAAGGCAAGTGGTCTAATCACTAAACCACTGTCCATTCGTATACACTACTGGTCATCCTTTTTACCTACAGAGTTAAAACAAAGATTTTTGTTTCGAGACGATTCGTTTAGAAAGAAATTAGAGTTTTCTACTGAACCAAATATCGTGTTCTTTGCTGTAAATGAAAGGTAGTGGACCTTAAATGTGTTATAATTTGCTATTATTAACTGGTTTTAGAGTAAAAAACTTTTAATGAAAGCTCATCTGTCATCATGTATCCATAACGTCTTTTCCGAGTCCAACAACAATGCAATTGTTTGGTCTTGGTCGCTTTGTTTAGCGCAATGTGAAACAAAGCAATCGTCATTTTGCCTAGCGTGTGAGTTTGAGGTATTGTAGTGAGTTTTTTAATGTGCGAGTGTGAGGTATTAAAGCAAGTTTTCAAGATTAGTTTGACTGTTTTTAAGTGCATTTATTAGACTGCATTAGATTGACTATCTCTAAATGTACAGATTAGCGATTGTTTACAAAGGCAATATGCAGCAATTATTTGACATAAGTGTCCCTTTACGAAAAAATGCCAGTGATTATAATTAAATGTTATATATTACGTTTTTAAATTATTGTAGATTACAGAATATCCTATTATTGTTCATTACAACATACAAATACAGATATTGGTAAATATAAAACATTACTTTCACATTTTTATAGTCATGTTTAACTCTGTTTTCACAAAGATTAGTGACTGTGTTGTTCCAAAATTTGTAATCTTCCGTAATTTCTTTAGTTTTAGAGAATGAGTATTGAATGACATGAAACGTTTTGTTCAATTTTCCATGTAGCTCATATGTAATACTTTTCTGTAGTAACGTTCGATAATTACTGTTGATTGATAATTACTGTAAGTTATTATATGTAAGTGTAACGATTGATAATTACTGTAAGTTATTAGGATAATAAAAGTGGGCATTTCACGAATACTGTGAAGGGAAGTAACTCACCTTATAAAATGAAACGCAAATAACGCAATGAGTTACCACAGATACATCTCATCCATTCTTCTTTCCAGCAAAAAGTCAGCAGTGCCTTTTCTCATTTTCGTCCCAAGCTATTTCCTGCGCTGATGCATACAGATGGCATTCAGATCTCAGCTCCCATCTGTACCCCTGCCATGGAGCGAGACGCGTAAGCCGCTTTGCGGCGCTAAACGCGGCGGCGGCCGGAGCGAGCGGATTTATTGGTCAGGAAGATGACGCGTGCAGCTGCACTCGTTCATTGGGAGCAGAAAGATCAAGGAGCGAAACGGCGCCTGCGATGTTCGTCGCCACTTGTGACATTCACTGGCCGTGGGAGAGACAGGAAAACCACCGACCGGCCCGCCCGCTCCGACAGTCCTTCCGAACGCTCACCGCGTGGCATTCGCGCGTACAAACGAAAGTTGCAGTGAATGTCCGCTATGATAAGTTGGCTTTTAGGGCTACGTTCTTAGCAAAATGCGGGCCGTATTAATTCTCTAATGTTTGGTGTCATGGACAAGGAAGCGGTTTTTGCCGGTGGTTGGTTTAATGAACAAGGTGGTTTTGTGGGTTGTGGTAAATATGGATCTGTTTAATGCCACAAAAAAGATGAAAACTAATTTTGAATTCACAGGGATTGAAGATTCCCTCAGAATCAACAAGATTAGTGCTGATAACAATAAACAAAATTAAAAATTTGATAATAAAAGGCAACATCATCCATCAGTATCATGTAGATGACATTTATCTTCTTCAAACATGAAGATAATGCAATGTAAAAGGGGGAAAATTACATTACGCGATCACCGTTTTTTAAGTTTTTTAACGTAGATATTTGAAGCTCTCAAACAAGCGTGAATATTAGTTTCACTTCTTTCTTATGCCTTCTAATTTGTGAAAATGATTTTTTTGTTGTGATGATAGTACACAAACCTATTCAAACAGTAATACAATAATATATTCTTCATGAACAATAAATACTAGCAATTTGACATCTTTTTTATCTTTCAGATGATTTACCTTTATCTTCTCTGCTTCAAGCAAACACAGAAAGAGTATCAGTAACGATAAACAACAATTTATAAATTCTTATTTTAAAATAGAAACCTTACATTGTAAGTGAACTCTATACAGTAAATGTGTCATTTGCAGAGTGTTACATCATTGCCAAATTTCTACATTTACAAGCTAAAGTATTTCTTTTCGAAATGCCCGGTGTTACGAGGTCTGGGTTAAACTGTCGTGGGTTATAAACGAAATCGGCCTAAAAGACCATACTGCCAGCGTTGTGAGAGACATATTGACGTAATGTGAATATAAATATCCTTCAAAACATACCACATTCAAACTAAATATTTTTCTTCGAAAACCATAATATTTGTATAGGTTCATCGTTCATGAATTATGTAGCTTTGCCTGCATAACCAATATTTTCGTTTTCTTTCTCCGTGTGTGGGCGCTTGTCAGTGAATCATACTTGCACATAGCCATACCCTCAACTGTAAATCTACTAATCTGTTCAAATTCTTTCTGTGAATGTATAAAAAGTGCCTAGATTATGATAACATAAAAATAATCAAATGATTGTACAAAGAATGAAGTACTTAAAACAAGCCTTTCTTTGTATGCTTAAACATCAGAAATGTTTGCATAAAATTCTGGTGGAATCTCAATAACACAAACATTGAGTTATCTACTTTTCCTTATCACATTCCTTTCGCATATTTGTAGAGAATTTGAAAACTGTTTATACTGAAATATTTGAAAACTTTTTTCCTCTTTCAAATGTCAAATATCAA
Organism: Acheta domesticus; assembly: GCA_031308135.1. Classification (NCBI taxonomy): domain Eukaryota; kingdom Metazoa; phylum Arthropoda; class Insecta; order Orthoptera; family Gryllidae; genus Acheta; species Acheta domesticus. The sequence continues at coordinate 99,725,299 of JAHLJT010009355.1, read as the reverse complement.
GATCCCATTGTATGAAGTTTTCTCTCTTCCTATCTTCATTATCATGGTCAACGCCTTCTTCTTCTTCTTCTTCTTCTTCTTCTTCTTCAGCGTAATCATTCTTAATAGATTTATTCTTGATGTACACTTTTCTTTTTTTCTCCGATGACCCTCTCTTCTTTTCAGTTTGTGAGGTCAAAGCTCTAATTGAGCCCTCGATCAATGAAGTAATAGAAGTGCGCCAAAACTTTCCGTATCGGAAACAATCCAAGCAATTCTCAACTTCTCGACCCGGAAGCAATCCAAACAATCCTGAACTTTCAGTATCGGGTGCAAACCAAACAATCTTGAACGTTCTGTATTGGAAGCAATTCAAGAAATCCTGAACTTCCCGTATCGGAAGCAATCTTAAACTTCCCTTATCGGAAGCAATCCTAAAATTTCCTTATCGGAAGCAATATAAGCAACTTGATCTTCCTGCATCGGAAACAATCCTGAACTTCCCGTATCGAAAGCAATCCAAGCAATCCTGAACTTCCCGTATCGGGACCAATCCGAACAATCATGAACGTCCTGTATTGGAAGCAATCCAAGCAATCCTAAACTTCCTGAATCGGAATCGATCCAAGCAATCCTGAATTTCCATTGCCGAAAGCAATCCAAGTTGCGAGTCATTGTGGTGTGCTTTCGTCACGCTCGGTTAGCGCGCTTGCCCGTCGCCGAAGACAGGTTCCGCGCCGAGTAAATACAGACGGTCGTTCACACCCCGAAGGCCGCCCGACCGGCCTTGCACGCGGGTGCTGAGCAGAGGGCGGGGCCGCGCCGAAAGAAGGACGCGGGGGCGTTAACAGGGGGGAGGGAGAGGGGTCGCTGGTGGCCAATGCTGATTAGCGACTGGAGCCTCCTTCCGGAGTCATTAGACCTGCGCGACCTTCCGGCACCCGAGACGCTGCTCTGGCAGGCCTACACAAGCGATTGGGTTTTTGCCCTTGAATTCAAGCCTTCGTCTGTGCCTTGACCAATGCGTTACTGGCGGCAAACTACTAAAAAGTCTGTGTAATTAGTGTCACAATACTAATAGTAATAAGCCATAATAATCACTTTTCTTTTCCAAATATATGGATAGGGCAAGACGCATTCAGGTAAAAATCGTATAAATAGTTATTCTATGATCAAGATGTTATAGAATAAATAACAATATTAATGACATAAGTAATAACAATAAATAAGTTGACAAGAATAGCTCTAGATGAGAACGAATGTTCAAGCGTGTTACTTCATTTTGATCATTCATAATCTTCCCATTCATATCCTATTCCTCTTCAGGGATTAATCTGTATTTGAAAGAAAGCATTTTCCTCCTCAAAAATACGAGTAAACTAGTACTTGCCTTGTATGGTTGAGATGTCTCTCAGATAATGCATATCAGGATGTGTGTTTATGTCTAAGCCATTGGACCAACGAGGTTACCGTCTCACATGTTTCAAAGCTGACCGAAATCGAAATAAATGTCCAAAAACCTACATACACACAATTTTTACGCGTTTCTATTCAATCAAATTGGAAAAAAATAATGGGGCGAAACAAATAATTAATTCCATTTATTTATATAAATATGTATATACACATATTCAATAATATCTCTTTCTGATTAAGTTAATTAACTTAACAACTCTCTCTACGGATAGTTTGCATAATTTTCATTCTCATCTATGAAGTAGGATATAATTTTCGGAGAATTTATCGAACCTTAGACAAAGTTTCAGAATGCAGAAACGACTTTCAAGAATACTAAATCAAGAGTCATCCTCGTGGTTCAATTCAATGAACTGTATGTACTGCTTTTGGCTTATGTACCCTACACTAATGATTTTGTCTGTTAAAAGAAACTTACTTGAGGAGGATATACATTATCCTCCTTTGAGTTATAGAAAATACATACATGCATGCTTGCAACTTATTGCGTAGAACTGTCTTAAAGTAATGATGAGGATCCTAAAGACGAATGATAAACAGGTTTATGACGATAATATGGTAGAAGAGAGAGACAACTAAATGCAAGCGAAAGAAAATTATATGTTTGCAATGAGGGACAGAGGTAGTATTGAAGTTAAATACAGTAAAAATGCTAAACAATAATTATCTAGTCAATTAGTCTTTATGAGTGCGTGCATCATTCTACCATCATCACATCGACTCGTGACACAATGCGTGTTTGTAACATACGATGTTCCCCGAGAAGCGATAACCCTGACCTTGAGCGGCCGCCGGTTGGAGCATCACGAGACGAGCTCGCACCAAGAGGGAAAATGTGTTGGAACAGGGTGGGCTAACCCATTTATAGTGTTATGCCATACTATACTTATCGAAAGAAAGTCTATCTATTAAAGAGAAACCTTATTTTTCCCAGTTGTCGTGATAACTTGCCCTTTGTTGTCCATTATTATTTATTTAATGTCGCATCAACTGCTGAGGTCATCAGCAACTTATGTATGTTGGAGTGAAAACGAACGTTACAGGCACTGTACATTACATTGCAATACGAGAATATTTTATTTAATGCATTGCGAGAGGTAAGTATACCTTAAAATTTCGGAAATTGGTAGACCTGGATCGAACACATTTGATATGGTCTAAAGATAGAAATAATTAAAGGAGCAATTTCCCATAAAAAACAAAACATTCTTATAGAGAATAAATAAGGCTCGGAAAAGCCTTCACGTGGAAGAATGAAGAAAAATGCTTTTCAAGTATGCCAAAAAGGATTACTGCACTTAATGCTGCTAAGGGAGATTTCCCAAAATATTAGTGTTTAAAAGTAAATTGGAGTTTAATCAGTAGAGTTTGTCCTGAAAATTTGTTAGAAATTATGTAAAATTTTCTTACAATAAATAAAATGTAAAAATCTTCATATAAAATATTTTTCTTTCGGACAAAATTAAAAAATATGATATTTTTCTAGAATGGATAATAATTTGGCAGACTACTGTAGATGCTCTTGATTAACCAGATGAGCCAAAAAATTTGAAACATTTTATTTAAAGCCTTTTTTAACTATGAAAAAATGTGCATCACCAATCATCAGCTTCTTTAATTGATAAATAAATGATTGCAATTTCTTCTTCTTCTGTTCACTATACTTGTTCTTTAGTCATACTTCCTTCCAACTTTTTCCCTTGAAAACTCTCCATTTTATGTTCCTAGCCGTCGGTTTTCGCAAATTTTTATCACCTTTCTTTCAGTTTCCAAAAACCTATATCCTGATGGGGAACAATTTGTCGTCGCTAGTAAAGTGTATTAATTTTAGTCAGTTTGTTCTCTCCGGGAGTTACATATATCTACACTTTAAAATGGATTGTTGTCCTAGAGCGTTTCAGTTATGAATATGGTAACTCTCTCTTTGGCTCATATACTTTTATTTCTAAGTTTATCTAATCAAGTTAATTACAAGAAACTCATATTAATCTAGTTATACTGTTATCTCGTTTAATACATTTATTTATTAATTTTAAAGTATAACAAATTGTAATTACTGTAAAAATATTTTGCTTTGATGATTACATCATGTTGCTAAGTTTTCCTCTTATTCTTCTATTCGAAAGAAACAGGATTTAGTGGATATAATATATTTTCAATTAGATATTGTTTCATGCATTGAAGCCGGTTGTATTATTTATTCATAAGTGTGTGGAGGAAAGAATTACCTAACACTGGATTATGAAATTGAATATATCCCAAAATTCAAGTCGATATAAAAACGGAAATAAAACGGTACGTTTGACAACACTTCCACGCGGTTTTACATTTGTGTTTCACAAAAACAACTTTTTTTTCGAACTTACGAAAGGCGTGACATGAAATTTAGACAAAACGACGCATGAAGTTTTCTCAGGCAGGTGTTTGTGAAAAGTTCGAATCCGCCCACACGAGCGAAACGTCACCTAAATCACAAAAAAATGAACGACAGATTATTTATGAGTAAATAATATCGGTTTGGTCAGATCAGGTTGTTAGTATGTGTGGTTCAGCCCAAAATCCTGTGAAAATCTCACACAAGGGCCGTATTATCATATGTTTGCTGATGCAAACTGAACATTTGCATATTCGCCCTTAATTTCGTTAGTACTATACAATTAAGATCTACAATGACTTTAAAAACCTTCCATTTTCTCCGTATTAATTTAGTGTCTTTTTATATTTTGACTTTAATACAGAAATATTTTAAGCAAATGTTGAAATTAAATCCTATATTAGATGGTACTGGAATAATTCTAATCGAAAAAGGCGAGGATGAAACAACACTACGATTATGCGTACGAAAGGAAACAATGTACTCCTATATTGGTTGAATTTGAGTGGTGCTTTTAAAGTTGCTTCCGAAGATTTTCCTTTAAATTCACTGGCGTTTTCTAAATTAAGATGATGTATTTAGTAATTACACAGCAAGTCTGTGATTTATTAGAGTTGACAATATGCGATTTTCCTTGTTGAGTTTACCACTGACAACAATACTTGTAGGAATGAAAGTTGAAAAGAAAGATCACCCATTTTGTGATTATTAAACCAAAACGTATGACAATAATTGTGTGCACCGAGTATAATTAATCAGAAAAGAAGGTTAATTTAATTCATTTTCTTTCTTCGTATTAAAAACCAAACGTAAATTTTGTACAACTTGATGCGTTTGAAATTAATGAAGAGTCTAAAGAAAAAAGGACGAATAAAGAGTAAAGAAAGAACTGAAAAACGAAATACAGAACAAACTAGTGAATAAACGTGAATGAACGAGGAACGGAACGAGTTGCAGTAATGTTTCACAGAATTCGAGGAGGATGCTCCATTCAAACGGTGAAACAACTCTTGAACAAGAGCGCTAACGATGCCAGTACGTGGGTGCGCCCGATTCAAACATAGCGGACGAGCGTTAGGGATTCACACTACACCCAACAGAGCAAATGGATCGATCACGTCATGCTAGGAAGAAGGAAGTCTGCATTGCTAATGTGCCAAATAGAGGAACGTTAAATAAATTAACCTCTCGTTATATTCGCAAAATAATTGGCAACAAGAATTATATTTTCAGAAAATGAAAACAAAAACAAAATTAATCTGGAATGACGGTTTAAGTATAGTTTATATTTCTTTACTGTAAAGTTTCAGTGTAAGGTCAAAGCCCGAGGGGAACATCGCTAAATGAAGCGTTTTGTAGGGGCTATTTATTACTTTGGGAGAAAGAAGTTCTTTACGGTAATTTAAATGTTATACGCAATTTGGTACTGATTTGAGTTCCCCGGGAGAATGTCTTCCTCGTTTACAAATGGTTTGTTTTGAATCTTTATTTCAATTTAGAATTAATTGTACAAATTTATTTATATTAGTAAAATTAACATAAACTTTTGTTGAACATTGTTATTCGAAAAAACACGGTCACTGACAGGATGGTTTGGCAACGCACAACGATATTTGTGATTCTGTCGGATGTTAAAGGACAGCCGCGGGATATACACTATTATGAGTTCAACAATAATTCTTGTGCGTAATTACAGAACATGGATTAACATTTAAAATTGAAATCAATTTCCACCATCGTCGTAATCACAAATGAAATGGCACTAATTTCACGGTAGTGAGAATCAATCTCGGAAGCAGTTTATACACGATTTTGTTTCTCTCTTACGTTTTTAATTTTAACAATTAACCATTTAGCATTTAAAATATATGCCAAACTACAATCAGTATAAAGTAACAGCAGACTAGAAAATAGAATACTTTTAAGTAAATTGATAAAAGACTCACGAAAGGAAAAATAAAATGATTAAACAGATTCTGTGGTCAAGTTTCATTTACATAATACATCTGGTTGAATAAATTCTACTCTCTGCCCATGTTTTGGCAGCAAAACATGCGAAAACTGATCATAAGCACATATACTTATACAAATACGTTAATAGATTACACAATTCTGTCAGTACGATATTATATTATTTAGTGTAAACCAGTAGGAATTCTTCCAGTTACTATATGGAATGTTAGTAACATTTTGTGAAAGGCCGAATGACACAGAATCCAGAGTTGTACCCATGACCGCGGCCTCCTCTTGGGGAAGCCATGCCATGACGCTCCATCCACAGAGTACCATCAGACCCCTAAGACATTTTTTTCATTCAAGAAAAAGATGTATTATTCATGAATGAAGGAGACATTGTAAGATTCATTTTCCATTGAAACCTTTTGCAGATAGCTGCGTCCAACGTTAGTGTTTACAGTGTCGTTGAGACGAGGTAAATGCCAACGAATTAACATCTGTTTATCTGACGCACTGTTCATCTGACGCAAATAAACGTGACCAACACGTTTAGGTCAAGGTTTTGAAGTTATTAAAATATCAAATCCCTATGACAGCTACTATCAAATCCCTATGACAGGATCGAGTGCGAGTGAGTTAATTATTTCACGGTGGTAAAATAGAGATGGTAATAGTAAACTCTCCTGATGTAAACACACTTTCTCGCTCCAGTTAGTGTCATAGCAATCAGTTTTTATTGTCAATTTCATGCTGCGGTGGAAGTGGCGAACACTATTAGACATCGTTAACACCCAATTCGCATGTCTTTGCTGAGGTTATCAGTATCCTTCCCCCCTCCCCCCAGCATACACAAAGCTCTCGTTCTGGAGTTTATTTGCAATCTGAATGGTCTCACGAAAGGATCAGAAAAGGGTTTTTAGATGAAATGCAAAGGCTTCGAAAATTCTAGAATAATGCGAATTCAAGAGTAATAATGTGAAGACAAGAAAAAGGTCGGAAAGAGCATCTCTGAGAGAAAATCAAAGTATTCTTCAACCTCAGTGATGCTACCTAATGTGACACTACAGAAAGGACTATGGGCAAACCTACTCGTTCAATTGATGTTGGTCACAGTCTTGCCATAGCTCAATGTAATACTATCCTATTGTTTTCATTGATGCACAAAGAAAGTGGCACATCTCAAAACCGTAATACTTTTTAAACTTTTTTTCACTTGAAAAACATTTCTTTACTAGTCAAAATTTCATAATTATACTTCATATGACAGTAGGTAAAATACTATTTTGGCTGCAAAGTAAACGTATATGAAAGAATCTGCAATGGTAAAACAGGTTCTCCTGCAAAATGACAATTTATTAGATGAGTCACTTTTCTTGCGCACCGACAATTCATAACGAAGGTTTTCTCACCCCTAAAGGGTTATAGTTAAAACAATAGATTGTCATGTGGCCGGTCAGAAATTGCGTGTCATCTTACGAGGATTCTTTTTCTATATAATCATTTTTAAGTCGAAATGCAAGTATTAGTTTAATAATGGAAAACAATGGAATTACTCCTCCCATATACATTTAAGGTCCCTTCCTTCCCTTTTGGGATAAATCTTCATGTCTCATTACTTGAAGAATGATAAAGAAGCTAAGGCACTCCTCGTGACAAAAAGTTCCAACCCATCATCGCGCAAGGCTATCAGATGTATCTTACAACGAGGCAGAGAAACCCCTAATATCAAACATTAAGATTCAATAAGTGTTTTATCGACTCGCTTCTACAATTACATTGCATTTAAAAGATAACATGATTGAAAATTAATGAGTTAATTGGAAACTTGAACTAGAAGACACGAAGGACATCATCTCAATAAAACCTTGTTCTAATTCTTTGAAAGATGTTCTAGTGCGTTCTGCTCGAAAGACGGACTGATGCCAGAGAGACGGCACTTCGACCTTCACTGCGCGATGGTGCAGCTGCGTGCTACAGGATGCAAAAAAAAAAACGACTCTTCAATTATTAGTTTGCTTCAATGTATTTTAGGTTGCAACTTTGTCACACTGTTCGCGATTTAATATCTGTCTACTAGTTACACTGACAACCAATTTAAAAGTACAAAGTCATTTAAATGAAAATTTGTAAATAGCAAATACGCTTTCGGAAAAATATTTGTATGAAATTTACAATTTCGTCAACTGAGATACTGTGCCGGGATCGTATTGAACAGATGTGCAAATAGCCGTTCCTATGTGTGTATTTTAATATCACCTATTTATAGCAGTGGCTGATTATTAGAAACATTTAAGTTCTCGATAACTTTTAAACAATACATTCCTCGATACGATTGACTCCTTCTTAAAAATTGTTTCCTTCTTCACAAATGAATTGTACATTTCTTGTCTAAGGTGGGCAGGCAGATTTTTGTTCTTTGAGATTTAACATTAAAAGTAGCAATTTTGTTGCAACATTCGACATGAATTAATTTCAGTTAAGATTCTCAGTTTTGTGGCGAATGCCATGTATTATTTCATTATTGAGCATATTTAAATGTGTTCTAAGTTTTCGGTCACGCACAATCAGTGTTTTTGTAATGCTTCAATTCCGGGTATAATCATTACATCCTGTGGCCTAATATTGCTCTCTCTCTTGACATTCCTAACGGTGACCTTGTAAAACGCTAACACGCGACGACCAAGCCATTTCGAACGTTGTTTCGTCACATATCTGGGCTTCTCCGTCAAGGTGAACAGGCATCCGAATTCCACTTGTTATATGGCTTCCTGAATCTGACAGACCTACAAAGTAATAAATTATTATTACGATTCTTGTACAGATCACCTAATGTTTCCTGGGTTATGCTGGTAAAGGCATCATTTGGAAGAGGTAGAATATCAATGTTGATTTTCTATTCATAACAACTGCCAGACCCCTTCATTAGTATTATAATCAACATTTTTGACAAAAGGATATCGCACGCTGCTAGAAATTCATGAACAAAATGCGTACGGTGATGCTTCTACTTCGTTTTCTACTGATAAATTTTAATGGAGATCCGAATCGTCACGCGGCGTACAGATAATGCTATTTGAAGTTTCTGACACTCAGGAACGTACTACACGCCTTAAATGTTAAGCTTTAAAAACCCACCCAGTATACTTTTCTGACAATGTGCAATACAAGTTAGACCGGAAATGTTCGAACCCTCCTATGAAGTTGGTAATCCGCAAATGTCATTGCGTTAACCGAAAGATCCTAGATGGTGATGCGTTTTCGATTCCCACAAAGGAGAACGACCTGGATGAAAGGCCGACAGCCACGATCAGTCGTTCCCGTTGTTTCCTCAGATAAGTTGTCTAATAATAGACAGTTACCTAATCTGTGACAGTAGAACAAATTAAAATCGCAAATAAAAGTGATCACATAGGGCAAGAAAATTACAATATACAATACAAATTTTCTTCCTAGAAAGATACAAGATAATTCACCGCAGAAACTGACGACAAAATAACTTTTAGATTTAGATAAAATTTTATAATATGGTAAAATATGTAAATTTATAATGAATCGGTTAATGTGAAATAAACCGCAAATAAATTTTAGACTGAAATCATTTGTAATTTGTACACTTGCATTTTATGTAGCCGAATTTTACTCGTAACAAACATTAAACATGTGGATATAATAACAGTAATAATAAAAATAATAAATAAATACATTCACTCTCATCCGAACAGATGCACCCGAATGAGCAGTTGCTCGTGCTCTGGTACCGATGCAATTACGTTTTTTTGTACAAAAGGACAAGGTCCACGGATCACGCGCGTTTCTGCCTATCGTAACCCATCTACTCTTCTATTTTAAAAAGTGGGCAATGCGATGATCCCTCATACACATGTATCCCACCGTTCACTCTTTACAAGGAATCCCAGCACATCTGCGTACGTGGATGTCAGGCCAAACTCAACGATGGTAATAGTGCCAGAGAATAAAAGAAGGTAGAAGTGATATAAATCTTTTTAAAATTGGCACGCAACTGGGGAAAGGTTGGGAAACTCTGCTTTAGAGATCAAGAGGTCACAAGGCCCCCTGCGACTAGCATCGATAACCCGAGGTCCTCGAGCAATTGACGGTCGATCGTGTCTCCGCTCCGCGAGATTAATTTGCGTCAGTCTCCGCGCAAAGCCGAGAAGGACGGAGGGAAGCGGGGCGAGACAGAGATCGGTGCGGGACGAATGGGCAGAATGGGAAGGGACGGAGCGAGGCGAGGCGGGACGGAGCGAGGCGGGACGGAGCGAGGCGGGACGGAGCGAGGCGGGACGGAGCGAGGCGGGACGGAGCGAGGCGGGACGGAGCGAGGCGGGACGGAGCGAGGCGGGACGGAGCGAGGCGGGACGGAGCGAGGCGGGACGGAGCGAGGCGGGACGGAGCGAGGCGGGACGGAGCGAGGCGTGAAGTAGCGGAGCGGAACGGGAAGGAGCAGAGTGGAAAGGAGTTGTTTGAAGGAACGGGGTGGGGTGGATCAGGAATGGGGCGGGGCGGAGCGGGACGGGGCGGGACGGAGCGGGGCGGGGCGGGGCGGGGGCGGGGCGGGGTGGGTGGGGTGGGGCGGGGCGGGGCGGGGCGGAACGCAATCGGACGGGGCGGTAGTGAGAGATTGTGATGGGAGGGGGCGGAGGGGTGAGAGGGCCGGGGCCGGGAGGGAGCGTTGTGAGATGGTAGGAGCGGATAAGAGAATCCGAGCGTAGAGATCTTGCAGAAGCTGGAACGAGCGCCGCTACGTAACGCAATGAGAGGAGTGAACTGTAGGATTACTGATATTGTCGGGAAATTTCCGCCTTCAGACGCGACCCGGCTGAGCTTCAACTCTGCTTCGGATCCTTGACTCCATTATGCAAGCATTATTCTCGGTGCTGTAAGAGGGAGCATGATTACACGAAAGCGAAGCACCACATTTCTGTGCACTGCAAAGGGTGTAATTAAAGAGGAGGCAGATATTAGGAATACTCAGGCTGATCTAAACAGTGCAGGCGGTTGGCACGGCAACCAGCATGGCATCTGCTCTTCGCTAGGTTTGAAAGTTCGAATTCCTCGTAAGACGTGCTTATCACCGTGCGGTTGTGTCGTGGGAAGCAAAGGCAAAGCGTACACACGTATCTCTTTAGTAGCATACTATCATAATTCCTTTAATTGCCTAGAAATGCGAAGAATCAGTTGCCTACATTCGGCCGCGAACATATTGTTTCGGACTGACAGACGAAGAACAAGTAGAAGAAGAAGCAGCAGTGGAAGAAGAAGAAGAAGAAATAGTTGAAGTATAAGTAGTTGAAGTAGATAAAGGAACATAAGTTGTTGAAGAAGGAGTAAAATAAGAATCTAGCAAAGCACAAGGTTCTTATGCAGTAGTACAACAAGAGGATCACCAGAAATCAATTTCACTGTTCTTAGATTATCTCTAGATTTGTTTCAAATGCACCACATGACAATTAGCTATGTGCTCAGAAACAACTCAATACAACGACACAAAATTGAAAATCAAGTAAATAAAATGACAATAAGCAAATAAAAAAACAAAATGTGGTCGTTTTAAAGAAAAATTCAAATAATTAAATTATGTTTAAATTCAAATATTTAAACAATTATCTGATATTTGAAGGAACAAAATCTTCACACCAAACAAACGAAATATCCAAAAGAAGGAATCAAAATATCTAAAAGAAAGAAAAATATCTAAACAAGCAAACACAGTATCTAAAAGAAGCAAACACAATGTCTAAAAGAAGCAAACACAGTATCTGTCCGGTTGAAGCATGACGCTTGTCACGCCATCTTCACCCCACTTTTATTCGTAAGAACATCTAAGATATCCCGTTACATTCTACGTACAGAGGGCCATGGAAGTGGGGAGAAATCCGAAAAAAGGCTTTATTAAGAGAATTCCTAACATCCTATAACCCTAAGCAGGATAATCCTGCAGCACTGAAAGTGCAAAGGGTAAATATATAAGATCTGATATTTATAACATCTTACAAACAAGGCAAGCACCCAACCAAGAAACACTACTTCAGAATCACTCAATTTTCCTCGTATTTCCCTGACGCTTTCTCGGTGTCGGAGAAGACCGTAAACCACCCCTGTTGAGTCTACGAAGTGCCAATAACGTTCGCTAAATTTGCGCGAGCGGCGGCGGCAGCGGCCGTGGAGCGAGACAAGAGCGCGCGTGTTCGAGAGCGGTCTCTTCCTGAAGCCGTCGCCTGACGCAAGCAGGCGTGTCGCAGGGCGAGTTCCGGGAGCGGGAAGCGCAAGGAAGTGGTGTCGCAGCGGCGCCTCGTCTGCTTTGCGCGGAGCCGCTTCCACACGCCTCACTGCGCACGCGACGACGCGACGGCGAGGGGGCGGAGGAGCGTGGGTGGTGGCGTGAAGTGTAAGAGGTTTTGATCCAACAAGGTGATGGTGGTGAAGGAAACGTTGATTTGTTTGGATATTTTGTTTGCTTGTTTTGGATATTTTATTTATTGTTTTGAATACTTTGTTTCAGATTTTTTTTGCTTGTTTTGGATATTTTGTTTGTTTGTTTTAGATATTGTGTTTGCTTGTTTTAGATATTTTTTCCTTCTTGTGGATATTTTGTTTGTTTGTTGTGGAGATTTTGTTCCTTCACGAAACCTACGCGTCCATCGCAGCAGCTGCAGTCTTCAAAAATATTTTCTTTTTCACATTATTAATTACCGACTTTTCTTCTTTCAATTAAAATATAAACTGATTCACAAGATCCAGTATTGTAAATTACGTGTAGGAGTTAGTGAGGGAGGTAAAATGGATTGTCCTTTTCACAGTGGCAACCAAGGCATATTTTGCACACTAACGGCGATACTATTGTTCCTAGAAGAAAACCTTGTGCACATAAAATGTGGACAACTTCATCTTTCATTTCACATAAAGTTAATATTTACGAAGATTTGATAGTTTTTAATTTGAGATGAAGTGGGATAATTTTCTCTTTTTTTCACCAAATTTTGCCGTGCTCTCGCGGATAATTTCTGGTATTCACGTCTCCGTTAATTGGAAAAAAAATCTTAATGGCATTAAATGCAGGTAATTTTATCTTCTTTATTTCATACAGGACAATTATTTACGAATAACGGATGACGAATTATTTTGAAAAAACAACATATGAAAACATGCGTGGTTTTTACAACTTTTTGCTTAAAAAGTTGTTTCCAGGCAACATTTTTGTTAGCAAACCTGGCATTCGTGTTCATCGACCCCAAAAATATAAACAAACCAAATTTAAAAATTACACCAAAACTTCCCCTTTTTGGCTGGATTATAAGGGTTGAAGACAGGACAAGGAAGAGAAAGGAAAGATCGCACGCGATCCGTGACCCGTTTGTAACTTTATTGCCTCGGCATTTACCTGGTATTGATCGTAGAAACCGCAGAAAACTACCCATAAACCTATCTTGACTGGAGTCGAAAATGCTACTGAAGTTGGGACTCGAACTCTCAGACCTCCCGCTCATCACACACTGCAGCGACAAGTGATGCCGTGGGCCTCGTAAGCCGATTTGTTATAATGGTTTCTGGCAGCGAAAACGGGAGTCATTCAACAGTTCGTAGCGTTGTGCAACCATATGGGACCCAATTCAAAAACGGCTAACAACACTGACCATTTAGGGGCATCATAAACCAGCTTCAATGAGTTCGAGCATTAAACAATAATACTTATTGATAGCTTTACCTCGTTAGCAATACACGAGTCCTTCCGGAAACAAAAATTAAATACGAAAGTTCCGGCGGGTGCATTTAATTGAACATATGAAGGATGGTTGTTTGCGCTTTCCATTAGCGCCAGCGCGTGTAAACGCCGTCGCAGAATGGAGGGAAATCCCACCCACGCGCGCGTGAAAGCAAACGGCCCTCCGGCGGCGGCGGCGGGGCGCTTTGATGGAAGACAATGCGCGCGCTCTCGTTAAATGAAACCATTCGTCACAGCGTCAAGCGGAAGCGCGCAGCGTTTAATTACGCAGGATTGCGAGCTCTCGATTGGTTCGAGTCCTTGACAGCGGCGCTCGATGGCATATCGTCTCGCCGCCCCTCCTCCACCCATCCGCCTACGATCGACTGCCGATTCCTGACATCCACAATTTGCGCGTCAATCTGCTGTAGCTGAACCGCGCAGAAAAACTCTTTTGACTTTGAATGCACAAAAAGTTTGTTTATGGATCGTTTATATAGTTTTTAGAGGTGTCTAAAGAAGATTTCCTCAACCAAATTACGAGTAGTTTGTACTACAGTTTTAGGTAAGTTAGTAAGCCTTCACTACATATGTGAAGTCAGGTAAGGTTTCTGATTTATGATTGCACCGTAAAATTATGTTAATAAAAATAGGAAACGGGTCTTTCAACAAATACGAACACAAAAATGGTAATTTTTTACCTCCCCTAGTTCAATTTCGTAACATATCATCAACCTCCCTCACTAACTCCTTCAAGTATAAGTAACACACCATCTTTTTTACAATTGACGAAATTACAAAAATGTAATTCGAGTTATATACATATATATATATATATATTGAAATATACCATTCTCACGTCTCATCAAGATTGTGGCTGGAATCATGTCCTGTTCCAAATTTATTAAGATTTGGGCGCCAGAAACAGGTTACATGAATTACTACCAAAGTTTTTCTATCTGATTTTAACAAAATTATCTAAACATCCAGCTAGCTTGGGTCGATGGGTCCGGATATAAATACTCGCTATCGCCTCGATAGCCGATTACCTGATCTGCCAACTATACAGTATGGCGCGGAATCTGAAATGTAATAATTATGCTTTCAACTAATTAAAAATTATGATTGACAAATGAACAAACTCTTTTCTTTTCCAAAGAACAAAATTCAACAATTTATTTAACTTTTAAATTAAAACAATTAATTAGATGGTCATGACCCCTTTTGAATAAATTGTCTCTTTTATACTGCAGTATTTTTTTTTACCGTTTTTGCATGCCAACGCTCCGTAGTCGCTTCTCACTTGGCCGTTGTTAATTCCAAGTTCCGCTTCTCTCTTCCGGTCTTGCGCTGCCGCTGACACGTCCAGTCCACACTGCCTAAACTATCTGTTAGTCTTGTCCGACGCTCCCGGTTCCTAATCTCTCCCACCGGTTATGTAGACTATTGAAGTCCAACTGCAATGTCCGAAAATCTGAACAAGTCCTCCGAAAATCACTTCTGGTAAATTATTTCAAAGTCCGAAAACAAACTATCACTTCTCTCACAAGACAAAGTCCGAAAACAAGCTATACAAGTCTCACTTTCCCACTATGTTGCCTACAAACGATCTTTACGCTACGGCCCCCAGAGTCAGAATGTTCGATCTATACTCCACGACACCCAGAGACGGAATGTACGATCTTCACTCTACGACACCCCGAGTCAGAATGTTCGATCTATACTCCACGACACCCAGAGACGGAATGTACGATCTTCACTCTACGACACCCCGAGTCAGACTGTTCGATCTATACTCCACGACACCCAGAGACGGAATGTACGATCTTCACTCTACGACACCCCGAGTCAGAATGTTCGATCTATACTCCACGACACCCAGAGACGGAATGTACGATCTTCACTCTACGACACCCCGAGTCAGAATGTCCTGTTTAATGCATTTTTAAACCCTTCATGGCTCGGTCGGCGTCCATCCTTCTATTATTTCAAACACGGCGGCAACATTAGACTATCTGATCTTTTATAGCCAACCCGTGCGTCTCTTACAAATCCAAGTAGCCGCGACCTCAGACAGTCATTCGTTTTTGCACCAATTCCCTCTTAGGTTCTTCAGCCATCTAGCCGGCGTCCTGACGTCATCAGGGCCCGTGTATAGTTTGTTGACCTTGCCAACCTCTGCGCCGCCGTTGCTAAGGCCCATACCGCCATATTGAATCCCCATTTATCTACCCCATGTCTAACTAACATCATTAAATAAAATCCATCGTATTCTGGTATATCACAACTTCCCCTCTCCAAGCGTCATTTGGTTTGCTACAACATAACTAAATGACAAGACTACAATAAACACTTTCTTCTTACTTCACTACGATATATTCACTGACACCTTTCACTTTACACAACACATATCTTGTATCTTGCAGCCTTAAACTATTTACATTTGTTTTGTTAATATGCCAACATAGTTTTGAACCATCTCATTGAGTATAAATTATTGCCTGCTATTTACTTCCGTCTTATATCCATCACATGTTAATTGAAAATTTTTCCACATTCTAACAAAATAGACGTAACAACACAACAAACACTATTACACACTATTATATACAGATACTATTTACAATGATTTATTCCTGGACAAAATATTCAATCGTGGGTATCGTCCCTTTTATACGGCTTAATGTTCCTGTAATTATATGTCCCCATTTCGTCCAATTTTGGCGGTTTTTCATGACGAGCGATGGTTTTGCTATTGAGTTTTCTAGCATCGATACAAAATCTGATTTTATTATCTTTCTTTCGGACTATTACTATCGGGCTCACATACGGTGTCATAGATTTTTTTATGATACCATCCTCCAGCATCGTGTTTATTTGTTTACGTACTTCGGCTTTAAATACATGTGGGATCGGGTATTGCTTTACATTGAATGGTTCCTCATCCATCAATTCAATTTTAAATTGATATCCCTTTACGGGCTCCTTTGAACCTTCAAAAACGTCTTGATATTCGCTAACTAACGTTTCAACGGAATGGCTAACATCTACTCCATTTTCGTCGACCGCATACTTGGCTGCGGCGTGAATCTGGTCCCTGGTCTCTTCAATTAGTTCCGCAATATCACAAATACACAAATCTTCGCCCTCCTGATCTTTGATCCCCAAACAATGTTGTTGCCCTTTGTCAGTTCGTAACAATATATTCCTGTTACCTACATCGACCTTGGCGTCACACATCTTTAGGCCATCAATCCCCAAAATGATTGGACGAATCAAATTTTTTATGATTATTGCAGGGAACTGTATCGTCACCCCTTGGACTTCCACCTCCACCCAAATTTGCTGACTTCTTGTTTCGATGCGCCTCCCGTTAGCCGTACGAATATTTAATTTTCTAGCAGGTAATTCCTCAATCTTATTCCCTTCTTTTTTTAGTTGCTTATATAATTCTTCCGATACCGCACAAACATATGCACCAGTGTCAATTAAAATATCTACCGGTATATGCCGAAACATCCCCTTCAACACCAAACACGTGCTATTTTCCGCCCGTTCGTCTGTATCTTCCCTTAACAAATCTTCTGCTGCTACCTCAATGCTATTCAACTCTGTAATAACCATCATCTCATCAGTCTTATCGTTCGAAATAACCCGCCTATTTACTTCGAACAGTGGGAGTTTTCCTGCTCTATTGCATTAATTTCTATCTGTTCGTATCTCTTATCATCTTTGGATCTTCGCGAGTAACTATTTCCTGTCTTTTTAGCTTCTCTCTTGGCATCATTTCCCCACTCGCCCTTCCCTTCTAAACTATCATTTCCTTGGCGATTATCATTATCAACTATTTTTCCCGTTCCATTATTCTTTCCATTCATGCTATCATGGTATCCGTTACTATTATTCCGTTCATATTCGCCATTCAAAGTCCGATCGAAGAGGCTTAGCCGTTCCACTAAGTCTTCATAATCTACAGGTATCGAATTCCATAGCAAATTTTGAATACTGACTGGCAATTGACGAATAATAATTCTAGTTAATTCATTATTATCTATCCCTTCTTCGCAAGCCTTGAATGCGGCAATTTTGCGTGTTGCAAAATCACACATGGTTTCCGCCCCACCTTTCCTATATTTTTCACTCATCAATTTATATTTTAAATCAAATTTATGATTCTCATTCCAGTAACGTTTTAAAAATTTCTCCTTCCATTCTTTATAACTCGTTGGTTCCGGAATTAATGATGTCAACCAATGATGGGCTTTAGATGACATCGCCTGCTCGACCATATGCAATTTTAACCTGTCAGGAATATTATTAATCATAAAGTAGCTTTCTAATTTTGAGATGAAAGACCATGGTTGCTCCTTGATATCCCCATGGAATTTTAAATAACTTGGCAAAACTACCGCGGATGCTGTAGTTATTACATTTCCCTGCGTGCGTGTTAGGACTTCATTTTCCAACTGATCTATCTTGCCTTTAAGGTTTGCTATCTGTTTTTCCGATTCCAATTCCTGCAAAGTTTTAATATTCCTCAGCCCCTCTTGTATCTGTTGTTCTACCTTACTATCTGTAACAACTATTTTTAATTCAATATTTTCTATTTTGTCGCCATGTTGTTGCGATATCTCATTTAAATATTCTATACGCGATTCAGCGTTCGTCATTTTTTTACATTGTTGGTTTTGTGTAAGTGCTAATGCTGTAACATTTTCCTGTAAAGCCCCAACTTCAGAATTAATTTTATTAAAACATTCCTTTTGCTCTTTCTGAATTTGATTTACTTGACAATTAAACGCATCCATTTTTGAATAAATATTACTAAATTCATTAGCTGTATCGGTCCGTAACTGCGATATCTCCTCACATATTGCTTCACGAAAATTCTTAAATTCCTGAGTCGTTTCTATCTTTATATTTTCCAATTTAGCGTTCATGTCTAAAGTCAATTCTTCTAATTTAGCATTATTATTTTCCAATTTAGCGTTCATTTCTGCCTTCATTTCAGCTAACATTTTAATGATTATCAAGTTACTAGAATCCGTATTGTCTACTGAAGCTGTCGCTACTTCCTTTTCTTTCTGTTCTACCTCAACTAATTCTCGCAACATGTCACCTTCGGGATTCATACTGTTAGCCGCCACATTATCTATTTCGACATTTTCGGAACGTGCTGTCTTACTTCTAGTCTCCATCTTGAAATTATAATACAAATTAAAATTCTCACTATCAAATTCTCCTCAATGAAATGGTTTTGGCTTTTTTATAATTACAATTAATTTCATATGTCAATCAATAAATTTCAGATTCCTTTTCGATCAATTTGTTATAATTTATAATAATTCCTTTAAACGTACTTCACTTTGTTATAAATTATAACAAAATATGCCCCAGTTGGCGCGCCATTTTGAAATATACCATTCTCACGTCTCATCAAGATTGTGGCTGGAATCATGTCCTGTTCCAAATTTATTAAGATTTGGGCGCCAGAAACAGGTTACATGAATTACTACCAAAGTTTTTCTATCTGATTTTAACAAAATTATCTAAACATCCAGCTAGCTTGGGTCGATGGGTCCGGATATAAATACTCGCTATCGCCTCGATAGCCGATTACCTGATCTGCCAACTATACAGTATGGCGCGGAATCTGAAATGTAATAATTATGCTTTCAACTAATTAAAAATTATGATTGACAAATGAACAAACTCTTTTCTTTTCCAAAGAACAAAATTCAACAATTTATTTAACTTTTAAATTAAAACAATTAATTAGATGGTCATGACCCCTTTTGAATAAATTGTCTCTTTTATACTGCAGTATTTTTTTTTACCGTTTTTGCATGCCAACGCTCCGTAGTCGCTTCTCACTTGGCCGTTGTTAATTCCAAGTTCCGCTTCTCTCTTCCGGTCTTGCGCTGCCGCTGACACGTCCAGTCCACACTGCCTAAACTATCTGTTAGTCTTGTCCGACGCTCCCGGTTCCTAATCTCTCCCACCGGTTATGTAGACTATTGAAGTCCAACTGCAATGTCCGAAAATCTGAACAAGTCCTCCGAAAATCACTTCTGGTAAATTATTTCAAAGTCCGAAAACAAACTATCACTTCTCTCACAAGACAAAGTCCGAAAACAAGCTATACAAGTCTCACTTTCCCACTATGTTGCCTACAAACGATCTTTACGCTACGGCCCCCAGAGTCAGAATGTTCGATCTATACTCCACGACACCCAGAGACGGAATGTACGATCTTCACTCTACGACACCCCGAGTCAGAATGTTCGATCTATACTCCACGACACCCAGAGACGGAATGTACGATCTTCACTCTACGACACCCCGAGTCAGACTGTTCGATCTATACTCCACGACACCCAGAGACGGAATGTACGATCTTCACTCTACGACACCCCGAGTCAGAATGTTCGATCTATACTCCACGACACCCAGAGACGGAATGTACGATCTTCACTCTACGACACCCCGAGTCAGAATGTCCTGTTTAATGCATTTTTAAACCCTTCATGGCTCGGTCGGCGTCCATCCTTCTATTATTTCAAAACACGGCGGCAACATTAGACTATCTGATCTTTTATAGCCAACCCGTGCGTCTCTTACAAATCCAAGTAGCCGCGACCTCAGACAGTCATTCGTTTTTGCACCAATTCCCTCTTAGGTTCTTCAGCCATCTAGCCGGCGTCCTGACGTCATCAGGGCCCGTGTATAGTTTGTTGACCTTGCCAACCTCTGCGCCGCCGTTGCTAAGGCCCATACCGCCATATTGAATCCCCATTTATCTACCCCATGTCTAACTAACATCATTAAATAAAATCCATCGTATTCTGGTATATCACAATATATATATATATATATATATATATATATATATATATATATATATATAATGGTCTGAAAGAAAAGAAAATAACTAATATACCATACTTTTCACGGCAAAACAGGTTTTTTAAGGTTCATTTCTGAAAGGTCTTGAAATGAGACCTACAGAAAAGCGTTGTTAACTCGAATTCGAAGGGACCGAAATAGAGTTTATATAATAAAAATTCAGAGCATTTTTTGAAAATTTTGAAACTCTTGTTGAGGTTTACTTAGAGATTTCCCCATGGAAATTAAAACACCGGTTTAATTGTCCGCGACACCTGCCGATTGGGAAATATAAATGTTGAAGAAAATCCTGATTATGGTTTAACGGACAGATGGACAGACTTGCCGTGAATCGATTTTTAGGTATCAAAGACCAACCAAACATGGATTGTGACTACACAACCTGTTAGAGGAAATCATTTATTACATATAGAGACAAAATTTATCGACTTTTTCCAGGGGCTGGCAATAAGATTATTTCTGTCAAAATTCTCCGATTTTCCTCTGCAGCATTGCATTACTTTCTCTATACTGCGTAAGCAGCAGCGAGAAAGTAAAAATTTGTGTTATCCGAATTTACATTATAATATATTCTCTCCCTTCTCATCGTACAGTTTCCTAACAAAGTGACCATCCCCCTCACTCCGAAAAGCTTCTACGCACTTCTACCCTTTACAACTGCCACCAGGCAGCCAGTTTGCTCTTCCCCTGGTCGCTTTACATCAGTTGCACTCGAGAGCTGTTTTCAGGGCATCGTGGCCCCCGCAATGCCCGAGGCATCGCCAGGGCAGTTCCTCCCCTCGCTTCTCACCCTTTACACGCCCACTGTGGCCCGCTCTGCCGCACTAAAATCGCGATTCCTTTTGCGATTTGAGAAGCGTTCCCTGCGTGTTCTCGAGAACCAGTTGAACAGAATACCCGGCATATGAACCACGGTGTAAAGTATATAGGTGTGTTCACTCCCAGTTTATAACTGAAGCTTATGTGAGGGTAGGTCTCACAGTTCTCGCGTATCAGCGCTGCGATCTTTGGGTCTCATTTGGGCAAGGTCGTGATTGGTCGTGATCCATTCGACAGCTCTGTGGCCAAATGATTTCTAACTTCAAGTCAGTGATTTGTCGTTTCGCGGTGGAATTGGTAAAGTCTAGAGCGAACAGTTACGAAAATGGGTAGGAAATGTTTTGTAAAACTGTGTAATAGCCACAGTTTAAGATGTCATCTTAATATGTATATCTTACACCGTGACCCAAACCAATCGTGCTAGTTGACACACCTATATATCTTACACCGTGATATGAACCCGTGAGAAGAAGGAGAAAGCCTTTGTTGACTAGAAGCATTAATCATTAAGCGTTGGCGGAGATCGCCACAACCACAATCCGTCCACCTCACGGGACAAGCTCCGACTATTCAGTTTTATCTAAGTTTTTAACTACTCTAGGGTTTTGATTCAACTATAGCTAAACTCTCGGCGTTCAGACAAGCGTCATACTCATTTCTGACCGGATGAGTGCAAGGTTACACCTTGATTGCCTCCCATTTTCTTAGTAGGCGATTTCTAAAGCAGTTTATCCTTTGTATTCTACTTATAAAAGATGGTAATGGAAATCACCGCTATCTTTATCCATTCAGTGGAAGGCAAAAGCAAACCATAATGAGATCACCAGCCAAGAATAGATAGTTTACAAGGGGGTTAGCCTGCGCCCCTATACACAGTCAGTAATGAGTATGATATTGGGCATCATCTTATCATTAAGGAATCAGATTTCCCCCTCCACCCCCAAGTTATGTGCTTTTTCTTTACTTCAGATACTTCGCCGTTTGATTGTTGCAATAATCTGAAACCTTTTTTACTGCTTTCCTGAAACAGGGCTTCATTTATCAGAAGGATTTTTGCAAAAGTTTTGAAATATTATAATCCCATCTTCAGAGATTACTATAAAACAAAATGTTCTGCGCCCGGAAAAGTTAAGAAGGGATATGCAAGTTGACGTAAAATGGTGCCGTTCTGTAACATCACTACATTATCCTGAATATCAATGAAGTCATGAATAGGCTTCAGCATCATGTTCAAGACGTTCTGGCGTTCTGACGTGACAGTCAGAGGGACCTTTGTGCAGCTTGTATGTTTCTATTGCTTCTACGTTTTTTGTAGCGTGTTCAAGATGAAAGTATAGTATTCCGAAATGTAGGCAAAATAATACAGTTTTACTTCTTCCTGACCTCTGTCCTACTAATAATTTAGTAATAAAACAAGTGGTCGTGAAATGTAACATATACATTTTCGTGAAACGGTTTCACCAAAACTATGGAGGTGGCCAAGCTTGAATCTCTTCATGGCACGATGAGGATTGCTGGTCGTTCTGCAGAACATCTGCAAAGCTTTGCGTTTACGAATTCGCGGAGAGATTAATATTCCATCTCACTCTCTCTCAAGCAATTAGCTGAGACTGTAAGTGGGGTTTGTTGACACATTTGAGTGAAGCGTTTCTAGGGCTTGACCAACGACGTAAGCCCTTTGAAGCTGAACCATCAGAATACCACAGAAACCTTCTCCCTCCATGTAACATATGGCATATATTAGTGAAGGGAACTAAATTGAAATTTTGCCTCGTAAACTGCAGGCCTGAAAGTAATTTTGATGCTACATAATTTTTCATCTGGAAAGTTTCATTACACTGTAACTTTTAAATTTCAGAAGATAAATCTTAATAAGTTTCACGAAGACCTTGTGGTAAAAGGTAAAGTAATTTCATGATTCTTAGAGCTAAATAAAATTGAGAAGAATATATCGTACAGCGCTCAAATCTGCGCTGAAATATATTCAAAAGACAAAAGATGATATAGGAATAATTCAATTGGCAATAATTAGGAAGGAGCGGAAAGCTTATTAACTATAATGTTTAGAAACCAGTGTGTGAGATATTTTATAAGTATTGTAAATTTTTAATGGCAGATTCAACAGTTGCAAGTCTTCATTGAAGTTCGTGTTTAATCCTTTCATGTAGATAAATTAGCTATTTCTAGAGCAAAAGCAATGATAACTGTAAAAATGTAGTCTAAACAGGGAGTATGTAGGAAACGAATCGGCAGAAATACACGAAAGCAAAAAATATTATGTGCAGGGTGTGTAAGTACATACGAGAGATTCTAAGGTTCACAAAGAGAGACAAAAGAATCAATGCAAGAGAAGATAAAGAGTTGTAAAGATGAAAGAGAAGATAAAGAGTTGTAAAGAAGAAAAAGAAGATAAAGAGTTGTAAAGATGAAAAAGAAGATAAAGAGTTGTAATAAAAGAAAGAAATGTAACAATAAAGCAAAGAAAATAGAAGAGAAGGGAGAAAAGAAACGTAATGAAAAATGAAAGACAATAGAAGAATGGCAATAGGAGAGAAATGCAAAGAGAAAGAGTCAGGAAGTGGCAAGAGGGGCAAAGAAGGGGTAGAAGGCCCGAAGCGAGCGCACCGACCTGATGGAGCTGACGAGCGACGAGCGGGAGCAGCTGCTGTTGGCGCGTCGCGGGAGGGCGGCGCCGCCGGCGGGGGGCGCCGCGCCGTGGGCGGTGGGGAGCGCCAGCGTGGCGCCGCCGCCACCGCCGCCGGCCCCGCCCTGCGCGGCGGCCGCGGCGGCAGCGGCGGCGGCGTGGGCCGGCCCGGCCTGCTGCGAGTTGCGGCGCGCCGCGCCCGAGATGCGCGCGTAGATGAGGGCGGTGGCGGCGAAGGGCAGCGCGAACAGCAGGGCGAAGCCCGCGCTCGCCAGCGCCGCGCGGTACCCGGACACCCCGGCCCCCGCCGCCGCGCCGCCGCCCGCGCCCCCGCCGCCGTCGCCCTGCCGGTCGTCCGGCCCGTCGCACGGCCGGCACGCGCGCCACAGGCTGGCGGGCGACGGCGGCGCTAGCGCAGACGCCGCCCCGAACGCCAGCGCCAGCGCCCACGCGCACAGCATCAGACCTGCAACACCACACCACCCACACGCGCTTAGAACATTAGCTAATTCAGGTGCGGATTTGTCATTGGTAATACCGCGAGTGCTTTGGAAATTGTCGACTCGCGAAGCGAGGAGGGGATTTATCAGAGAAATTACAAGGCACGAGTGGCATTTAATAGGACTATTCCACAGCATCAGACCTGCATCACCACACACACACACCCGCGCTTAGACCGTAGTTACATTATTACCTAATTCAGGTGCGGATCTGTCATTGGTAATACCACAAGTGATTTGGAAATTGTTGACTCGCGAAGCGAGGAAGGGATTTATCAGAGAAATTACAAGGCACGAGTGGCATTTAATAGGACTATTCCACGAATGAATTTACGTCCAACAGACATCCAAAATGCGCCAAATATTGAAAATAACTGAAAGCATGTTAGAATCAAATAGGTGAAGTTATAGTACATACGAGATTTATTGCACGTCAACACAGCTATCGATAAATACCGTCTCCTAAGAATAGTTAGTTTTAAAGAGGCACGGAGGATGGAGATGTATTTCAATAGCCGAAAAGTAGGTAGAGGACTCGGTAAAAAGGAAAAGTAAAATAGCTTGTGTGATATAAGGAGGTGACAATTTCGTTAAAGTGTTAACGGAACAACTAATAAAGGCAACTACATCCACTTTAATGGGAAATGTCAAAATATTAAAAGTTGTAGAATGTACAATCACTGTAAATATTCATACATGAAGAGTTTCTGCACCTGCTATATGTACATTTTATTTCAATATTCATTTATTTATGTATATGCAATCATTGTTATTTTAGTAGGGTAAGTAATTTCATTGCGGTAAAGTACTTCGTTCCACGCGGTTTTTGAGACGGGAAAAGACAAAATAGAATCTAGTATGAAATAAAATAAAATGCTACTTTTACCACTTGAATATTAAATAACTGATTTTTACTATTATTCACGTGAAATTTCAGACAATAGCGTTCAAGAATTGGGACCACACCGACCAATTAGAGACGCCTAAACAAGTCGTAATTATTAGTTACTGATTATCGCCTTTTAGGAGGTCAGATGGAATCAAGCACTGAATGTCAAGTCAAAATATTGAAGAAAAACCATAATTGGTCCGTGTACTGCTTTACTTTCAAAAAACTACTTTACATCCAAGTTTTAAAAAATAGAATAATCAATTAATATTATATTGAAATGCGAGCTTCGAGTAACAGAAGTAAGAAACTGTCCCAAAACATGTGCTTTTCGACGGACTACATGGAACATAAATATTTATGGGCAAAGAATATGATGACATATTTCATTTCGAGCATGCAATAAAAGTACGTTATGGCATGTACTTTGTGGCGTTTTTGTGGTATATTTTTCAGAAATTCAATTTTATCACAAAGGTTTCTATTCAAATCAGAATTCAGTATTGTCTTCCTACAGATTTAATACCATGTTTAAAATTAGTCATAAATCTAACAAATATGAATCATAAATTGAGTGGCTAAAGAAACAACAAATTGACAAATTATATTCTACTGAGTTTCAGATAGTAAACACGATAATTGTCGAATTGCATTCTTTGTCTCTTTCCAGTGTAATGTAATTTTCTTTCCACTGCACTGAATCTGCAAACAGTAGTTTTTAAGATCCTTGGCTTGCGACGCAAAGGAAATTACGATCTCTTCCATGTGTGAAGCGCACGTACGAAGCGGAACAAATGCAAGCACTTATTACGAATCTCGCTTCTCTTTCACATGCGCGGCGAATACACTCGACGCAGAAGCGTTTTTCAAAATAGAATAAGAGAGATTTCTTTAAAGTATTTCGCTGAATCAGCATTATACTATCAAATATCATCAAATCATTATTTGTTGAGTCAATATTTTGTGTATTAAACTTAAACTGTTACAAAATCAAAATGATAGATATGTATTGTTATAACGACATAAGGTTGCAATCTTTGTCATAAACCAGAACTCAGAACATGAAATGTGGAACTAAGAACTTGAAATATATTCAAGCTTATTGTACATTATAAGTGTATGTTTCTGTGTATGTATGTAGTATGTATGTACACAGTATGTATGTTTGTATTACCACTCGCGACATAGTATTTTATCCTCATAAGTGAATCAATTAGTTAATATGTGACATCACCTACAGACAAAACAATGGAGAGATAAAAAGTAAACAGCCAATTCATTTAGTAACAAGCTTCAATCAAGACTATTAGCCTTGAGAAGAACAATCAAGTCGCTCCAAGCCTAATATCATAGCAAATAGAGACCTTGCATCTTTTGTCAGCAAACTTAATACAGTGACTATCACTTCAAACAAATATCTATGAATTAAGTTAATAATTGTTACGCCATTTATATACGCCATTTAGTTACGCCAATCGCTTATTGGTCTTCTTGTAAATTTTATAAAACCCTATCACGGTATGCATCCAGAAACCGACATGTGTACGTGAGGATCAGATTGAGTTTAAATATAATTGATGGAGATAACACCGTAGATGAGGAATATAACTATTAAAATAAATGAGAATGTAACTTAACACTTATGTTCCAATTACTGCCACAATTAATAGTCATAATGTACACGTTCCTGGAAATATCTTAAAAGAAGCTGAAGTCTTTTCATATGCCAATTTTTTAAATCCTTAATAGCTGCTACCGAAAGCTTGGCCGTTGTATTCTATGGCACTGCTTTTTTTGTCGAATGGCAATGTGAACTGATGGTCGCTACATTCAGCCAATTCTATGAATCTTCGTATCTACCATTCAAACGTACGAAAATAATGAATAATCGATTGTGTCAAATCTATTACATGAGAATTCAATCCAGCATCCAAAACAATATTAATAACTGAAGGGGTAAGAATTAGCTAACAAAAAGTTCCCATAAAAATGAAATTTGAAACATGAAACCAACATGAAAAATCAAATATAAAAATAAAATATCATAATAATTTAATAAATGGATACTAAAACGTTTCTCATATTTACGAATTAATAAAAATGTTTGTTTAGGTTAATGTTAGTTTGGTTACAAAAATAGTTGAGGATTTCTTCCCATCGGAGGCTCTATTCACGTATTTGTGTGCAGTCGTTTGTTAAGTTAATTCGTCCTTTGCAGCATTGCGTAGTTAATGTCACCAATGTGACACATTCAACCACATGGATTGGTTGCGAAGCTACGGGAGTATCAAAACGCCCTGTCAGCAGACTCTCCCTCCGTCAGAACACGTGAACAGCGGTGTAGGATGCGAGAGTCAGAGCACACATGTTTCCTAACGTCAGCCTCTCCCTTCTTCCTCCTCGTCCCCCACCACCTCTTCCCCTCCCACTATCTGTATACTTCTGCTTGAAGAGTTGCGCACGAGGCAGCCTTCAGCCAAGTGTTCGGCGCGAGGATGAATATACAGGATGTCGCTAAACGGTCCAGTGACAAAAAATTCCGTAAGGACATGTTTCCGTTATCCCGCTCGTGCGTAAATTTCGCGGTCCCAAGATCGTATTCATATTTGCAACCTCTGGAAGAATATTGAATTTTAGTACAAGGTAAAACTGAAGAGCACAGGTACAGAAATATAAAATCGCTTCCAGGCTAACAAGTTTTGCAGTAAGCTAGCCTGCTGACTTGGGGCAAGGGATTGGGACATATGCGCTCAAGTACGCTTTACCCCTAGGCCGTGGCCTTGAATCCTGGAGGAGCACGGAGGTGTTGAGTTGTCTTAGAAAAGATGTGCATTCCCATTATACCAGCAATTACCCCGTAACTGAATCCTTCTTCCAATCCCTTTCGCTGTTAACAAATTTTGTGAATGTAGTGAATACCGTCCGTGCACGAATGGCAATGGCAGTAAACGACTTTGGGTCGCAACGTCAGTACCTTTTAGGTGTAGTCTGACTCCCTTCCCCTAATTCGGACGTATGAGTATGTATGTGATTAGAGACGTATGTATCGACGCTCGATGCGCCTGGAGATGACTCAAACTGGGAGGCATTTTGAAGACACAGATACGTGTATTATCTGTGAACGAAAAAGAGAAATACCGGAACCATACTTTTAGTAGAATGCAAAACAATAATAATAATAATAATGATAATAATAATAATAATAATAATAATAATAATAATAATAATAATAATAATACAGAATGTGGGGCGTAAAAGCACAGGTCGTCCCGATAGTTATCGGAGCTCTGGGATTTGTTCCGCAAAATTTGTGTAAGAACTTGTCTAAACTCCCAGGTAATTCAAAAGACTGGGAAGTGCAAGAAATTGCTTTATTTGGAACAGCCCACATTTTGCGTAAAGTATTGTAGAGGCACTGATAGTCACCGGATCTGCTCCTTAGGTAGCTGGTTGCAACCTGGAGTAGATTTTATATTCAGCCGACTCATAAGATCTTTAGTCGTGATGTAATGGAATAATCATAATAATAATACCATGATCTCCTATTAATTTATTATCAATAAATTTATAACTCGTTTACCTTAACCCTTAATGTACGGCATGTTCGCTTTTGAAAAACACCTACAGTCTGCGTAATAACATTTCTCTATAACTTTTTATTCAGGGAAAATAAAGCGAAAACTTTCGTTCTGGAAATTAAACTGCGCTAATGCAGTTATCTATTAACTAAATATTTCCAACTCAGTCAATTTGAAAAGAAATTACACTAATTGATGAAATACTGAACTCGCTGCATACAATCACGAAATTATAACTCGAATCACATTAATCAATTCACTTTAAATCTGAAACAATTCTACTAAATAAACTGAATTCGAATCAGAATCGTGGAATTAAAACTATTAAATATATAAACCTGATGTGAATAATGCATTTTGTTATTTTTACAAAACTCTTGAAATGCTTTCATTTTACATGACAGACTTGAAATTTTGGGATTGACGCTACAAATGAATATTTTTTTTTATAAACGCGATATTTTGAACTAAATAAATATCATCCTATTTACTATTTCTTCTATTTGTAGTAAGTAAATCGTTCTTGAAAATTCAGTATAAGAACTAGTTTTTGAAATATCAGAAGAAGAGTGGGAAACAAATGATTGCAGGAAAATATAATATTATAATATAAAAACAAATACGTTTCCAATCTATAAAACGTACGTAGTTAGAAAAAAGAGACAAAATAGAGTAGAAAGGTTAGAGGTGCAGAATAAGTTCTACTTTCCTTCTTTTTTTATTCTTATTCTTCCAAAAGGCAGTGTCAATAGAAAATCAAAGTTGTAGCTTCTGGCTACCATGGATTAGGCGTGTGTGAATATCAAAGCAAGTAGTGCCTTTTCTCCGAAGAAATGACTTCGCGATTTCCCTATAAAAGAAGGCAATAAAATTCGATCGCATCTGTGAATACATTAGGAGGGTGGGGAATGGAATTTCGAAATATTGCGCAACACTTTACGACTGTTTTTCTGCAGATCAATGCATTCCTAGTTCAATAATCTAGGAATGTATCTAAGAATACTTAATTCTTTCTTAAATTGTTTTGGAAATCTTTCAGGAACAAAGAACACAAAATGAGAATTTTCACAACAGAACTGAAAGTAAATCTAATTTTAACCTTATTTTTCTTTGGAATACTGCTTATAATATTTATTTCAATAAGTATAAAATACTAGGAGAACCCGGCAGACGTTCTGCCCTTCATCTCTCTCTTTCCCCTCCCATCTCCCTTTCTCACTGTCTCTCACTCTTTCCCTCATCCTCTCCGTCTGTCTGTCTCCGTGCGTCTCTGTCTCTGCCGCTCTCTGTCCCTCTCATTCACATTTACTTGCAGATTCTTCACGTCTTTGAGCAGATGAGGTAATATCGGGAAGCACGGGATACAGAATGAGAAGAACTCATTCTGCAGATTACGGTGTGAGAAACGTTCCTTTAAGGCCTTCGGCTTCAAAATTTTAGTTTTAAGGCCCTGGAATGCCTCGTTTAGGAGTTATTTAACCATATAAATTCAAATGCTGCCGAGTGTATTGAGGATTCCATTTGACGTGAATATTTAGTTTTGTTCTACAGCGCCAGCACATAAACCTACAGCGCGAATTAACAGCACATAAACCTGACGAGTGAACGACATGAAAAACACCCTACGGATGTTTCACCGTTCATGTGAAAAAACACATGAAGTGCCAACTTTCATGTAGATCGGTCCAACGGTGTCGGAGTTTAGTTTGTCTATATGTATAAAACATCCAGTTTTATACAAACAGAAGAATATTCATGCACTTAACACAAGACATGATGAGAACAGTAAACAATACATTTTCATAAAAATAATCACATTTTTTTAACAAATATTACATTTTAATTAGTCATTTTGGTAAAAAAATATAAGCGGGCTAACAAACTGCAAAAAACTGTACTGACCAGTCACATCATGACATTCATCTCGAATTGAAAAAATAACTGGAAGAGAATAAAAAAAGTCATTCCTGGCTGAAAATTTAATTTCACGGTTAACACAATTTTGTTAAATTTGTAATTGTTCAATTTGTTTGCATTTCTTCAACTATCAATTAGAACAACAAAATACATTTTTCCGTTGAGGACACACGGAATATTTGTACTTTTCATTCAAATTTTCTCGCTTTCGTTTTTCGCAGTGGTATTGGATAAAAAATAAACAGCACTCGTAAGAAAATACATTTTATTCACGTGTGAAAATTTGTGTCTTCAGTCCCAACCTCATTTGTCTCGAGGACGAAACTTTTTCATCCGTGAATAAAATATTATTTTACTCTCTAGCATTATAAAATTTGTTTATCCATGGCTCATGATAATTACGATTTAATTTTACCTTTTTTTCAAAAAAAGGAAAAATCACCAATAAGAAGCTGAGTTGAACACGGACAAACATTAATTTTTCAACATCTCTCCGGAGGCATCATGGGCCAGAGTTGCGGGGCGCCCTGTGTCTGGATATTTACGGCACGGCAATATATCGCACCCGGAGGCGCACTCGTCCGGGGCAGAACGGGGTGGGGCGAGGTGGGGCGAGGTGGGGCGGGGTGGGGCGGGGCGGAGCGAAGACCAGAACTTCGAGAAGCGCCCGCCACGCCACGCTCTGGCACGCGCTCAAAAATGCGCGACGCTCCGCCACGCTCAACGGTATCGGATCCCCATGATTTGGACTTGGCGCGGGATGAAACAATCTGGAGCACAAGGTTGTGCACACGCTGAACGCGTGCTTTGTGCGTCGTCAGGCGGAACGCGAACGATTAAGTTTTTATTCACCCAATGTGTTATTGGCGAAAGTAGTACGCAACTGACTCTTCATAGACCGGTAGGTCCTGAGATCGAAAATCGTCGCTGGTGGATTTAGACATCAACTAAGTGGCGATCGACACCAACTAAGTTGGTGGATCGGATGACGTCAATGTGTGTATGAGAAATGTTGGCCAGCTGCTTTGATCGGCCGTTTCTGTGTCTTTAGCACATCAATTCCAGATGTGTACCGGAGTAGTACTTTAATCAACGGACCAGGGACAGCGCGCGATCCTACTTTTTCCATCTTCCCTCCACAGGAGTACTGCATTAATTGATTATTCTGTCTTTCCTGGCGCGTCAACTGCGATAATCAATAGCCCCGTTGGTGCATTGCATGTTTTTACCGGGAGGAGGCGGTGTAACGTGAGATCCGAAGCCGACCTACAAGTCTGGTTGCGAGGTTCTCCACCCGGCCCCAGGTATCTCCACCAGAGGGATGCCGCTCCACCCGGGACAAGCGCGAAGTTCCGTACGTGTAAGTGTAAGCTTCTGTGTGAGGCGAGAGGATGGAGAAGGAATGGAGAAGGAGGATGGAGAAGGAAAGATCACGCGCGATTGGTTGGTGACGGTACTGCTCCGAAATTCGCCTGGTACTGATCGGAAAAAACACGGAAAATACCGGATAGAGAAACTGGAATTCTCCTTCAGACTTTTAGGATTCTAGTCCCAACGGGGACTGATTATCGACTCTAGATTCACAGCTGTGTTGAATTTAATCATTCTGATAATTCTAGCGGCGAGCTGCTCTGATTGGATTGCTTAATAGACCTGACTACTTAAATATCCTTCATAATGTCGTTCGTTTCATTAATGTAATTTCATTCGTAACAATAAAGGATGGAGTTGATACTTTGATTCCATTTTTTGAAGTCATAAAAATATGGGTTCACGCAAAAAAGCAACTGAAAATACTTATAATGTGGCTGATGGCACGTAAAAATTGCAATAAAACAGATGGCTGAAAACTGGCTGCAGTATGTCTTAGATGTCCCGATGAAATGTAGACGACATGGGAGTGCACCGCAATGACTATACATACGCTAATTCAAGACCTGTTCGTGATACTTCACTGTTGGCAGTGACTGACGTGGAAACAACAATACTTGTGCTTATCCCTCGCGACTTTTCCTCGAGGTTGTGATGTCTTTTCCGTGTACTCACATAAACACATCTCCATGACATCTAACAAGTGGATATCAAGCCCTTTACACGTAGCAAGCAAACCAAGATCGACAGCAGTAGCCTCTCTCTCATGCGCTCGCAAACACCCTCAATTTATCCCAGTTGTAAAACTTCCTAATGGATATTTCACAATGAGGTCTATACAAATTGCAGTTTAATTAAGCTATAAAATCAATATTCAAGTGGACACCGCGGAATGAATTGTATATAAGAGCAAATAGAACTGCTTTTCACCCATGAACTACGAGACAAATTGAATCTCCCGAAAATTGAGACAAATTAATTCTTTAATTCGATTTGAGACACCTTTTCTAAATCTTTTTCAGTGCAAAATAGAAAAAAAAGAAAAAAATGAAACTGATGGCTTAACATTTGCAAGTTGTAAAGTAGGTATAAAATATTAAAAATTATTGATTTTATTCAAAGTATCCATTGTTAACTAAAACACTGAATAGTAAAGAACAAATAGCAATCCAAAACTATTTGACAACATCGAAGTAACCAATAAGAAAAGAGCTTTACTTTGTCTGAAATTTGCAACTACAACGGAAGCAATACTAATAGAAAACCCAAACGACAAGTTAGACAAAAAATCCTGTCTCTTCGGCGCAGCACATACGCGAGCAAACCTCATGACATGCACCTCCCCTGCCATGAACCTCAGACCTGACATTGATGTAGGAAGTTTCTTGCAGTTCATGAACTTGGAATACGTATATGTGAACTTGGAATGGCGACCTGGGTGTGATCAGACTGCTCCTCTTTCACCTGTAGGTACTGGGGATTCAAACCCAGGTCAATTGAGGGGGAATTTGCTTTAGGCAAATGTCGGGTTTCCGATAGGTTTTCTCGGGATTTTCCCGTTTCTCCTGCCTCTCATTTCAACAAAGTTCTATCATTATTCGTTTTATAATCGTATTATTATTATTATTATTATTATTATTATTATTATTATTATTATTATTATTATTATTATTATTATTATTATTATTATAATTTGTATTAAAATTATTATTCGTTCTATCATTATTCGTATTATTCCTATATTATACCCATATCAATCCATCAAAATTGTTCGTCCACTTCACGTGTGACTTTAAGGTTAAGAAATGTCCCAAAATACGAACATAAGCAACCTTGGGAGCCGCGCGGAACAGCAAGCTGTATATATGACTTCGTGTCTTAAGAAACACACAGGTTAAAAATCGCCAAGGTTAGCTATAACTGACCTTTACAAAATTTTAATGAACTTCTCTCATTCAAAATTTTAAAAAAAATATCGTATTTGATGACAAAAAATGTGTTTGACGAAGAGGTTTTTATAGCTTCAAAGCCACACTCTTGATGTACGCCTCACCCGAAAACATGCTGTCAGCTCCTACTCTTGGGCTATTACACTGCCAGATATTTTTGTCACAAATTATTGAAGAAAATTATTGTCAGTGCTATAAATTCTAATGCTTCCTTGTTTCCTGAAGAAATTAATCCTCGAGAAATAACTAGTGCTAAAACATCACATATTTCTCGGCCTTAGCAATGCTCACCTAATACTAATTATACCACCATTTCTCTCCGAATTAACACGTCTCAGTCATAATTTTTTTTGTAAAACTCAATTTTTGAAAAATTTTACAGAATCTTATTTCAAAATATATCTTTAAGGAACAGATTTCATTAAGGGAATAACCTCTATCTTTAGTATTTTATTTGTTGGAAGATGCCCAAGAAGTTCTGTACTTTTGCAATTTTCGGAAAATCAGGGTTTTTAACAAACATGAAACCTACACCATTGTCTTAAACGTCCATCACACTATCTAACAACAAAATTTAATCAAAAATGTTGGAGCCATTTTTTTTATTTACAAAATGTTCCAGGGGATTCAGATAAAGTATCCCCCAAATTAAAATTTCGATTTCAAATTCCAGCGGCGGGGACATCAGCCAGATTGACTGAGGAATATCAATTTTGGAGAAAATTGGCAGACCGGTTTAGCCGCTAGCATTGTTCACGGACGGACAGACGGACAGACGTTTTGCCGTCATTCGATTTTTCGCTATCAAAGGCCAGCAAAACATGGATTCTGGTTACACCATGTGTTAAAAGATATTTTTTCTAAATTTACCAACTGGATTTATCCACTGTTTCGAGCCCAGTTCTTCCCAGCCCAGTTTTTCTGCCCCAAATTCGCCGGTGTTTTTTCCCCCTTTTTTTTCTTTTTTTTTTCTCGCTGGATTACGTAACTTTCTGTCAACTGTGTAAGCAGTGCCGAGAAAGTACTAAATCCTTAAGAAACCGTGAAGCTTAGCTCAGTTCATTTAAAAAAGAGCATATTAAGAATATTCTGAACCACGGACTTGACTAGTTTTCTCCTGATCCAGTGCACCCACAGGATATTAAAACGGACTTTCGGCTAAATCGCGAGAAAAGAAAATGCTCAGTTCATCTCGTAGCACTGGCAGAAAACAGGCCATTAGCTTAATGCAGATCTAATCCAACCCGACCAGCAGCGCCTCGTCCGACCGACCTCACGGTGTGGACTCTGGCACTTCCCTCCCTCCTCCCTCCCCCTCTTTCCCCCGGGCCCTCACGGGACGAGGTGAGTGGCCGCGCCCTCTTCCGCCTCCGCCACCACCGCCCTCCGAGCAAACTCCCAGAGAGGGAGCGCGCGCTACTGTTGGCTCAGCCACCACACACTCGCCTCCCGGAAAGAATGTGATTAACAGTCATCGAAAATGTTTGCATTGCGACCGCCACAGCCGATACTACAATCGCACGCGTACTGCCTCTGTATATTTTCGGTCGGCGTTCTGCTATTTTTTTTACACGGCTGCGAAACACGAGGAGCACACGTAATGTGTATGAGTATTATGTTGTTGATTTTTTAACTGATCTATTTAGTTAATTGGAAAATAGCAACGAAACTAAGTCTTAGGATACGTTACACTATTTAGATAAATTTTACTCTTAAACAATAATATATTAGAAAACCCTTTTCCGTTGTAGTTCCTATAATACTTTAACCCCGAAGCGGGATGAAAGAAAACGTAAGTAGTGAACTTGATTATTTTGTTTGTTTGATTTCTTAGTAACAGTTTCTTTGTTTACCAATCGAATGAAACAAAGAAACGGTTGCAAATTGAATGAAACAGACAATAAAATAATGCTTTAACTAAATATTTATTGCAAATACAGGCTAGGTATGTCCTTTCCTTTACAGCGCCCACAATTAAATTATTACATTATTACGAAACGTAAAGGGCTCAAAAGGTTTACATGAAATGTTTGCTTACCGGTGTAAGTGTTTCAATAAGTGATTTAGGTCGTTCAATAAGTTCTAAGAAAATCCAAGATATGGTGCTCGTATAATCGAAAATGATTTTTTACCAGTAAGAAGCACTCCTAAGTAATAGTCAACTGTTTATACTCAGAGTTAACAGTCAGTCGTTTGAGTTCGGTATCCATCACATAGTTTCGTTGTTGTTGACGATTGAAGTAAACAAGTTTCAATTGGTAATAAAAATGGTTTGAAGTGAATTTTGAGCAGTGGTTAAACCTTGTAGTTTGCAGATTTCCAAGTAGCTCAGTAATCAAAGACACAAATACACAACAGGTTACGCGGAATGATCTAGGCTTTATAATTCAGTAATATTTATATTTTATAAGAAATACGTAAGAATCCCTTTGCCCTTTCAGTTCTTTCTAATATAATTCTTTCTAAGGTAATCCAATTGAATAAACATAGCCGAAAAAATATTATTTTTTCAATTTTCGAAACATCAGGGTTTTCAACCAACATGAAACCTGCACCATTTTCTTAAACGTCCTTCAGTCTATCCAACTACAAAATTCAATCAAAATCGATGGAAGCATTTTTTTAACATTTTGAAAATGTTCCAGCGGCTTCATTTAAAATATCCCACTAAATTAAAATATGTTTTAAATTGAAGGGAAGGCGAAATCAGCCATATCGATTGGGGAATATCAATTTTAGAGAAAATCTGAACGCTTCAGCCGCTAGCGTTGTTCACAGGCAGATGGACAGACGTTTTGCCGTCAATCGGTTTTTCAGTATCAAATATCTACAAAACATGAATTCTTGCTACGAGGCACGTGTTGAAGGATTTTTTCTAAATTTAGCAACTGGATTTATCAACTTTTTCGTGTCCAAGGCCCTGTAATAAGTTTTTCTGCCGAAAATTCGTCGTTTTTCGGTCACGATTACATAACTTTCTTTCCACCGCGGGAGCGGTAGCGAGAAAGTAAATATATTTCTGAAAACACCAAAGGTTAACCTGATGAGACGTGCAAAGCTGAAGAGAGATAAGATAACGAATTAACAGAAGCAGCCACCTGTTGGCAGGAGAACCTAGCGAAACACGAACTGCGAGCAAGTAGAAGTAAGCAGTATTCAAGTAAATGCGATGGGCATGGGGGCCTCTGCACGAGCTATCGCGGACCACTTACTATGTACGTAGTAAAGAGAAAGCATTGTAATGCTGTAATGCTGCGATCAGAGATCGTCAATTTTTCGTTACAAAAACTGGTATAGTTGGGCATTGATACCAAAAAGTGGATATATTTGGTTCCCATATGTATATATGACGTTTCTCTGCCTCCCTC
Organism: Acheta domesticus; assembly: GCA_031308135.1. Classification (NCBI taxonomy): domain Eukaryota; kingdom Metazoa; phylum Arthropoda; class Insecta; order Orthoptera; family Gryllidae; genus Acheta; species Acheta domesticus. The sequence goes on along the minus strand of JAHLJT010009355.1, from coordinate 99,687,850 downwards.
GTCCGCCGTAGCAAACTAAATGATGGCGGGTCCGCCAGAAAAACTTATCAGGGCGTCCTTTAAAAAAGTGTATCGCAAATATAAGTAGTGTTAGTACCTTAAAGAATAAAAATATCCCTTCTTTTACCTGGACCCGCCCTCATTGCGGGGCCTTGCGTGTCCGAACGTTACGCCGCTGCTCCTCCGCCCATTCGTCCGTCCGTCAGTAGTCAACGCCAGCGCCTAAACCGAACATATGATTTTCTTCAAAATTATTCCTCGTTAGATCCGACCTAATTCGTTGCCCTGCGAGACTAAAACTGATATTTTGATTTTTGGGAGTATTTACAGAGTAAGCCTCGAAACATTCTTAAAACTGGCTCCAATTTTTTTATTAAACCTTTTAGCGTAAATTTCGCTAACAGAAATGACATTGATCTCACTTTTGTTGAAAGATTTATTATTCAAAAACTGAAAAAGTATAAAATTGTTTCGGTGTCTTCCTGCAATCGCTATATTAAAGACAGAAGTATTTTGTCAAACGTGCAATTATTTGGAAATGTGAATTATTTGCGAGAAGTACAGACAATTTTTAACAATTACTTTCTTAAAAATGGCTTAAATATTTTTGTTTAAAGTTTTTCCTCGGCATTAGACGCATAAGAAATGGTGCAGGTCCCTTTTACAGCAAACTCTTAGTATTTTTGAAAATTGCAAACAAATTAGCATTGCAGAAGTGCAATATTGATGACAGATTTGTTTCTAAATAAAATATGTTCTAGACAATAACAGAAGGAGCTTTAAATTTCCTTGAAAAAATAAAGATTCCGCGTAGTTTTTGCTTACAGTCAATACAATATACTTCTTTTAATTCCCAAAAATTGTACACATTTTTCTTTACATTTTTTTCCTAAAGTAGAGCAAATGAAGCTTCAAAATTGCAGCAGGTCCCATTATCGGCAAACTCTTAGTATTTTCGAAAATTGCAAACAAAAAATTAACAATGTAAAACTACAATATTGATGGTAGAGATATTTTCCTCAATGAAATCTTTCTCACCTAAATTGAAATAATGCAAATGAAAATTGGCTTTTAAGAATTTTTGAAAATTCTTTTGTTTTTGTGAATTTTCAGCTTTCTTAAGTATCGGGAAAGTAGTGTCCCAAATTCGGCTAATCCCGATTTCCAAACTCTTGTATTTATGACGTTTCTCTGCCTCCTTGGTAACGACGTTTTGATCGCAAGGTACAGCAACATCGACAAGTAAACACGATTTTTTCTGCAAATCCCGGATAACTATACTCGGTTTGTTTGTCGCTATCGTGCGAGCAGTTTGAATTTGTTGGTCGCACAATATCATACACAATCCAACAGACCTCACCGGTTTTGGTGAGTGTTCGCACCACTCGGGGCATGTGTTTGGAACTTTAAGGGTGGTACAAATCTGGCAGTGGAGGTAGCTACACGCCCTGACGTGTCTTTTCAAGTATTCGGTCGTTGCTAGGATTGGACAAGCTGAGACAATATGATTAATGGTTTCTACGTATTCCTAGCACATGCGGCGTTTATAATCTTGGGAAATTTTGAGAACCGTTTTATCATAATGTCGTGTTCTCAAGGCCTGATCTTGGGCAGCTATTATAAGTGCTTCCGATTCTGGCTTCATTCTTCCCCTTTTAAGTCACATAAATGATTGATCTTTATTGATCTGCACCTTGTCCACTCGTTTCAAATATTGTCCGTGGAGTGGTTTGTCTCTCCATGACTTCTTTAACATTTTCTGTGTCTGAAATTTCATGTTAAGTAGCATCAGAAGTGAGTGTCTCTGTCATTCTGCGTGTCTTGCATAGTTATCTTTGCAATGCTTCTTGCTACACTGACAATGCTTCTGTTTCCCATTCTTCGGTAAGATTTCATGACCTGCCTCATTAGAGAGTCATCTTTATGGTTGACTACATACTTTCCCATCCCGACTATTGCGTTGTGCCAGGAGGCCTCAATTTGTCTGAGGCCTCTTCCTCCTTTCTTACGTGACACATAAAGTCTATGTATATCAACTCGAGGGTGGGAAACATGATGCATTGTTAGCAGTTTTCTGTTTTTTCGATCCACGATGCAAATTTCTTCTTCTTCTTCTTCTTCTTCTTCTTATTATTATTATTATTATTATAACCATGGGCTAATGGCTTTTATTATTGTGCTTCTTTTACACGAATTTAGACAATTTTATAAATAGTAGTTCCTTTCAGAACTCTGCTAATGAGATGGTGTAAAATTTCTGTGTATGCAATTTCTTTCTTCGCAACCTGTTACAAGTATGGCAACTTCGTTTGTGCCAAAGAGTTATGTATATATGTATGTACTTGGCGCGACAGCCCCTGAACGGGCTCAGGCCCTACCGGCGACGTGCCTTGCCTCGCGGCCATGGGTTAAGGGGGTACGTGTGGGGTTAAAACGTGGATATACACAGCTGTATTCCGGCCTTCTCAACTTCAGAAGTGAATGTTCTTATCGTCACAGAGCAACATTTACAGGGACATTGCAAGGAAAACGCACACTACAGTCTTGCCTCGACCGGGAACCGAATCACGGGGCTGCGTAGTGGAAAGCGAGCACGCTGGCCAAGAGCTGCCACGAGGCTCGACAAAGAGTTATACTCAACTGAATTGTCACGTGTTCTCGTTCTTGAGAGTTTGGATTCGACTGCTTGGTATCCCCCGTAGAGCTTCAGACGTTAACAGAACTACTAATTCCTTGAGCGGAAATAAGTTATGTAACGTGAAAGCAGCGTGAAATGTTCGGGTTATACAATCGTGGATAAATAGAATATGAAATCCTGATCTTATAACAGAAATTTTAATGAAATAGAATTTCTGAATAGAAGGAGAAAGCTTTTTATCAACAATTATTTCTGATTACACGATGTGAATACATGATTTTTAAAAACGAATTTTTGAAACTGATTAAAAATTCACTTTTTCATATAATAATAATAATAATATAATAATAATAAATTCACTAACATTATAAATGGAAATAAAAATCAGTATTTTGGATTAGACAAAGGATAATGAATAAAAACAAAATATATTAGAAGATAAATCGGCAAACACAAATTAAACAAGTCAAGGAGAAATCAACCTAAAGTAGAAAATCATAGGATTTTTTAATGAGGTGTCACTAAATTAATATTAAAGCCTCATTAATTTACTTCAATATCCGATTACAATCAGACAATATTTCTGTGCAGTTATTTGTGAAGTGATTTAACCGATAGTATAGGGTCAAGCGAGAAGATTCGTGCATTTTCGATGACAAGCTAATGAAACTGTTTGAGTCGTAAATTAACGTTCGTTATAAAAAGAGAAAAAACGCGAGGATTTTATTACATTGCTGCGAGCTATAGAATAATTTATTGAAGTTCACGGAGCCTTTAACAACGTTTTCATTTATAATAATATAGACTTTCAAATACTATACGCTTTCAATGTTTTCTCGATCATCATCAAATCTTTAGTTCTTCCGTCTGTGACTACAATCCAATTATGGCCTGACTCTCAAATAGAATTTGACACCCAGACGGCAGATTTGTTGATGGCTAAGCCAACAAAACTGTTAATTATGGCAACGAAAACCTTGGTAAAGTTGATTTCAACCTGGATTATTTATTCAACGCCCACAAAACGTAATTTACAGATGAATATAGAATAATTGAGCAAAAATATGAAATACAATTTTTAATGTTGAGTTGTATGACATTACATACACGTTCAATTGATGTTATGAACAGTCTATTTATTTTTCTGTTAAGACATTCATACATTTTATTTCGCCTTCTATGTACGACGAATATACTTATTAATGTACAAAAATTTGATATTGAAATGTTTGCAGTTCCAATTGTCTCACGGATAAATCTATTATAGATATGGTTATTTGTGTGTTCATTTATGAAAAGTACATTTAGGACATTAGCAGTAGAAAAGAGACACATGATCTAATAATTTGATATCATAAGCCCAAGTTCTTTCATAATTGGAAGAAGAACTTTATTTTACCGCAATTAGCAGTGATAGTTTGAAATGGTCTTCTAAATTTCAATCTCTTATGCCTGTGATTGATAAGACATCACGACACTGAGTTATTTATAGAAATGTACCCAACGAAAGAAACTGTACTTTCAAAGTAATATGATCTACGTATTTTCATCATGGAGACGCCACATTAGCTGATGAATTTGCGACGAACTACAGACATTTATTTTATTGGTTTTCTATGTCATAAATTATCGTTGTTTCAATATATATTTGACACTTCTGAATAAGATCTTAACTTGAGGAACTAAATTTTTTACAGGAGAGCAAATTATCTTACTCATATGATAAAATACATTAACATTCTAAGGTAATAGTGTATAAAAAGGCAACACACTTATTTGATGTTAGTCAATGACCGCTAATCATTGGCACAACGTGAATAATCAGACAACTCGACTAATCTTCTTGAAGTTTAAAATTTTAAGAAATTTACATCATATTCGTAAATAAATAATTTTATGTATCCATTACTCATCAACCAGAACAACTTAACTTTTACACAAATATAGGGAATAATTAGGAGAAAACAACAGAAGTCTTCTCATTTTCAGCCAAAAATCGAATTATTAGCTTTTTTCACAGGGGTTGAAAATTTGTAGGTCCATTTAATAAATCTGCGAATAAAAGAACATAAACAATATTAAATTAAATTTCAATAATAATCTTCAATCTGATAAGTATAATAAAGCAAACAGTCATCCGCGGTACGCAGCTGGATTTAAAATATCTAGATGACTCATTTACTATGTTTTTAGATTAAATATCATTGATCCTAGCTCCATACCACGCACGCCTGTAATACTTTACATCAAAGAATCAGTTTTTGACTAATGATATATTTGAACGCTAGAACGTGAATTCTCAGACCATCCAAAATAATTCACTTCAGAGCGTTATAATTTATGCGGAATTTGTTTCAAAGAAATATTTCAGATCCAACACTGCAGTGAGAGGACGGATCTGTGTAAAAGAAAACAAATTAGTATTTTATCATCCGAGGATTCTTAACGTTTCTCCAGCTTTAACAACCAATTTTTATACTGTATAGCCTTGTCTCTTCTTTCTATTTCCACTACTAGTAATTTCGTTGTGCTCTAATTTTACAGTTTTCAATTCTCTTTAGTTAAGAGATGAAGATTCTTTTCATCTTCTCTACCAGAAATGTTAATTTTATATCATCCGGCTATAATGAAACATTATCCTTCTGTCGTTCTGCCTGTCCTAAGTTTTCGGGAATTCTTGTCTAAATAAAATTTTTAAAGTGACCACTTTTATTATTGGTCAATTACGAGAAAATGGTTTTATTTTATTATTTTGAATGTCAGTTGCCAGTTGAGAGAATTACAGTATATAAAATTAGTGGTTAATTACAACTATTGATGTGTCTCCCATTTAGCACGCCATTTCGAACATAAAAAGGAGCTGTAATTTAGTTCTGTGCGATTAAAACATAAACCCGCGCACTGATAAATTTGTTCCACTCGCCTACAACCAATTAAAGTGCATATTTATACAATGTGTATAATTTAGTACAGGGTTGTCAAACTTAGAGGGGTTTATGAGCCACATATCAAATTATAGTTAAGCTGCGGGCCGCACCATAATTTAAGATGGATCTTGCCCTAACTACTCAAATTTTACTGAAACAAATATATATTAGATACAACCTTCATTCAACATACTTAATGATTAACGCACACACGAGAAAATTAATATATCATTAAATAAAAATAAGATGAATTGTGCAATCGTATTTGGTTGGTACAATAAAATTTTTCAAAGCAGTCGCGGGCCGCACAGAAAGATCCGGCGGGCAGCATGCGGCCCGCTGGCCGCCAGTTGGAAAGCTCTGATTCAGTCATTTTTAGCGATTGGTTTCTTTCTAAGGTTGCCAAAGACAAGAAATTCATTGTAGATACGCCATCCTTCTACAATGCTAAAGAGAAGCTACATAGCAGAGTCCTAGTAAAATTGTCCCTTGTCTATAATGCCGTTGGCGGGTGTCGTGGCAACCGCTCTGAAAGGTAAAAAAAGAAGATTATAGTGATGACGGCGATAAAGAAGAAGAAAATAATGAAAATAAAAACAAAGAAGACTATACGAATACGATGATTAAGACGAGCATGAATAAGTTATGATGCAGAAGAAAAGAATAATATGCTGATGCAGAACATAAGACGACTATTAAGGATAAAAAGACCAACCGACAATGATGAAGACGACAATGAAGTCGATGAAAAAAAAAGACGTTAAAGAAGAATATGAAGATAGCAAAGGGGACGATGGAGATAATGAAAAAGAAGAAAACGACGAAGACAATGAATTAGAAGACTTTGTATACACTAGCTAGGTAACCGGCATTTGAATAGCCCTGAAACTGAATTTTAGAGGTTAATTTGGGAGTCAAAATCTAATTTCAGGCAAAGAGCTGAAGCGCCGTACATAAAATACCCGACGCAGTACATGAAAACGGTAGACTATTGTAAAAGCACTGAAAATGTGAACAAAGAAATACTCTCGCAAACAAAACGCATTCTTCGCAACTGTTTACAGTGAAAGAACACATCACAACACATTTCATGGATTCACGGACGTTCTCACAAAAGATACTTTGTCAGCCACAAAAACATCCGGTTAGGGTCCATCTCAATACATATATTCATTACTTCTCTCTTGAAAAAGGGTATCGCTCAAGCTCTGGAAAATCGTGTTTGATTTGGTATTATACTACATCGGTTGCTGTAACAAAAAGTTTAAACAAATTAGACTGTTCGTATTCTCAAATAGAACACGTTTTTCACTGTTTCAAAGAGATCGTCGCAATCGCAAACAAACTGACACATTTCCATTTACGTGAATTATATTAACAACGACATAAAATTCGCAGCTACACATTGTAGTTTTTGTTTCGCGAGAACGAATTTATTATTAATGTTGCCAACAACGTAACAAATTATGAATTACATACTGCAATTAATAAGATTTCTAAAAGATAAACAGGAAAGACACAGCATATCAGTTGACCTCCCTGTTCGCACTCAAATCCTACAATACGACTGTCGACTGCTCTGTGAACAAGAGACAGTCTCCTCCTACTTTTTGTGCTTCAAGACGTGTACCCACATGTGGACCACGTGTGGTGACACGTGCACATGTACCACTCTACAGACTAAATTTACAGAAACTTTATGTCAAAGAACTATACTTAGTGTAATAAATACAAAATATTCAAATATTTTTTTCAAAGTATCAATTCTTTAAATATGAAAGTATTTACGCTCACAAAATTGTCCATGTTATTATTTAACAACAACAATCAACAGGATGTTTAAGCTGTTGACTGGTGGCGCAACGGTGGCAATCTCGTCTGCTAAAATACACTGTTCAATAGGTCAATTACAAGATATCCCAATACTTACCAGTGCAGACAAATATAATAAACCAACTTTCCCACTAATAGATGCATCGAGACAAAATTAAAATTAAATATAACAACACTTGATATTATGTTTATTTTGTAACTTCGAAAAAAACTATAGGAAATTTCGCTTTTTAAAAATGTTTGAAACAATATTGAAATAAAATAAAAATAGAATATTGAAAGTAATTGCAAGAAGGCTTAAAACACATTGCCTTTATGTGCTCTTAAAATGGTTTCTAAATATCCAAGCGTATTTCCGGGGTCAACATTCTTGATATTTTCTTTGTGAAGAACTTTTTGGGAAATGCCAAGCATCATTAACCGACTTTCAGCATACCAGACGGGTATCTCTAGTTCAGTGCTTAGTTCGTCTCTTCCTCCCAGAATTTAACTTATGCCGACTTTGCGGTGTTCTCACATATGATGGATGGTAGATTAACGAATACAATAAAGCTTTCAAACCTTTTTACCTAGTTTATTTTCCTTTCATCAATTTATCGCAATTATTACAGACTAGCATACCCGTGCGAGAACTCTCGCATGTTAAACCCCACCCATTCCCTACCCATTTGTCTATTCTTTCCATAAAGAAGGAGAGGAACTACTAGTGTACTTACAGAATATCAAACAAAATAACAATACTACTGATGCAATTGATGTTAGAAACAAATGTTCAATTAAAGTTTATTCAGCATTATAGAGAGATGTTCTTGGAACAATTCATACTTCTTTAAAAACAACATTTGAAGAAATTATTCAATCTTCCTTGAGAGTTAGCTTTTCGCTTTCCTTGATAGTCACAAAAATAATAGAAAAGGTTTTTACTTTTGAAAAAGCCAAGTAAAGTAGAAAATACCGGATCGGACAAGTACGAACCTACTCTTTGCAATATTATTTAACTTTCCTTGATTTGTTATGAGGAACCGAGGGGGATTTGGAGAGTCAGGGTGACAGCTTGCGGGGGTGCGAAATTGAAAAAATTATTTGTATACTAAAAAGTATTGGATTATTTTCTGCGTTCTTACATACCCCAAGAAAAGCAATTTCCGAGACAAAAAATAATCAAACTAACATTTTCGCCTTTGAGTACTAAATACCATTTATTGCCATTAGAAACAATTTAGTAGGCTTAGACTTCACTTCGGTACATGGGAATGTTGCTCAAATGATGTTTGCTTATCGAATATCTTAACGAACCGACACTTTGAGTTAAATATCGGTGTATTATTTACAATATGAGTTTGCAGTTGGGCGTTGATGTACATACTTCCAGATACCGCCAACATTTAAATAGTGCGTTTGGACTGCGATCGTTGGCAGTTGTCGAGTAACTTCGCTATTCTTTCTATAATTTTAAATTTAGTTGTTTTTTAATTAATTCACGTAGTATTGTAGGCTAGCGCGTTTTGATTTTTGTTTTTCATTTATTTCAAGCTATTTTACTTTGGCAGAACACAAAGAATAAACTTTTGAAAGTAGCTATAGTACAATTTTTCCCCCACTACCTCCACGTACCCGTGCAAGAACTCTCGCAAGTTAGACCCCACACTAATCCCTATCCTTCTATTTCCATTCTAAGAGGGAAAATAGTTAAACGAAACGTGTTTATTTGTTTAAAAATCTAACACAATAACAGATAAAATTTAAAAAAACAGTGCAATTGATGTTTAAAAGACATTTTCAATAAATATTTATTCAATATCATGGACAATTTTCTTGGAACAATTCTCAACCCTTCCTTAAAGATATTTGAAGTAATTATTCAATATTCTTTGTCAGTTTTTAGCTTTTCGTGATAGTCACAAAATATTAGCTTTTTAGTTTTGTGAAAGCTACGTATCTGAATCCGCTGACTTGAAAATATCATCGAATGATAACGACAATATTGGTACAGGTAAAACACAAACACAGTCTTCACTCTTCACTGTACAACCACATCCCTCCACAATTAAGTACACAGCACTTACAGTCCACGGCAAAACATTAATTGAATGGTTTCACTGCACGCATAAGATACATCTTCATAGGTATCAAGCAACTATTATAGTACTTGTAGTATTTGCTGGAGAGCAAATCTTGAATTAATGATTGTGCAAATAAACCTAATCAGACTGCACAAACCACGGTGTATACAGAAAGCATAAACATAAGATTGAGGAATCTAAGCCTTCTACGCATGTCGCCACAAAAATGACTACCAGCATCAAGGGCTGAAATATTGAGGTGGCCTTGATAGTATTGAAGCGCAGAACCGAAAATTTAATTGAATGTCGAGGAATGTCTCATCTTATAGATTATGGTGTGAAACACGTTTCTTTGAGGCCTTTGGTCACTAAATGTTAGTTTTTAAGGCCCTAAAACGCTTGATTTAGGAGTTATTTGACGAAAACTTTGGCAAGTGTTGCGGGTTGCATTTAACTTGAATATTTAGATGCGTTTTGTTCAACAAATCCTTCATATTTTTAAAGTCAAAGTGCAACTCGTCAAGTCTCCGTGAAATTCTCTTTCTTTAGAGACCTAATTTATAAAGATTGCGTGTGAGAACCGCAATGGAAAGGTATACTACTGAAATAATAAAGAAGAGGATATATCATCAATTCGTTTTGGCATTCAAAAAAGTATATATAATTATATAAGTAAGACCAATGACAAGAGTGTTTCCAATGACACCATTAGTGATACAAGAGAGAACTCTCGTTATTGAAACTATTTTGAAATGACAGTAAGTTACCATTAAAGAGCTTTGGGTAATAACAAGGAAAATCCCGTGTAATGATTCAGATTAGTTTTTAACAATATTGTGCATGATGTGTAGGTCACTATAGTAACGTTTTTGTTTTTCTTAAAAGAAAGATATATAGGGTAAAATTTAGAATTGGATGCGAGTCGGCGATGAATTGTGAGATGACAAAAATCAATTATATTAAAATAAGAATTGGAATGTGTGGGTAAACGCATGGCGTGCGGAGAATTATAATACACATTGCAAAATAACTTTCTGTTGATATGTATAATGTACTTTGAAGAATCAAGTATTGACCTGTGAAATAGTACACCCACCAGCCACTGCAAGCCTCCCGCTGTTAAAAAATTATAATAATTATAATTTCATGAAAGTGTGGCTCATCTTCACACCATGTACACATTGGTCGTATTTATGAAGGTATTGGGGTAGGAACAAGATTGAACACACTTCTACTCAAATCGAGATATCAACATTTACAAATGAGAGCTTGCTGTGGCTGGTGGATCTTGTTACTCGCTAATCCCTTGAATCCTAAAAAAACTGTTCTCCTTCTTCTATTTGTTTCACGAGGTGTTCGTTTTCTGGATATTCTTAGTCACCTCAAATGAGTTCGTTGACCGAATTGTTCCTTAAGCACTAAATATCCAAGATAACCTTTACTGAATAATCAGACCAAAAATGAGGCTTGTTCGGTGCACACTAAAGACTAATCTGAACGTACTCTTACTTTTCGAGATTATCGCATTGATCTTTCAGGCGCGTGATGTAAAGGCAAAGCAAATTTGTTTGATGTAGAGATAAGGAGCAGAAGCTTAGATGAGCAAACAATGCACTATTCTGGGTACCTCCAGGTGGGAAGTAATAGACACGGAACTCAATTGTTTGTTAAATAACTGTTTTGGATAAACAAAGGGTTGCATTTCCTAGCTGGACAACCCATTTGAAGTCAGACTAAAAATCATTAGTATCTAATTTAGGGATCAGTGGTAAGAAAATATTTGACAGGAATGAAGCAGTTTGACGTTCTTTCCCTTGGGAGTATATGATGTACTTGTCAAATTTATTGTTTCTTAAATTTAATATAGTCATTTTCAATCTGAGATTCGAAATAAAATTTCTCTCTCTTGATTAAAGGATTTATCATTGGCTTTCAGAAATCGTTAATGGCGACTTATGAATTTAAAAATAAATTGAAATTCTTCATAACGAAGCGTTTAGCGTTGTCTTTCTTTGATTTTTTTTAATAAGAAGAAACTTAAAATATTCAAATGGATTCAGGATGGCAATAAAATTCGAAAGTCTACAAAAGTCATACTCAACGGTTATTTCTTACCGAAGACCAACTCGCTATATGAACAGAACTCACATAGTCAAAAAAAAACGTCCACCTTTAATATTTTCTAAACAGTTCAAGATACTGAGGTGAAATTTTTATGAAACATATTCAATGTGGTTCTATATATTGACTAACCTGTATATAATTTATAATATTTGTACATGTGTGAATTCTAGTAAGTATTTATTTAGTACATCAAAAATTAAACAAAAGGACTTCGCAATATTTATCATATGGATATCTGGGAAAATGTTCAAAATGACAGTAGCCCTACATTCGAGAACCATGGTGAAAAAAGTTAAGACCGAAAAGCATTAGTAAAACAATAATAATCATTAAGAAAAAATATAATTCTAAGGATTGTCATTCAATCTGCTTTCTTAGGGCCAATATTCTACAACGAATACATCCTCCCAGTTTGTATTTATGCGCGCTTACCTATATATTCTCTCTGACTTTAGTTTACCCCCCCCCCCCCGATGAGAAACTTCGATAGTGACCAAGGAGGTCCGCTTCCTTCTCTCTCCCCTACCAAAGCCGTCACCCATCAAGCCATGATGCTGGCAAGGTGATCGACCCGGTTGCTACGCTGCATTGATAAAACTGCATGCCTCTCCGAGCTTATCTGGTGTCATTTCCCTTTGCGTGCAAACAAGGAATACCTTCCGCGTACGCCACGACAACAAAAATTGCATTATGATGCAATCGGCGAAGTTGCGTATTCTCTCATCTCATGAAAACTGTAAATAAATGAGTGACAGAAATTTTAATAGTGAGTGAACGGTTGAGGTGGTTTAGGACATCAACTGATATCACTGCAAAACCTATGACCGGGAGATCCTTGGGGTCAAGTCCCGACGAGGGGAGGATTTTCGATACTAATTACATAGTTAGGACGAATTCAGCAGCTGGCTGGCGAATTCTAGCTGCCATGTGTTTAGATCGGTAATTTTGCGAGGGGTCTCCGATCAACATCACGTGAATGCCGGAGCAATGCCCTAACAAACGGGCCACGGACCGCGCGCGATCTTCCCTTTCTATTCCTTGTCTATCCTCACCCCTAACTTGCACACATTTACTCTCATGCACTACACTAGCACACATGCCGAGACACCAGTCGAGAGCTTGTTCCGATTCTGGTAATGCCCTTTTAGTAGGAAATACCTGAATAGGGAACAACCTAACAAGTCAACGTGTAAGTCGGTGCCGGATCTCACCACCCAACAGGGGTCGAACACCGCCATCTACCGTAATAAAAATTGCACTACACTCACGGGACTAATAATTAAAGCCGTTGTCACGCCTGGAATCAATTCATCGTAGTGACTGAACAACAGGACGTCGTATCAGAATGGATTTTAATTGCAAACAATACTTTTAGAGGATAGAAGTGATACACGCTTTATAAAAATGGAAGAACACCTCTTAGGACAATATTTTCTTTTAAATTTGCATTCATAACCTTTTTACTTTTCGACACATAACATTATTTCCTTCCTTATATATATATATATATATATATATATATATATATATATATATATATATACTTATATATATATAAGCGCGAAAAGAAAAAATACTGACCTTGCAACACGAGAGATAGTTTGCCGTCGAAATTGTCTGCCGTAAAACTGTCAAAAATAGGCTCCTTTTGTACGGTTTGAATCTCTTTTTATATGTATTTTTTGCTATCTAGCTGTATATTGTTACAAATCTGTGATAAAAACGAATTAGGCGGAGAGGATGTTATGAAGGTTCTCACCATATTTTTGTATTACAATTTAATCTTGAATTAAATAAAAATTATAATGGTTTGACATTTTATTGAAATACGTTTTAAGCAGAAATGTTAGCCGTATTTATTGTATTATTAATGACAAATAATTATAAATAAATGTTCAAATTAGTATCTTTTGTAACTTACAGTCAATTTTATTTAACTCGTGGGAAGGGACCCAAACGGAACATCTAACATATTAGGGCTTGGGTGATGTAGCGGTTAGCTTATGAGCCTGTCATATCCAAGTTCGCGGGTACAAGTTTGATATAAGACGTCGATTTTTATGGGCGAAAATATCCTTCGATCACTTTCCTTTAGAAGGTAAGTAAAGTCGACTGACTCAAGTTGTATATTTACTGCATGTAAAAGAACATCAAGCATAAAAGAAGCCTCTGAGCTAAATTTAAATAGCCTGTTATGTCGCCCGAGTGATTCCTTCTTTCGCTGCTAGATGGCAAAAGGCGTGGAGCGAAATTTGCGTGATCAGACGGAAGAGGAGGCTCAATAGCCCGAGTCTCGCTATGTAAAATAAGTCATAATTGAACTGAATGAATTTTAAAGGCCCATTCACAATGCAGACATAATCATAAGCGTTAACATAAAAGTTAGGACAACGTTTAAAAGCGGACTCGTTCACAATGCTTTCGCATAAGCATAACGCATAAGACGTTAACTTAAAAGCTTGCAAGCTTCAAGCTTCTGTGCTTATGCTTATGTCAGAAATAAGAAATGAACCAATCACAGTACGTTTAACTCAAAATCGAGTATCGAAATAGGATCGAAGTCGATAGATCGAACGGAAGACTTGTTTTCCAAATTGCTTGGTTGATTTTCGATGGTTTTCTGCGTTGTTTTGTAGCGTACGATCTTTTTGTAGTTTAGTTTCGTTGTAATATTCATAGTAGTACCATTTAGTATGAATTTTTATTGAAATTAAATTACCTAACCTAACCTAACCCAACCCATGGCCACAAGGCCGAGACGCCGCTGGCAGGCTTTGGCTCGTAAAGAGCTGTTGTGCCACAGTACATACGTACATGTTTATATATGGTATGTATGTTTATGTAAACATGCATACTTTAAACAAAATTTCAATATATACAAAATATAGGTTCTCACATCCAACCAATAGTAACTAGAATGGACCATAGAAAATAGAAAATCTTTGCTTATGTTGTACATTGTGAATGCTTCAGTCTATCACTTATGTTTAAGTTTATGTTACGCTTATGTTTACGTCTGCATTGTGAATGGGCCTTAATATATTTAAATTTCTTGCTAAATGTTTAACTTTTAAAAACTCACAGACGAATACATATTTAGTTGCCTTTCATGTAAGTCTGTCATAGAAATAGTGCGAAGTCCCCCAGCGCGTAGCGGGTATTTATAACCGCGCGCGAGCGGTCAGTCGCGCCGTCCGAGGCCTTAGGCGGCCGTGGCCTTAGCGCCATCTGTGGCCTTGCCGCTGCCGCCGCCGCCAACGCGACAAGTGGGGCATCCGCGTTAGCGCCGGCGATCGTTGACTTCTCGGCGCGGGGAAAGGCGTCTCGCCGCTGACGACCTTCCGCCTCGGCGACGCGTGGCGCTGACAGCCAGGGGTGGATTTAAATGGAAGCTAAGTACATGCTAAGGCAGTGTTGTCAAGGTCGATGCCACGAGCGGGAGTCCGGGGCACGAGTGCCATGCCGAAATCGCCCCTCCAAGCAGTTCATTACCCCGTCACCAGAGACAACGCCATCCTTATTGTAAAACGGCGGAGTAACTAATAGTTCCCTTTCCCGACGCTAGTTGCGCAGAGATGCTCGTGGAATGACACGGATGCCACAACGCGTGCCACTGCCACCAGTAGCAGACCTTGACACCATTGATTTAAATGAAAGCTGACTTAGTACATGCTAAGAAGTGAGAAGGGGCCCTCAATAAGGTTGTAAATGAAGTATTGTCATTATCTTTATTTTTCATTTTATTGCCAGTTGCAGCTGCCGGATTTGCTTCTGACGTACATTGAATCGTTTATGGAAACTCTCTTCTTAATAATATCTTACACTTTGAAATATTTTATAACTTTGAGGTCCTATAATCTGCTAATGGAGACTGAAAAGATTGCAACAATTCAGAAAGATGTAACTACATGTATATAACCATTGTATTAACGATGCAAACAATAATAAAATTATTCAATCTAAAAAATGCGGAAATAACATTTTTTAAATTTCGCCACATGAAAATAAGAACAAAAATTATCTTAACGTATTTAATTTTTACATTCAAGAAAAAAGATAGTCCTGGAAAGTCCCAAACGTTTCATCTTCTTCATTTTAAGACCTTCTCGAAGTTACAAACAACAAGGATGTCTGCAAATCAAGCAAATAAAATATTTGCAGTTTTCCTGTTCCTTATGTTCTTGATTTGTTTCGTAAGATAAGATACGTTTTCCTTCCTCAGATCTCACAGTTTTTCCTCGAAAAGTTTGCTTAAATTGAATATTTGGATAAGTCAATATAAAAATTAAAAAAATAAGAAAATGTCTTGATGAGACCGACAATAGAAACTTTAAATATACGTACGCGAATGTCACCATTACTATGTATTTTGAACATTATTTAAACATTACATTTGTACGTACTATACATAAGAAGTATACTCCCTACAGAAAAAGCCAGTTCAGGATGAGGTTAGGTCGATAACTCACGAATTTGAAGAAAAGTTCCAGAGTTTTTCACCAGTTTTAGAAGTAGAGATATGAATATTTCTAGCCGACCTCTCCTCTTTCAATAAAATAACCTGGGTTTTTGATGCCGGGACAGAGGAACTGGGGTTTGAGGGTTAGGCATTAGAGACACAGTGCGGAGACCCAGTACGCGGAGCTGAGAGTGCAGTATTGTGTCTGCGGGCGGCATGGATGTTTTGTATGTGTCATGTTCGGGCGTGATTGGCTTGTCATATTACCAGGTGCCTCATCCGAACACCCCGTGCATCTATCATCGGTAACCTTTCATTACCACAGAGGGGTATGAAAGGAGGGGGAGTGCAGGCAACTTGGGTTTCTCCAAAATCAACATTGTGGGCGTTCGCGGCCCATTGTGTAGAAGATGGCTACGACCCTTGTCTGTAAATTACCAGAGAACCCTCGAAAACCACAGATCAGAGCATTCAACTTACGAACTCTACCACGACTGGCGCAACCAATTCTCTGTAACCAACACTTCAGCAAATTTCTGGCTCCCGTCCAGGATCAAACCCGCAATCTCCCATCTTCGATGCGCTCAAACGCCAGGCGTTGCCTTAACGCCTCGATGCAAGTTCCATTAACATTTGCAAATGGAAATCGATTGCTAAACCTCTTCCTCCTTCATCGAGTCTCGAACAGTTGAATGTCCTTTGCGACCTGCTTCTAGGTTGGTGCAGGAACTCATCAAGGGTTACAGCGACCGGAGCATGCTATCGCAAACATCACATCCTACGAGTTGAAACCAGGTTTATATACCGGAGACGCTAGTCACTGCAGCTACTAATCTCAAAAAACTCAGTCTCTAAGACACATAGCGGTAAGATGCTACATGACGATTCAGCTAAGGTCTTTTCAACAAACGAAGCTTCATCTCGCAAGAAAAGATTTATTTTTGTAACCAGCATATTTCAGGCAAGGTCAGTCACTCCAGGCTCTGGAGACTCGCCAAAGGTTAAATTAGTTATGTGAATAATGAACGAAATTTAAGCAAGGTCCTCGTGTCTTCATTTCATTTCGGAAGGCGAAACCTGTTGTAATTTTATTCTCTTTCTGTCGATGGTCAATGAAATACATCTTAGTCACTAAGATGGGTGATGAGTGTTGGGGTTGAAATTATGTTTTTATGACGCATGAGGACGTTCAACAAATGTCTATTTAACGTCCTCTCTCTCCTTTGAACAAATTTGTAAAATAAATTCCCTATTCCATCAAATGTATCTACACAACATTAACCTACCCTTTTACAACTGACAGAATTAGAAAGTAGTGGTGCTACAGAATGGCACAGACTTTCCCATATTACTTTTCGATTTCCTTGGGTCTCGGCTAGGTATTCGGACTTGACACATACTCTTGTCAGCTGCCATCTATCGCCGCCCAAAGTACATTTTTTTTTTTACGTTTCCTTAATTTTTCGGCTTCCTAATGGTAGAAGAACACTGATAGCGCCAAAACCATACGTACGATTTCTTCTAAAATGGAGATTCCCCAGTCGATCTGATTCTAGTCAAAGCTTTGAGATTTTGAAAAAGATTCTTCAAAATTTGGGGGGTACTTTACATGAAGTCCCCCGGGGATTTTCAAAATTTTCTCAAAAACGGCTCCAAATTTTTTCTTTTAATTTCTTGTATGAATAGAGTAAAATAGACTTATGAATATTGCACAGGTCCGATTTTCACGGATAACTAAATTTTTGAAAATTGTGAAAGTTTGAATTTTTTCGGCGTATTTCTCCAACTACAAAATTGAAGATAGAGATTTTTCTTCAAATAAAACTTGTTCTGCATATTAAGTTCTTTCATTGAGGTCATGTAAATTTTTTTCAAAATTTTAGTAGTTTTCGTGCAATATTGCGCAATTTAAAAAAATTACAAAATCAAGATTTTCTAAAAAACGGCTCCAACTTTTGGTAGGGATAGTGGTAAATGTACTTTATCATATGACATTGAAGCCATATTGCTCTATAGGTTGGTTTTTTCAAAGATAACAAAAATGTAAATTTTTTCACATGTTTCTCACGTCGATAATATTTACATTAGCGGCGATTGTTTCACATTATTATATTTACAAGTACATATGCTTTAAATAATGTCAAGTAAAGTTTTTCGAAAACACAACAGTTTTCTGTGAAAAGTAGCTCAAAATATCGGGTTTTCAGAAACGCTCAAACGCCATTTTCTCATATATATATCTGCACATTTTTTCTTGAAACTTTTCTAACGGATAGTGCTAATTACACTCTTTAGTATAGCGTAAAGTTTATTTTATGTTATTTTTTTTGTTTTTTTTCAAAAATTACATAATTGTAATTTCTTTGATAGATCTCTCACATCTTTAATATGCACATTACCAGCAATTTGTAAACATTACATTTGTGAGTGTAAGTGCTTTCAATAACTTCAAATAAAGTATTTTAAAAACTCAATCATTTTCTGTGAAAATGAGCTTCAAATTTTGCATTTTTAGTAGCGTTAAAATGCCATTTTCTCTTAAACGGCACATAATTTTTAAAAGAAAATTGCCATTTATGGCTAAGTTTTTGTGTTCTTTAATATTCTAAAATTAATGTTTGCGATCTACCAATAGAAAACCGAAAAAAAAAGAAAATGACAAAAAAATGTACTTTTGGCGGTGATAGATGGCAGCTGGCAAGAAAGAGTTTGTGGCAATTCCGAATAGCTAGCGAAGCCCCAAGGAAATAGAAAACTAATAAGGAAAAGTCTGTGCCATTTTGTAGCACCACTAGTTTCGTTTTCATGGCCCGGCAATTAATTTTTTCCGCCGAACATCGGCCATTTTTTCGCGCAGCTTTACATAACTTTCCCTATACTACGTATATACGTGTATACGTACGTATATGGGAAAGTAAAAAACACTGTGGTCGACATGAAGAAATATGGCTAATTGAACCAAAGACTATAATACGAGACACGAGTATATTATACACCAAAGTTCCTATAAGTTCGTTATAAAACGTGATGTACGCGGAGTGCACGAAAGAAAGTCTTTGACCTTGTCTTTCCAAAATGGCGTACTCATCGGCTCGTTCGTCAGCATATCATTCGTAAGCTTGATTCACTTTCTATACAAGGAAATTAAATGACTTTTACAACTTAATAATAACTGATTTTCAGCGAATTGCATAGCCGGTCTTTAAGGCTGAAATAATCTTGGCTCAAAGGGTCAAGCGTTTGAATCCCAAGTCAGACACACATTTTCCCCCTTCGTTTCCATGTGCTCAGTGTTAGGGAGGGACTCGACAATAAAAGGAAGATCTTTTAACAGTTGGATTAATTTTTATTTTGTATTTCGAGTGTCTTTATTCAATATTGACCACTTTCCTGTTGCGAATATTTGGCAACATGTAAAACGTATAAAATGTAAAAAATATTGCTTCTCAACAGTGTCCAACTTCGACCCTGAATTGTGCAGTAAATGCAATATCCGTACCGTATGTGAATAAACGTTCTAATTCTAAACTGAGTTTACTAACAAATATAGACTCAGAACCGCTCAATTAAATCAAATGAAATATATTTAATCTACCCTAGGATTGTTACTTTCCGAAGTGCTTAGGGCTAGCACCCTCTCAGGTGTTTTTCATATCATACATCAAACACTAACGCATTTTCGGGCTCGTTAGATCTGTTGTTATCAAAACAAGAGACACTCGTGACACTAAACATGAGAAAAAAGGGGGGAAATACGTGTTTGACCCTGGATTTAAACGTGCGACCCTTTGAGCCAAGATTATTGCAATCATCAAACAGTCAGTTTTAAAGAATGTCAGAAAACTATTACAATTACAATCAAGTAGTCAAGTTAATTTTAGGTAGAGCCTGAAATCTTCATGTCTCCGATCTCTTGACATAAGAAGACACTATCGAGAAGGGCTAAATTACAAAAAAATGTAATAGCAGATTCAGGAGATCATTTAACGAGGTTCCTTTAAATGAGGATATTTTCTACAAAACAATGGGTTTCTAATGACTTACGGCGCAACTGATTGCAACGTAAGCAAGATTGATAATGTAGAAAAACATTTTAAGGAAAAGTGTTTTAACTTCAGATCAGACACCTGTACATAAACAATTTATTTGATATCCAATTCAGTGTTGTGCGATTTGTAGGTGTGTAGAGATGGAAAAAGTTGACATGAGACTGTTTATTAAATGTAGATATAAACACTTGAAAGTTTATTTGGTAATTAAAAGGAGTAACATGTCAGAAAGCGCATGTTCGTTGGTGTGCGCACAGGGTAGGATCAGGGAGAGGCCGTGGCTCCCTTGAAAATTTCAAAAGTATAAATACGATTAATTTCTGATTTTAGAGAGGAAAATTTGTTTTTTTCTCTTGTAATCTGACAATTTGAGGAATTGATACACATTTGAGAAAGAGACTCTCCAAACCATCTGGCAACGTTTAAATGGTTCAACATAAAATCAATTGCACGTATCTTATTTATCTCCTAATAAAATATGTATGCGTGTATTGGGCATTTACGATCGATTTTTCGACTTCGCCGGCTAGCTAACGGTGTCCCCAGGCTTGGGCCTAGTTTAATTCCCGCGGTTGGAGGATAACAGAGTTATGTGACGAACATGACGCGTAGAATATGCCATAAATAAATACACCGTTTAATGGAAAGAGGTGGCAAAAGGGCCCAAAAATGTAGTTGCCCCCTCTTGTTTTATGTAGCGCATGCCTACGGAAATACAGTATTTAACGTTCTTATTCGTACACTCAGATTTAGCAACAAAAGGTTATCATTTCTTGTCGTAAAATATTTTAAAATAATGTTTCTGTTGAAATTGTGCACTAATTGCATTAGTAGCAAATACATAATGTCAATAAAAATCATTACATGAATGTATGTTTAATATAATATTAATATTGAATAAAATAAATCTCATTCGTTACAACTTTGCTAGTCTTGTCGAAGTGAGGGGCAATATGCAGTTCTTCCGCATCGAGTTACTCGGCCCTGTTTGTTTTCCTAGGTCTCAATGCGCTCTCTGGGGATAATTCCGCCCGTATGCAACAGTCGGCATCGAAATGGCCAAGAGAAGGAGCTCATTTCCAATGAGAAAGAGGTAATTGTCAACTTAGCATTTAAGGAATATTTTTGCGACAAATAGGTCGAATAGTTAACAAAAGCCCCACCACTATGCAGCACATGGTAAGAAAGTTTATAGAGGAAGGTTCTACGAAACAATTGCCACGAAAACCAATGGAACGCGAGAAATGATTTGTACTTCAACACGTTCGTAAAAACCCTCAAATGCTCCTCAATTACTCGCCTTAGTGGAAAATGTATCTAAAAAGAAGATGACCGTATGGTATCCATAATTCCATCAATGAATTGGATCATACCAACCCTCTTAGAAGACACGCAACCCATTATTGATCTACCACCATACTTCACCATGGGAACTGTATTCATACAACAATCGTCTGTATTTGGCTTCCTCCAGACCCGACGTATTCCTTCTGACCCGAAGAGGGTTACTTTAGATTCATCAGCCCAAATTACACTGTCCAAAAATTCTTCTCCATTATCCACATGCTCCCTAGCAAATGCAAGTCTCTTCTTGTGATTTTTCATGCTTACGAAAGGCCACTTCCGCGCTTGATTCGTCCCTGCAACTCGGTCTTCCATAAAACATGACGAACAGTCTGATCAGTCATTAAACATTCATTCATGTAATAATTTTTATTGACATTATATATTTGCTATCAATGTAATTGGGGCACAATTTCAATGAAGACGTTATTTGAAAATATTTTACGATAACTTGTTGTTCATAAATCTGAGTGTACGAATAAGAATGTTAAATACTGTATCAATCGATTAATCAACCATTATGATTACATAATTACACCAATTCAATCATTAAAGCATAACTAACTTAAATAAAATCTCTAAATGACTTTGTTCTAAAAGGTCCGGATCTTTATCCACAGCCTTGAACCTCAGTACAAAGCCAGCACTACTCGTAAATCCAAGAATAAAAGCCGCAGGCTGACGCGAGACCGGCGGTTTGCGTCCGACGACACATCCGCGTTCGCTGACGCCGCATAATAAATTTCGTTGAAGCGGATTGCTTTTGGGGATTCGGCGGAAAGGGAGTTTTATGAAGCCGTCACAGCCCCGCCCGGCCCCGCGCGTCGCAAAGGTCACAACTCCATTCCGAACCCAGAGGGACTGTCCACATCATTGGGATTGACGGGCGTCGTTATTTAGCAGCTCTTCAAGGCGAACCTTCGCCTGCACTTGGTTGGGGTCTAGCGCATGGTCGAGGCCACGTAAACGTGAGAGTGAGAAGAACATGTTTTCGTTGTACTGTCAATCAGTACGAAGTGAACTACTAAAAAGATAGTTACATTAAAGGTAGATTTATACTATTTTTGATATTATTAATTTTTTATTATTTTCATTTTTGCAAATATATTACAACTTAGAGTCGTTTCTCGCATCCTAGCTTCCATTTGCTACGATCTTTCCAGTTGTCTTCATGGAGGTTTCTTCCATCCATCGCTTTAGTCACATCCATCCTTCCAGTGTGACCTAGGTCACTCTTCTTCTTCTTCTTCTTCCCATTCTTCTTCTCCTTTCAGAGGGGCTCTATTCAATCATTTTTTGGCCACCTTGCCCCATCCATTCGATGCACGTGCCCATACCAAGGCAGGCATTTTGCCTCTACTGTGTTTAAAATCGTGGTCCCTATGTTTAGTCTTGCTAACATATCTTCATTTCTTATTCTGTCCTGAATCGTAATCTGACAACGTCGCCAATAAACCATTTCGGTTGCTAATAATTTTATCTTTAGTTGCTCTGTTGTTGTCCACACTTCCGCACCATAGGAAACAAAGCTCTATCTTGATGATCGGTGTTATTTCTGTACTCCATAAAGTTTGTTTAGCTGTCAGATGATCCCCTTTTCTTATTCTTTCAATAATTGATTAATTTTAATAATTATTAATTTACTTGCCAAATATCCCTATATGGAAAAGTGAATGGGTGCGTGTGAATTGAATCTAGGCCGCAACAGCTACTGGGTTCATTAGTACTGTGAGTACAGCCCGTTTCCTTGTACCCGGTACGAGGCGGAACGTGAGATACGGTGACTACTTACCCGTCAACTTGCAGAATTTCCTCCTCCAGGCATAGTATAAATAAAATATAGGCAGATTAAGAAAGTATATAGAGAAACGTCCTCTTTGAATAATTTTTTTGCGTTCCTGATACAGATCTAACCATCTGCTACCACCATCTAAAAATACTTAGCGTAAAGGCGAATAAAGGAATATACCGATATAATAATTTTGAGAAAAAATGCGGGTACTTTTTCACCGTATTTCTTAGCAGTTTTATAGTTCTTCCAAATGTGATACGAGGTGACAGACCGTTCCACCGATGAAGCATGCAAATTCCATACATGGGATGTAGTACTTCGTAAAGCTTCCCACGCGCTAAAAAGGGACTATTTGTGGCACGTAAAAAAAGTATGTTAAAAGGAAACAAAAGTATTCTCATATTTGCAAATTTAAAGTATTCATTATCCCTGTCACAAAAGCATAATGGTTCGCACTGTAGGCTGTTGAAAATAAAAGAAACTTCAGGAAAATGTCGAAAATGCGTAATAAGCTTGTTCAAAAACTCGCGAACTCGCTCTACCTATACAGGAGCATACGGTTCCAAGAAATATAAAAGAGCACATGCTGCGGTTAGCCTAAAAAGGAGAACCTAAACACAATCCACTTCATCTCATTCACATCACATGTTCCACTTCCCTCTCAAATTAGCTAACAAAAAGCAAGCAATCCTTGCAGGTTCCTGTCCACCTTAGGGAGTTGTTAATCGCATTACCAGCCTGACAAAGTGAACGAAAAAGTCATTCTCATTTCTCAGTGGCCAGTGCATTAGCGGAACAGATTCTGACAACGCAGAAGTCCACGGATGGCGGGGGACAGGTGGAGGGGGTGTAGACAGACTGCTCTAAAAGGGGCCACACGCGGGGGCACGGCAGCAGATGCCAGTTTCTGCAGCGCGCAGGAAGAAATACGAGACCTGAGAAAGCTGTTGACGTTCTTTGAAATACGGTGCGTTCAAGAATGGAAAGGAATCTTTTCGCACTCGAGGGTGTTCGCAAAATCGAGCTACAGCTAGTTTCATTTAATATCTGTAAAGTAATAATCATATACATCATCGCCATCCACGTCTACATCAAGTGCATGACATTTTTCATTATCTTACGACTGGGTTGGTTCAGGGTGTCAACATGTCACTGCACTGCCTCTGACTTGGAGGTCCTAGAGTTCGAGACCAGATAGTGGTGGGATTTTTGACACTAGCACGATAGCTAGGTCGAATTTAGCCGCTGAGAGTAATTCTCGTGGCCAGCAGCTCTGATCGGTAGTTTTCAGTGATTTCTTCTATTAACATCAGGCGAATGCCGGAGCAGTATCTTAACAAACGGGCCACGGGCAGCGCGCTATCTTTCCTTCCTCTTCCTTCCCCTATCCTCATCACTTACTTACACACACTTACACTAACAAACACTACTACCACACAACCCGGAAGACCGGTCGGGAGCTTGGAGCTTGTCACGGTTGAGGCGGTGATTTGCTGGTGGGAGATACCTGGTTGAGGAAAAAACCGCAAGCCGACGTGTAGGTCCTCACTATCCAGCGGGAGAACAACATTGCCAATCATAAATCATGCACTATACTTAAGGGACTAACGACTATATCCGTTGACGCGCCCGGAAACACGAACTATATCAATAATTTTTTATCATTTCATAATCGAAATATATCAATAATTTTTCATCATTTCATAATCGTTATTATGTTCAAGTTCATTTTCATTTCCTCTTGTAATTTACTTTTGTATTCCAGAACAAAATCACTTCAATTGAAACGCAAAAGTCGAAACTCCAGAGTATTCGTAATGACTGTCCAAAAAGAATAGCACTTAAGACAACCTCTGTTTTTCGCGATTCGGGGCATTAACCCCTCGCCTTCATTATTCATCAGTTAAAATGATCTAAACCTGTTTTGAGATACAACACAGATTTTACCTCCAACTCGCTGTCAAAGCACATTATCAGGAAAACAAATCGTGACTCTTTCCGTGATTACTCTCTCTTATATCGACAATTAAAACAGCTCTTAATATGAAACTGTCTTCATTCTGTTTATTCCTTAAATCATTCATTCACTCAAACATGGCTTGGCTTATTGTGAAAAAATATATGAAATTAAAAAATTGGTCCTGCATCAATGATTCGTTACAAATAAAATTACCTTCAAGTAACCTTCCACGTGAATATCAACAGATGATTGATTGCGGGCAGTTTAATGACAGAAAATATATCATGCAATCTATCATACTTAGCTCCTATGCGCCAGAACGTAATTTAATGAAGTTGGTAACGCTTGCACTGTGAATTATTTCGTGAAAAAATATATGCCCACATTAGTATTGGGAATACGTGCGATTATTTGTAATTGACGAATCTTTCTACAGGGCACTGCGCTAATCCTTTCAGTCGTTGCGTAGGAATCGAAAGGCAGGCTGCTGTGCATTATACCTCACTTGCTGGTTCCGTGTGATCGCGATCATCCCATATTTTGTAAATTGTTTTAAAATGAAAATATAATTGAATTCAACTTTCGAACGTTTCTGTCAACCCGTGGTAAAGAGCGGAGATACCATCTAAAAATGTAATGTAATGTCCAAAAAAGTTTTATTGTTTAGATTACGGCATACCAAATATATCTATCCTGTTTGATAGGTCTGAGAAGCATTGTGTCCAAGTTATGCACGATGATAAAGGGTTTTGTAACCTAAGTATGCTATAGGTTGCACGAAAGCTTACATTTCCCCCTCTCCCAGAATCTGGGAACTTCAATTTGTTTTTTTCTTAAATCCGTTTGACGCAATACTGGAGAGGGTGATTCCATTTCGAGCAGTAGATCACTTGCGGGGTTTTATGTCGACGTTTTCATATAAAAACAATGCAAAACCGTCAGTATACAGAGATTGATAGATTCTTCAGAGCACGTCTACTGCTATGGTCATTCGCCCCGTTAATATAGTGCAGGTTTTTATATCCACAGGTGGAGGTTTGAATTCCCTGAAGGATGATGAGATTCGGCGCCAACCTGCTCGTTGGTTTGCAGGGAATCCCTCTCCAGCTATCTCCCCCAACCGTCCAGGCCGGAACAAATTCTAAGCTCCCAACTGGTCTCCCGTCATGTATAGTAGTGTAGTCAGTGTAAGTATAACTGTATGTACGGAGAGAGGATAGAACTAAAAAGAGCCATGAAAGATCTCGCGCAGACAATGGCCTTATGTTTGGGTCCTACATCAGCATTCACCAGATATCGATCCGCCATTCGCCTGGTAATGATCAAAGAAATCACAGAAAATTACCGATCAGGCTGATAGCCGCTAGAATTCTGCCGGCAGCGGCTGAATTCGATCTAATTTTCTAGCTTTTGTAGTAAAAAATAAAAAAAATAGATAGGGAGTATACTGGCTTTGCCTCCTTATTTAGCACTATTTGTTTTTACATTCCCCTGCCTAGATTTCACGTGACACTCACACATTCATTGGAAGTTTCCCGATAGTAACAATTGCCAGGAACAGCATGGCTAAAAAACAAGTTTTGCGGATAAATTCGGTTGAAGTTCGACATTTGACGAATATCACCATCAGTTTCAAGGTAACGTATGTAGCCTGGAAAGGGAAATAAAGATAATGGGATAATATGGTAATAAGCCTCACGGGAAGGTAAAAAGCTGAACTTGTAAATTGACTTGAAACATTGAAAAATGTTCTAAACGGTTTGAAATATTAGCTAATACATCGTAAAATTCAGGTGGTGAAGAAAAATTGTTTTTATACTTCCCTGTGATCAATTTTTCCTCCGTTGGGTGAAATTATAAACTGTTGGTTTGGTCTTTAGATATTCCAGTTCCCAGAAAAATAAAATGTTATTAACAATGCAATTTGGTAGATTTTTACCTCATTCGTATATTATACGCCTAAAAATGTTGGACAAACAACATATGTATACATTTAAAAATATATTTAAGCTGGGTTTGCAAAGTGCTGTACAGTCCTACAAAGTCAAGTCACTCTTATAAAATCCTACACGTATAAAAGTTCTTTATAGGAATAAATGGGCATCTTTGGTATTGATATGAAATCTAATCAAATAAAAAAACACGATAAATTGCTTCGAGTTTATCCAAACTTCAATATTTTTCTCAACAGCCATCAAGATCCAAATAGACATGAGGATGTGCGAAGTAAAGCATCATCTCTTTTCTTACCTTCACATATGGTAAAATGCGTTTCGGACATTGGCTTTCTGCCCGCTGGCAAGAGTTCACATGTTTACCCTTCACAATGCCTTTTTAACGCCCACCTCGCGTCTCTCTAGAATTTTCCAAATATCTTTAAAATATCAAGCTCAACGCATGGCGATGATCTAGGTAGAATTAATTTAACAATATTGAAATAAATGTACTCAACTTTAATTTGTGTTTACTTTAAAGTACATGTGTTCAATTAAATTTGAGTGTGTTGATACTTGTCAACCTCATTTGTAATTGCAAGTTAAATCGGATATGAAACACTTGAAATACATCCGTATATACAAAATACAACCGACTTAAGTGATTATCAAAACTGTTATAGAAATGCTCGAGGTGCACATATGATTTCGTCGCGAGCATTTTTGGCCGACTATTGTTCAAACAACGTACAAATTCACAGGATTGTTCAGTTCAAATGCAATTGAGAATTAGACGTATGTTATTGCCTTGACCCTAATACGTCTGACGACTTATTCTTTTACTATTTTTGAGAAACTATGAAATTCCACTCTCATCCGATTTCGTATATGAATATGGTTCCAACACGACTTGTTGTGGACAAGTTGTTTGTCCTGAAACAGCTCAAATGAGAGAAACTACAGTACCGTCTACTTTTGTATTCAGTCAGGTTTCTACTTATTTGAACCTGTTTTGGAATTCCCGGATACATTAAAAATTTCTTGACGATATGAACTCAAATACACAAGTAAAACCACTGACAGCTGATTGACAATAATCGTGTTGGCAAAACCTACGACAAACTACATGTGATTATGGGCGACGACATATTTTTGGCGCGACTTCCCAAATTCTTGCTCAGTTCTTCTGTACACATCTTACTTATTGCCTGGTTAAGATAGTTTGTTTTTGTTTTCTCATAGAATATACATTTCCAGGAATACAAAATTTTTGCTATAGAAATGTAGGCGAACAAATGAATTCAGCTTTATTTATCCAAAAGTTCGTAGATGAATCTATTGATTACCGACTTAAAGAATAATTTGTATTGTCAATTACAAATGCGAAACAAAAAAAGAGAGATTCAGAGATAACGATGCAGAAAGACAAAATGAATGTAGAAGCAAAGATAGAAACAGAGTTGGAAAATTACCGTCAAGATTTGATAAAGATGGGGACAAAGAGCAACGGAGTGATGGAGAAGGTTGGAGTGCGATAAAAAGAAACTAAGATGGAGAGCTACTGGGTAGGGATAGAGAAATAGAAAGAGATACAGACGAACGGAAAGGGAGAGAAAGAAAGATACTAGCAGAAATGAGAAGAGAAGAACGGAGAGGAATAAAGAGAAATAAACCAATCTGGTTGAAAGGGATAAAAAAGACAGGAAAGAGGAACGGAGAAGTGTAGAGAAGTATAGAGAGGAGTTGGAGAAAGACAGAAAACGGAGAAATAAGATGAGAGAGAGAGGCGTGCGCATTTAAAGCACACAGAAGGAAAATAAAAACTCACGAAAAAATATTTGCAGCAAATTTGAACTCTAACCAATCTAGTACATCATTTCACATACACCGCCTTCTAAAATAGTTTAAAATATTGATTAGCAAAAATGGTCAATAATAAAATGGGCCTTCTACATTTCTTCCGTTTGAAAAATGTGCCAACACTGCATTATCCCATCTCAATACACCAACCAATCATCAAATCATTAAGTATGCGGCTTCACGAACAAAATCTCAGTGTTTGAAAACACCGATGTTAATAAATCGCACAAAAACATCGATCTTTTGAAAACTGGTTTAGTGACCACTAACATTATTGTTTGCGCGAGAGGCGAAGTTAATTTGAGAGTCTGTGTTTATTTATAATTTTGATTTAACTCGCAAAAATAAGATCAATTAACAAAACTTTTATTTCCGATTGACTAATATTGATTGAATACAGTTTTTGTTCTTATACAAATATCTATTATATTTTGAAAACATCGGCATCGATGTCACACACTTAATTGGTCATTAGTTGTCTCGTAAGAGACGAAATTCTTCCCTTTTAAGCTTAAAGTGAGACTCTGGAAGAAAATAAAATCTCCTCATATTTCTCAAGTTCCTCACTCTTTGTTACTTTAGTGTGTTAGTATGTTCAGTTTTCATACGTGAAAATTATGAGTTTTTTATTATGTTCTACTTTCATTTAAAAATAAAAATTCGACAACATAAAAAATATCGATAACTACCGGGTTGAATGAATCGATCTTAAAACCATCAATACTTTCAACAAAATCATCTTCAATTCTGGAAACCGCCGATCTGATCAATAATTTTCCGTGTTTCTTCAACCAATACCAGACGAATGATGAATCAGTACAGTAACAGAGGGGCCATGAACCGTGAGCGAACTTTCTTTCCTTGTTCTATCCTCATCCCTTACACACACGCACTCCTCTACCACCTGTCGGGAGATCAGTCATTAGCTTAGAGTTTGACCTGTCAGAGGCGGTGCCCGGCGGTGGAGATACCCTAAGGGGAACTACGCAAGCCAACGTGTAAGTCGGCGCCGTATCACGCGCTCTAGCGGGAGAAGAACACCGCCACCTCCCGAGATATACTGAGGACTTAACTTCCAGGACCAATGACCGTAGCAATTGACGCGCTCGAAGACACGAAATTGTCCATCATTTATAAACACATCGTCTCTTGAAAAAAACGAGAGAAACAAAAAAAAAAAGGACACAGACAGAAAGAAAGAAAAAGAAAAAAAGAAAGAGAAAGAAAGAAAAGGAAAAAAGAAAAAGAAAAAGAAAAAAGAAAGAAAAAGAAAAAAAGAAAGAAAGAAAAAGAAAAAATATAGAAAAGGAAGACCTGGCCATTGACGTGGCATAGTTTGCCTCCTACTCACCGGCGGCGCGCGGGGTGTCGAGGCGCGCCCTGTAGCGCAGCGGCTGCAGCACGGCCAGCGCCTGGTCGCCGGCCAGCAGCAGCACGGCGAGCGGCGGCAGCGACGCGGCGACGGCGGAGGCGGCCTCGGCGGCGGCGCACAGCCCCGGGGGCGGCGGCGGCCCCGCGCCCACCAGCTCCACCAGCGCCAGCGGCGGCAGCCACAGCGCCGTCACCAGCCCGCCCAGCAGCAGGTTCACCACGAACCTGACAACAGCGCACGCACCAAGGGGTCACACCAATGGGGAGATGGGGTGGAGGTCAGCGGCGGACACGAGAATAAATCTGTGGCTTGATGCAAGAAGGGCCATTGTCAGTTTTAGTGATTTTCGCTTTGTATAATGCTTGTGTGTTTTAATGCCCCTTCCATCAGTGCAAGAAAGGCCAGTCAGATCCTATCTCCTGATTTCACTATCGATCTTTACATTGGCCTACGACTGTTTTGTCATTTCGACGGTCTAAGAAAATCACCCGTTCAGTAAAATAGTGAATAAGGACATTTGACCCTTCTCGCACCAAGCCTCAGAAATAGTTTATTCTCGCGCCCACCTCTGACCCCTCCCATTATCTTGAAATTATTTGTATGGGAGATTCAGAACAAATGTTACAATGTTTTGGGAGATGTAGAGAACCGTAAACGAACTGTTTGCCATTGAACTTCCAGTGGGATATTTCACATTACGTATTTACACAGGTAATATTTGACCCTGCCTGACAGGCAATTCCATATGCAGGAGTGTACGTGAGTTACATGAAATCTACTTGGCTTATTCAGATCGTGACCTGCTGAAGACCTGCTGAAGGAATTGCCTAATAATCAGGGGCAAAGATCTCATGCGCAATTCCCCTATATGAAATTTCCTAGTTGTTCATTGGCAAAATGTATGTTTTCGACCACTCTACAGCTTCCAAAATTTGGAAACATTAACTCTGAGACACAAAATTAATGTACAATCTGTGAAATGTGTGATGAATGTGTAATGTGTTATTAATGTGTAATGTGCAATTAGTGTGCAGTAATAATGCGTAACTAATGTGTGTCCAATGTGTTAAGGGGCATGCTTGACAGCATCAAAACATCGGAGTTTTCACGAAGCGATTACAAATGACGATTTCTTTTGTAAAGATCCGATAAGCGTGAAAATGTTTAACTATCACTCAGGATTACGAAAGGCTCTAAGAATTAAAATCCTAAACTATGAGAGGGAAGCTCTTCAAATAAAAAAAGATTGTGAAAAAAATTCACTTGGTTCCGTTGTTGAACTCTCCTCCCCTAGAGGTATGCTGGTATGCGACTGTTAGTACATTGCATAAAAACCGCCGACCTAAGAAGTCCAAATTCAAAAAATCAAACCTTTCATATTACGCATACACACTTCATTTCATTAAAAATCGGTAAATTTGTCAATGTTTTAGGGCAATCAATTCAACCATTTTGGATGAAGAGGAAGTGGTGGATGATCTACAAAAGGCAAAAAATTGAACAAACTTATTTCATATTATATAAATATACGATTGTATATGTATTAATGTAATGTACGCAATAATTATTTTTATGTACATGAGTATATAAGTACACAAGTTCTATGCATGTGTGTATGTGTTACAACCTAAATATAGAAACTGATGCAATTTTAAACACATATTGTACGAGCTTGATTTAAAACTGGAAAAAAATACATCCCTAGCATACCTAGGGATGGGCGAGGGAAGAGCTGAGTGTAAAAATAAACTATTAGTATGCAACCCGCGTCTCATAAATACCTCAAATCTGTCCACGCCACGTAGCCACGCTGGCGGTAGCAACGATACTGTGCTTTATGAGCTTCATTTTTGTCCAAGGGCTATTGCAAGCTTGATTTCAGCGCATGTGCTTTTATGCCCTTCATTTTGGCACGCTGTAAGTCCATTTTGGTTTCTACGTCGTAGATAGCTAACAGATTTAATACTGAAAAAAGATAAATGATCTGAGGGAAGAGCAGCTCTTATGGCCATTTGTAACAGCAAATGACAAAGAAGCGAGAGCTTCAGTAAAACCGGAATCATGAATTACTGATCAATGTCAACACGGTCTAAGGTTATTTCTTTAATTGTCCTCTGCTTCTCAATATGTCTTCTCCACGTATCAGAGTTGTCATGTTTCAGAAGAACGGCTTTATATTGAATGGGGCCATTTACTTTCCGACCAAAGACAATGGTTTACTAATACTCTTGTACATCATCTTTCTGATATTTTCACTGGAAACATGAGATTATTTTCTAATTAATTGTTTTTCTGTTATACTAAAATTGACGTTTATTAGATGGGTCGCATTTATTATGCACCAACAATATTAATGGATTGGAGCAGTAACAATGTAAATTGAATTTTTATCAAAATTGAGATATTAATATTTACGAATAGCGGGAGACTTTCTGGGTGGAGTGTGTCTTCTTTTGTTATTGCATCGACTACTTCAAATAATAAAGTTTTAATTCAGAATTAATATCAAAATGACTCATAAAGTGAAAGCCAAATGGAGGTTTTATACCCTTTAAGTTCTTAAAACTAGGCTTTTATCATTAAAATAAGCAATAGTTCTCATAGCAGGTCTTTATAGAGAAAATAAAATTTGACAAACAGCTTCGGAATAACCAAGCACGCATTGTCGGTTAAAATTACCAGTTAAATAGATAAATTGTTACGCTTTACAATATTAGAATTACGCATTACAGATTATTAATTCTAAATGACGTCATTTCTTAGGATGTCCTCATTTTCAAGATTTTCATGAAAACTCCAGATAAGATGCGATATCTTTCTAATGATATATGGAAAATATATTGCAGCTATTTTTCTCAATACTCAATGATCACGACATCTGTATTTGTCCTTTTAGTTCATTAGAGACAAAATTCATTCTTTTACTCGCTGCTCGGTCCTAATTTCAGACACTTGAACCCTGGTTTCATCCCTGTTTAATTTATGAACCTCTGATTGAGTGGATTAAGTTTTAGGACTACAACTTGGTCACCAAAATCTGTTTCACCTACATGCGTAAGCCTACTCGAGAATTCGGAATAGTGGTAATGAATATAGTAATTGATAATGCATGTCATTAAATTGTTGATACATTTTAATAGAATATATTCATGTAATAATCATTTTTGACATTTTATTCTGCAATAAAGGATACAAGAGCAAAATGACAGTTCATCTTTGATGGCAGCAGCTTGCGATGTTCTTGGCACATAAATCCCTATCACATTCATATACATACGTCATTGGGCAGCTCTGACATCATTAAAGAGCAGACGCTTACCATCAACAGATGTTAAAATTAAGTTCCTTATCCTTGTGAACTGACTCACGAACCAACAACCAAATCAAGGGGAGAATACTTACTAAGAGCTTTAGTTGATAAAATAAATCTCTAAAATGTAGGACACAACTTGTGAAATCATCAAAATACAGGAATAAACCATTTCGAAACAAAGCGGAATTAGTCTTGACCATTTTACATCTAACGCAATGACTATTTTGAAATGCAAAAATTCTATCTTTGAAATAGTACATCTGTAATTTAAGGCAGCCATATTCAAGTCATAATCTTTGTAACTAATTTTCAGTGAGCGCAGAAAGAGAAAAGAAACTTTGCAAACTCCGGCCGTGTGACATGTGTCCATACTTTTGTTAGATATCCCAAAAATCGAGAACAATCAAAACAATGAAACAGTTTCGATTTTGACTGAAACATGTAAATATATGACATTATTATTTCGCCTATTCTCATACTGCGCGTCCAACTGAATTCCCATACATAGCGCGTCATTATTTCCAAAGCAACTAAGTCGCGCGGTTGCAAGACTTCAAGGAATTGGCGTCTGTCTCACGAAGTAGGAAATTTGCTTCCCACTTTTTATATAATTACTCATTTTCATCCAAGATTAAATATGTAGTACCTTCTACTCATTCTTTGGTCACGTAATCGACTCAAACGAATGTCTAAATCCTATAAAATATTAAGAAAGGATTAATACTTTGATATAATCTAACGCAAAGTAAAATGTATTTAATATTTCTGTATATTAAATTATCCTATATTATGAAACGAAAACTCTACAGTAATATCGTTAGATAATTAACAATAATATAAATTTCAGCATTAAACAGATTAAATAAACAAAATTAATCGTACGTAATATGCTATTTTTGTCAACATGGAACATGTAACGTGTTTGTTTTGTGTAATCATAATAGCCAAAAATTAAGTTTTAGTAACTTTTACAGTCGTTACTTATTCAATACTTTTATCTGGAAAACGGTTGTTGCGCAATTACAGTTATCATTCCTAAAAAGATATTAACAATATGGATATTATATCATGCAAGGTGTACAATACTACAGCCAAGAGGGAGGTATAGAAATCATTGTGAATAGGTATGTAATAGATGTTCTTGTTAATCGGGAGAACAACATTGACGTGTATCCTCTGGAAAAATCATTGTCATATTTTGTCAATTTTCATCCTCAATAAATATACTATTTTTCTCTTGTTTGTTATAGACAAGGAAATAATTAAAAAGTTTAATAATGTCACATAGGTCCGTATGATTTACAAGAATTTGTAAGCTACGTTTGATTCTACGTAAATGTATTCCACAGACGTCATTTAATCATAACAGGTTCGCAGTCAGAGTAGACCATCTATGGCTGAAGTATCCCAGCCTTTATACGTACAAAGCAATCGAACCATGTGCCAGAGCGAAAGAAAATAAACAGTACGACTTGTTGATAGGAGGCTGTATATAGGAACCAGCTGCTCTAAAAGTTCGTTCCCAACTGACAAGACGTCACGCTCAACATTTTCGCGCCATGCGGACTTAAAGGCAGTAAACTATCATTCAGTTCTTGTAATAGTTTGGAGAAAAATCGTAGCGTATTCATTCAGCACAGAAGTAGACGTTCATTAAGGCTAGAAAAATATGCATTAGCAGAACTCGACATGCCATCTTTAACAGTAGTCAGTTTAAAGCTCAAGAACCTTTGCACAGAAGGAGTTTCCAACCGTTATCGTCTGCATACATCCTTTAAAGAACAGAGATCGATTTCTCACTGGCATGTGTTTGTTGTGAAAGTGATGTTACGAAATGTAGCGAAAAATCCTTACGCCACTCATTTCTGATCGGTGGAGATCGACTTTGAGATCAGACACCTGGATATATCCCTATTTCCTAGCAATGAGCTAGTATAGAAACCGCGAACTCTAAAAACACTTTGTGTTCT
Source organism: Acheta domesticus (assembly GCA_031308135.1). Lineage (NCBI taxonomy): Eukaryota > Metazoa > Arthropoda > Insecta > Orthoptera > Gryllidae > Acheta > Acheta domesticus. Next base: position 99,652,212 of record JAHLJT010009355.1, on the reverse strand, counting down.
AATACTTTTTATTACAAAACTGATCTCTAAAAACTGAATTTGAATTAAAAAAAAATAACCAAACCAAAGGATCGCGGGTTCGAGACCCGCCTCCCCGTGAGTTGTGTGTGTCTCTGTATGTTTGTGTGTGTCTATTTCATCGCTCACCTTCACCAAAATTTCACCCCATCTCCTAGGGTTAACAACCCTGGGGTATACAAATGGAATCCGCATTAAATTTCTGATTCCCCCTATAGAAACGTAAGTGCACCTTCCCCAATAATCATGTCTGAGCCCCTGTGGGATGCACAATCTACGTATCGCGTGGCTCCATGATGGCCGAGTCACGAAGCAAATACAGTAATCCCTCAAAATTAGTAATAGTTAGGTTCCCCAAACAATGTCAAATCCGCGAATGTTGAGTCTATCTTTTAATGAAGAATGGTGGGTTTGGTCTCTGGATATCGAGAAACTGTTTTAAAAAATAAAGTATCTGACAATTACAGTAGAACTGAGTGAGCGCTACATCAAACAGAATTCACAATTAATATCCCACAGGGAAGAAATAAAGCAATACATGAAACTTATTTAAAAGTTAAAATGATTGGATATAGGATTTGCTTGTTTCTTTGTTTCATCATCCTTCTTGTTGTTCTAATATCAAATATGAAAGATTTGCTGCTTCTATTTCTCTTTTAAATTTCGTAGTTATTTGCGTATTCGGATCACACTTGAATGCCCTTTTCTCTAGAGCTTGTGGAAGTTTTAGAACGCCAACAACAGTTTTGATATTGAAGTTGCTCCAGGACACAGTTTCGCTTCCGTTACTTCATCATTACTTTGAAAGAGGTTTTCTTCGCTGATGATTTCCCGAAGCTCCTCTTCAGTGAGGTCATTAAAATGAGAGTTGCAATGATCCGAATGGCTTTTCTGTTCGTGTGGCCAAATCCCTTCCAATTTGACGCAACTGAATTGAATTATTTTAAGATTGTGTTATGCTATTAATGTGAATTGGCATTCCACCTTTTGGCATTTTTGCAGTACGTGATACTTTGAGATCCGGTGTCTGCCGAGTTCCGTTTCCTAGATGACGCTGCTAAACGAAGTGAAATATGCTCGATTTCAAAGAAAATGTAGTAAGACCAAAAGACATGTTCGAGAATGTTGAAGTCGCGAATGTTAAAACCGGTAGCATTTCTCTAATCACGAATGTTCGGAACTTGCGAATAGCGAATTCATGGATGTTGTGGGATTACTGTAATATATATATTACATACGCACACACATTCTTTGTGATTCTGTGCGCTTGGGATGTTACATCACATGAGCAATGGAATGAGGTCCGGATCAAGCGATGCCATAAAAATAATGTTAACGTCGTGTTTGGCAACAAATTTATGTGCTACAGAGTTACGGCATTGTAATATTTTTCGTGCAATACTTTTTCATTTAAACAAGATCTAGTCGCTGATATTTATTTTGGTTGTGCATATTAAATATAGTGTGTGAATAATAAATAATACTGCAGTCGAACTTAAAGTATCGCATCATGAAAAGCAAATGCAAAACAGATAGAATCGAGGGAATGCACTCTCATAGAATAATATATAATAAAAAAACACATTATACATATTATTTAGATAAAACGCTTAAGATTACTATAACTATATAATTTTTTTATATAGGAGTATAATTTTTTTATTATTAAAATATATGATATGTAATATTTTACATATACGCTCTTTTTATTTAATTTCTTTGAGCGAAGGTCTCAATTATGTCATCAGAGTTGTTATATGTCAGTACCTCTTGTATCTTTGTGAAGAATAGCAAGATTGAACAACCGTTCCTGGCCATCTGTATTCCTAAAAGAAATATAATTATAACTTAAGTATACATGATACACTTTTGAGTTTTTGGGATCTCCCAAAAGGAGGCGCGCTCCTAGTGCGCCTATCTCCGCAGAGTGCTCACGCAGGCATACCCTTACATCCACTCCTGCACTAAACAGTAGATGCCGAAGGGCACTGAGATGTCTATTTCCATTTCTTTACATAATTGTAATAAAATCATCCGGAATATGTATCAGTAAAATCAAGGAAGCAATAGAGTGTTAAAACTGATACTGATAGATGTAAACCTCTGTTTAGGAAAGGTCCTTATATTTAAAAAGAATGACACACGAAATGTGACGTATTTTTTCTATACAATTATCACCAATAAACTGTAAAAAAACAATTATTGTTTCTGCTGAGACGTCATTCGTTAGAGAACGTTCCAGTTTCCTCACGCATCAGCCACTGACCTTTTATTTCAAGCGTCAAATATCAATCCTTCACTCCCAGAATAGCAACTTCTAAGCGGTGCCCCTGACGCATATTAATACATCACAAGTTTTGTAATAGGCAGGCCGAGAAAACACACTTGCGTCATTAAAATGTCTTTTATAACTCCACACAATAACGTTGCTACTCCATAGGGAATTAGTCGCATTTGGTCTCATAACTTGAGAGGTTTCTTAATCCATATATTTTGATAGTAGACATTTTGACATCCGGGGAAGACGACTCCTGGTTACTCAACCACCTCTCGTAGCTCGGAAGAGGACAAACCCCGTTACCCAAGATTTCGGACGTAACGCGTAAGTGCTACAGGCTTCGTAGTGACTCACTGTGATTGCCAAGAGTAGATGCAGGTATACTCTACAAGAGAACTGAAGCAGTTATGTAAGTTATTACAAGAAACACTTCAGCATGTTATGCAAAGAATCGTTGAACATGAAAATAATCTTCACCAAAAAATCTATTCAGTTATTTCACTTAATGATACAATATTATCTGCTAATCCTCGTAATTGTAGAGTATTATACCACATATGTAGTAATACAATTTTCAGACAAGGTCATATATTGAATTATTCACATTTTTTACGTAATGGAACATAACCAAATAACTAATATCCTTTGGATTCGTGATGATCAATACTTTACACGAGTTAAAGTACATCTTTCGTGATATGAGTCATATTAAAAGGACAAATTTGGTCTATAATGACTATAAGGTAATTTTTAAACTACTCGATTATTATATTACTTCAATACAGTTGCTTCATCACCAAACGTCATTTACTTTTTCTATTTTCCAAAATCCTTCAGTATGTTTCAGAAAGAATCCTGGAAAATTATCTTCACCTACATATTTTGAAAAAAAGTTCACTTTCTTGTAGTTGAGATGAACTTTTTTTGCGTATTTTGCCAACTATACTTTGCGCATTCTTCCCACAACGCAGACATAAAAATAATTAACAGTCTTAGGCTCAAGGACGATAATATGCGCACGCTGTAATACATTTTCTTTGCCTCTGTGATTGTAAGAATTAAATATGTTGTGTAAGGACACCGTATACAAAATTCATTTGTATACAAACTACCTGCACTATTACTTCATTACATACATTAAGATGTTGCGAATTGCTATTTGTGTTTTTATATAGAATAAGAAAACCTTGTTAAAACATGTTTTTGTTAATTAAACGTGCTCTGCAAATGCAAACGAGATGTTTGCATGTGTATTTCCTCACATTTGCGCAGTACGGTTCAGCACGCTAAAGAGCTGCTGGGTATTCTCATTCACTTCTACATCTCTTCCTTCTTTCATGAATGCTCCTATGCATTATAATGCAAATAATAAACTTGAGAGGATGAGGAAGTCTATAATCACAACTTCAAAAACTAGGAAGCAATGGTCTAATATTTTGTATTTACAACATTCTTTTCAACAGAATCAGATCATCCAAACGCATAGCATCTTTACGGGCCTAGATTGATGAAAAAATTGTTTTAAGTTAAAAATTTTCAATTTCACGAGCGATAAACACGTCCTCAAAATGCAACCTCAGGCGTGAGCACATTTACGAAATAGCGAGCTTATTTACGTAATAAGTATCGTAAAGTATTTCTTTACACTTCAAGATTGGAGTGGTTGATTACTAATGATTCTGGGTGCGTCAACGACTATGGTCGTTAGTTCCGTAAGTGTAACTCAGTTTGTTTGCTCTGCAGGTGGCGATGATCATACCCCGCTAGAATGTGAGATCCGGAGCCAATCTACTGTCGGCTAACGAGGATTTTCCTTATCAGGTACAGTGAAATTATTTTAGCGTGGCCGCTCAAGGTCAGGTCTCGGAGCAGCCGGAAGAGTCCATTCCTTAAAACTATCGCTTTAGGGGGGGAGCGCGTCCCTTCCCAGGACGTGTTGACAGCCCTACTCCAGTTGAGTAAACATCGACCCTGTCTGCTCGTCTCCGCAAGGTGCCAGTTTTCAAAGTATATCAATTTATGAAGAGAAGTAAAAGAAGGCATTGAAAATATCAAAGCAGTTCTTAAGGCAGTAATTGCTGCTTCAGGTGTTTCGAAAATATCTATTTGCAGAATTGATAAGGAAATTAATTATATTCAATGAGGAGAATCGTGTTCCTTTTCTACTCTTAATAAAGAGAAGAGAAAGGACGCGGAATTTCCTCTCGACAGTTTCAATGAGAGTGTATTCGTCAATTCGCCGCACAATGATTTAATGCACCAAATAAGAAATCGTTATTGTTATAGGAAACGACGCGAACGATAGTAAAGACAGTGTTAGTGATACTACTTACGATAGTGAGGAAACCGGTATCAGTGATAGTGGAAAAATTGTGGATGATGAGGATAGCGTCAGGCCAATCCGTGAATTTGATGTTTCTCCATTACCGAGCGAAGACACTACAGCAAATTGATTTCCAAAGGCCGTTCGCTAGCATGTGCAATGCGGCAGGCTAATGTTTTTAGTATGGGCAGACGAGCCAGGCGCGAGCGAGCACCGCCTCCTGGCTGTCTCCCCACCACTTTCAGTTTCCCCCTCTACTCGCGAATCTCAGCGACCACCCTAGAAAAAATTAGCTGTAACTCCCACCAGCGGCGCACAGCCCTAGCCGGGACAAGCTCTAAGATCCCGACCGGTCTCCTGGCATGTTGGTAGTGTAGTGTATGTAAGTAGTGTGTAAGGGGGTGAGGATACGAGTAAGGTGTGACAAGGAACGGGAAGGAAAGATCGCGCGCGATCTGTGGCCTGTTTGTTAAGGTACTTCTCCGGCCTACGCCTGATTTTGGTCAGAGAAACTACGGAAAACTGTAGCTCAGAGCAGCCAGCCGCTACAATTCTTCTCCAGACAGCGGCTAAACTTGACATCGGTATCTATCTAGTGTCGAAAATCCTACCACCGTCGGGACTCGAACCCCAGGACCTCCCGGTCAGAGGCATTACAGTGGCATCAGTTGATGCCCTGAGGTATCTCTCCCGGTACAAGATTGGAGAATTATCAAATGAGGCCGTTAGACCAAGTTTGAAAACCAGACGAGTTTGGTAGTAAGATGTTACGATACGCAAATCGTACTACGATTTATCCAATTTTTAAAAAATATTCAATAAACAATAATTATTTGTCTTAATTTCACTATTTGTTGTGCAAAAAGTAACACTGATTTTGAGATAGTTAATAAGAGGCCATGTATTATTTATAATAGTACTTACAATATGAAAATCATTGTTGTTAAAAGCGGGCCATGGAGAACTCTTGTGTTCTAATGACTCTTAATTACGAAACTTATATCACTTTCATCAAATTTGACTGTTGATAACCAAAGTGAATAAAAGCATGTGATGTATGGGTGTTTCTTTCTAAGGATTTTGGTGTCATAGGCACGGTGATTTCACCAATATTGAATGTAATGACGTAAGTCAACAATCATTTCGTATTCTTTCCTAGGAAACTCAAGAGTCGAACTTGGAAGAACGTATTAAGAATTAAAGCTGGATTACCATTCATTTTCAGAGCCAATACCGGACACAATATGGGGGAAAGTGTGTATGTAAAATTACTTATAAAACAGATTTTTCTATATTAGTGTAGTAAGTTTATAATAACGAAGCAGTAAAATTCATTAATTTCTACATTTAATTAACTTTAATTAGTTAAATGTGAGCGTTGGGGTGTTTCTCTGACTTTCCGTTGCTGGTTTTTAAGGAGTGCGACGTGCATAAAGTACACATAACACCAAATAATATTCAATTAATAACAAAATATTACGAATGGCGTGTACCATCAAAAGATGATCTGTCGAACAGCGTGGCTAACAACTACCAGGAGATATCTGTATAAAAGTTTGGTGTTGCCACCTCTGGCTATCAAAACCTGACGGTAATTATACTCGAACTATCTGAAATGCAAGCTATATTTCTGGAGAGTTCGAGCTAATTCCGGAGAGGGTAACTTTAAAAGAAGGAATTAGAAGAAGAAGAAAAACCTAATCAATTCAAAACTGATCTTCTAATTCCTAGGTCACATTCTCACCAAGTTGCGTAGGAGAGAAATAAGCTAAAGGCAAAAACTGGTTTTTAATTTGTGAAACAAATTAACTAATCTCTCTCAAGCATCAAACGTGTAGGAGAACGACCCATATAAGCACCACAGCTTTATCAAGAACTACCGTTTTCAACGCAATCCTATGAGGCTTGGATTTCGGTACTTCGCAAGCACTGCTTCCCGTGAATTCACGGAAGTTGAGAACTGGTCAGTGTGCGGATGGCTGACTACCCGGAACTCTCAGCTGGGCTCAGGGTGTTGAAAGAAGATAAGTAGTATAGTAATTCACTAACGGAAAAGATTAGGGAAACATTCCTCCTGGCTCACTCTCTGACCGAACCACATTCATTTGTAAGTTGCGGGAATATGAAAAATCGAAAAAAAGGGTTTTATAAATTCGCAGAGAATTGACATGATTCTGAAATATATTCCGTCATTTAGATTCTTTATTCATCAAATTCCGGATCTTATCACGCGTTTTTTGGGCGTTTTAAATATAACCATAATACATCTCATTTCATTTCTATTGGTCATATTTGAGAGCACACTTTCATTGTCATGACATTCACTTGAAACGCAAAAGGAAAGCTTTCAAAAATGAAGAGCGCTGGGTTCCTAAATTATATTATTGACAGTATTTAGAATTCTTTACTAGAGGTAGTGTTTCAAAGAAAACAAGAACAGATAACATTAAAAAGATAATATGAAGTGAAGAATTGTATTTTCTTTTCCTCCATAAATTATTCAGAAATTATTAAGAAACATTACTCTTTCCACAGAACAAGAACAAATATTACAAAATACAATGTTCTGTACTTTGGGAAGTCAAACTTTACGATCGAATTACATTCTAATCAAAAATATGCAATAACCATGGAAGTATACAACAGCATCGATAGCTATTTTAAAGAACATCTTCTGGAAGCAGTGTTTTCTCTATTGTAAACCCGTGAATGGATTCATCTCGCAAATAAATACCCAAGAAAGAAACCAGGCTGAGGTGACTCAGGGTTGTTACTGTAGTGCTTCTGGCCGGGAAGTCTTAGGGTTCGAGTCCCGACGTTGGCAGGATTTTCGACACTACCTACGTAACTAGGTTGAATTCAGGCACCATCTGGAAGTGAATTCAAGTTGCGGACTGCTCTGATCGGTAGTTTTTCATGGGTTCTCCGATTAACACCAGGCGAATGCCGAAGCTGTACCAATCCGAACAAGCCACGGACCGCGCGCAATCTTTCATTCCTTTTCCTTGACCTATCCTCCCATCTTACTTAAACACATGCACTACACTTCCACACATGTCGGGACACAAGTCGGAAGCTTAGAGCTTGGCCTGGCTGGGGCGGTTGCCCACTGGAGGTAGATACCTCGATGGGGAAAGTTCCGCAGGCTGACTTGCATCTATGGCTTCCCCCGTGCTGGATTTCATCATCCAGCAGGGGAAGAACATTGCCACCACTCGTAGTAATAACACGCACTTCACTTACGGAACTAATGACCATAGCAGTTGACAGAGGAATCAATCAACCCAAAAGGAAATAAGTTTGCTTCCATGTCATAGATTTAGAATTGTCAGATGGAAAGTGAAAGTACTGCCGGAGAGCAATATTCGTAAGAAATTGATTTGTATGTCCAGTGCCAATGAAAACATTCAGCTAAATTTAATCTTCCCCATGATACTTCGGTTAACACAAATCTAACGTCTAATAAATAACTTCTTCAAATACTTCGATTAACGAAATCGAACGTTTAATAAATATAAAATCCATCAAGCTGAAACGTACGCAGACAAGAGGCATTCTCTTCCGGTGCCTGTTAAGACCACCACTGAGGCTGCAGTGTCATGCGTCGGAGAGCAGGTTATAGCCGCGTGGAAGCCTTGCGTGATCGTCAAACGAGTTTATTTTCAGAAGTCGCCGCCACCGCCACCACTGCCGCCGTCACTGCCTTCCATGCCATCACTGCCGCCGCCTTCGCCTGCTGGTAATTATAAACCGGCAGCGAATGAGTAGCAAACGCGACGGGAAAAAGCAATTCATTGCACTCACGCGACTCTACTCAACTCGGCGGATATGACACTTGTCCTGAGAATAGGGTGACTAACCCTGATTGAAGGAAAATTCCAATATTCAAAAGGTTCTCTGGGACATACAATAGACCTCCAAACATTAAAGCATATCAGATATTGAATTATATAATTTAAAATATATAAACTTATAATATATAATTTTACAAATTTTATACAAATTGTTGCACGGAAAGTAGCTAATGGTTTAAAGCAACATAAGCGAGCTTTTTATATGTTTCGACTACAACAGGTATGTAGTAATTGCAATTTGTATTCTTCCATGTGTTATTTTAATACACATGTATGTAACCAACATTCTAATATAATTGAATTTGTGCTTTTATTTTAGTAAGTATTACAGTACGTACACTTTTCTGTTCCTGATATTTCTTTAATGTAATTTCACGAATTAAGTCATTTTTTTCTGTCTGACATCTTTTCTAACTTAATTTCTGAATTTTATCCAACGGTCAAAATGTTTGCTTATTCAAATCGACCAAACTAAGTGACTTTCAGTCTATAATGAAATTATAAACGGACCATTCATTAAGTCAAGTAATACAACTGCAATATATAAACTCCATGTCAATACTTTCCCCAAACGAACATCAATCCTAACTTCAATTCAATTTACTATAACAATACATTTGCAGAATGCAATGCATACGGATGGTCAACCAAATTTTTGAATACTTGAACTACATTCTTACTTTTAATTCTCTGTAAACATCATCATTAAGATCTCTTGTCACTCTTAAAATTTCTATCACTATATTTATTGTATTGCAAATACAAAATTAAATGCATTGACATAATAACAAAAACTGTTTGGATTACTACTTTGTGTTGGCTCTTTCAATTACATCTAATTATGACTTCATTGAATTTGCCTAGATGATCCCATGTGGCATTGTAATGTAAAAAACGGGCTCTACACACAATAGTCTAAATGAAATGTGAGCTAAATAATTTTGATATTTAATTTGGGATTACTCTGAAAGATCGAAGTACCAAGTAGAGAAATTCCGTCTTTCTCCGTCTGAACTACATCATACAACGAGAATGAAAATATACAAATAAACCTTTGCCTGGTGGATAAATGCGTTGCATCATCGCTCCTGGAGTCCTTCTGGTCCTTTAAAACTTCACAACGGATCAAAGGAGTCCAGAGTGAGCCATCACAGTCACAGTTGTGACCTCAACTTCAGAGTCTAACTCAAATAACTTTAATTTAGAATTCAATTAATACAAATTGCAGACGTTATTACTTAATAATATACTTCCATATTTATAAAATAGAAGATTGCATTTCGTTGCGTTGAAAATGGGTAGAACAACGAAAATTTGATCTTCATACTCGTGCTAAATTTGTTAGAGAGATAAATAATAAGTGAAAAGAAAATCGTGGGAAAGTCATAACATGTGTATGCTCACTGATGCACATTAACTTATCTTGAAGGCTCTGTATTTCATGCCCATGAAGTAATACTATCAGAACTATAGTTAGCATTTAGAAAAATAACTACGACGACACTTGTGAGCGACAATGAGCTCCAAAGATTATATCATGTGCACTATTGATCTTTGCTCACCATTATAACACATGCATAAAATCATGGGAACAAAATCATTCTGGGCATTAATGGGTTTATCATATTCTAAATATACACTTAACCATTTTATTGCTTACCTACTGTTTTGTTTCCCTAAAACACGTAATGAATTTCTGTAATGTTCATATTTCTTACTCTCTACAAGATACCTCGTTATCAGTTCTACGGTGTAAGTAATTTAATTAATATTGAATAATTACAAAAAATATTAAGTTTCATTCAAAACCATGTAGTAGTAGGTGGTCTTATATTCTTGCCTTTGGATTCGAACTCACGAATCGAATCCTAGGTAAAATTCCAACTGAAAATTAAACTGAAGCAAATAAACTAATTGAAGAGTGCAGCATTCTCAGTTACAGAGTACGTAATTATTACACATAAAATAGAAAGCAGGTAATGTCGGAGTAGTATTCGATTAACTTATTTAATTGTGTTAATTGATTTAAAAAATCGAATCGAATTAGTCTAAATCAAAAGATGCTCATGTAAAATAGTAATCTGAAAGTCTTTCTCATTCGCAAAGTGAAAATGTATCCTGCAACTTAATATTACAGCAAGTCTCACGTTACCACCATTTAGTACGTGATGTAACCCATGAGAAAAGAAATGACAGAATAAATTAGAGAATTTCCCACCACTACGTAACATTGAATTCACAGAAATAAAGTTTGGAATGTTGGCAATAAACATTACAGATTCTTCAAGGTCAGGGCTGAGCATCTTCAACAGAATGTTAATAATTAATGTCTTACTTGAGTGGAAACTTGGAAACTTGAGTTTTGTTATTTTTCTTACAAATTCATTGGGAAACATACGAATATCCTTTTGTTCGATCTTTGGTAATTACATATTATAATGTATTAACCGAGTTTAGTTCCAGGAAGCAATAATTACTCAAATGTAATATAACATTTCCCATAGCACAATCTGACATCATTAAATCGCTCTGTAAGTCTGAATCTCTCACCCTGCACTCAGGTTCAAGAATAAAGGGTTCTGGTGTACAAGAAGTGAATTTATTTCTACAGATACAATTGAATGTAGGAAACTTGAGTTTTGTTATTTTTCTTACAAATTCATTGGGAAACATACGAATATCCTTTTGTTCGAGCTTCTTCCCTATGTTCGTTTTACTGTTTTAAGTAGTTAAACTTTTTAAACAATTCAAAAAAATATTGTTCAGGCTTTATTTAAAGTACCTCCAAAAAATCAAAATATCCGTTTCAAATTCGCAAAACCTCGAGTTCGTCTAGATCGATAGGAGAATAACAGAATAAGAATTCTGGAGAAAATCGTCTGAACAGTTTAGGCGCTAGCGTTGACCACAGTCGGACGGACGGACGGAAACATTTATTTTTCAACTTCCTTGATTTTAACAATTTATGTCTGTAAATCAAATGATGCACCAAGATATTGAATGTGTTCCTGGCAGGGATATATATGAATACTTTTCCACCAGACAACATTCAACTTTCTATTAGATCATGACGATCGATTGTTTCCCCCGTCAAATGGCACCTTACTAAACGGCCGATGGAAGTAGCACGTCGACTTCCAAGGAAGTGGCTTAGGTGGCTCAGGGCATCAATTGATGCCACTGCAGTGGATCTGATTGGGAAGTCCTACCGTTAGTGTGCCAACGGCGGTAGGATTTTCGACACTGGCTAGATAGCTAGGTCGAATTAAGATGCAATCTGGAGGAGAATTCTAGCGACAGGCTGCTCTGATCGGTAGTTTTCCGTGGTTCCTTGGATCAAAATGGGATGTGCACTAGCAAATCTACCACGGACTGAGCGCGGCCTTTCTTTCCTCTTCCTAGTCCTATTCTCAACCCTTACTCACACACTTTTACCCTACACTTGCATGCACTACACTACTACACATGTTGGAACACCAGTCGGGAGCTTAGAGCTTATCGCATCTTGGCCGGTGCCCTACTTGTGGGAGATACCTAGACGAGGAAACCCCGCAAGCTGGCGTGTAGGTCGTCGCCAGATTACATCATCCAGCGCGTGACAAACACCGCTACCTTCCACGATAAAAGCATTCACTGCACTAACGACAGTAATGACTATAGCAATTGACGTGACCGGAAACATGAATCATTCAACGGAGTGCTCTCGGGAGACCTCGCCCTTTCTCGCCCTGCCGCGTTCCGCGCCGTCGCCATCTTGTGCGGTCGCCGGTAGTGCGTGCCGCTGGGAGCGCGTTATTAAACAGTAACCGCGCGCTCCGTTGGGAAATACCGCGTCCGTGCTGAGGTATTCGCAGTGGGTCCGGGGATCATAACGTCGGCCTACAAAACAAGGGGAACATTTCAAAAACTGTCATTTAACAGAAAAGTTTTCATCTGAGTGGAGCCGTTCATTCCGCGGCTTTAGACATGGCTGTCTTCTGAAGTTTTTACTAGCAGCAATATACTCTTTTCTAAACGTTTTTCTTGAATTAGATCAAAATTTTCAACTTTTAATTTCTGGCAATTTTCTGTAGATTTACAGTGTTTGTTTACACTTTGAATAATTACCCATTTTTGGTCACTTAGGATCTTGGCAGCTGATAATAAACAATTGTTTAATATACGTAGAATTGAGAAGTTTAATGAGCTGAGCTTACGGATCATAACCTAACAGTTTTCTGTAATTAAATATGCTATGAATAGAGAAGTTTATGAAGGGCTGAAGAACTCTTTGGGGTATTTACCTTTTCATCGATTTTGACCTGGATTATGTTTTCTTAATTGAAAGTGTATTACAGAATGTAGAATATATTCGATTTTTATAGAATTTTTGAATTGGCAAAAAACGTACGTTTATTTGAAAAAAAACATGGAATTGTAATGAACGTTTGTCGGCATATATTCTGAAAAGTTTGTATGCGATTGATGTTTGTTTTTTATGCTAATTCCCAGATTGCAGAGGCTTAAGAAATAGGCCGCATAATATCTTATGTACGTGCAATTTAGTAATAAAACTGTAATAATATTGAAATAAAGGAAATAGTCCATATCATCGTTTGTTTGTCACGGAAATATTATGGGTGATACTATTTCGCCAATGGATCCTCTTACATATTTAATGTGCTCGGTTGTTGAAAGACATTTCATTGATTCATTTTGGTATATAAGAGAAGGCGGATCATTATATCTTCGTATTAAGGAAAAAAAACGTTTGCATTTAATTTTGATCCATTTAATTTACTGTGACACTTAACTCATATGTTTTTCAGATGTAAATCATTTTGAAGCGATGAAATAGCAGTTGCAAATTACTATTAATATGAGTGAATGAATGAGCCTAGGGTGTCTGATAAAGAGCAAAGGCCTCCTGCAAGAGAGAAAGCTCTACATAGTACTATTAGTACCGTGTAGAAAAGAGCCATTGGCACACAATTCTACTGAAGTAATAATAATAATAATAAATAATAATAATAATAATAGTTACTTTATATATGTGGTGCGACTCGGGCCATCAGGCCCGCTTTTCCGCCTAGCCACGTAATACATAAATATATAGATAAAAATTGAACAGTACATTTAGTAAATTAAATAAAATACAACTTAGATATGTCTTGCCCCTGGGCTCAGAAAGTGAAAGAAAAAAAACGTCCCCGCATTTACCTTAAGTGGCCGCGGAAAACCAGGGAAAACAAAGGAATACTCTTCAACATTGAGTAACAAAATAAAATATTTAAAATAACTTAAAAAGTATTTACTGTCACTAAAGCGGAGAACACTAAGGAGGTGCCCAAAAATAAATTATGAAAAATATTAATTTATCCATACGCGCCAAATGTTATCAAAAAATCTCAATACATTAAAGAACTCATTAAAAAAACAATATGAGAATGCAGCACACAACCACCCGGCCAGGACGACGGCTTAGGGCCGTTTTTAATTACAACAGCATGTACCAAGGGAAAAGACGCCTTCAGTCAGAGCCACAAGTTAAGCTGGAATGAATTAAAAATTACAAGTAGATAATACAAAAGAATAAAAACAAAAAAGCAAATTTCTAATCCTATAATATACTTAATTTCAACTAATTATACTGTTGTTTATGAAATTAAGAATTAACCTAAGAAGTGTCGTTTGTTAAAGAAAAAACCTGAAATAACTTGGAATGATGGGGAAAGCACTGCCCCTTGCGAGCACCAACAAGACTTGTGAATATTAAAGGAGGAACAAATTTATTTAAATATCCATTACGGCTATAAAATATTTTTTCGTTGTTCTTGGTAAGATAAGTAACTGCTTAATTTCTGATTAATTAAACTATGTTATAGAATTTTGAACTACAAGTTTCGTTCACTAAAGTGAAAGTTTACATAACTATGATCAGTTTCGAAATAAGAATTATAAGTACAAAAGTGTAATAAGATAAGACTTCCTACGAACTCCTAACAAAAGGCTTTCACGGAGCCCAGGATGAATAATCAAATTCAATTTAAACGAAAATTGTAAAACAGTTTTAAGGAAGTGGATAAAACATACAATATTCCCATTTTATTACAATGCAAAATTGGAGAAACAATCTAGTACTGTAATGCATGTCTTATGGTACACATTTCGTAAAATCTTCGTGTATCGTATAAAACCTACAACATAATGACTTGAAAACAGGAGTTCCCGTTAAATTTTATAAATTATAAATGTATAAAGTATGTATGTGTTTTAAAGGAAGCGTTGGTAATGCATTTTGTAACAATTGTGTCTATAATATCTAAATATTCATATGTGTAATTTTTGTTCTGAAAAAGGAGAAAATCTAGCTCCGATGCACCATGTAATGTAATATAGCCATATGTTTAAAATAAGGTGATTGTCAATAAAGAGTTTGGGCCTCATCTGCACGTTCAATGACTAAATCAATTTGAATGACAATCTTACCTTAAAAAATATATTGAAAACCGATTTTTTTAATTGAAACTGTGAAAAGTGAACCTGACGGTTAATTTTCACTATAAAATGTTAATTTAGAATGGCGAAGAATTGTTACTATATAAAAGGACGAATGACAAAGTGGCACGCGATGCAAATTCCGGCTGGATGCGAGGCATAGCAGGTGGCACTAGGGAAATCAATTTTAGTGTTAGCGTGTGCAATGGAGAAATGTCCCCCTGTTCACCGCGGAGGCGTCAGGTTTGCCAGGCGATGGTCGAGCGAAAGTCTATCTCCAATATTTTAGCAGGCAAATAGGGAAGCAAACGCTGGCTCCAACGTTGTGTGGGTTGGTACACTGGGTTCCACAATCAGGGTTCACGGGTAGCAAGTTGGATGGAGGTTGTGAAGGACTGAAAATCATCAGAGCGCCATGACATGCTTCTTTTGTGCAAAATAATTCTGAAGGGTTCCCGTAAAATTAAATTCTCCATCAAATTCTGCTCTAAATAGATTTCATATACTCTCCATCAGAGAATGACGCAAGTATATGATTATGCACCCTTATGGTCCTTTGTGTTTTTAGACAATCATTTAAATATAAAAAGTTTTACAAATCAATCATTAAACCATTTTCCCTTTTACCATCTGATTCGACGTTTTAGGAGAATAGGTATACTCGCTTCTTGAGATCATCTTTACCACTGTATGAATATATGTTTAGGTTATATTGTGTTTGCATTTACTGTCATTTCACAGAATCATGAATCACAATTTTGCAGAAGTGACACTCAGATTGCACTCAGATAAACACTGCATACTTACAATAAATTCTGCAGACATATGAAACATTAAACTAATACAATTGAAGCAAGTAACGATTAATTTTATCGGATACCGGAGGTGAAAGTATGAGTAAAAATTAATTGGCAACACAGCGAACTTATATTCTTCTGGATAGGAAATAATCACTAATACATATCCCGCTGGACCAGTTTTCAAGAGCCCTTTGTTAGAGATGCCTTATTCCGCACATTTCTGGGTCGCGTTCATTCAGTATATCCAAGAATAAATAGAACGTTAGTATCGAAGGTGTTAGGAAATTTTACGCCACATTCAAAGACAATTATCACGCGAAAATCTGAAGGAAATGTTCAATGCACTCTAAATACTGTCACCTAAAACATAATGGATAGGTGATGCAAGTGGGCAAGCTTTCTAGAGCTCTCATCATACAGGCTATGGGAGAAGTTGAGAATTAAATTACACTGACGATCACTAGCGCTTCTGCAATCTGTCAACTACAGGGAAATCAAATTAAATGCTTGATTGACGTTGATGACACGATTTCTATTTTAGCGGAAATCACATATTATTAAATATTTTCAATAATGATCGTGGTGGAATTATTCCATTATTCAATTGTTTACGTAAAAACAGAAGATACCTAGGTATTTCAGAACTCTAGAAAAGTTATATCGATGATAGAGATATTTATTTGAGAACTTCCTTTTTATTCACAAGCCTAACTTTTAAACTATAAAACGATCATTTGAGAAAAAATCAAATAACAATAGTAATTCTATCTGAGAAAAACAATGTCCATTGAAATACGTTTCTCAAAGATTTCCAAAAGAATTGCATTCTTATTAGAATTAATGTTCAAGAGAATTATCAGAAATGAAATGTACATTTTACGCGATGACGAAAAAAACTACCTTCGTTGTTTTTATCAAGCGAAAGATTGTGTCATCCAACCTTCAAAGCAAACAATTGGTTTTCATTTTGCGTTTACGGAATTCACCAAGAATGATTTATAACATACATTTCATTCTATTCTCATTTGCATTGACATTTAAATTTTCAACGACCCATTCACCCTAAGATAAATCTGCACCTGCGTCCAGGACTAAACAAGTAGTTTTAAGCTGAAGCACCAGGTTATTACAAAAGCTAATCGAGTCTAAATCAACTTTCCCATATCCTATTCATTTTTTTCTTTATTCGTAAAGTAAGGGGAAATATAAAGCCCCGCCTCTCCCATGTTAAGTTTACTTTACATTTGACCATTATCTCTTAAACTACTCAACCGAGAAATGTAAAATTTTGGAGAAGTTGGTAAAAATATTTTAAGTAAATACACGTATATTTACATATTTTGAATAGTTTTGTAATTTACAGCACATTTGGTGTAAAGTGAACAGCATTTTTGAAATTTTTACATTACTTTTTTCTGTACTGTCATGTAGAAATATTGAAGTACGAAACTGACTCTTCTAATTTTGCTACCGCATATTCCATTTCACTTAAACTGATCTCCTTCAAAATATATTATTTTGGAAGTTTCACAGATAATGGGACAAATGTGTTTCAAAATATCAATTTTTGTAAATTAGCGTCGAAGTTAATTTCATTGAAAAGTAAACAAAACACAATTACTGCGTAAATTGCCATCAAATATATTGTAATGCAAATAACATTAAATAATTAGCTTTTCCCTAACATTTAGTTAAAACCAGAACCTTCCAGATGAATTCGTTCAAAAGATATAACGTAAATATTTAGTCTCGAAAACAAAGTGACTGCCATTTTAACATATGTATACGAAAGTAGAAAATAACAAAAATATGTCAATAGTGTATTTTGCAAGACGTAAATATAATTTTATTCAGAAATGATAAAATAGACTACTTCATGTTCGAACAGAGGATTTTTTAAAATACCTATTCAAGGCTAAATGTTGCCCAAAAAAGTTCCAGGAAAACAATCTATCCTCAAACTATCATTGTAAACAATGAACCTATATAGATAATTACTTATGATTCACATAATCTAATTTTATTCATATAGTTAAAACAAATATTGTTTACTTAAAATAAATTTTCAAACACGATTAATTTTGTATATAAATAAAAATTATTTTTATACTGAAACTGGTTCATTTCTTTCCACGAAACTCTGTACTATTTCTCCATTTAGATTTAAAGTGACCCATTTTACATTCCATTCTAGGGCAGATGGACAAAGAAGAAACACGCAAATCCCAGCGCTTCGTGAGAACTTTTCCCAGACGCTCCAGTAGAGTAAACGGCCTCCATGAAGTGAAGAATAGACTTAATCAACAGGAAATCTGAGCAACAAACAACTGCCAATATGTCACACGAAGGAGTCAAGGCAACATAAATGTCATGGCATAAAACGCGAGTAAGATGAAATGTCATAAAAATACAAAAGTAAAACATGCAGAAGTCTTTCTGTTACGTATATTTGTTCTATTGTTTCTTCTGTTTGAGATATTTCTCGGAATGCAAGTGAAATTGAAGTACGTTTAGATAGTAGTAAAAAACACAATAACATTGTTGGTTTCGACACGTTTGATGCAATTATATGACTTTTTTCTGCCGTTCATCTGTGACGGTCCATGAGGTCGCGTCCCAGAATGAAAATAAATAAACTGAAATATAGAGAACCAGTATAATATAAAAACCAAACAAACAGTCGAAGATGCTATGGTAAAGTAGAAAGCGCTATTTATTTAAGAAATCCGAAGAACTGTGTCGTTAGCAGACCAGAGGGGAGTAAATAAACAAATAGCGTACATTTAGTCAATGGATAAATATTTGTAAAAATGTAACAATTTCGGAATAGTGAAAACTTTCATTAGAGAAAACATTCCCATATTTGGAAAAGGACAATTGAATGTGTTGACATGTGATGTACGATCACATAAACATTAATTTATCAGAAGATTTGAGTTTGAAACGTAAGAAAATTATAAATATTATTGTGCGGACTTTTATTTTGACATTGAAATTATTGAGACAAAGAAAGTAGCGAAAACGTAATTATATTTTGTAAAATGTAAAATATATTACGATTGTAACAACATAGAACGGCTGTTTTTGTTTTAAACCGCGCGGCGAAAAGGAAAGTAATGTAACAATGCTGATGTCAGATGGCTGTAGGTGCTTGGACGAGATGCGTCGTGTACAATAAGACAGCTGATCTCGAATAGAACTTTAGATAAAAGCTTTTGAAATTTGTTTTTGAAAGTGATGCTTAGTTTTAAACAGTAGTCCGATAGTGTGGAATCGGTGTCCACACTCCGAGGATTCCAAAATGAGTATTTGGAAATGCAGAATTTGGAAATAATGGATGTCTAAGAATATGTTACAAACTTCTAAAGCATTTATAGAGATCAAAGATGATTCACTTTTTCTCATGAACATGTGAAGATAAATGTTATATACAGATATTACACAAGTGGTAAATGCCCCTGATTGGAAGGCAAGCCATCATGCCTTTCTATTTTTCAGTCACGTTCTAACGCACACAGATTTCATATACCCGCCAAACACTAAAGCTTGATGGGTTGCATACCAATGACAGCCAAATGTCACATGTGTAACTTCGTTATGTGAAGTTTCTAGCACAACTTCATCCACAAAAAGTACTTATCAGTGATCCCCTACATGCCCCCGATTTTGTAATATTTATACTGCGACACCTGTATATGGCAACAAGAGCAACAATTGAGACACCACAAATAAACAAAATATGCATAAGATATTTTGTAAAAGTTAACTTCAATTATGACCGCTTCTTTTGTGATATTTTGGTATAGAAGACAGACAGCTATTTTTAATCATGAAAGTCGTCCTCAGTCATCCAATTCTCACCGCATTCCATCTGCCATTTTCAGAATTTTTGACTCTAGCTAGATAACTAGGTCGAATTCAGTCGTTGTCTGGAGGAGAATTCTAGCGGCCGGCTGCTCTGGTCGGTGTTTTCGACGGTTTCTCCGATCAACCACCAGATCAACCACCAGTTAATACGAGAGCAGTACCTTAACAAACCGCCTATGGACCGTGCGCGATCTTTCCTTCGTCTTCCTTGTCCTATTCTCACCCCTTACTTGTCTGTCACGGTTAACGCGGTGCCCCCTGGTGGAAAATACCTGGTTGTGGAAAGTCCCTTAGCCGACCATCTTTTCGCATTCCAGCCCATCCCAATCCATCACAACCCATCCCGACAGTCCATTCAATGTTTAAATTTCCCTAACATTGGTGGCACAATTCTGGCTTCAAATTCAGATTCAGCGCATCGACGTGCATAAAAAAACATGTGTCTAGTCTTTGGGTCTGACAACAACCCCCAAAACAAAAATATACAATTTCACGGTGATTTTTCGCGATTTAAAGAGCTGGAAGTTGGTGGAACAATTTTGGCTACAGATTTTGATACAGCGCGCCGACACACATGAAGAAACATGTGTCAAGTCTTTGGGACTTACAACAACCCCAGAAAAATAAAAAAATACAATGTCACAGTGGTTTTGCGCGATTTTAAAGAAACTGGAGGTTGATGGCGCAATTCTGGCTTCAGATTCGGATTCTCGGCAAATTTTCTTACTAAATGCATTTTAATTCACTCCAATAGCTTAATAATTAGGCTTTGAATATTCGAAGATCAAAATTGTTACAATATTATCAAAATTGTAATTCGAAGATAAAGATTGTGGCAAAAGGATTTTGCCACAATGCGTATGTGAAGAGGCACGTTGCCACAACAACGATGCTGGTAGCCACGGTGATCATGACAAACAGTTGGACCTGGTGGGAGGGACAGGATGGACCTGAGCGGAAGGAGGCAAGACAAGAGATCAAGCGGGACGGGGTAAGGCTGGCCTTGGCGAGTGCGAGTTATAGATACATGAAAGAATTTGAAGTTAGCGCGGGCGCTGCTGAATGGTGCTGGGTGTTACGACTCGCCAGGGCGAGTGAAGCAACTTGGAAGCGAGCCCGGGGCGGGTTTCTGCTAGTCACCTGTATGCGAGGTGCTACTTAAAATATCCTAAAATTTAATTGTACCGGTCAAACCGGAAGCAGTACGACTTTGCGACGTTAGATATACCTAGGTACATGTCTCAGCTACTGCGATACAAAGTTGCGTCATTTTTAGCGCATCCTGTTGTGAATTATAGTGGTGAGTGTCAGAACGTGTTTCAGTGCTTTTGCGAATTGCCAAATGGATAACGTGAAGGAGCAACGGATTTGCATCATATTCTGATTTAAGTTGAAGAAAACTGCAGCTAAAACCCACCATATGCTGACAGGGCGGGTGCTGGTGAGTGTGCACTGAGTCAAGCAAGAAAATTTGAGTGCTTCAGGAGCTTCAAGAAAGATCAAAAATCTGTGGAAGATGACAAACATTCTGGTTGACCGTCAACATCATGAAAGTGCGTGAAAAGATCATGAAGTGCATGAATTATGCATAAGGAATTTGTCCCACCTGGTCATACTGTCAGCAGACTGAGAGGTTTTGAGGCGACTGAAGCAAACTGTTTGGCGCAAACGACCGGAATTGTGGAAAAGGCAAGACTGGTTAGTGCACCATGACAACGCACCCGCGCATACATAAAGCGTTGTGAGGGAATTTATGGCCCAAAACAACGTGGCAATGGTCCCCCAACCTCCCTACTCACCAGACCTAGAATTGTATAGACAGTAGGGTGAACTTTTACCTCTTCCCGAAGATGAAAATCGCGTTGTAAAAATCATAATATTGTTCATATTTTTACAATGAAATTCTTGGGTAGCATCTTGTATAAGGAGCCACGGGCACCTAAGCAGACAGTTTGGTGCTGTGAGTGAGCTTCGAAGTATCTATAGTTGATATTGTTATTCTGTTTAAGCCGTCAATGCCCTCTTTTGGTTATTCTCTTGGAATTTGGGGACTTCGGCTAAGAACTGGTAATTCCCCTGGTGGCAACAGCAGTGCCTCGATTAATGGGACATCTTCGGGTTACATTATTTAAATCATTGTTTCGGTACGAGTTTGGAAGGTGTTGTAACACGAGCACAATAAACATGTGTTAACTGTTTATGCCTTGTGTATTTTGTTAACATAATAGAAAAAGGTAGTGTACATAGAATTTATTCCTTTTCCTGTAGATGATGATGAATAAATATCCTGGTAACGCGGCGACAATTCAGATAGTTTAAATATAAAATTACTCAATTCTGCAACCTAGGTGACTGCAACCTCGGTGAACGTTGTATAGTCTACCATGACTTCAATAAGAAAAAAATTCCATCCCGCTGACTATGTCGGGCATTGCGAGAAATCCTTGCACCCGAAGGTTCAGCCTACTGTAGCCCTGTGCCCCGCATGCGGGTACGGTGGCGTTCAGAAATCGGATAATTAGATAATATATCATCAGTATTCATTAACGTAAATACGAGAAAGTAAAATACTTTATGAAAATGTGTGGACATACTGCGCTACCATATGGTGTAGTTCCCAGAGCTATGCGTCTCACTGCTAATCATAAAAGATATCGTGGTTTTACCATCTGGTGTGCGTGTTAAACGGTACTGATGTAAAGTGAAATATTATACGCATATTATTGTTTACAAAATGAAATAAATAATCAAACCTCCAACATGAGTTGGATAATGATGCCTCACTTCATAACTTAATGTGAAGCACTATTAATTGTATTGAAATATACCATTCTCACGTCTCATCAAAAGCGTGGCTGTAATCATGTCCTGTTCCAAATTTATTAAGATTTGGGCGCCAGAAACAGGTTACATGAATTACTATCAAAGTTTTTCTATCTGATTTAACAAAAATTATCTAAACATCCAGCTAGCTTGGGTCGATGGGTCCGGATACAAATACTCGCTATCGCCTCGATAGCCGATTACCTGATCTGCCAACTATACAGTATGGCGTGGAATCTGAAATGTAATAATTATGCTTTCAACTAATTAAAAATTATGATTGACAAATGAAAAAACTCTTTTCTTTTCCAAAGAACAAAATTCAACAATTTATTTAACTTTTAAATTAAAACAATTAATTAGATGGTCATGACCCCTTTTGAATAAATTGTCTCTTTTATACTGCAGTATTTTTTTACCGTTTTTGCATGCCAACGCTCCGTAGTCGCTTCTCACTTGGCCGTTGTTAATTCCAAGTTCCGCTTCTCTCTTCCGGTCTTGCGCCGCCGCTGACACGTCCAGTCCACACTGCCTAAACTATCTGTTAGTCTTGTCCGACGCTCCCGGTTCCTAATCTCTCCCACCGGTTATGTAGACTATTGAAGTCCAGCTGCAATGTCCGAAAATCTGAACAAGTCCTCCGAAAATCACTTCTGGTAAATTATTTCAAAATCCGAAAACAAACTATCACTTCTCTCACAAGACAAAGTCCGAAAACAAGCTATACAAGTCTCACTTTCCCTCTATATTGCCTACAAACGATCTTTACGCTACGGCACCCAGAGTCAGAATGTTCGATCTATACTCCACGACACCCAGAGACGGAATGTACGATCTTCACTCTACGACACCCCGAGTCAGAATGTTCGATCTACACTCCACGACACCCAGAGACGGAATGTACGATCTTCACTCTACGACACCCCGAGTCAGAATGTTCGATCTACACTCCACGACACCCAGAGACGGAATGTTCTGTTTAATGCATTTTTAAACCCTTCATGGCTCGGTCGGCGTCCATCCTTCTATTATTTCAAAACACGGCGGCAACATTAGACTATCTGATCTTTTATAGCCAACCCGTGCGTCTCTTACAAATCCAAGTAGCCGCGACCTCAGACAGTCATTCGTTTTTGCACCAATTCCCTCTTAGGTTCTTCAGCCATCTAGCCGGCGTCCTGACGTCATCAGGGCCCGTGTATAGTTTGTTGACCTTGCCAACCTCTGCGCCGCCGTTGCTAAGGCCCATACCGCCATATTGAATCCCCATTTATCCACCCCATGTCTAACTAACATCATTAAATAAAATCCATCGTATTCTGGTATATCACAACTTCCCCTCTCCAAGCGTCATTTGGTTTGCTACAACATAACTAAATGACAAGACTACAATAAACACTTTCTTCTTACTTCACTACGATATATTCACTGACACCTTTCACTTTACACAACACATATCTTGTATCTTGCAGCCTTAAACTATTTACATTTGTTTTGTTAATATGCCAACATAGTTTTGAACCATCTCATTGAGTATAAATTATTGCCTGCTATTTACTTCCGTCTTATATCCATCACATGTTAATTGAAAAATTTTTCACATTCTAAAAATAGACGTAACAACACAACAAACACTATTACACACTATTATATACAGATACTATTTACAATGATTTATTCCTGGACAAAATATTCAATCATGGGTATCGTCCCTTTTATACGGCTTAATGTTCCTGTAATTATATGTCCCCATTTCGTCCAATTTTGGCGGTTTTTCATGACGAGCGATGGTTTTGCTATTGAGTTTTCTAGCATCAATACAAAATCTGATTTTCTTATCTTTCTTTCGGACTATTACTATCGGGCTCACATACGGTGTTATAGATTTTTTATGATACCATCCTCCAGCATCGTGTTTATTTGTTTACGTACTTCAGCTTTAAATACATGTGGGATCGGGTATTGCTTTACATTGAAGGGTTCCTCATCCATCAATTCAATTTTAAATTGATATCCTTTTTCGGGCTCCTTTGAACCTTCAAAAACGTCTTGATATTCGCTAACTAACGTTTCAACGGAATGGCTAACATCTACTCCATTTTCGTCGACCGCATACTTGGCTGCGGCGTGAATCTGGTCCCTGGTCTCTTCAATTAGTTCTGCAATATCACAAATACACAAATCTTCGCCCTCCTGGTCTTTGATCCCCAAACAATGTTGTTGCCCTTTGTCAGTTCGTAACAATATATTCCTGTTACCTACATCGACCTTGGCGTCACACATCTTTAGGCCATCAATCCCCAAAATGATTGGACGAATCAAATTTTTTATGATTATTGCAGGGAACTGTATCGTCACCCCTTGGACTTCCACCTCCACCCAAATTTGCTGACTTCTTGTTTCGATGCGCCTCCCGTTAGCCGTACGAATATTTAATTTTCTAACAGGTAATTCTTCAATCTTATTCCCTTCTTTTTTTAGTTGCTTATATAATTCTTCCGATACCGCACAAACATTTGCACCAGTGTCAATTAAAATATCTACCGGTATATGCCGAAACATCCCCTTCAACACCAAACACGTGCTATTTTCCGCCCGTTCGTCTGTATCTTCCCTTAACAAATCTTCTGCTGCTACCTCAATGCTATTCAACTCTCTAATAACCATCATCTCATCAGTCTTATCGTTCGAAATAACCCGCCTATTTACTTCGAACAGTGGGAGTTTTCCTGCTCTATTGCATTAATTTCTATCTGTTCGTATCTCTTATCATCTTTGGATCTTCGCGAGTAACTATTTCCTGTCTTTTTAGATTCTCTCTTGGCATCATTTCCCCACTCGCCCTTCCCTTCTAAACTATCATTTCCTTGGCGATTATCATTATCAACTATTTTTCCCGTTCCATTATTCTTTCCATTCATGCTATCATGGTATCCGTTACTATTATTCCGTTCATATTCGCCATTCAAAGTCCGATCGAAGAGGCTTAGCCGTTCCACTAAGTCTTCATAATCTACAGGTATCGAATTCCATAGCAAATTTTGAATACTGACTGGCAATTGACGAATAATAATTCTAGTTAATTCATTATTATCTATCCCTTCTTCGCAAGCCTTGAATGCGGCAATTTTGCGTGTTGCAAAATCACACATGGTTTCCGCCCCACTTTTCCTATATTTTTCACTCATCAATTTATATTTTAAATCAAATTTATGATTCTCATTCCAGTAACGTTTTAAAAATTTCTCCTTCCATTCTTTATAACTCGTTGGTTCCGGAATTAATGATGTCAACCAATGATGGGCTTTAGATGACATTGCCTGCTCGACCATATGCAATTTTAACCTGTCAGGAATATTATTAATCATAAAGTAGCTTTCTAATTTTGAGATGAAAGACCATGGTTGCTCCTTGATATCCCCATGGAATTTTAAATAACTTGGCAAAACTACCGCGGATGCTGTAGTTATTACATTTCCCTGCGTGCGTGTTAGGACTTCATTTTCCAACTGATCTATCTTGCCTTTAAGGTTTGCTATCTGTTTTTCCGATTCCAATTCCTGCAAAGTTTTAATATTCCTCAGCCCCTCTTGTATCTGTTGTTCTACCTTACTATCTGTAACAACTATTTTTAATTCAATATTTTCTATTTTGTCGCCATGTTGTTGCGATATCTCATTTAAATATTCTATACGCGATTCAGCGTTCGTCATTTTTTTACATTGTTGGTTTTGTGTAAGTGCTAATGCCGTAACATTTTCCTGTAAAGCCCCAACTTCAGAATTAATTTTATTAAAACATTCCTTTTGCTCTTTCTGAATTTGATTTACTTGACAATTAAACGCATCCATTTTTGAATAAATATTACTAAATTCATTAGCTGTATCGGTCCGTAACTGCGATATCTCCTCACATATTGCTTTACGAAAATTCTTAAATTCCTGTGTCGTTTCTATCTTTATACCTTCCAATTTGGCATTATTATTTTCAAATTTAGCGTTCATGTCTAAAGTCAATTCTTCTAATTTAGCATTATTATTTTCCAATTTAGCATTATTAATTTCCAATTTAGCATTCATTTCTGCCTTCATTTCAGCTAACATTTTAATTATTATCAAGTTACTAGAATCCGTATTGTCTACTGAAGCTGCCGCTACTTCCTTTTCTTTCTGTTCTACCTCAACTAATTCTCGCAACATGTCACCTTCGGGATTCATACCGTTAGCCGCCACATTATCTATTTCGACATTTTCGGAACGTGCTGTCTTACTTCTAGTCTCCATCTTGAAATTATAATACAAATTAAAATTCTCACTATCAAATTCTCCTCAATGAAATGGTTTTGGCTTTTTTTTATAATTACAGTTAATTTCATATGTCAATCAATAAATTTCAGATTCCTTTTCGATCAATTTGTTATAATTTATAATAATTTCTTTAAACGTACTTCACTTTGTTATAAATTATAACAAAATATGCCCCAGTTGGCGCGCCATTTTGAAATATACCATTCTCACGTCTCATCAAAAGCGTGGCTGTAATCATGTCCTGTTCCAAATTTATTAAGATTTGGGCGCCAGAAACAGGTTACATGAATTACTATCAAAGTTTTTCTATCTGATTTAACAAAAATTATCTAAACATCCAGCTAGCTTGGGTCGATGGGTCCGGATACAAATACTCGCTATCGCCTCGATAGCCGATTACCTGATCTGCCAACTATACAGTATGGCGTGGAATCTGAAATGTAATAATTATGCTTTCAACTAATTAAAAATTATGATTGACAAATGAAAAAACTCTTTTCTTTTCCAAAGAACAAAATTCAACAATTTATTTAACTTTTAAATTAAAACAATTAATTAGATGGTCATGACCCCTTTTGAATAAATTGTCTCTTTTATACTGCAGTATTTTTTTACCGTTTTTGCATGCCAACGCTCCGTAGTCGCTTCTCACTTGGCCGTTGTTAATTCCAAGTTCCGCTTCTCTCTTCCGGTCTTGCGCCGCCGCTGACACGTCCAGTCCACACTGCCTAAACTATCTGTTAGTCTTGTCCGACGCTCCCGGTTCCTAATCTCTCCCACCGGTTATGTAGACTATTGAAGTCCAGCTGCAATGTCCGAAAATCTGAACAAGTCCTCCGAAAATCACTTCTGGTAAATTATTTCAAAATCCGAAAACAAACTATCACTTCTCTCACAAGACAAAGTCCGAAAACAAGCTATACAAGTCTCACTTTCCCTCTATATTGCCTACAAACGATCTTTACGCTACGGCACCCAGAGTCAGAATGTTCGATCTATACTCCACGACACCCAGAGACGGAATGTACGATCTTCACTCTACGACACCCCGAGTCAGAATGTTCGATCTACACTCCACGACACCCAGAGACGGAATGTACGATCTTCACTCTACGACACCCCGAGTCAGAATGTTCGATCTACACTCCACGACACCCAGAGACGGAATGTTCTGTTTAATGCATTTTTAAACCCTTCATGGCTCGGTCGGCGTCCATCCTTCTATTATTTCAAAACACGGCGGCAACATTAGACTATCTGATCTTTTATAGCCAACCCGTGCGTCTCTTACAAATCCAAGTAGCCGCGACCTCAGACAGTCATTCGTTTTTGCACCAATTCCCTCTTAGGTTCTTCAGCCATCTAGCCGGCGTCCTGACGTCATCAGGGCCCGTGTATAGTTTGTTGACCTTGCCAACCTCTGCGCCGCCGTTGCTAAGGCCCATACCGCCATATTGAATCCCCATTTATCCACCCCATGTCTAACTAACATCATTAAATAAAATCCATCGTATTCTGGTATATCACAGTATGTATACTACGAAAAAATAGTATTTTAGAATTTTACATAAAAGTTGCTAGAATTAGTAGCAATTTCAGTGATTCATATATTTCTTAATACAAATTTTCAACTGATGCCACTGTCTTCTCGCTTAAAATTAAACAAACTTGTTCAAATAAGTTCTTATGACGCTCTTAATCAGGCTTTCAGAAAGTAATACCACGGAGTATTCCGGTATCCTATTTATAACTTCCTAAATAGTATAATTGAAACATGTCGAGAATCTAGGTTTCAAAGTCTTTTAGACATCAGAATGCTTCCAGTAGAAAGAAATAATAATTTTTTTTAAATTATTTTTTCATTTGGGTTTAGATGTTTATCAACTGCGGAGGTCATTAAGGCCTCATGAGGGATCTAATAGGTAAATCTAGCGATGATGTTGCTGAGGGGAAACATGATTGAGAAAAGGGGCTAGCCATTGCGCTATAAGGCTAATCACCGAAAATATTCGAGAGAGTAGGATTGAAAGGATTCGTTATGGTTCCAATGATGGGAACACGGCAAATGTTCGGGTCTGGAATAGCTTCGAGAAATTTGATTTTGCTCAATTCATCTCGACCTCCAATATTAATAATAAAGCATAACTAGAAGCAATTTACATGATATATAGAGATTAAAGAATGTTAGGGGAAGCCACCAAAAGCAAGTCATGGTTCATCTCACATTGGCTCTGATGATTACCAGTGTGGTAGTGTAATGAATTAAAGTGTGTGTGTGTGTGCGCGCGCGCGCGTGTGTGCGTGCGTGTGTGTAGAGGGTGAGGATATTACAAGGAAGAGGAAGAAAATATCACGCGCCGTCCGAGACCCGTTTGTTAGGATACTGCTCCAGCGTTCGGCTGGTGTTGATAGGAAAAACGGAAAACTATCGATCAGAGCAGCCTGCCACTAGAATTCTCCTCCAGACTGTGGTTGAATCCGATCTAGCTTTGTAGCTATTGTTGAAACCCTGCAACCGCCGGGACTCAAACTCTAGGGCCAGGTCAGTGGCTCTGCAGTGTCAACAGTTGATGCACCTCAGACACTTTACGGACCCGCAAGTAAACGGAAATTCCATAAGCGTAAAAAAAGCGCTGGTGTACTTACCTTGTTTTATGTCTCTCTGAAGGTCACCAGAAAAAGCAATAAATGGTATCAGTTGCGAGTCCACGTGCCTTGACATTGCGTCTTTTGCTTCTCGTGTAAAATTTCATATTCCTCAAAATGGACATTTCTGATCAATCTGCTATCCATATGAAGGTCGAATATTAATTTAATACCATTGTAATACAGCATTATCGTGCACCCTGCAGCCAGCTACACAGTTGTTAATTTTCCAGTGTCGGAAGGTTTAATATTGTCTTACCACAGCAGTACAGAGGGACTCAATTGTGGGACCTGCATAATGTTCCGAAGCCAATGGACCTTTTACTCAGTAGTTGCTGCGTATATAGTGTAAGGAAGATATAACAAGTGCTGCTCCAACAAAATGCCCATTCAGGTATCAACATTCGTAAAAGACAAGTTTTTAAGCCATTTTTAAGCATGAAAATAAATATTCTACACGGAAAAAACGAAATAATACAATTTAAAAAAAGATATTTGTAATCAAACGCAACATCTTCTTGAACATACATTGCGCCTCATATTTATTAGTTTTATTAAAAGAAACTGCTGCGAGGATATACATCTAACCAGGAACATATTTCAACATGTTACACATATAATTATTTAAACAAATTGAACTTCGTGTTTGAGGAACATTTTTTTCTGTTTTCATATATCGGGAGCGCAAATCCAGCGCTTGCTCTTAGCACTACCATAGAGTAAAGATGTATACCGTTCAAATAACATATAGGATAGTTACCTGTGTGTCAACTAATCTAATTAATAACATTCAATTATAATCAATTAATAATTAACAACATTGAAAATAGTGTATATAATTGCAGCATATTTAATTGAAGCATTAATATAAACGAATATTTTCCTGTTTATAATAGCGCCCAAATATGCCCCTCCCTCTCAGTAAGAGATCCGAAATCCCGCCTCTGAGCAGAGCTCATCAGAAAGACGACTCGAGAGCAAAGAGCCAGAGCTTGGCCGGGTCAGCGGGAACGAAGCCTGCGGAAGGGGAGCGGTGGCGATGGGGGGGGGGATAAGCAGGACGGCTGTTTCACACCAGGCGTCGCCAAATGCGTTGGGTAGTGGAGGGGTGAAATCGGTAGTGGGCGTAGAGTTGCGACCTGTGCGCACTCTACTCAGTTACCACATTTTACGGAACTAAGATGCGACGGTGGTGCCATCTCTGAATGAGTTACCTTCTCCGCATAGCCTCTCCGCTGCCCGCAGTGAGCTGTCTTTACATCCTTAGTCTATGGCACTACTGTTCTTCATATCTCTGCCCAGGAGCGTTCCCGGTCGTGCTGGGAAATCACCGTCTGAGGTGTCTCAGGGCACCAACTGATGTCATGCAATGCCACTGACAGGGACGTTCTAGGATTCGAGTCCCGATTGTGGCAGGAAAATGGGTAGAGGTCGAATCCAGCCGCTTTCTGGAGGCGAATTCTAGCGGCCGGCTGCTCTGATTGATAGTTTTCCACAGTTTCCCCTGTCAATACTAACCGAATGCTGGAGAAGTACCCTAACAAACGGAAACGGACCGCGCGCTATCATTCCTTCCCTTTCTTTCTTTTCTTCTCTCCTCTTATTTATACCAACATGCACTATATTAGCACACATGGAGACCTTAGAGCTTGTTTTGGCTGAGTCAGTTGGAATTACCTGGCTGGGGAAAACCCGCAAGCCAACGTTTTGTTCGGTGCCAGATCGCACCATCCAGCGGGGAAAAACACTCCACCTCCCGAGATGAAACACACACACACACACACACACACACACACACACACACACACACTTATGACCTTAGAAATTCACGGGTCCGAGAACACGAAATCAATTCGCGAAATCCTTAAGGTGGCTCCACACATTCGGTATTCGCCGAGCAGGGAGCTACTGCTCGCCCGATCCCGACCATCTGATGTATTCGGCGAATGTTCGCTCCCTTTGATGTGTCCAAAAGACCGACACTCGGTGGGTAGGGCGAGCGCCGAACGTTCGTCACTCGGCAAATAGCAAGCGACCCATCCACACTACTCGGGATTCGGCGAGCGGTTGCTCGCTGTTCGCCGAATAGCGAATGTGTGGAGCCGCCTTTACGGTCTTTCCGCCCGGAGGCCCATCCCACTGTGGCGAGCGTGCCCCTGTGCCCCGCATGCGGGCGCGGGCGCGGCGGCGGCGGCGGCGGCGGCGTTTCCTCGAGTGCGGAGAAAGCGGCGCCGGGCGGCGGGGGGTGGGAGGGGGCGGGGTAGGAGGAGGGGGAGGGGCCGCGCAGAGACCTTCCGCCGCGGCCACGGCCCCTGTGAGCAGCCGCCGCGCCGCGCCGCGCCGCGCCGCGCCGACCCCTGGCGGCTGACTCATGATGACCTGCCTGCTATTAATACCCAGCCCGAATGCCCGGCGTGCCGCGACAATTAATTTGCCATTAAGATACGGCCGCTCGGCCACGGGTTAAATCAGAGCGAGAATCAGAACAGAACGGCGAGGGATAACTCCAACGTTGACACGGACATGCAGAAGCGTCGCTCATATGCGACATTGTAAATTTAAATAAAAAATACGCATATTTTAACATAATGTTTAATAATTTCTATATTGATTTAGGGAAGAATTGTTCTCGAAATAGGTAACAAACGATGCATTCTTTAGCACTATAGGTTTTCAGATAATTGATTTCACCATCGTGAGGGCAGTAATAGCCATTTCATACCGACAATATGCTATTTATATACAGGTTTTCAACTACGGTTTAAATCAGGGCAAGAGGCAGCACGGAGAAACGAGTGATATCCCCAGCACTGAAAGGTAGAGACTCTAGTTTCCAAAAATTCAATTTAAATGAAAAATAATCCTAATCTTTTAACATCGCTTGATAGGTCTTCTCGCAGATGACACAAATTCTTTTATTTATTTTACCTTTTTGGCAACAGTAATATTGCTACCTATGATTTATAAATACAGCTTCTCGATTACTGGTTAAACCAGTGTGTTAATAGAAAAGGCATAAATAGCGTCGTCATTAGCTTCTACCATTGAAGAAATTCAAGTCGTACATTAAAATGAAGGTTTGTATTTTAAACATTTCAAACATAGTATTTTTTCATTTGGGGAATTAATAAAAAATATTTTTTTAAGGATGAACTTTTAATGATTTTGGAGAGTAATTTAGGACCTGCTTTGGTTCATTTAAGTCCAAAAATTACACTATTTTCTAATCCTTTTTTTCTTTCTTCACGGATTTTCAAGTATACTCAAACGCTATTAACGTGAAAAAGCGCTGGTATCCATATCTTGTTTGTTACAATACTATCTCTGAAGGTCGCCATAAAAACAACATATGGTATCCGTTGTATATACACGTGCTTTAGCGTTGCGTTTTTTGCATCTGTAAAATTGCTATTTTGGTCTTAACTACTTACCCACGGCAGCTCCTCAATTGTTCTTGACAATGGTTGGGAATGAAGCAAAGCTTTTTTTACACGCCGACAGTTCAGGGATTAGTTATTCATGTGCAAGGTTGGACAAAATGCTTTAAATTTAATATTTAAATACTTCGCCAAAATAATTTATAAATACGTATTTAAATACATATTCAATATTCATTAAGTTTTGATTTGCTAAGTACATACGTATTTACGATACTTCAGATACTAAAATACAGTAAATACAATAACATTTTACTATACCTTTTTTACTGCAACAATATATTATAATTGTAACTTCCCATACATATGTAATTTGCAGTCATACAATTTTCTGAACAATAACTGACTGTAATATACATTTACCTACAAACACTTTCAAAAATAAAATGATATAAAAATATGTCTAACTCATATAAACGGAATTTCCTTTTAAAACGATAAATGTTTCAAAAATCATTAGGCAGTAAATCTCTACTTGTCGGATACATAAAACCCGCGGAGGCACACGGTCGTTCAACTGGCGCGGATGAATATAAATTAGTGTTATAATGAATAAATGCTTTTTTATTGTCTGATAATTTTCCAGCATTTTTAATGACTGAGATTTATCATTTAAAACTGAAGAGAATTCAAATTCTACAGCTGAAAGGACCTTTAATTTCTGTTCAAAAAGTTACATTCACTAGCGAAATCAAACAAAAAAAACTATCGTTACCTTTTTCATCTGCATTTAATGTATCTTAAGTATTTCTTTTTTAAATACACTCTTTTTGTGTTAAATGCACTTCCAAAATACATGACCAAAAACTCAAAAATAGATTTTTCAAATATAAAATGTATTTAAAATATGTATCTCAAACACATGTATTTAAATACTGCCGAACTCTGTTCATTTGAAATATTCAGCCTGCATCGGACCAATGAAAGGTGTTCGTGTAATGGTACATATGTTGCGAGTGTGATATTTGGGAGGACATGCAATATCATGTGGATATAGCCTAGAAAAAGGTGAAATAAATCATCGAAACGACAGCAAGTGGGAAAGAAATCTTACACTGTTCATTACCTATTGTCAATAGCGTTTCTTTTATCAATCAAATACGTTTTCGGATTATTATTTCGTATTAATCACAACACGAATGTCCAGCGTTCAACGACAATTATTATGCCATTAAGATATACACGCGCTTCGGGTTAAACCGGAGCTATAAAGAGAGATACAGGATGATTCGATCCGTTGCCAAAGCGTTTCTCGGTAAATTCTACTCACTGGTAAATTCTACTCACTGGTAAATTCTACCCACTGTGTACCAGATGTATGCATAAGTCATTTCCGGTTTCACTTAGAGATGGCGCCAGCGAACAATACGCAACCTATGAATTTGACACTACGTCAGTTTGTCTGATATTAATCTGCCAACACACACAAGTTGAGTCTGCCAAACACAAGCATCTGTATCGTTTCAGTGATCATGTCGACGTTTGTGCCTGAAAAAGAACGTTCGCGGCACTCATTCCTTTTATTTTTTTAATCAAAAGAAAAGGCTGTGGAATGTCATCATTTGTTGGTAGAAACATATAGTGAACATGCTCCATCGAATACAACATGTGAGTCATGGTTTCGACGATTTCAATGTGAAAAACAGTCCGTGCTATGGTTCACCACAGAAGTGCGAAGACGAGCAATTGCAGGCGATGCTGGATGAGGACTCAACTAAAACTCAACAGCCATTGGCAAAAGCATAAAACGTGTCACAAGAAACAATCAGTAGACATTTATGAGCAATGAGAAAGATCAATTAACTCGATAAATGGGTCCCACAGGACGAATAAACGGCAAATGCACGACAATGCGCCGTCTCACATAGCAAAACCAGAGAAAGACAGCTTGAAATCGCTGGGATGGGGCATTTTCCCTCACCGCCCATCTGGCGCCATCTAACTATCACTTCTTCGCTTCAGTGAGGTACGCGCTCGCAGAGCAGCACTTCAGCAATTTCGAGGAAGTTGGAAAATGGCTCGACGAATGGTTTGCCGCAAAGGACATGCAGTTTTTCTGGCATAGTATTCATAACTTATCTGAAAGATAGGCGAAGTGTGTAGAAGCAGATGGCCAATATTTTAAATAAACAAAAAATGAATTTCTCTTGATAATTAAGTGTTTTATTTACCACAAAAATCGGCAAAACTTGTGTATACACCTGGTACATATTTGTAATTTATACTTATACAATACAGTTCTGTTTTTTCGTGAACTTCTAATTCATTGTAGTAAGCTCTACAACCCGATCCAACCTCTTCAAAGTTGAGAAGCGCAAAATATGAACGAAATGTACATAAGAATTTCAGTGTATTGCTTATAGTTTTCAATCTTGACATATCTAGTTCAAGTTTTAAAAGAATAATAGTGATTACAATTTGCTACGTTTTATAGAAGCAAATTTTTGAAGCCTTTACAAACAGAAATTCAGAAGATAGAATAAAAAATACATTATATTTAGAATGTTTACAACAACAAAAATTAAACATTAAATGCAATAAACAATGTATAAAGATAACAAAATAGGTCACGTAAACAGATAACGTACATACTTTGTTCATCAGTTATCGGCGTTTTAACTATTTAGAACTTCTCATATAAAATAAAACACTATCTTTTTGGACATTCGTAACAATGTGTTATCAGTAACACAAGGAAATAGGCCAATATTTAGAAAGGTAGCATTAATGAGCAAAGATACGATTCAGAGATGCTTCATTATTCACATTAAATAACTAATTGCACTACAATAAATTTTGACGACTGACACTCACTCAGTCTTCCTCTCTTCTGTTCTTTTAACAGCTTTTGCATTAGCTTGCTTTTGCTGACTTAATTTCTTTAAACACAATATGTCATGTTACTTCTTATAAGTTAGAGACACTACACATAGATAACATACTAGTAGGAACTACGGAAAGGTTAAATTCATTTATGCGCCGTCCTCATACCGTGCAGATGTTGATTGAATCTACCGGCGTAGGTCGGTGAGTGAAAAGTCTCCCCCATGGCGTTTCGAGTTCGGATTGGGGAGATGTTTGGAACGGAATGCAATGGAATGAGCCGGGATGGGATAGGACGAAATGGTATAGGACGGAATGAGATGGGCTGGAATTTTTAATGGGACTTAAACCGCTTACGACCACTTCAGAACTACTTACTATTTTTTTATATTCACTGCAACGATTAATTGGAATCTTCAGTCATTTATGGCATTGGTCAATACAGTAAAATTGCTGAGAATGAGTGAAGCTACGAGAATGATTCGCGAAGAATGTAGTGGTAGCCTGATGGGCAAAGCAGTCGGACAATATATGTTAAAATCATTGCGGAGGAAGTGGTCGAAATGCATTGATTCCCAAGCGAGTTATATTGAAAAATCATAAATTGAGGCGTAACGAAGTTATTGACATGGATATTATTCGAAAATATTTAATGTTTAACTCTAAATTATTGTGTTCCCTTGAGTTCGGATTAAAAACAGCCAACTGCTCCGGCATCGGCCTGGAATTTATCGGACAACCAATCAGAATAGTTGGTGTATGAAATAGCGTCTAGAGTAGTCACCCAGGCATCGGCGTCGACCGATATACGACTAGTTTCGTAGTATTAGTAATTTCTTAGCTGTACCAAAATTCAGTTATTGTTCAGACTAAAATCAAGGACATGGCGGCTTATAAAGTTTTAGGGTTGAGGCGAACTAAATCTTATGGAATTTAATAATAATACTTGAAGCGTTTCCGAGTCCCGACTGCGGCAGGATTTTCGACACTAGCTTTTCAGCTCGGCGGAATTCAGTCGCTGTCTGGAGGAGAATTCTAGCGGCCGGCTACCTCTGAAACCACGGTAGTTTTCCGTGGTTTCTCCGATCAACACTCGGCGAATGCTGGAGCAGTCGGTCCGTGGCCCTAACAAACGGGCCACGGACCGCGCGCGAACTTTCCTTCCTCTTCCTTGTCCTATTCTCATCCCTTACACACACACACCTATACTAACATGCCCTACACTACCACACATACCGGGAGACCGGTCGGGAGCTTAGAGCTTGTCCCGGCTGGGGCGGTGCCCCGCTGGTGAGAGATACCTCGTTGAGGGTAAAATCCCGATAATCGACGGCAGGTCGGCGCCGGATCTCGCCATCCAGCGGGGAAAAGATCACCGCCACCTCCCGATGAAAAACAGGCGCCACACTTACGAGTCTAATGACCTCTGTAGTTGAGGCGCCCGGAATCACGATCAAACAATCAATTATACAGCCTTTGGGCAAGAATGTGTTATCTCAATCATTACTTCATTAGGGCTACCAAGAAGGTCCGCGAGCACTATCCACCTGACTAGTTCCACTGAAGTAAAGATTGATTCTTTTTCAGACTGATTATTTCGTGATTCCGGGAGTGTCAGCTGTATGAAAGTCTCAATTGCAGTGCATGCTTCTATCGTGGGATTTGGCGGTGTTCTTCCTCTGCTGAATGACGAGATCCGGCACTGAATTACACGCAGGCTTGTGGTTTTACCTCGTCCAGGTATTTCCCCTGCGGGGCACCGCCATAGCCTTGACAAGCAGATCCAAGCCCACTACTGATCTCCTGATATGCGTGGTAAAGTAGTGCATATAAGTTTATATGAAAGAGGAGAAGATTGAACAAAGGAGAAGAAGCAAACATCACTCGCTATCTGTGGCCTTTTTGTTAGGGTACTGATCTAGCATTCTGCAGATATTGATCGGAAAAAACACGGAAAACTACCGATCAGAGCAACCTCGAACTAACATACGTGGTTTTTCCTAGCTGCCGGAGTCTTTTGCGCTACTCGGATGAAGATTTCTTATGAGATAGGGTAGTTACATCAGACTGAATATTATTGAATATTATCAATTTGAAGTTTCAGCTCTTATTGGGGTCTTTTACAAAAATATTTATCTGATTCAGGATTGTACAAACATTGTTAAAAGTTAAAACTTTGGGATAACATTTCAATGAAATATTGTCAGTATAAAAGGC
The DNA here is from genome assembly GCA_031308135.1 of Acheta domesticus. NCBI lineage: Eukaryota > Metazoa > Arthropoda > Insecta > Orthoptera > Gryllidae > Acheta > Acheta domesticus. The sequence continues at coordinate 99,614,342 of JAHLJT010009355.1, read as the reverse complement.
AGTAGATAAAACAATGGGTCTATAGATAAAAATATATTGAAAATTTTCTGGCCAATTGTTATGGCAAGTTAACAACTGTTGAAGATATTGTTTATATGTATACATTAGATTTTTTACAAATTAAAGCTAAACTTTCATCGAATATCTTCTTTTCTCACGGTATCGAGTTAATAACAAAAATAATGGATAATTTTGCTGCCTTTTAGAAGCTAAGGCTCTCTCAAAATGTTAATCCATTAGTAAACTTTATCAAACATGTTACAGGTTTCGAGGATTTTCCTTCATTTTTGGTGGAATTGTACATAAGGTTACCTGTGTTAAGTTACATTTCCCTTTTAATAATGTAAATATTTTCATCCATTTAATTAAATGTTTGTTGTAATTTTGTCTACCTTCATTTAGTGTAAGGTTCCATTAATTTGCGTGTAGCCCTTCCACTGAAGACGAAACATGTGGCTGATTATGTCAAACCTTTCATACAAAAGTCATTCAATATTCCGTTAGGACACGGTTAGTCATACGTGATATTCTGTTCTTGCAAAATTGTAACTGCACTCTCTCCACCAACAAAAAGTGATACGCTCCATGGTGACAAAACCTTCCATACACTTGATCAGAGACTGTCGGCTTGGCGTTACGTAGGGGAAACGTCCCTGTACTAAAGCGAAGGCACTGCGAAAACGATTCAAGTGATGCGCTTGCTGCGCTGACTGCGCGACATTCATCCTTTCATAATTTCTTCCGCATTATCGAGCACTGGCCGTCTAAAGTGTCACCTGTTGTGCCTTATGCATAAATTTTTCGTGTGGCAACAAAATTACAACATGATAAAGTAGCCATTGCATCAATCGTAAGACAGTGTTCCATAAGCCACTGAGTCTTCGTATAGTTAGAAAAAAACTTTCTTAGATAATTTCAATATCACTCGGCGATTTCCACATTTCTTTTTACAGAAGTGACATCATCTTGGATAACAGAAGACCCATTTTGTGGGTCAAGACAATTTTCAATTATGCAAGTAAATGTGAGGGAGTGATCAAAGGAAGTGGTGTAAATGCTTTTAGCTCCGCAAAACTTTAGTTCAAGCCACTTTCCTTTATTGACATTTTGATATTTACAAAATGTAGCTTATATTAAAAATGATCAAATCATTTCGAAGCTATTCATTAAAATTATATACTCTGACAACACACTCAGAAAACAATAGTAGAATAGGCATGCGCATCCGACAACAAGAAGGGGCCAACTACATTTTTGGACTCTCTCGGCCTCGCTTCCCTCTTTCCATGAAGCTTATAACTCAAGCTCATACTAATAGAAAATAAATAATACTTTAAGAAGAATTAAATTGTACCTTAAATGCTCCAAATAATTAATAATATCAATTACTTAATGTTAATCTAACGTTGATCCATTCACAGATTTGTCAGATGGTTTCAAGAGCATTTATCAAATAATATGTATTGATTCTCCAAACTATCAGCTTAAAAATGGAGTAAATAAGGAATTGAACATATTTTTGTACATGAAATAATTTATTACTTGGAACTACTGGGCCCTCCTCGATTTTTTCAGGGGGGGGGGGCATGGCCTCTATGGACCCTCCTTCCCTGTCCGCACGCCTATTAATAGCGGCCAGAGTCGATGGCGGCGGCGATGATGGCGGTGGCGGTAGTAGTGGTTACTGAAGAATTGGGAGGAAACAATTAGCTTATTCGTCCTTTTCGTTCTATATTAAATGCAGGCTCAGGAGAAGGGGAGTCCTTCATCTACTCGACGGCTCCCGATCTTCTTCACATTTCTCTCCCATACCTTTTTGGCTTTCTGACTCATAGAGAATGGCGAACTATTTTTTCGTCCACCACCTTCTTGTTTCATTTCTAGAGTTACTTATTGCAAAAATATCATCTTTACGTGTTACTGAAATTATCTTTGGAAAAAAAAAGAAACGAAATTAGTGTAACAACAACTAGAAACTGCTAGAATTTGAAAATATGGAGGACACCAATGACGTGTGTTTCGACTTCTGCTGCTCCAGCTGTGGACTCATAACCCCCAAACAATCTCGCATCGATCAACGCTCACCCAACATTTTCTTCACGCACTTCCGATGTCAGCGCCCATTTATTCTCATCACAAACCACCCATCATGTACATTAGAAAGCGCATTATACTTCCGGATCGCTTTGTGCCAGAGGCGGCGACCCGTCGCCTTCGGCGTCGATCGTGCCGGCGGCGGCGGCGCGCGGCGCGGCGCTGGGAGCGGCAGACAAAGCCCCCTGCAGCCTTGGCTCAGGCGCGTGAGCCGGATGGGCGATGCACCTCCAAATGAGGCGAACGCCGGCCGAAGAATGCGGATGAAGGCTCGCGGGCACGCAAGATTTCCTTCATTTTTAAACCACTTAAGCGTGCAGAGAAGTGGAGCAAGTGCGGATGAAGGTATTTAATTAAATAGCGATGTTTTAGTTGTGGTTACGAGATGGAAGTGTCTCTGATCGAAAGGTCATAGAGTTCAAGTCCCGACACCAGCTTGCCCGCTCGGTCGAATTCAGCCACTGTCTGGAGGGGAATTCTTGTGGCCTGCTGATCCGATAGGTAGTTTTCCGTGGTTTCTCTGATCAACACCAGGCGAATGCCGGAGCAGTACTCTAACAAACAGGCACTACCCAAACACGCTTGCTGGGACACCAGTCAGGACCTTACAGTTTGCCCTGGCTGGGGTGGTACCCCGCTAGAGTGAGATTGGTTGGTGGAAATCCCCGCAAGCCAACGAGATCGGCATCGGGTCTCACCATCCACAGGGAGAAGATGACCGCCACCTCCCGAGATAAAAATATGCACTACATTTATTGGTCTAATGCCAGCAGTTGACGCACATGGACTCACTAATCAATCAAAGCGAAGGAATCAATCAAAGCGAGTCAAGATAAGTCGTGAAGAATGAATTGCGAGCCAGGATGTTTTACGATTATAGGATAACAATTTCGAAATAAAAATTATTTGAATTATTTGATATTTGTAATTTTTGTGTCTTCACCTTCGTTATGAACTAGAAATGAGCGAGGGTGGCTGGCGATTCCGATAGCCCTTTCAGGATAAAGAATACTCTTGCCTTAAAATACTCTTCTAAGGATGTATTCATGTGATTTATTAAAACCGTACCACATCTCTGTAAGCGAACGTATAGAAGACAGAGCAAATATGAAATTAAGCCAAAATGTAATAATAAATCTACTGAATCACAATAACTGGGACTCCTCGATAAGTCGCATGTTGTTCACCTTATTGTGTGGAACTCGGCAACGGAAATAAATTCATGTCAAAATATTTGGTAACAAAAATTTCCCGCTTCAGATCTCAAAATACTTTTCGAGGAATGAGTGAAACTCGCTTTATTAAGTCAACTCTTGATGCGTATTTGATGGACACCGCAGTACAAAAGACGAGCATTGAACGCGATAAACATTGAAGAATATCAATTACTGGAACTTCGAAAACTATTTCTTTCGATATGAAACTTCGTTACTTGATAACCTTCGTATCTCTTCATGTTTGTAACAACAATAAATAGCAAATCAGAGCTGTGTGAATGCAAACAATAGAACTGATTTGTTATCTCAAATTGCTGCGTACCAACTTCACCTTCCATATACAACGAATACGTGAGGACCGTTTGGAGATTTTGATAGCCTGTTCAGGCTACTTATAACTCTAATCTTAAAATACTCCTCTATGAATGTACGCACGGTGATTTATTAAAATCTTTTTATGTGTTTGTAAGTTGAAGGTATCGGTTATCCTAAAAATATAAAGCAGGTTTTGATATGAATGCTTTGGAAATTACCGATGAATTTATCTGTGAATGTCCATGTAAGAGTGTTATAAATAATCACATTTCTACAAATAAAAATGGAAATCAAATGAAACTGTTTACTTGATAATGACATTAAAACATTACATCTAATTCAATATTAAATAGCATTAAATAACAATGAAAATAGCAGGCAGCATCACTTGAAAGGCAATAAAATGAAATCGGTAATAATCCTGGAGTTCAGAAATATCCATAAACATAAGATAACCAAATGTTGTACAATATGACACGCTATGTTATGAGTTACACAATTTTTGCAAGATAAGGCTTCAATGCCAACTCGCGTAAATGAATTTCGCAAGAGGCAGACATCTGCCGCCTACTTTTCTTTCTGCGCTATTTAAATAAAACAAAAAACTTTAGTGTTGGGAAATTAGAACCACGTATATCGCCGACTGAAAAATGAGGTGTCTTTTCATTTGCTGTCATTTTATTAATTAATCATCAGTTAACAGGAAATTTAGTACGCAAAATACAAAGAGTGAAAGATCAAACAGTAAGAGAAACAAGACAAGCACAAAATTTAGTAGTTTACTTAAGAAAAACTGAGCAGGCAAAAAATAGAGTATTTGACAAAGAATTTGAATTATTTAGCGACTTACATTTAGAAATTAAAAAATACAATAAAATTTCAATATTTAAAAGAAAAATTATACAATATATAAAAATAAAAAATTAATTTAGTAAGAAGCTAAAATAGAATACCTACAGATGCAATCAATGCATGAAAGTATGTATTTGAATACAAAGAGCTGAGAAGGTTAAATAAATCAAATCTATGTATCTACTGGTCGCAAGGTACTCTGCTGGGTACTCTGTCAATCGTTACTGTAGCGATAATCCCTCACCCTCTGCAAGATCGCGAAAATTAAGCCCTGTTGGAACGATCGCCCAATGCGTTGCAACGACTAACATTCCATGATCTCAGCGATAAGACGGCACCGGCGCGGCATGGCACGAAACTGAAATTAGCGTGAATCACACTTCCGAATATATAAGTTTCTAGTTGCAACTGAGTACAGAACACCGCCGAATGTGTACACTGGAAAAATGTTTCCTGCATTATGAGTACGCTCTTTGACATCTTTTGACTAACGAGAATATATCAAACGTTTGTGCACAGATCGTCATACCATGTAAAGCTTACCATAAAAATGATATTTTTGAACACATTTGTCCCTTTATCTCTGAACCCAATATTTAAGTGATAATTTTCGGTTTTTGTAGGATGTCAAGTAATAATGAATGTACGGAAGAAAAATGAGTACGACAAGTTTCATACTTCATGATTTCTGCATACAAGTACATAAAAAATGTAAAAAGTTTGACTTTTACTTCAAAATTACCAAAATCCATTCAGAATAAGTCAAAACGTTTGTATTTAAAACATTTCCACCAAGCTGCTTCTAAAATTTTAGAGCATTAGATTCTAAATTCCTGAGATAACGGGACAAATGTATAGCGAAATTAACATGGGAGAAAGGGCTTTAAGCCGTGTTCGGTGAGCGGCGCTCTATGTGTTGGACTTGGCAAGTGTCGGACAGAGAGTGTGCACCGTGTTGGTTTTTAGCCTCTGCTGTGGTAGCGTCGGGGGTGGGGGGGGGTGAAGGCACTCACCGGTCGGAGAGCGCGACGCGTCGCCGTCGGCGGTAGAAGGCGAGCAGCGCCAGGGCGTTGGCGGCGGCACCCAGCGCCAGGGAGGCCGCGTGCAGCGCGCCCGCCGCCACAGCCACCCACGCGGCGCCTGCCATGCGCCTGCAACACAAACAATCACCAAATGAATAAACCAATAAACAAACAAACAGCGACAAAGATGTCACAACTGGTGCCACTGCAGTGCCTCTGACCGGGAGGTCCTAGGGTTCAAATCCCGACGGTGCACCGCGGTGGCAGGATTTTCCACACTAACTACATAGTTAGGCTGAATTCAGGCCCTGTCCGGAGGAGAATACTAGCCGCCGTGTTTACTGTTCGGTAGTTTTCCGAGGTTTCTAGAATCAATGCCAGGCGCATGACGAAGAAGTGACCTAACAAAAGGGCTTTCTTTAACCGCGCGCGATCTTTCTTTCCTTTTCCTTGTCCTATCCCCACCCCTTTCTTACACATACTTACACTCACATGCGCTACACTCTCACACTTGTTAGGAGACGAGTCGGGAGGGTAGATCTTGTCCCGGCTTGGGCGGTGCCACGACGGTGGGAGATACCTGGTTGGAGAAAACCCCGCAAGCCGATGTAGGTTTGTGCCGGATCTCGCCAACTAGCTGGAGAAAATCACAGCTACCTCCAGTGATGAAAAATGCACTACACTTCTGGGACTAATGACCTGAGCCTTTGACGCACCCGGAATCACTATAATGAATGAAACAAATAAGTATTTGGCATTTCAGAGCATTGTTCATCCGACTTCTGCCAGCTAGCGGTGTTCCGAGGCCTGGCCCTGCTTTGATTTATTATCGAACATGCTGTGAGCCGTTGGGACCCGTAAAATTTAAAAAAATAATTTAATCTAATTAAATCTAATCTCTATTGGAAAACAAAATGCGAAGAAAGCTACGATTGCTGGCAATTCATACATTGTATTTGCTAGAAGGCAAAGCTTGGAAAGAAATTCGACGCCGGCTAGAAAAAACATCGCACAAATTCAGGAGAAAAACAACGAACAAATGTAGGAAAGTTTTTATTTGTGAACAGAACGATACGACATTGTTATATAACTTTCCTGCAACACTTTTTCAATTTCCTTCGTATACTCAATTTAAAAATTATTCTAACAACTAATGTTTTTTAGTGGTGATATTGTTTCAGTATAATATTTACAGTGTACATAACTAATTTAGTCACCCTTGGAAATATTGCAGATGGATCACGAGCATTCTATTGGCAGAAGAAAAGTATTAGTACAGATCTTTTCGATAAAGGAAACGTTGAAATTAAATAATACAGTTTAGTAAATACCTACATTACAAATAATTCAAAATAATATTCTGTAGATCTATCGTATATGATCTATTTAATTTAAACGCTTCTTTCATTGTATCAAAACTTGGAGTTCCTGTTTTATTATTCTTTATTGCGTTATTTTTATAATATTGTTTAAAGATTACTGTAATTGTAACTTGCTACCGAATAACAGTTCACTTCTAAGCATAAATATTAGTATCTTTTATTATTATATTATATTATATTATTATATTATTATTAAACATATTATTAGATACCAATAAAATTAATACCTTATAGTATTTTTGAAACTGTCTCAGGGATGGTGCGTAAGTTCAAGCAAAACACACTCCTGTAGGCAGGTAGTACCCAGTGTTCGCGATGGAAGGAGATCGAAAGTTAAAAATGGCACCTTCGTGATTGAGGCTGTTGCCCACATATATTGGATTAAGTGCAAAAATAGCCGCTATTTCAGCCGTTGGCTAAACTGGGCTTTCGAGCTCTCGATCGATGTATCGACGGGGTACGGGGTGCGGGGTGCGGGCGCCTCCAGGTCCGATGAGCCGTCCCCACGGAAATGTAGGAAGTAAGTGGCAGAAATGGAACGTCGAGCCTGATGTCATATCCCAATTTATTTCTGGCCACTAAGAAACAACTAAGGTACAACAACTTCTTTTCATTTGAAAACGTATCCTAATCCTCGCGAATTTTAGTACAAACTGTACCTTTCTGTATCAAATATCACAAATGCTTTTAAACTATTTGATTACACTAGCATTAACTGTTATTAGCGACTACCGTTATGTATATTGTAACATGTGGACTATACGGTAAAACAAATGGTACAACAGCTCAATTATTACTTTTATCCACAAAACGTTATTGCAATGTATACTTTTTATAATACTAGTAATTGTCATAAAATAGTATATAAATAATATTTACAGGCATATACTATTCTCCTTCACATTTTTTGATAATTCAGCAATAATTATTATTTATTGGTGGTGCGTTATTGCAATATTTTATTATACTGTTTGCCAAACGAGAAAACTATTTCGTAATTAGTCTTCCAAATGCTAATGCAGATGTGTTTACTGTTTAACGATTAGGAATGTTTGATGATCACAGAATCGTAACAGATACCCTTAGTGAAATAAACTCTGTGGTGGTAGCAGAAATCTTGTGGTAATCCATAATGGGAGATAAGGGATAATCATCTACTACAATTATTAACCATTTCGTGGATTCATGTGTTCGGTGAAATATTTTGATCATCCGGGTATTTTAAATATGAAAATATTAAAATTACAAACAAAGTTAAGAGGAAATAAGCCTGTATAAAAGAGTCAATCTTTTCCTGAGAGAGAGATTGGAGCAACCGAGAGAATTTTCTCTCAGCCTTCTTTGAATTTTTTTTTAAAATTCCGCAGCCTATAATCACAAAACTTCAATAACGCTTTAGATTTAAGTAAAAAGTTTTTCTTCAACCTCTAACTTCGATGAAGCGTAAGCCTTTCGTTGTCAAAGTGAGTCTGTTCCCAGCCGCTGTTCCAGCAATGACAGGTTCCAGACTTGCTCCACGGTTAAATTTAAGACAGAAACAAAGAAATATAACACAATGTTTTAAACGGATATTTTCGAAACAATCATTTTCTATAATAGGATGTTTTGAAGAGTTTAAAAACAAATGTTTCAAACTTGAATTTAATTAAACATCTATAATCACTTAACTTTACGATGGAAAGACAAGTAGAATTGAGAAAGGTTTCTGAGAATGTAAAATTTTCTAAGTCGACTTAATGCAAAGCTATTGTAGTAAATGCAGATTCCGCATCTCTGATAGATCGACCATAGGTTCAAAACCCGCTGTAGCAATGAAGATCTTCCTACACTGATAAACTTCGAATTTTTATATCTACATTATTTTGAAAGATGAGAATAAAGTTATCACATATTGAAGTTCGAGTTACCGAATTCTTAATGGACAAATTAAGAGAGAGGGAAAAATTTCGAGATAGAAAGGAACGCCAATAATTGAAGCTATAGATTTATTTTGAGTGTAGTGCATATTGTATTTCCGATAGTTATAGTAGCTAGTTGTAACTTCTTAAGTTTCTTAGTATGAAATAGTTTTCCCTCTCTATATTTGTAACATGTACACTGTATGCAGTTTTTTTCAACACTGTTTATTTTCATTTATTTTTAGTAGGATAACTAATTCTTCAAGGGATTCTAATTAATTCTTGATGGATCTTTTTTATGCGAAACTGGAGAGGTAGTCCTTTTCGAGGAGTAAAGATGTTATGAAACTTCATATTAGATTTCTCAATAATTAATTTTCATTTTTAACAAAATCCTTGGAAAGACTCCAGCATAAAGGTCCATTTGAATTTCTCCCTTTCATCTAGATTATTGAACAATATTTTACTTTCATTGTCTTCCAAATTACATATATATTCCCCGTCTGCTGTAATAAGTGGACTTATCACTGGCGTATTATTGAAGTCAATAAATATGAGGATTGATATCTCTTCGGATATCGTGGATCATAAAAAGATTCCTTATTCGATCATTCGAATCTTTCCACTGTTTCAGTTATACGCGTCTTTAGAATAACAATATTATCCACAGTATATCCGAATATCTGCATTGACAGCTCTATTTACTTCAAGAGTAATTTGTATTTTTCAAGGATTTAATATATTTACTTATGTAAAGTTAATAACACGACAGTGTTTGGTGAACTTCCTCCCACTTTTCTTTTCAAACGGGGATGACACATTTTCCTTAATCAAAAATTTTAAAAATTTTAGGTTTTTTGGTTTTATCCTGCAGAGAACAGAGAAATCGAACAACTATCGAAAAATCAATGTTCCGTTTTACTGCTACCACAGGGTAGGTGTTTCGAGTTTTTTTTTCTCTATAACGGCTCCAAGTTGTTTTCTTAAAATTTTCTCCTCATATGTCTCAAAGGGTGATATAAAAATTGGTGCCAGTCCCATTTTTTTGCAAACTTCCTGTATTCTCGAAAATTGAAAAAAGTAAACATTGCAAAAGTAAGAAATTGAGTTCACAGATTTGTGTCTTAAATGAAATCTGTTCTAAAAAATAACATTTTAAAAAGAGTGTTGTATAATTAACTCGTTTTAAAAACGAGTGTTTTTGCGTAATTTCTACTTCAAATTAATGCAAATTATAAAAAGTTCAAAAACCGCTACAATTTTCTTTAATTTTTATCTCAGGAATAGAACAAGGGACGCTTAAGAGCATGGCATAAGTCTCATTTTCATTGATCTCTCTGAATTTTTAAAATCGAAGATTTAAAAATATTTTTAGAAATAATGAGAAATGATGTGCTGTTGTAGCTCCACTAGTTACATTTGTGTTATGCATGGTGATTGAAACAAATCACGCAATGTTTTCAATTACGTTTAAATTAAAGGTGAGAAAAAAACCTAAGTGTGTTGCATTTAAGTATCTGCAAGCCTGTAATGAAAAGCTAAAAGGTTGCTGTTGCGATTCAGCCTTTTTTGTTCAAATTTCCCTGACAATAATAGAAAGGATTTCTACACGGAGTTTTCAGAATAATGATGAAACGAAACATTCCAAAAAGGTAAAAATATGTTTCCTTCAGAAATTTTCTACACAAGTATATAAATAAGGATAAGAAAAATGTATAGTTTCCTATTTAAATGCCTATTTTACGTTTTTAAATGCCTATTTTCCGGCCTATTTCTACAGTTTTTGGTGCCTACAAATCCACTGATTAGTTATTACAGGAAAGATTCTATGAACGCGACAACCTATTAGGTTTCCAACTCTGGTTCGGACTCGACAAAATTTAGGATTCGTTGTATCGGAAGCAAACATGAATGACTTCCCCTTTAAACACCCCCCACGCAAGTGTGTTTGCCACAACGTTTTGCGAGTGAACGATTCAATTATCACCTCGTTGAAGTTCCTGCGAGGAGGTTAAGGCCTCAGCCTCTGTGCCTTAGCCTCAGTTCCTGAGACCCTGGGGCGGCACCTACACGTACCGTGTCCAAGTCTATCACGAAGTTTAATGAACGGCGTCCTACCTCATTAAACACCGGGGTTCCGCTGAAAATGCATGACGAAAAATCCATCATAAGATAATGAGCGTTCGCGTTTCGGCTTTTCCTTAGACAGCGCTGCGGAGAGAGATTGAAGGTTATAGGTCGCTCTGAAGAAGACCACACACAGTTTGCAAGGCAAAATGGGAAGATCGTTAATTGCTTTTGACAACCTCACATTATAAACTTTTTGATAAAATAAAACCTGAAACAAAAAAGCAAATTAATTTTTTTTGTTACTGAGGGATGTAATGTGAAAAGTCAGTATAAATCACATTGGGTTTGTCTTTCTGTTTAACGAAGGAACTTCCCACGTAGTACAATTTTTAAGAAGGCTAAACATAAGAAGAATTAATAATAAAGATTAATCATTTAGAAGCTGGCAAATTTTCAACACTAGTTTGTTTCTCCAATGCTCGTATCCACACCGCGGCTAGGATAATATATGGTACTGCGAGATAAAAACCATATAAAAGACAAACAGTGATTCCACAACGACCGGCACCTGAAACGTAACTATGCCACAGATATCTTCAGCTAAGATGTTCTGAACTAAAAGCTCGTTCATTCCCGGAATGAAAATTCATGGACGACAATACCCGACATCACCATCATACACAATATCGAGTCTCCTGATCTCCTTCAGATATTTGCCAAGGCATTACACAAGGAGACTGTCTTTAAATTCTAAGTAAGAGGAATCATAACTCCCACACCTCGAGCAGGAAATAAAGTCAAGAGGAGTTTTAGATCTCGGAAGTCTGTGAGCACTTTTATATCATAAAACTAAAAAAGCCGATCGATTGCATCGGATGGCTACCTTCTCTTGTCTGACTGTTAAAAAACGGAGAGATGCGCAGAATAAGAAGCAAGAGCAATTTTCTCGATGCTTTTCCCACGTGTCAGCACAGCTGGGTACTCCCTACGTCTTGCAATCGGAAATTTTTTGGCGTCATTTTTTCTCGAATACATTTTAAACAAAACCCAGTCAAGCTATATATTATTAAGTGGTTCTGCGGTACATCTCAACAAAGTCCTTTTACAGTTTATATTTGAATGAAAGTAATTCCTTCCATATCCCAAATGCTGTAGGGAATTCTAACGCGTTGGATGAAATTTCAGCTAACCATGTGGAACATTCATATGGAAAGGACATACATCAGCTACAACATTACTGACATGGATGAAATTGAAGATTGATACGAAAGTAATAGAGTCAATGATTTGGTGCGTGGAACAATTTAATGGATAAAGGGCCTGCACAAGAAATTAAGTAAGAATTCCCTTACAAACATATACATCAAAATGCGTTCCTAAATAAGTTCTGTCTCACAATTGCAGTATAATCATATTCCCTTTTAGGTCACTTTCAAAACTCCTTCTCTACCTTTGCCCACAAACCGAAAGATGCCAAATAATTCAGATAACAATAAATTAATTATGTGATATGTACACATTACACGTTAATAAAATATATTCAACTCCGCACATTATGGCAATTAAATATACGATTTTTAACCATTGTAGAATTCACGATCATGATGCAATGAGGGATGTAATTCACGGGATTGGTCAGAGTATAAACAATTAGTTTGCCGTTTCTGAAACTTTTAATTCCATCATCAGGGCTTACTAATACATTTACAGTCACTCAGCAACATATCCAAGTTCCGACCCATCTCCACATGGAGTATCCGCAGCACAGGGGTCCATTCCGTACCACGGCTGAATCGGGTCCAGGCACCAAAGAAAATAATCTTTCTTTTTTCCTTTTTTTGTTTAGAAACTCATCTTCGAAAAATATATTAGTTTAAACACTGTCACATATCACCAAAAATAAATATCACTGAAAACAAATTAATGCCCATGAACATTAACAAATATTTGAAAAATTTGAATTATTTATCAATATTAAGGTAACAATCCTCATCTACTTCTCCTCCAGAACGAGTCAATGTCATTTTACCTAATTACTCGTTTTTGTAATAGGAAACACCTATTAAATATATCGGTTATCAAAAAAGAATCACCCAAAACAAAGCGTAGTAACTAAGTTCGATACAGATATGACCCGTGATTCTCTTTGCCAAGCTGTGTGGATTTACAACTGATTTCTTTCGGAAAACCTGGAAGCTAATTGAAATAATGCTCGGTCTTAAGCACTTTGCCATGCCACGGGCGTCAGCTTGTACTTGCAGGTCTATTAAAAAGCCAAAAAAGTTATTTTTGGATTTAAGTGCTTTCCTTGGGAGCTTCTCCATTGAGTTATAATGTATATCGGCATTTTTTCAATTACAAAAATATTGTCTTGATTGAAATAATAATATAAAAACCGTTATTTATAGAGCAATAATCTGCACAACTAATGAGGCACTAAGCTATCATTTCCAACGCATGTCACGATTCATAACTGAATCGCTGATGCAGCTTCTGAAGCGCCTGTCGCCACTCTGTGTGCAGAGCGCGTGGGAGGCAAGAGACGGCCCACGAAACTGCCAAGGTACACATCACGAGACATTTTGGTTGGCACGGTCGATTTCACGTTCTGGCAGTAACCGAGCGTCAATTTAGTCACAAAGCGCGCGGCTTCAAACGTCCTTTGCGGTTTCTGTGAACTCTTTGTGCTTCTTGTAATCCCTTGCGGTCTCATCTACCTTTGAGTGCGCTCCATTTGATTTGCCATCATTGCTTCATTACTGGATTGACTGGGTGATCGTAGAACGTTATTCGGCCCGAAAGCAAATACACACGTACAAATAAACCCCCACTAACTCACTCACACAGACATGTACTGCCAAATCTTAAAATAATAAGCTAAAGCGTGGTAACTTCACAGTGGTGTGGGTTTATAGGCTCACGCTCTGTTTCTATAAGTAGAGACCAGATATCAGAAAAAATGACTGTACCACTTTGTAAAGATAACATAAAAGTGACATAATTTCGACATCGAGGTGGTAGGATTGTGAATAGCGAACGTATTTTTGTTTATTTTCTCAAGTAATTACTAAAATTGCTTATATTATTGATTTCTCCATTCACTTTCTAATCCATCGATTGGATCAGTTACCATTTATATGAACATATGAGTGGCCTCAGATAATCAATTTTGTATATTTTACAGGTTAAATATACAACTTATTTCATAAAATATTATATTTGAAATTCTTGAGGCAGGCAATTAACAAATGAATAGCTACAATTCTGATTTCATTCAAGATTTCGAGAGAATACTAAAACAATGAAATGTGAAAACTAAATATTAAAACAACGAAATGTTTTATGCGTTTCTTGAAAGGGGTAAATTCAATTAAGCCTTTGGTAAAGTAATGAGATAGTAAGGTTAGTACGAAAAGATTTAAGCACACTGCATTCTCGGCAGGCCTGTGTTGCCGCATAAAGTCAAGACTTCTTTTGACATCATAATAAATATTTGCTCGCCTATTTTAGAACCTGTTTTTTTTTAATTTTTAGTTCCTCTTTGCCCATTTTAGATTATTTTTTAATGCCTAACTTTGTGTGTAGTTGTGTGTAAGTTGTAAGAGTGTAGCACGTTAAGCAAACACACCAAATCTTTATTGTAAGAATACAAAAAATGACTTTATATATATATATATATATATTAAAACATTAATGATATTAAATATTCATGCTATTAAATATTAATGCGAAAGCAACTTTTCCTATTTTTGGTTATTTAATTCAGTAATAGCTCTAAAGGCCTAATTAACATATTTGCTATATTCACTTCCTAATCCGCCTGTGCTTGAAACGCACTTGATGGCAGAGAGCTCTGTCAGTCCCCTTCAGCATCTTCCGTGACAGAACAGATAGAGAACAAGCCCCGTTTTGCCAGATATGAAAGTGTTTCTACTCCGCTTGAAATTGTACTACCTGCCAACCTAGAAAGTATATTAAAAGAACAGAGCAAACATTATTTGAGATTCAACACCGCGTTGGATCTTTCTTGGATTTTTGAAAATGTTTGGGTGGAAACAGCATTAAATAATATTTTGATGTAAATAGAGACTTAAATATTTATAAATTACACTACGAATTTTACCTTACTATAAATCCACTAAATTTATGAAAATAATAAAGACAGCATTTAGCTAACAATATACTCTGTAATTATTTCTAAATGACAAATAGAAATATTTTTCTTAAATGTTCTGAAGCGCTGATTAAACTGATTATATGACCAAACTTGGCCGAGTTCAACCACTGGCTGCAGGAATATTCCATCGATTGGCTGTTCTTATCGGTAGTTTTTCATGTATTTTTGATCAATTCCAGATGAATGCCGGAGCATTATCCAGACAAATGGTCAGCGGACCACGCTCGCGATATTTCCTTCTTCTTCTTCCTTATCCTATTCCTATCCTTTCCGTCACACACACTTACATGCACTCCACTCCACAGGAGACCAGTCAGGAATTTCTATTTTGTCCCGGTTGAGGCAGTGCTCCGCTGGTAAGAGATTCCTATATAGGAAAAATCCCACAAGTCGACCTGTAAGTTGACTCCAGATCTTACCATCCAGTGGGAAAACATCGCCATCTACAGCGATAAAAACATACACCACACTTATGGTTCTTACGGCTACAGGAGTTGGCGCTCCCGGAAACAGGAAAAAATCAATCATCAAACAATTAAGTAACCGCTGCACTCATCTCACATCCAACAAAATGATAACTCAAACGTCCGCGGATTGTACACGTGTAGAGTCAACGTGCAGAGTCAACGTGCATGTCACGTCTCTCACGTTCCTTTGCTTCCAGGAAGTAAGAACCACTTAGATATTTTCCTGTCATGAGTGATAGTAACTTCGTCTCGAGTCACCTTGACTTGGCAAGAAATATTCATTGACAAAAAGCCTACAAATCATGTTCACAACCTATGGTTGGCGGTTCACTTACACAAGCTAGAATTCATTGCTTCTCTTTTGTTTATTACATGCGATTAGTTTTCCATTTTTTTTGTGTTTTTGTTATGTTATATTTATTGTTTCTTGTTGTTTAAACAGTATTTTGCATGAGTAGGAATTTTACATGAGTAGGAATACCACGCACGAATCTATTACATTTTGGAGTAATAGCTCTTTGGAGGAGAGCACAGACTTTTTCGACACGATAGGTGAGCTACTACGAATAAATGCATTTTACACTAAAAACACCGAGCTATAAGTATTAATATTTCGAATATGATTGATATTAATATATTATTTAAAGTGCAAGTAATTTTGTCAGTTGTAGTATTAATAGTTTATCAATAAGAATATTACTGAAAAACGAACTTAACTATGAAAATATTGAGAAATACGCACTTATTAATTGCAAACTATAATAATAATAATAATAATAATAATAATAATAATAATAATAATAATAATAATGACAGATCTTTCCAGAAACTGAAGGTCTCATTCTCACCTTTCAGGACCAAATTATCCCGACATGAAGCTATTTGAAACTAATTGTCAAAGATGGAAGTGTGGTGAATGTGTATCGTCTATTTGGTTATCCAAAAGTAGAATAAGCTCAACATATTACTTCGGGATGCACATATTTCTCTGATACCGAAATAAACAATGGCATGACGCAATGGCCAAGATTTTACACGAAACATTGGCTGAGAAATTTCAGCTTCTCAACTGAAGCTCAAGTGCCATATTCTAAGTATCAACCTATAAGTGCGCTAGAAAACAAAGAATGGCGTTTATATTGGGATAATAGTAATAAATACTTAATAAATTCACTTTCTCCGCTTGCTTACTTACCAATTGAACACAGTCATAATGTGAAATTGAGGGCTTCCAGGCGGCCAGTCAGTATCAGAATTTGTCTGCGTAAGCAAAATGCGTATGCAAGTGATTGTTAGCAAAGCGAAGCTTAATCTTTTTTATGTTATTCAGTTCAGGGCGATATTTCGGGAAATACTGCGAGAAAACACATGAGTCTAGTGTACACTCTTGCCCGAGTACGCTGCTCGTCTGAGTGGACTGTTTCTTGAGAGCTATGCATCAAGTAGATATCAATTTACACACATATTTCTGTTCTTAATTACACTCATCGTTATAAAAAAAGCTGCACACCGAAAGAACCTACTGATCTGCTGCAAATTCGGTGGATATTTTGCACACCATTTGCAATGCCAATGATTCGCCGCGCACTGGGGGACGGTGGTAGGGGCGTGACGTCGCGCCCACCGGTCTAGATAAGAGGGCTTCAAATGGCCGCGCCAGCCATTGCGAGATCGCTACAGACACGCCTGGTGTGGGAAACGACGGACCTGGAGCCACGCAGACTGGCAGCGGGTCATTTTCAGCGACGAGTCCCGCTTCTGCTTCGATGGCGACGACCACCGGGTCCGTGTGTGGAGGTGTAGTGGGAGACCGCCACGACGAGCGGTTTGTTGTATTCCATCACACGTCTCTCCAGCCTGATGATGGTGTGAGGACGCGATATCCCATGATGCCCGTTCACCGTTAGTGTTCCTTGGAAGCACCGTGACGCCGCACGGTACATTCAGAAGATCCTGCAACCGGTGGCTCTGCCGTTCGTGAACGCCCACGCCCATGTCCTATTTCAACAGGAAAACGCGCGTCCGCATACCGCAGCCATCTCCCAAGCATGCCTTGCAGCCGTGGATACTCTGCCATGGCCAGCCGCATCGCCAGACCTCTCCTCGATCGAGAATGTTTGGGGTGCTATGGAGTGTGCGATCAGGATCCCACCCCTTCCCACCAATCTGCAAGAATTGGGCGCTCAGGTGCAAGCTGCATGGGATGGACTAGCACAGAACTCCATTCGAGACATTTACAACTTCATGCCGCGACGTCTGGACGAGTGTGTTCGCCAACATGGCGGTCTCACGCCATACTAACATGTACCGTCTGTGGCCGTGTAGTGCAAGAAATGTTGGTCCTACAAACGTGAAAATGTAATCATTTTGTATGCGTGGTACCCTTTATCTGCCTGGCAACAATGATCGCAATCCGCCTCATCCTTCTGAGTAGGTTTTTTTATGACGAGTGTATTTGCAAATCTGAGCTCCAGTTAGGAATATAGTACAGACCAAAATAGATAAACTCTCTCTCCTGGGCATCATTGTATATGGTGGTAGATTACCAACATAATGATTTAAGATTCTAAGTTGCATTAGGTTTTCTCAAAAACCATTGAAATCGGAAGAGCCAACTTGGAGAAGTTATATGTAAAACATCGTAAATTTCATTTTCATTAATGCGTGTCCATTCTATCAAAAACACTGTTTTACCAACATACAACAATTTGCAAACAATTATAAACAACTACCTCAAGCACCACAACGTCCCCAACCGTGTCAGATTTACCTATGTGTCGTAAGAGGGTGTTTGCGACTTGAGGACCAGCTAAGTTTATCTCAGATCCAGCATTGCCGCTGACTGCAGCGACTGTGACCGGGAGGTCCTAGGCTTCGAGTCTCCACGGTGGCAGGAATTTCAGCACTACAAATAAAGCAAGGTCAAATGCAGTTACTGTCCGGAGAAGAATTCTAGTGGCCTGATCGATAGCCGTTCGTAGCTTCTCCTATCAATATCAGAGAAATGCCCTAACAAATGGGTAACGGTCTGTGCGATCTTTCCTTCCTCTTGCTTGTCCTACCGTCTTCCCTTTAACACACACACACACACACTCACATGCACTACTCTGCCATACATGTCGGGAGACCAGTCGGAAACTTAGGGCTTGTTCCACCTTCTTGGGCGGTGCCCCGTTTATGGAGAGATCTGGAGAGAGAATTCCACCGTAAACCGTCGTAGTGCGCCGGGACTCACTTTTCAGCGAGGGGAGGAACTCCCGTCACCTCCCGGGATAGAACTCAATACACTAACGCAGTGGTGTCAGGAGCTTCTACTGGTGGCTGTGGCATGCGTCGTAGCACCGTAGCATGCCACGAGCTTCTCTGCGCAACTAGCGTCGGGAAAGGGAACTATTAGTAACCCGCGCCGTTTTACAATAGGGATGGCGTTATCTCTGGTGGCGGGGTAATGAAATGCGTGGAGGGGCGGTTTCGTCATGGCACTCGTGCCACGGACTCCCGCTTGTGGCATCGACCTTGACAACATTGCACTAACGGGACTAATGACCATAGTTGATGTGCCGGAAACATCAACCAACCAACCAACCGACTGGAGGCGAGTCGCCCGGCGGCCGCGTCGCGCCGTGCCGGAAATACCTGCAGAGCTATTCCGGGCAGCTTCAAATGCAAGCGGACGCCGCCCCGCGCCGGGCTCCCAGCAAAGCGCTCGATCTGCGAGTCCCTACGGATTCCTAAAAAAGCGTAGCAGGAAAAAAGTAGAGAGGTGAGAATAGAATTCCTTATAGTGTGATAGATGAATATCTCCAATAAACTAGTTGGTAGTCAAGCCAATCTTTCACTAAAGTTCTTTAAGGATATTCGTTCGCGAATTTTTCAAGTTTATGGCGAAATGGAGATGTGATGAACGCGATGGAGATATGTGAATTAAAACACTCTGTTAAGTTGAAGGGGTATTTTTTTTCTTTTAAGCAAATTACCATCAAATTGCAACGAATGCATTGTAGGAAAATAGCAGGCGTATTTGTAACCCACATTACACGACACATACACATTCCCATATCTCGTAAATGCTTTCTAAGCTCTGAGAATCATGTTTTCGTGGACCCGGACCCGGACCGTTTTTAGGGAAGTAATTTACTACATCTAGAAACTAAAATGATTAACTTTTTCTGTATCAGGAAACCACAAAATGAGCTTTTCTGTCAAAAATCCGCCGTTTGTTTTGCTGCAGCAATACGATACGTTCCCTGTACTACGTAAGTAGTATACGAGAAAGTAATAACACCATCATCAGTAGCTGCGACCGTTAGGGCAACGACGATTGGAGAGACTCGGGGACTGGATATGTAGATTCTGACCGGGTGCTATGTTTGATGTGTTGGACCGCAGCGAGTTTGTGGCATCTTCCATAAACGAGTTCGTAAGCGGACATCTCTGGTCGGTGGTTCATCTGATGCACTCCAGGAGAATGCCGAAGCCGCACCCTATAGAAAAGCTAGCTACAGACCGCGCCCTTTCGTTCTCATTTCCTCCCCTTGCCGTCAGAGCAATAACCAAGTTTGTGAACCCCGAGACAACCGATGACGTGGCTCCACTTTTATTTTATCTCCCAAATTATAGATTTTTATAGATATGTTTTATGTTTTTTTTCTTTATCAAAGCAGATGTAAACACTTTATTCGAATGAAAAAACCTAATTATTCGTTGATGAATGTTACTGTAGGACATTTTTAATTCCTGCTTCATCCGTTCAAGGAGTGCAAATATAAATTTTAAAAGGAAAATATAAATATTATTGGTGGAGTTAAATTTCTAATTAACCAAAAGAAATCTCCAATATAATAACATATTTTTTGTTAAAACTCTGAGATCCATGAAATTCCAGTCCCTTTGTTACGGCGTTTTTTTCCATTGGCCTCGCTGAATCCAGACGGACGCCATGTTGGAGTTCCTTATATAATCGTACCTTCTACATAGAATGGACATTAGCCGGGAAGGCTAGAAGCTCGTGATAATAATATACGTATGTATGAGATGAATTGTTCGGTCGGATGATTGAGTGATAAATCATGAAGCAATAGTGGATTGAAACGCGGGAAAAACATAAGATAAGCGGGCAAAATAAGTCGCGCACCTGTCAATTGCACGTAGGACGACCGTGAATTGAACCCCGGTCCCCGCGGGAGAAGGGGGGGGAGTCATCGGCCTGCTGCTTCACCGCGAGTCGCCCCTAATCAATGCCTGGTTGTTAATCAATCGAAAACCAAATGAACCGCAACCGAGAAGGAGCGCTGTGTTCTCTCCAACACGGGGCCTCGTTCTGCGCCGCCGAAGCCTCTCGAAGCTGCAGACAGAGAGCCGTCTGTGAACACTTCGACCGCAGGTCCGGGGTTCGCCTGGCGCAGCCTCGCACGACCGCCCCCTGCCGCCCAACCCACCCGACGGTTCTATTCTGAGGAGCAGGCACAGGTACGAGATTTCCGTTGTGGTAGCTCTGCACATAGGAAACGAGATTCGCTTTGGAACTGCACAGCAAACGTTCCCGGCGAAGTGTCTCAGGGCTTAGCAGGTGTAGGTCACAGCGTGTTGTCTTCGCATTCGGGTGGCCTGGATTCAATCCCCGTGCCGGCCATCTTGACTGGGGTTTTCGTGGTTTCCATCGGTCATCCAGACGAATGCTGGGATGGTTCTACTGAAAGGTCACGACCGGGAAACCAGTGTCGCTAGCCGAATTCGTTAACTACGTGAAGTCACGAACATTAAGTGAATTTGAGACATTGCGGGTTCCTGGTTGGGGGGACCGACTGGAACCTCGGAACTTAACGGCACCGAGGCCAATTGCATATTATGGCTAAATATAAAAACAGCGAAAGTGTTTTTTCAAAGACGCGAGACTTATTCAATGGTAAATACAAATTAAATAATTCCGTAATTCATTTAACAGTTGGATGCGATCTGGTGATCTTTTTAACATTCTGAATAAACATCATATAAATGCAGTAAACATTAATTTTAAAATGGAGAGAATAATTTCAATATGTTAACTCCTGTGATTTGACAATTTCAACTTATACTGTTTTGTCTTAGAATTAATTTGCTCATCTTAAATCTTCAAAACTCTATGATCACATTGTTGATCCATCAGAAAAGAGATGCCTCAAAAACCATTTTTTATTTAAATGAAGAACTGTGCTCATAAAATAGTTTATTTTAGCTTAAAATTTAAGAATCACACTGACAGTTCACAAGGTAGACGGTGTAAAGAGAAAAATACGGTCTTTGGGCACGAAATAAGTGGATTCACTTAGAATAAAACCAGGGTCTATTGTTGTGCAACGAGAGAGAGAGAGAGAGAGAGAGAGACAGAGACAGAGGCAGAGTGAGAGAGATTGATAGGGGGAGACAGAGAGACAGAGCGAGAGAGAGAGAATTTTTATCGCGTTTATTGAGTGGGATTTTGTTTTATCAGATGCGAAAATATGTAATATCTCCGATAAATAAATCTAGTACCACGACTTCTTAGATTTAAAAACTTCCATAGCACGGGTGATATTTAGTTTGACAATATCGTAATTAAATGCATCTGATAACTCGAATGAAACAGGTAAAATGACAAAATGTAACAATTTTGGATATTTAATTTAATAATTTTTAAATAATTTTTAATATATAGCACGAATTTCTGGGTGCACAGAGAGATTTTTTCCCTGAGCTTACTGAGTGGAATTTTGTTTTATCTTTTGCGGAAAATTAACAACACGAGTTTCAAAGAAGATTTTATTATCGCATAGCATCTGCTCATGCAAAAAGGAAAGCTCTTGTAACATCTAGTTTTCCTTTTGTTCCAATCGATTAGAATGCAAGCTTTGCATGGAGATTGGTGTATTACAAATTCATGAATAGTAGTAAGGTTATACGGCTATTGCTTGACTCAAAGGCCAAGCATATCCTTTAGTACAGTGCATTCAAGTACACAAGCATTTAACATGCGCAGGTATCTATCAAGGAGAAGTAATTACCTAAATATTCCATTCAAGAGGTAATAATATTATAATTTCTCGCTTATCACCCATTGAAAATTCAAAGCAACTGCTCTGGCGATGACGAATCAGAAGGTTTCAGCGTACTTGTATTCGCGCTTTCTTATCAGCATCTAATACAAACGTCTAGCTGACGTACATTGCCATTCAGTAGTAAAGATAGGATTGCTTGCCGTACACACATTAAAAATAAGGAAAAAATCCTTTGAAAAATATTTCCTACAAGTAAAGTATTTCTTATCGACTCAATCGATTACGCATTCATATTACAATTAACAATAGTTAAATGGTATTATTCTGGTCACGTAGTTTTGGAGATACTAAAACAATTTTTTCCATACGTTCTACTTAAATCAATTCGTAAAATCACACAACTACCTTGTGCATTATTTATTTATCTGGAAGGCATTATTTCATATTCTTGTATTATTGAGGTATTTGGTGTCCACCAAGAAGTAAAACTACGTTTACTGAATAGAAGTAAACAACCACTAATTCAGTATTCGCTCTCACGACAGTATGGGTACGATAAAACCAACATCGAGATGAAAGTCTTGCGCCTAATACAGCGGTATTATTAATCGATTTCAAGTTAATGTTCCAATAGAATATACGTAAATTAGATGTAAGAATAATTATTATTTTAACACAACAATACAAAACGAATTTTGCTGTTCATTATGTGCAACCATCACTAAATGTCATCTCAGTATCACCTTAACTATTCTGTTGCAAATTGACTTTTTAAAAGCAAATAATGCACGCTTTTGAAATGCGGTGAAGTAACTTGTGAACTGTATGAGACGAAGTGGGGAAACAAAGCATGTGACTGAGATACAGAACAACAGTTATTTAGTTTATTACAACACTTCAACAAGTTTTGAAGAAACTTGATTACACGAAGTTCCAACAGTGGAAAGAAAAGAAATCCTCGCGTTCCCACAGGTATTCTTTGCATTTGTTTTATATCCGTGTTATACAATAATTCTTAGAAATACTTCCGTATGTCATCCTTTGTACGAGAGACCTTGGAGACGCAAATCTTTATATTGATAAAATTTCCGTACATGTGAATTGCATCCGGTGAGTTTAAAAAAAATATTAATGCCATCTCGTTCTTTGCAAAAAAATTAAAATTGTCTCCTCTATATTTTGACTGTTTTACAACACAAAAAAACAGATGGTATGACTCCTCTGGATTGAATAAAGTTTTTTTGGAATTCACAGGTGATAATTAGTATTGCAGGCATTCGATTACTAGATAATCCACCAATTCGGTAAAATCGTCTTATTTCATTTAAATAATAATTGAAACATGGAAATGTATGTATAAACAATGTAGTAAGGGAAATTAATAAATATTTAAACTGATTGTATTAATAACAAGCTATATTTATACCTATATTTCAATATTAATAAACACTTCAAATATTCAATGTCTTGGTGATAATCAAAATCGAGAACTCAGAACTCAGTCGTAAACCGCAAGAAAAGATAAATACGAAGAACGAAATCGTAAGAGCGAAAATTCCTAATAGAAAGTTTCGTAGCTTTCAAGCTTCTACATGGACTGCATGGGAGAGGAGACTAATAGTCTTTGATTTTGTAGTTCAGCTAAGGTCAAATTCCAGCTGAATGTATCTTAACTAGCGCAGCTACAGAATGGCACAGACTTTCCCGTATTAGTTTTCTATTTCCTTGGGTCTGGGCTAGCTATTTGGAATTGCCACATACTCGTGCCAGCAGTCATCTACCGCCTCCCAAAGTACTTTTTTTTTTTACATTTTCAAAATTTTCCGGTTTACTAATGGTAGAACGGAAATATTAATTTTAGAATATTAAAGAACAGTAAAACTGCGTCCTCAATGGCAATTTTCTTTGAAAACTTTGGAGACGTTTTTAAGAAAATGGCGTTTCAGTGCTACTAAAAATGCGAAATTTGAAGCTCTTTTCACAGACAATTTTTAAACTTTTCAAAACACTTCATTATAAATCTTTGAGGCACTCCAACGCACAAATACAATAGCGTTTACAAATTGCTGGTAATGCGCATATTAAAAATGTGAGAGATCCTTCAAAAAAATTACATTTGTATAATTTTTGCAAACAAAATTGATCTTTACGTCACACTAAGAGTGCAATTAGCACTATCCGTTGCAAAAGTTTGAAAAAAAAGTTGGAGCCATTTAAAAGAAAATGGCGTTTGAGCGTGTCTGAAAATGTGAAATTTTGAGCTAGTTTTCACAGAAAACGGTTGAGTTTTCGACAAACTTTACTTGACAGTATTTAAAGCACATATACTCATAAATATAATAAACAAATAATAAATACATATAATAAATAATGTGAACAAATCGCCGCTAATGTAAATATTAACGACGTGAGACACGAGTCAAAAGAATTACATTTTTGTAACTTTTGAAAAAATAAAAGAATAGACCAATATAGCGTTTATGTCGTCTCGTAAAGCACATTTAGCACTATCCCTACCAAAACTTTAAAGAAAAAATTTGGAGCCGTTTTTGAGAAAAATCTTGTTTTTGTAATTTTTTAAAATTGCAAATATTGCACTCAATAAAGCGCAAAAACTACTATAATTTTCAAAAAAGTGTACATGACTTTAATGATAGAACTCACATTGAAGAACAAATTTTATTGAGACAAAAAATCTCTATCTTCAATTTTGTAGTTGTAGGAAGACTCCGAAAACATTTCAAACTTTTGCAATTTTCGAAAATTCAGAGTTAACAGTGAAAACGGGACCTATGCCACCTTTATAAGTGTATTTTACTCTATTCTTACAAGACATTTAAAAACAAAAATTGGAGCCATTTTTGAGAAAAGTTCGAAATGTGCGGGCGGCTTCATGTAAAGTATCCCCAAAAATTAATAAATGTTTTTAAAAATCGCAGAGCTTCGACTCAGGCTAGATAGACAGGGGTTTCTTCAATTTGGAAAAAATCGTACGCATAGTTTAGGCGCTAATGTTGTTCACACACACCGGACAGACGTTTTGCTTTCAATTGTTTTTTCGGTATCAAGGACCCACAAATCAGGGATTCTGGCTGCACCACGTGTTAGGTGATTTTTTTCTTAATTTAGCAATTGGTTTTATCCACTATTTCGTTCTCAGGGCATGGCAATGAATGTTTTTGCCGAAAATTCGCCGTTTTTTTCCCGCAGCATTACATAACACTATCTGTACTCCGTACATATGTATGTATGCGGGAAAGTAAAAAATGAAGAAAAAATATATAAAAAGAAATATTAAAAGGAAAAAAGTGGATTAAATTATAAATGCACACGAACCTTTTAGTTGCTTGGACATACTTCGATTTCAAGAGAGAAATAACTGTGCTTCAAGTTTAGAGTATGAGCGATGTCTAGCAAATAAAATTGAATGCTAGAACATGCACTTGCTTTTCATTCTATTCATATGGCACATCCGTTTTACAAGTTTCAATTGATGTATGTGTCGAATAATGTAACGTTAACGCCGAGTTTCATTTACATTAGATATCCGGTACTTTTTTGTGTTTATTTCCAAGTCTCAACGTGACGCATTTATTAACAGTTTCCTGACGCTGCCCTCGGCACAGTCCCAATGGTCATGAAATTCCAACTGGAGAACAAAATTAGAAGTATCCAAATTAGGATTAACCCAAAAACATATTACCACTTTTCGATTATCTACTTTTTTCTCCTACGTGAAGCTAAAATAAAATAAGGAATCACCATTTTCTAATTGACAGATCATCTTACAGAAAGAAAACACCATATTAATGAAACTTTATTTCCCATTCAATAGCAATTCTGACTCTTCTCCCAGGCCGTTAATTATTGAAATATTTTATTCTGTAAAAAATTCTTGTTTTGCAATTATTCGAATGTGACATTCAATACTTTGAATTGAATACTTTTTTTGTATAAAATAAATCAATATATACTTTCTATAAATGTCACTCCAAAATGCTTGTGAAACTTCAAAATTCTAGATAAACTAAACTAAATATTCAAAATAGGCAAATTTTCTACGTTGGTTTTCAAATGAATTTCATGGAGATCCCCTTTAGATCGAAGGTGAGGATTGATTCAGGGCGCGTCAACTACGTACGTCAATTGTCCGGTAAATGCAGAGTATGGAGGTGGCGGTGTTGCTCCCCTTCTGGAACGTGAGATCCGGCGCCGACCTATACGTCGAGTAGCAGATTTCCCTCACCTGGCGCCTCAGTCGGACGCCATCGCCTCAGTCGGACGAGGTTTAAGCTCCCTACTGGTCTCCAGACATGAACATGGGTGGTAGTATAATGCATAGGAGTAGTTAAGTGTAAGGAGAGAGGAGGGTTAAAGGATGAGGAAAGATCTCTACCAGTCGTGGCCCATTTGTTAGGGTACCTATCAACATTCGTCTGGTATCGATCGAAGAATTTACGAAAATATTTCAATCAGAAAAATCGGCTGCTATAATTCTCCAGACAGCTGTTGAATTCGACTTAGCTGTGTAGCTGCGTTCATTGTCGAAAATCTGTCACCATCGGGACTCGAATTCTATGATCTCCCAGACAATGATACTGCAGAAGCAACGGACTTGCATCACGGCCATCGCAGACGACTTACTGAGGCTCGTATTCTTCTCCGTTGAATTAGGCAAAGCCCCCTGCAGGTCCGATCATTCATGGCGCATAGGCAAGCGCCGACGCCGTGCATCGTAATGCGGCGCGTGGGTGCAGATTCGCGTGCGCCGCCGTTGCGTCGCCCACCGCTAGCAATGACCTTCCCGCGCCGCCGCGCCATGCCGCGCCGCGCCGGGCGACCCCGCTGCAAGCGCGATGCACCCATCGCCCGCCGCCCACCGCGGGGGCGACGACGCGGCAGGACGGAGCGGTGGTGGGGGACCGATGGCGGCAGTTGGGGAAGGGCGGGGCGGGGCGGGGAGGGAAGGAGAGGGGCGGGGAGGGGAGGAGCGGGGCGGGGAGGAGCGGGGCGGGGAGGAGCGGGGTGGGGAGGAGCGGGGCGGGGAGAGGCGGGGGCGGGGAGAGGCGGGGGCGGGGAGAGGCGGGGCGGGGAGGAGCGGAGCGGGGAGGAGCGGGGCGGGGAGGGGAGGAGAGGCGAGGGGCGGAGCGGGGAGGGGCGGAGCGGGGAGGGGCGGAGCGGGGAGGGGCGGGGAAGGGCGGGGCGGAGAGGAGCGAGGCGGGGCGTGGCGGGGCGCGGCGTGGCGGGGCGCGGCAGGGCGCGGCGGGGCGCGGCGGGGCGCGGCGGGGCGCGGCGGGGCGCGGCGGGGCGGGGTGCAGTGCGGCACGGCGGAGCGAGTGAGAGTGCCGGTGGGCGGGGCAGGCAATGCAATGACCGGTGCGTGACGCGGGGGATGTGGGGACGGTGACAGTGCGGCGTGGGGAGGTGCAGGGGGTAGAAAGCGGAGGACAGGGGGAGGTACGAAGACAAGGAATGGATGCAAGGGACGTGGGTGGGGTCGAGGAACAGGGGAACGAAGCGGCGGCGAGATGGGGGCGGAGCGGTGTGTGGGAAGTTGTGGATAGACGAGTTGGCAGGATCGGTGGAGCGGTGGCACAGCGGGTGCCGGGAGCGTTGGCGTGTGGAGGCGGAAGGGGGAGGGAGAGGGAGGGAGGGGGCAGCTGCGAGGTTGGGGGTCGAGGCGGGGTGGCTGGGTGGAAATTTTAGATCGAGTTGGCGGGACCGTTTCATGGTAGGACGAGTGGCGAAGATGTACACTGCCTAGCAACGAATAGTAAAGCAGGGCAGCGTCATGGCGAATGGGCGCCATGGAGAATGGTTTTAAGGCGGGTTGATGCGTGGCAGGAATCACTAATAACGTTCATCATGTCTTATGCATCGTTAATGATGGAAATAGGTCATTCACGGTGGCGAGATGGTACATTATTGGGATGTAACATGACAGGACTTATGTGCAGAAGGGATGATGTAGTGCGAGGACGAGGGATGCACGGAGGGATGGTTCATGACGGCCTTGCCACTAGCCGGGAAGTATGATTGGCGCTAATTATGCGTTAGTATTATTGAATAATATCATGGTAGGGATTATGAGTAGGTTTGTTATTTATGGCGCATAAAACATGGCGGATACAATGCGTGGCAGGTTCGATGCATGGTGGAAGATTGCAAGACGGTTCGGTGCTTGGTTATGGGGATTAAGAAGCATGGTGGTACGGTGTAAGGTGTTATGGTGGTTGGTGGATACGATACATGATTGGTACGCTGCAGGGGTGCACAATGTTACACAATGTAGGTGTTGTGATGCATGGAGATGCCATACATAGAGGTATAATGCATCGTAAGAGGCAATCCGCGTCTAGTCTAACTCTGGACGGGGTATAGCAAGGGAAGGCAGGGGAGGTACGAGCGGGGGGGGAGGGAGGGGGATGGTGATTGAAGCGCCGGGCAGAGGGGGCGGGGTCTTGGCTGAGCGACAGAAGGAATGAGGGCGCCCTGAGTGGCTTTAGCGGCAGCGGGTGTTGCGGAGGCGGCGGCGAAGGCAACGGCGTGAGCGGGACAGCGAGCTCAAGTAGTGGGACGGCGAGTTGGCGGGCCGGCGGATGTCCAGGACGTGGGGGGGAGGGGGGAGAGATTGCGGGAACGACATGCATGTGGCAACGTAATGCGTAGAGAGAAGTACGCGAGGCGGGGAGGACACGTGGCGAGAAGGAATCGTGGAGGGGAAGGCCACATGTGGGTGGAAGGATGGCGAAGACGATATTTGATCCGTAATGGTGCCTGGAGGATGACCGAGTGAAATGTGGAGGGGATGATGATGTGCATGGAGAAGTGCATGGAGGAGATGGTGAACGAAGAGATGCACGGTGAGATGTGTGGAGAACATGATTTGTTTAGCGAGGATGTGTCGATACATGCCGCGGTGTGTGCATAGAATGATACGAGGCGGGTTGCTGCCTGGCCAGGGACGACTGGGTGGAGAATATTGAAGACGTTGCGACGGGCTGAGAGTGGAAAACGCACAGGGAGGCAAAGAGTCGGAACGGAGTTGCGCGTGCACAACAGGAGACGTGAGGGCGGTTGAGCGTATTCTCGACATCCATGGTAACGGCGTGGGCTACATATGTAGTGGACGCAGGCTGAGACGGGTGGTTGTACTGCGGCGAGACCTGGTGAGGCCATTGTAAGACTGAGGAGGGTATGAAGCAGAGTATACAAAGAATGTGGTGAGAATGGGGCGGAAACAGAGTGAGTATGGTGCGGGATTGATGCAGGGTGGGGATAGGGCGGGGATGAGGCTGAGATGGGTCGAGTAAGGGGCTGAGATGGGACAGGAATGGGACCGGGATGAGCGAAGATGAAGCGATGATGTGGCAGTGATATTTGATCCGTAAAGGTGGCTGGAAGATGACCGAGTGAAATGTGAAGGGGATGATGGTGTGTGATGATGTGATGGAGGAGATGGTGGACTGAAAAATGGACGGTGATATGTGTGAAGAACATGATTCTTTTGCGAGGATGTGTCGATACATGCCGCGGTGTGTGCACAGAGTGATACGGGCGGGTTGCTGCCTGCGAGGTTGGGCGAGGAAAGGGCGTGGATAATGAGATGATGCGGGGATGGTGCGGGAACGATTCGGGAATGGTGCAATAGCGGAGGCGAGGCTGCGGCGGCGGCGGGGCTGCGGCGGCGGGGCTGCGGCGGCGGGGCTGCGGCGGCGGGGCTGCGGCGGCGGGGCTGCGGCGGCGGGGCTGCGGCGGCGGGGCTGCGGCGGCGGGGCTGCGGCGGCGGGGCTGCGGCGGCGGGGCTGCGGCGGCGGGGCTGCGGCGGCGGGGCTGCGGCGGCGGGGCTGCGGCGGCGGGGCTGCGGCGGCGGGGCTGCGGCGGCGGAGCTGCGGCGGCGGGGCTGCGGCGGCGGGGCTGCGGCGGCGGGGCTGCGGCGGCGGGGCTGCGGCGGCGGAGCTGCGGCGGCGGGGCTGCGGCGGCGGGGCTGCGGCGGCGGGGCTGCGGCGGCGGGGCTGCGGCGGCGGAGCTGCGGCGGCGGGGCTGCGGCGGCGGGGCTGCGGCGGCGGGGCTGCGGCGGCGGGGCTGCGGCGGCGGGGCTGCGGCGGCGGCGGGGCTGCGGCGGCGGGGCTGCGGCGGCGGGGCTGCGGCGGCGGGGCTGCGGCGGCGGGGCTGCGGCGGCGGGGCTGCGGCGGCGGGGCTGCGGCGGCGGGGCTGCGGCGGCGGGGCTGCGGCGGCGGGGCTGCGGCGGCGGGGCTGCGGCGGCGGGGCTGCGGCGGCGGAGCTGCGGCGGCGGGGCTGCGGCGGCGGGGCTGCGGCGGCGGGGCTGCGGCGGCGGGGCAGCGGCGGCGGGGCTGCGGCGGCGGAGCTGCGGCGGCGGGGCTGCGGCGGCGGGGCTGCGGCGGCGGGGCTGCGGCGGCGGGGCTGCGGCGGCGGGGCTGCGGCGGCGGGGCTGCGGCGGCGGGGCTGCGGCGGCGGGGCTGCGGCGGCGGGGCTGCGGCGGCGGGGCTGCGGCGGCGGGGCTGCGGCGGCGGGGCTGCGGCGGCGGGGCTGCGGCGGCGGGGCTGCGGAGGAGTGGCGGAATGGTGCCGACATTGGCGAAGTCGATGGCGATGAGGGAGCGCGGGCGAGGGGCGAGGCCGAGGCTTACGTCACGGAGCAGTGTTGCGCTTTACGAGCCAGACGCCCGCTGCATGGCCCAGTCGCGCGACCACTTCGCGGCCAAACAAATACTGTGGCACTGGCCACGCTCTGCACTAACATTGCAACAAACGTTCTCATATGCATTGCCGTAAAGTGTTATTTTGGAATGAGGAATGTCAAGGACAGAAATTACTTCGGCCACCAAAAATGTCACTTACTCTACTTTACGTGTAATTCTGTATTACTTGTAACTAAGTATTTTGCAACAATGCAAAATATGTTACCTAAAATTGAGAATAATGTGCGAAATATTGTTGACGCACGTTTATATTAAAACGTATAGAATTCTATATTATCGTCTTTCAAATGTAACGCGGTATTTTATTACTTCTCACCGCTCAAAACTGAATGAATCTGAGATTTTTGACTGCCACAGGAAAGGCTTTATCCATCAGTTTTTATTGATAGAAGTTTATTTACGTACAACTGAAATAGCTCTTAATAAATACACGACCGCATGTCCATACTAAAACTTCAAGAAAGTCTTGAGAAAATTACGTGATTTTTCAGTTGGATGGAATTCTAGAAAGGTCCTTGCATTTGTGCTATTTTCTGATATAACCGATGTACATTTAAAACGTATGATGCCGAATATTATCTACCCGAGTAAAAGACGTAGCTAAAGCGGAAGGATTGTCACTAGCTCTGTATGTAGCTCGGCAGGTTTGATTCCTTCTTTGGACAAACACGCACAAATATACATGCCAATGCTAGAACTAGTGGCCTGATAGTGATAGCATTGTTACCGGAATCTTCGTCAAAAGAGGCCCAAACGAAAAATCAAAATTGTTATAACAAGAAATGAAAAAAATTAGAATTTGCTGTGAAATGAACTAGCAAAAATTAATTTGTAGAAAAAGTAACGACTCAAAGTGGTACGTCGGTATATCGAATGATCCATTTAGCAAAAATTAGCAGCCTTTAATAGCTCGTAAAATTCAAAAATTCAGAGAAACATCGTGACCTGATAAACATATTTTTCATTGGCTGGAAGCGAGTTGCATTTGATCTCATGCCAAGGCAGAGAGTCCTATTCTGAAGTGGGTGAAGAGCTTAGTTTGATGAGCTTAGTGCACTGAAATAGAGCTTCCACCTTCGGTGGGCGATAGATTTATGAACGTTGACACGTCGTGAGAAGTGAAATGTCCATGGTGATGTAGGCATTGGGTCGCCTCGTCGTGTTTATTTGGTCAAAGCTAGCAAATGTTCACTAGGTCCCTGAGGTCTGAGTGAGAAAACGTGCGCTGATTTTATACCCCAGAAGTCACACATTACGTCACATTGCTTTTAAAAAATATACAATGATTTGAGGAATTCCTAAGAGTGGTATACGACCACTGAGCTAGTAGCGAAATATCAATGAATTCTAAAGATGGAAAAAAAATCTTGGTTACGGTAGTAACGGCAACGCTCTACGGGTGAACATACCAGTGATTAAAAGGATTCAATCCCACGTATGTACCTAAAATTTACTCCATGTCGACGAGAAATACTCTATAAGTTTTGACAGTGTTGATATCATTAATAAGGTAATAATTTGTTTATCTTATTACCATCTTTACCATCATTTCAGCTTTATTGTTATTATAAATAATGTTATTATTAATAATAATATTATTAATAATGGTATTATTAATAACAATATTATTAATAATGTTATTATTAATAATAATATTATTAATAATGTTATTATTAATAATAATATTATTAATATTATTATTATTATTAATATAGCTGGAGAACAGAGGTGTAATAGAAATCTTACATCGTTCGTATCATTGCTGACCAAAAGACAAAGGCCCTCCAATCCAGAAGAAACATTTAATAAATATCTCTGACCATAAAAGCAATGTATTTTATTAATATACATCGTTCGCGAATATGTAAGTAGATTAATAGGTCAAATTTTAGTAGCACGAAAATCGGCCTACTAGAAGTAGAAATAAAATATCCTCTTACCTGCATGTCATGCTCAATTGAAATATCCCCTCATTTCTTCCAAATCTCAATAATTAGACCCGATAAAATCACATCCAACACCAATTGCTGCACTTCAGATCGATCACACGCGAAGCGGTGCTTTCAACTCATTCTATATGGCAGGTTCCGGATGATTCGCAACGGACTTGCAGTGGCTCAGTCTCCTTTTCCAAAGCACGGACCGACCCGTCGGCGCAGGCAGTGCAGGACTGATACGTCCCGTTACAGAGTACAGTAGCGAGGCGTGAGACGATCTGACACATTTACACCGACACCCGGATGAGCTCCCATGAAGAGAGCCAGCGGCCGGAGAGAACAATGACCAGCATCTTCTATGAAAAGAGAGCAATCTGCATTGTTCTTGCTACAGGCTGATTAAAATGAGTGGGTAAACGAAGCTTGTTCCTAACAACAAACTACAGCGCTTAGTGATGGAATTGATGCCTACCTGGACACCCTGATGAGTGGTTTGTATGGAAATGACACGCATGTACACGGAATTGTAATTTAATCTATCCATAAATATGTCTTTCACACCTGGGTAATGTAGTATTAATTTATTTTATACATGTTAATAGTCACAATGCTATAAATATGGTGTATATCACACTATCTTGCTGTAAGCGTATCACTTAAAATTTTAGTGATTGATATTTTCATATTAATGAAATGGTATAATTTTACTAAGCATATTTTCATAAACATAGTTCACAAGATACCTAGTATTTAGAATCACACGAAGTGCACAGTTCCGCTCAGATTAAAACAGTTCACCTACAAAATGACAAATTAAAAAAGTCACTTTTCTTTTTCATCGATGACACGAGTGTCGTTGTGGGTTAACTGAAAAATAAAGAGTGCAAATGCATTTCGTGAGTGGCATTCAAGGTGAACAAGTGTACCTGGCTCCTCTTCCGTTTGTTTTCTTCTCCCTATGAATCGGCGAGAGCCGGCGCCTATCAACAAACGCTTCCACCCCCACCCTCCACCCTTCGCTGCGAGGTCTCCGCGCGGCGCTGAAGCCTCGCTCGCTTTTATTTCGGGTCCCGCGGCGCTGCAGCCGACGAGTGAACGAGGCCTCCGGGGCTTGCACCGCGGAGGCCACCCTATCAACCAGAAGGACTCCTCGCACCCGACTCCGACTCCTCACACCCGACTCCGACTCCTCGCACCCGACTCCGACTCCTCGCACCCGACTCCGACTCCTCGCACCCGACTCCGACTCCTCGCACCCGACTCCGACTCCTCGCACCCGACTCCGACTCCTCGCACCCGACTCCGACTCCTCGCACCCGACTCCGACTCCTCGCACCCGACTCCGACTCCTCGCACCCGACTCATTTTTTCTCTACCTTAATTCATACGTACATTACGGCGTTAGATATTGCTCGTATTGATACTTCGTATCAATACAGGTTCGGTAGGACTCAATTTAAGAAAATAATTTCATAAATAAATAAAATCTGAATTCCCTAGAACAGTAATATCGAGCGGAAACCTACACTTCCGCTTGCGAGGAATTGCGCCTCCAGGTATCTACCACAGCGAGATTGAGCCCCAGGAGGGTATGCTCGAAACTTGCGATAGGGCTCACAAATGTATGATTAGTGAATGGACGTGCAAGTGTTTGTTTGTGAGGAGAGGAGGGCGCTTGGATAAAGAAGGAAGGATCGCGACCCATTTCCCGATTGTTAGAGAACTGATCTGGCATTGTCTGTAATTGATCAGAGAAACCTTGAAAATCTACAGATCAGATCATCTGGCCGTTAGAATTTTCCCCCAAGAGTAAGTGAATACCACCGACTATCTAGTAGGTGTCGAATATTCTCCACAGTCGGAACTCGAACCCTAGTACTTCCCACTCAACGATTATGCAGAATTAACATTGTTGCCGCTAAGTTATTGCAGCCGGCTGAAGGTTGAAATCTCGCTTAATGCATTGGTCCATTTTTCAATTGTGGAAATGAGGTAAAATGCGAACCATCACGAATCTCCTCATAACAAAGTAAATCATTATTCGATATGGTCTGCGTTTAGAGCACACATTGTCAAGTCTGGAGGGAAGCAAAGCAGTCTGAACCATTATGGGTTATTAAGGAGCTTCAGACCTAAATACTACATCTGAGCAAACCTAATTAGGCTTCCCTACTCGTACTTTTTGTTTGTGGCGAAAGAACATATTAGCGACAGACTTGCGCCCTTTTACGAAGTATCTGTTATACAATTCACATGAAATTCACATTCATCATTTCACCATTTCATATTTTGCAGAATAGTTAATTATTGTTCTTTGACACTAATCTTCAATATTACATTAGCACACGACACGAGATGAAAAACTAAATAAAACCGAGCAAATTTTTTGTCTGATAGCGATAAAATACGCAAGGAACCGAAATATGTCAGACGCCCTATTTCTTTTGCTTTTTCAGTCTCCATTCAATTGACTCATTTTTCGTAAATTTTAGACTATTTTTGGCGGTCCTCCATACTGACCCTAGTTTAATTCAACTCCTTCAACAGCATAAGTAAAATTTATACTTATGCTTATTCATATATTCCTCCAATTCCATTTCGATCGAATTTTCGCTCTAATCAGGTTATAAGTTTTCTCCAGGGTCTTCCATTCGTTGATTTAGTACTGGTAACTAAATAATACGCTCCAGACTTCAGCTAATACATATACATATATATATATATATATATATATATATATATATATATATATATATATATAATTTTAAAGTTTGGATTTGGTACACATCTTTGTATTGTTCAAGTGATGTAAGTGATTTAAATCCCTCATCTCCGTAATCGACTCGGTTAACGTATCGCGTATTAAATTTACAACCTTGCAATCAAAAGGTCACTTAGGATTTCTTTATTCTTAATTTAATGACTATTTATTCTCATATCAAATTCACTCGAGAATAAAATTGTTTCTTGTTGCCAGGGATAGTACAATTAACCTTTTACATAACTAAATCAGAGAAAATTATGCATTTTTCCCGTTAATTTTCTGCATCCTTTAGGAAGCGGCGTCTAAGAGTGTTCCCTAGTTGGTGACTCGTTTCTATGACCCGCAATGTCAACGAATTAAATACAATGGATATCTTCGCGAAGACCCTTCCGAGCGCTCTTGTTGATGTGCCAGCTGTGGCGCCGTTTGCGTACTATTCGCGTGCGCTCACACGTTCGCGCGTACGTGACGAGCCTTTCATAGAGAGGTAGACGGAGCCAACATTGTTCGCTTGAGTCATCGCAAAAGGTTCCTTTATGCAGCTCAGAGACGCGCACCAGTTGCAAATTGGGTTACGTGTCATTATCACGCGCACTTTGTTATTAGACAATTTCAGAATTACGTTCTTTTAACTTTAATTTTTATTAGCTTTTAGTGGATAATCTGACTAGCTACGTAACGCACACGATTGACACAAGCGGACTGCGAAGAACGAATGGTTATGGCTTTGAATTTGCATAAGACATGTGTATTTTTAAATAGGGGTTGAGACGTCGAAGGCAAGGTCAATTCCCAGGTGTCCCACAACATCACCGACTTCATTTTTCATTAGCTGACAGTTGATTGGAAACTTAACTCTTTAAACTCTACGAAAGACTACTTTCCCTGCTATAAAATACTGAAGTTCTCAAAAATCTCACTTCTTGTGCCTTTTTTTTCATTATCAAACGGAAAAAAGTGTTTGTTAGATACATGTATTTTGTTCTTAATTCAAAACTATTTCAATTAATATCTCTACCAGATAAAATGTGTTAAAAACGACCAATATTGGCATTACGAACACGAATAACAGGTCATGTTACAATAAAACTTTTGAAATATGATGCATGACGCAAGCAATCGAAAAATCAACGCAACAAGACAGTGACTCGGTGAAAACAATCTAAATTTACATTGAATAAACTGAACGGTTTGAAGCAATATTTCCTAGATCAAATTCACATGTAAATTCGAATGCATAAAACATTTAACCAGTAAATCTCAAACGGGACAGCTCCTGATGTTGCTTTGTTGAAACAGAAGACTGCTCGCAGAAGAAGCAGAGATGGCAGTCTTCCCAATCGCCCACGCGTCATCGACCACTGGAAAGATCACACTCTCCCGTGGCGGAGACACAGCTTGCGCATAGTAATGTTGGCGGGGAAAACAGCTAATTCAACATGTCTCAAGGCCCTTGTTGATAAAAGAAGTATTTGAAGGGGTCTGTACAATTCAGGGCCCAGGGCAGGGGTGAAATGAACATAACTGATTTTTCTTTCCAGATTTCAGAGATAAATATAAATTTATACCAAAAATGTAAAATTCATGTATTCAGAAAAATAAAATTCAAACAATTATTCATACGGTTACATAAATATAATACAGTGACAACTGAAGTGTACATAAGCCAGAAATTATCACTTGAAAAAGCCCTTCTTACACAAATCAAATGTGAATATAATGTGTGTATTCATATATTCACGTACGTGAACCATACAATTATGTTGATTAATTTGCTTAAGCAGTGTTAAAAATTACGTA
This sequence comes from Acheta domesticus, assembly GCA_031308135.1. NCBI lineage: Eukaryota > Metazoa > Arthropoda > Insecta > Orthoptera > Gryllidae > Acheta > Acheta domesticus. The sequence continues at coordinate 99,576,612 of JAHLJT010009355.1, read as the reverse complement.
TTTCTAAATCTCAATGGATAAACTTTCTGGAACGTTCCCGACAGATGGTTGATGTTTAGGCAATATTTCACTCTGTAATAATAAGAATGAGCGCAGAATTCTTAAATAATAATGAAAACTCTAAATGATGAAAAATAAAAAGAGAGAAAGACATACCCTTCTGCTCAAATAGCATAGGGCTCGAAATTTGTTAAGATGGCAATCACTTGATCAGGCCCGCCAACTGAGCTATGTACGGGACATCGTGACCCGGGGCAACGTCAGGGCCACTCATTTCCCTCACCCTTCCTCATTTGAAAGCTGCCCGCTGTTGATTGATTGGTCCCGTAAGTATAGTACATGCGTTTCCTTCTGGATGTGACGGTTCTCTTCATCCATGCCCTGCTGGATGGTGAGGTCCGGTGCCAATCTACCGTCGGCTAGCGGGGCCCCAACCAGGTATATCCCACGAAAGGGCACGGCCCTACGTGGAACGAGGCCCCCGACCGGTCTTCCAGCATTTGTGATAATGTAGTGCATGTTAGTGTAAGTGTGTGTAAAGTAAGGGGTGAGGATAGGGCAAAGAGGAGGAAGGAAAGATTGCGCGCGGTCCGCAGCCCATTTGTTAGGGTACTGCTCCGGCATTCGCCTGATACTGACCGGAGAAACCACGGAAAACTGCCGATCAGAGCAGCCGGCCACAATAAATCTCTTGTAGATAGCGAATAATTCCGACCTAGATATATAGCTGATGTTGAAAATTCTCCCACCGTCGAGATTCGAACCTGGGACCTCAGGTTCAGAGGCACTGCAGTAACATCAGTTTATACCTTGAGCCGCCTCTCCCGGAGCTGCCTGCCGTGCCGCACTAAATCGCAACGGGGATTTTTTTGGCGATATGAGGAGTGTTTGCGGTGTGTTTCCGAAAACAATTCGAAAGAAAGTATACTGAACATTCTGCCAACGATAAACAAAAAGAAAAGGAGAAAGTCTGGACAAGATATGTTAATCCTCTGCAGAACACTGGCGGATCCAGGGCGGACGCCATGGGGGGCCATGCCGCCCCCAAAAAGTCTAGAGTTTTCGCTTACCTTCCTTTATTTGGCAAAATTGCTTTAAACGTTTATTTATGTTCGAATGATGTAATTATTTAAATAATAATATTGTGGAGTATATCTACATAAACAACATAATTTAATAAATATGTTTATTCTTTTACAAAAATCTGCGATCCCCCCTAAAATAAGCGGCTTGATCCGCCCCTGATGCAAAATATTATCGATAATATTCGTATTACGAAAACAAATTAGAAGAACTTTTTGCCTGAAAGTCAGAACAGTTTGAGACGACGTATCGCGTTGGACGGAGGGTGGCAGCACCTCTTTAGCAAACCTAGTCTTTCCGTACCGCGCCTGGCTGCGGCGGCAATGCGCCTGGCCGCGGCTGCCCTCAGCTGCCTGAGGGAACTGCTTAGGGCAGGTCTGGGCTAGAGCTGGCACCGTGGTCCCAACTCCCTCTCCCCGCCCTGCGGCCAACGCGGCGGCCAACGCACCAGCCGATGTTCTCCCGATGGGCGTGACGTAATTGCCGGATCGGTCTCCGTGAGGCAGACGAGAGTGGGCGGCCGCGTCGCCTCGGCCAAGAACCGGCCCACCCGACACGGAGCAACATCTGTGGATGTTCCCTGCGTTTCAATGGCTGGGAGTCCCCCGAACCGGATGTAGGTCCCCGACGCTTAAGGAAAATGAAGGGGTTTCCCTTGACTTTTGAACAAACAAAAAGAAAAGATAAGAATAATACTAGCTGGACCCATGCGAAACTTTTGTGGTTCGTAAATCCTTGTTTTCAATGCGACAGTATTCAATTTGATCCAAATTTCCTACGGCCAAGCGAGCTAATCTGTGTCTTATATCATGCAGGATCGGTACTGTGCATGGGTAAATATTCTAATAATTCAAGACATTTGTTAGAAAACAGAGAGATTGAACTCGTGTGGTCGATATCAAGTAGTCAATTTATTCCCCAAATTTGAGACTTAAAATGGTGGCCAACCGTGTCACGAAATGTGATACTCTAACTAGAATTCCTCCACAAATGTAACAGAATATCCATAAACGAAGGGATTTAGCCTAACCACAGTCGTCAGTATGAAACTGTTTCTGAATCAGCCTAAATCTCAACTGGTGGTGAATGTGGCTTATTTAGGACCGTCTTTTAAACCTAAAAAATAACAGAACATTTTAAAACTCAACTACAATGTTGAAGCAATAGATAAAGTATTGTGAAAAATCGTAAGTCTGGGTTCACGGTTCCAACACCATAATTATTCCTTACAGACACAGCTTTTCGTTCTATTTTAATCGTTTCCTTCATTAATTTTAGCATTCCTTTGCCTATAATTGCAATACTGATTACTCAAATTGTATACAGAATTCTTTAATTTTTTGTAAGTCCCAAATTACACGCAATATCCCGCAATATTTGCATTTTAAAGGATAAAAATACACTTTGTGAGAGTGTAAAAAGAAAGTGGGGTCACAACGTGATATTCTCGTTCATTAAGAAGACATAGTTCTCCATGGAGATGCTAAAATAAAGAAGCGTTTGCATAAGATGAAGCAGCTAAAAAGGGAGAACCACTGCATTCTCAAGGTTAATTTTTTTCTCTGGCGGCGAATTAAACGCGAGAATGATCTCCAAGCAAGGAGCAAAGAGAAATTGTTCTTGTCCGAGATAAATTTCGCGTTTTCACAGTCACTGTTGAAATTAGTTCTCCTTACGGCGTTGCCACCGCATTTGATCCGCTGCCATCCTCTTTTTATTTGGCCTTCCCATCCTCGTATTCCCAATACTATGGGGATTTTTTTTGTCGGACTCCAAAACTTCTAGGTGTTCGTTATAATACAAAGTAATTCAATGTCTGTCATTCATAATTAGACAATTAGATTAATAAAAATCAGACACTCTTAAAATACTTTTTTAAATTTATCATACATGATATTTATATAACGCACGTAACATGGCAAATGGACACGTTTCGAAAGTCCTGACGTTAGACACCACTACATCTGGAACTATAACAACAAAGACTTGCCTTGTATTGGGATGCATTTTTTTAGTTTAGTTGAAAAGTCTGAGAATATTTGGAATGGATGACATGTATATATAATCTAAAAAACTCTAAATAATAACTGACAGATCTTATAGGTATAATTTTATAATTCGTTCTTATAGATGAAACATTTCTACCTTATCATATTGAGGGAGTCTTTCGAGATAATAGAGAAGAGCCCTTTGGAGATGAATGATAATTTTGTTACCCAGTGGTAATGAATGGACAAATTTCCTGGAAGGATCGCGTGCGGACGTTGGTCTTTTGTTTTAAGACTGTTCCGGCTACTGTCTGGAATTCACCAGAAGATACCGCGGAAACGAGCGATCAGAACAGCCGGCCTTCACGCTGTGGTCGACTACGACAAATTCTCCTGGTGACAACGAAATGTTCTAGTCTTGGACCAAGGACCGCCGTGTCAGCGAAGCCTTAGTTGGGAATTAACGACTTCATAAGTTATCACAGCTAGTTTTTGAAATTAACTCCGGGAGAAATATTCAAATACGAAGATATTTCCATGGAAAAAGGTTTCGAAATTATAAAAAAAAATTAATATTCGTGGAACTATCGACACGCAGATCAATATATAATCTTATGATCTTACAATAATAAAGCCCATTCACACTGCTGTGTTATATTTATTTCAGATGTTTGCATTCCTATTACTTTACTAAACATAACAAAACAATCATATCCTAACATAACGTCGCTGGACTTATTTTACATTTATGAACATCCGAGGCATTCTTAAGGCGCACTTCCTTCAGCATCTATTATGGCTAGTGACTAGTTATCTTTGTGTCGATGTCCTGTGCAGGTGACTTCTTTATTAATTGCTCGAGGTTTTCCCCACTCTTCTCATCTATAAATATCTGGATGATTCATGGCGGCCATTCATAAGGACGTCTGTATGATGAATGTACAATACGGTTTCAAATCTCGTTGGACATTTTCCTCACCTCTAAGCTGAAGAACCATTCAGAATGACAAAGTACGTTTCGTTTGATTTTCGCTTGTCAGGAGAGTATCATGATTCATGTGGCGATGGCAGAAATCGTGGAAATATGCTTCTGGGAACTACCAAGGGCACCCTGAAGACCTCTTGGAAGACACTAACAATTAATCGAGCTCCCTTAATTCTTAGTAGCCGTCTGGTAACTTGCCAACATCTTTACTAGATGCTTTGTATAGAGCCATCTTTTCATACAACGCGAAATGAGTAGTATAGTACTATTTGATATCACCTTGCATCACCTTTGGTTAGGGAGTTGGTGAACTGAGTTCCAAAACCGACTTCGCGAGACAAATGTTCCCCGTAATCCTCAAAAAAACACTTTTTCAACAATTCAGCTTTATTTAGATTCCACATTTTCCCTCCCAGGAAACTAAGCAAATAAATAACTAACATTCGTTGTTGTGTTTTTTAATTTTATTTCTTCTTGCTCCGCATTTCTGCCTTTCAAGTGTGTTGATATACGGTTTATGTAACTTTATAGGATGAATCATCCTAAGGTCTAAGTGTCAAAACACTTCCGCCATAGGCATATTCGATTGACAGGTAACATGAGTTTGTCACAGGTAACATTAGTTGATAGTGTTGCATTTATGTGTGCGTGTGTGTGCGCGTGTGTGTTGTATTCTTCATGCGAAATCGTTGAATGATAGTTGTGCATTAGTAGCGTGCGATCTATGCAGATAGTGAGAATTATTTGGTAGCATTTTTATACCAATTTAGTGCTAATTATACTAGAAAATTTAGATAATGTTGGACATGTAGGTAAATGGACACATGTCCAGAATTCTGTCGTTAGACACATCAACAACAACAACAACAACAACAACAACAACAACAATCTTGCCTTATAGAGGAACGCATTTGTTTTGTTAAGAAGACTGAGAATATTCTGATATGAGCGACAATTGAAACTGACGTAGAAGTCCGGGCGTGACAGCTACAGGAAACAACAACTAGACGTTCTGACAATTTCACTGTCCACGTACGCATGAATAATCTCTGATCTGTCTAGCCTTGCGTAAAAACTGGTCACCTGTTTATTGCTCATTTTTGTGACTACCATTAATCCTCATCGAGCGCCTTTTTTGTCACAGTCTGGAATATAAACTGCCGAGACATCACAAGCAAGACAATTGCGTATTAATTTGTCAAAATGGTGGACAGCAAATGCTCAAATATTTCATTATGAACGAATCTTCTGGATCGTGTTTATAAACAAGATGTTCGCCAAGGTTCAGGAACGCTTATATGTTTTGAAAAATTATAATCAAGGATAATATATTGAATGAAAGTTAATATTAAAAGCTCCGTATTTACTCAAGAGGTATAGAATTATAGTAAAATTAAATCGCAGCCTCCACCTTGGAAAGCGGGGGAGGGATATTAAATGTCAAATGGGAGACCTCTGTTTTTGTTGCAGATTCGAATCTTTTTAGTCATCGATCGAGTTTAAATGGAAGTTGATACGATGAGATTAAAAATTTGTAAAACCGTATCCAATTAGGCTAAAATAAAGCGGCTCAATCTTGTCAGCAACTATGGAGCACGCACGCACTATTTTTTCTTGGCTTCCACTTTTTCTTGATATAATGACGATCTTTCATGTGTTTGTTAGAGACTGGTTAGGTTTTACTGCACGTTTCCACCAAAAAACAATGTCTTGAGTCAAGAATAATTGCCCAAGAAGAGATTTCAAGAACAGATCCAGAATCTTTTCCAGCTGCGTTGAAGAAAAACGCGTTGTAAAGAAACTGCTTTTAGTGAATGCCACGTTGTGTAGATCTGAAGAATACTATGCTGTGTGGCAGCTGCTGTTTCATCTCAGGACTTCCCCATTACAAATTTTCTCAATGCACATAGCTTTTGTACTGAAAATATACCGATGTACCTTCGCTCTGCAGAAAGTCTGTAATCCTCCTCTATTCACTCATTCTTTACATTGCGAATTCAAACAACAGGGAATACAGCATGTAAAATCAAAGAGAACACGATACGAGATTTAGTGCTTAATACGAAATTAGACCCAAATCGTATTTTCTATTACTTCCATCACGTTTTTTCATAGGATTCTTTATAATCTCTGTATCTACGTAATGCTCTTTACTTAATGCTTAATGCCTGTGATAAGATAATAGTTAATAAATTAGTAAAATATGTCAAATTTTTACATGTCGGATAATTTAATTAATAGCCAGCAAAGGACAAACAGACGTTCAACATTTTAATTTTACATTTCCAATCGGAAATCGAATAAATTGTAATTCTTGACGTTGTGTTATATTAACTTTTGTTAGTCATCAGGAAATCCTACGTACACAAAGAAACTTCCAGACGATGATTGCATAACATTTCACACGGTGAGTGAAATATTTTTAGTGAATTTCCGAGTCAGAAAGGAGGTTTTTCCAATAACAGATGCGGAAACGTATAACAAATATAATTTATTAAATTTATTAATAAAATATGCATATTAGTCAGTTTAGTCACGAAATCTGAGATTGCCTTATGTGTCAGTTTACCTATTGCTTTTTTGTGTAAATAACCCCTTAAAGAACATGTTGTCTAATAACAAGAATAAAAGCATCTTATGAGTAATCATAAAACTTCAGCACATCGTCGTAAATTCTTTCAGAATCGTTCGGCATTTTATTTCGTAATTAAAGGTTAATGCTGTTTGGAGTTTGCTATATTCCGCAACTCTCCACCCACAGCACGTACCAGCGGGCTTTAAATAGCGCCCGCGCCCGGAGGAACGTTTAGGCGCGCGTCTTCCGGCGTCGCGCCTCCGCCGCCTCACGTACTCGGCGCACGAGCGAAGCGGCCCGTGGGAGAGCGGGAGGGGGAGCGTGAGGAAGGAGGGGAAGGGAGGGGGGCGAGGCTGCGGGCCGCGCGGTTCCGTGTGCGTGCGCCCACGCATGCGGGCGCCGAGCCGCGCCGCGCCGGCGACGCCGACGCGTACGGGCAGCCAGCGGGACGCCGCGCGCCGCCGCCGCCGCCGCCGCCGCCGTCGCAGGCGTCGTGACGCCCACCGTCGAGCCCCCACCGCCACCGCCACCACTGCTATCGCCAAGTGGCCATGGGAAATAAGTGCGAATGAGTTAGGAGGGCAGGAGGAGAAGAAGAGAAAGAAGCGGAAGAAAAAGAAAAGGAAGAAGACGAAGAGGATGGGGAGAAAAATATGGAGGGGAAGGAGAAGAAGATGGAGGAGGAAGGAGAAGAAGATGGAGGAGGAAGGAGAAGAAGATGGAGGAGGAAGGAGAAGAAGATGGAGGAGGAAGGAGAAGAAGATGGAGGAGGAAGGAGAAGAAGATGGAGGAGGAAGGAGAAGAAGATGGAGGAGGAAGGAGAAGAAGATGGAGGAGGAAGGAGAAGAAGATGGAGGAGGAAGGAGAAAAAGATGGGAGAAGGAGGAAGGAGAAAAAGATGGGAGAAGGAGGAAGGAGAAAAAGATGGGAGAAGGAGGAAGGAGAAAAAGATGGGAGAAGGAAGGAGAAAAAGATGGGAGAAGGAAGGAGGAAGGAGAAAAAGATGGGAGAAGGAAGGAGGAAGGAGAAAAAGATGGGAGAAGGAGGAAGGAGAAAAAGATGGGAGAAGGAGGACAAAGATGAAGAAAAAGGAGGAAGAAGAAAAGAGGAGGAGGAAGAGCAAGAGGAGAGCTAAAGAAAAAAAGTCTGCAAACTAGAGGGAAGGAAGAAAGTATTTGATGAGGAGAAGACGAGACAAGAGGAAAGAAAAGAGCGCACAGGACAATGAGAATAGAACTCAAGAATCGAAGGAGAGTGAAGTGGGGAGGCATCAAAAGGGGATCAGAGGAAGGAAGAGTAGAGGGAAATTTTGGGGTAAAGGCGAGACAACAGCAAATTCATATAAGAAAGAAAAATTACAAAGATGCCGGTGACTCCTTGAGACCACCATATGTAAGGAGGAGAAACAAAAGAAAGGATTATTAGAGGGCAAGATAATAGGAAAAGAAAAAAGATCACATTTACATGGTTAACAACGCAACTAGCTAGTAAGTGAGGATGCTGTTAGAAGACATCGTAGAAAAAGAAGGAAGGAGGAAAGAAAAAATGAAAAGACGAGACACGAGAAAAAGAAGGATTAGAACTGGGAAAGAAAATTAAAATCTTAGAATTGATTGTCAGTTAAAGTCCAAGTCATGACGCAGTGAAATGGGAGAAGGACGAAGAGACCAGGAAGGAAGAAAAGAAAACGAGAGAAAAGAAAATACAAGAAGAAAGTTTGGGTATCTCTTTCTCTGAGGAGAAAAATAATGTTGCGGAGTATGAAATAGATCACAAAATTGTGACACGAATAGAGAAGATATGTAGTAATACAGGGGGTAGCGAGAAGGAAGAAGAGAAGAGGAAACGGGAGGTTGGAATCTCGTTAAATATTGAAATATAATATCAATGTATAATATAATCAGTAAATAATACAATATCAGTTATATCAATATACAATGTAATAATAATAATAATAATATCAGTGGAATGATCTCTGCCAAAAGGGTTTTAAAAAATATTCAGAGTTTAAAAAAAGTAACGTTAAATAGAAAATTTCGTTCGAGAGAGTTTCGAGAAATAAATCGAGTAAACTAGAGAGCAAGGCTAGGTACAAATACGAGCACACTCCCTCATCACAGAATAAAAAAAACAGTAATAATGTCTGCACATACACGGTTGACCAAGGCAACGTTTACCCCGGCACTGGAAGAATACGGCTGAGAAGCACGAACTCCAGCAGTTTCCGACAAGTGGAGAATTCCGGAAATATCGTAAAAGCAGTTCGTGATGCCCTTGAGTGCCTGGCATGGGATGAGCAAAACGCTCCCAAGAACGTTGACCGTGGCAAGTAGGAAGTGGTAGTTGGACAAGACCCGAGAGCGCCAAGAAAAGTAAGGGCTAGAAAACAAAGCAGGGAGTAGGGTGATTAAGATTTTTTATTGATAGTTGAAACCTGTTGACAGTGTCTCAATATAACTGACCAGGTGAGAGGTTACTACTTGAAATGGAAAATAATTGCGGACACTGTTAAAAACGTAGTTATAATAGTGGCAATGACAGTAGGAGAATGGAAGATGTGGTGGTGACGAACTGGAGAAAGTGGTGAGGGTGATACGGGTCGCAATGATAGTGTTAGTGGTGATGGATTATAGCGAGTAAGTTGAAATTGGATATGACTGCTTTGGCAGAGATTGTAATGGAGATGGATGTAATGATTGTACACGACTTAATAAAAATGAGATGGTAATGTTAGTTGAGTAATGTTGGTTGAGAGAAGGGTAATGGTGGCAACAGAATTGCGACGGTTGCAATAATTTTGGTCATTTTGTTTAGGATTAATGAGTTTTTGTTTTTAATAGTTACATATTTCATGATCTTAGTAATAGTGATAATGGTAGAAAGAACACAAAAAGTTAGAATTAGTGGAACTTGAGTCTATGATTGCAGTGACGCGATAGTACGCGACAGCGTTGATGCGTCAGTGAATGTGATAGTATTACGAGTGGAGATGGTAGTGCTGACGAAGAAAATAATGTTAGTTCCGTTGCTAATGGTTCTGCTAGACGAGTTGATTGTAAAAATACAGTCTGGAGGTGCGAGTGACACTAATTGTGAATGATGGAAGTGGTGGCGGAGAAATAGAGAGAAGAGTCGGACAGGGAAGGCCACAAGGAGGCGCAGGCGGCGGCGGCGGAATTAGAGGAGCGTTGGCGGCGGCGAGGGGATGGACAAATGAGACAGTGGCAGCAAAGGGGTGGTGGAGACGGTGGTGACGACGGTGATGGCGACGGCGGTGGTGTTAACGGCAGCGGCGGTGGCGGCACTAGCGGTGATGGCGGTGGTGCGGGTAGTGACGGCGACAGAGGTAGCGACGGCGCTGATGTTGACGGTGGGACGACGTGGTGGCCGTACGGCGGCGGTGGCTGCAACGGTGGCGGGGGCGGGGGCGTCGGCGGGAGAAGTGGCGGGGGGGAGTGGTAACGGCGGCGGCGATGTTGACTGCCACGGCGGCGATGGCAGTGGCAGTGGCGCTGGGATGACGGTGATGGTAGCGGTAGCGTTGATGATAGCTGTAGTGGTGACGGTGTCGGTGGTGGTGGCGATGGCGGTGGTGGCGATGGCGGTGGGGGCGATGGCGGTGGTGGCGATGGCGGTGGGGGCGATGGCGGTGGGGGCGATGGCGGTGGTGGCGGTGGCGGTGGGGGCGATGGTGGTGGTGATGGCGGCGGTGATGGCGGCGGTGATGGCGGCGGTGATGGCGGCGGTGATGGCGGCGGTGATGGCGGCGGTGATGGCGGCGGTGATGGCGGCGGTGATGGCAGCAGTGATGGCAGCGGTGATGATGGCGGTGGCGGCAAGTGAGGTGGCACCGGCGACGGCGGCGCGACGGTGCGAGGAGGCGTCGCGTGGTCGGTGACCTTCCGCCGCGGCGCGTGGTCAGTGTGGCGTTGGCGGCCACCGCGCCGCGCGCCGTCTGCCTGCCCTCCGCCGACCGCCGTGCCAACGGAGCCGCCAGGAACAAAAACAGATTTCCGCTCCACGCACAGCGCGACGGCGGCAGCCTCGTCGATTCACTCACCGCTATCGCAAGGTCACGATTCCGTTTCTGCCAAGTCGGTGTGATTTGGCATGGGCGGCAGGCCAACGAAGTCACGAAGGACTCGGCCGTGACACTACGGCAGAGTCGCAATCGGCCTAACACCAATGAAGGTTTTTGTTGCAAAGGCATGTCACAATAACGAAGATTCTAATAAGGATACCATATTTCAAGATATCTTGTTTACCATGATGACGATGCGAATTTTCCAAGAAAAATGAGTAGCATTTAAATTATATTTTCTTAATAAATTGCACATTGAACTTTTGGCTCTTAACAATTTTGGTATTTTTAGTCTTCATTTCTAGCTCAAATAAACTTGGAGTATAATGTGAAGCACAGACGTAAATTACCGGCACGTTACGTTGCGTGTAATGGAGAAAGGATTATTGGGGAACAGATTATTACGAATGGGGGGTATTTGTTAATTTGTTCTTTCCTGAAGACGCAGGGTTATTCCTAGCATTGCAATGCAAAAGGGGAAAGTCATCATAACTTTAAAGAAGTACGTCACACTCGTGCTTTTTTCGTTCCAATTTGTTATTCATGGTTTCTCTCTTTTCTTAAAAAATACACGATGAGTACCAACATCCATTAAAAATATTTGCCGCATATTTGGCATGCGAGCAAATATATACCTCTCTGTGAAAAAAAAGAGTACCGCTGTTGAACTTCTAATACTTTGTCCTCAAATACAAATTACTCTTCTTCGTCATTATTAAAACATCAAAGAAATCACAAAATTGACCGAGATTGACGAAGATTCCAAATAAGAGACCTGTCGATGACCGATCCAAACTATCGAAAAAAGAACGGTGTTATTAAAATGTTTGCGTTTTACCTGTAAATGTCATTTCTTTCCGTTTTCACAAAAACAAAACGAACAATAACCCACCATCTATTTCCCATGGACGGAGAAGAAAAATAAACATTCAGCAAAAACTCAAAAACTATCGTAAAATATCAGGTATCTTGGAACATTTTTCGTTTTACGCTGTACTCCTAGTTATTCTATCTCTTCCACACTAAAAGAAGATGTAAAAACAAGATAGAGCAACCTATCGAAAAGTACGTGCTTCTGGCGAAAGTTTAACGTTTTACTCGTATTTTATTGTCGCTTTCTCTTTTTCACAAGGCGAACTTGATCAAATTGCCCCAGACCTCACGGCGATGCAAAAAATAGACCTTTCGGTGAAAAATAAGTCCATTAATATCGGCTGACGCGCATCGGCGAGGCGCGCTTGTCGCAACCCGAACCTGTCGGGTTCGCTTTGGCAGCGGCGTCGCGCCCCGCGAGCATCGCTTCGCGTCGCATCGTGTCATTTCGCTCTGGGCGCTCGCACCGCGTGGGGGCGGTTTATTGGGGCGGCGGCGGCGAGAAGCGACTGCGTCGGGGAAGCAGAACGGCGCTAGTCGCGCGAAGCGACATACTGCAGGGATTCGTGAAGTTGGGGGGCCGAACTCTGGAGGGACCCCGAAGTCATAAACAACCCGACCTCCCTACAGGACTTCGAAACTACAACGGATATGAAACCACAAGGGACACGAAACCGCAGGGATTCGAAACCGTAAGAAATTCTAAGAAACCATAAGTGATTCCAAACCATAAGTGATTCCAAACCATAAGTGATTCCAAACCATAAGGGATTCCAAACCATAAGTGATTCCAAACCATAAGGGATTCCAAACCATAAGGGATTCCAAACCATAAGGGTTTCCAAACCATAAGGGATTCCAAACCATAAGGGATTCCAAACCATAATGGGTCCGGAAACCATAAAGAAATACGACAACATAAAAATGTGGGAAACAACCTTGGAGCCCTAAACCACAAAAGTGACCGAAATCGTAAAGGAATTCAAAACGGGACCAAAAAACCTGCAAGGATCCAAAAACTGAAGGATCGAAATACAAAATTAATTCCGTAATATATTCCATATAATTAATTTCAAAGCATGTTCCGACGTATTATTCGTCTGGTAAACGTAACTTACTAAGACAGAGTAACTGTGATAAAATGTAGTAGGCAAGTAGAGACCACGGAGGTTACTCCATAGTAGGAGACTGGGTTTTTGTTCTTGCTTGTTCGCAAGTATATTCTATTACATTACCAATATTCGAATCCACTCGTACCCGAATTAAACGGAATCATCAAATTAATTTTTAACGCAAGAAATAATGAAATGAGAACAATTAAATGTTATTTTGGTTTAAAGCTGGTAGCAGTTCTCATGCATGTAAGTTGCGAAGATATTGCGTTCCTTTCTTAGTTCTAGAAAGCACAAGTCGAAGTCATAATTGCCGTCGTTGAACTATTATCTTTCTTATCAAAACAACCTGAGCACAAAGTGTATTATCTGGGCATTGACCTTGACGTAAGAGAAATTGAGCAATTTTTAACACGACTAGTTGCTTCAGTGGCAATGACTTCAACGTTTTACCTATCCTGAATGCAAGAACGGAAAGTATTGTTTGAATGGTGGTTTTAATTTAAAATTGGTCTGTGAAACAGTGGAGATGTCTTCAAAGCCACAACATTACAGACCATCAGCTGAAATATTGTAATTCGCAATTAATACGTCGCTAAACTATTACAGAAATTAGTCCCCCAATGTAGCGTATACGTTAGAGACAACGACTAACACGCGGAGATCATAGCTTGAATCCCGCATTAGCAATGGATGATTTCATCTTCTGATTATGATGGACTTTTCTTAGTTCCATACACGTATCTCGTATCCAGCTCCTAATCATGCATCAACTATCACTCTACCTCACAACCCGCGAGGACATCTGAACCAAATTTTATACCGGTAGTGCTAAAACATTACACACTTCCTCGCATTATTTACAACTCTTGAAATTTTGCACCATTTTTTAGTTGTCCTTTACGATTCGAAGAAAAATGTAAAGATAAAGCATGGAGCCAGCTTATGGTAAAAATCATTTCTATAAATTCCACGAACAAGCAGAGGAGCAGAAAGTGCGCGAAAACTATTCCTTTTTCAAACAATTGAACAAGATGTTATTTAAAGATTTATTTGGGCTAAGATTTCATTACGGAAAAAATATCTATCATCAAAATTGTAGTTTTGAAATGTAATTATTTGAAATTTTCGAAAATATAGAGAGTGCAGAAAATGAGACCCTCTGACATTTTTATGGACGTAGAAAAAAATAAAGAAAAAATCGGGAGTCCCTTTATCGGGAGTCGATTATATTTCTCGCAAAGTTAAGCTAAGACAAGTTACATTTTTGACAAATGTTATTACTTATTTAAAGATGTTTTGGAAGAAAAGATTTTAATATGAAAAAATGTTTATCTTCAATATTGTAGTTGTTGGAAGCCGAAAAATGTTGCCTTTTTACATTTTCGAAAATTCGGAGAATTTAACGAAAATAAAATCTGCGCCATTTTAAGCTTTTTTCCTCTATCTAAGGGGAAAATAAAGAAAACATTTGGAGACATTTTTTAAAAAATTTTGAAAGTGTTAAAGCTCTGTGTAAAATACCCCCCAAAATCAAAATATTCGTTTGAAATTCATGAGGCTTTGATTTAGACAAGAACGCTCGAGGAATATTAATTTTGGTGAAAATCGGCTGAACGGTTAAGGCAATATCGTTGACCACAAAATGTCAGATGCACGGACGAACGAACAGATGGACGAAAAGATGGACAGACAACTTGCTGCCAACCAATTACTCGATATTATCCCTCAAGTGCGCGCGTTGGCGCATAGCGTGCGCCATCGGCGGATATTGTTGCGTTATTTCCGATAGCATTTGTTATCTCCTCGTGTAACCTTTCAGTGTAGTTTTGGCGTCCTGTGTGTGAAGTTTCGTTGTCCTCACTCAATTCTGGGTTGAATTACTGGTGGATCAGTCATCGACGGACAATCTGTCGCATACTGTGCGCCGCGGGAAGAGTTATGTAAATACTCTCAAATTATCCTTCTGTAATGAACATCGATCTCTCCATGTAGATGGAAAAATCCTATTATACTCACTGTAAGTAATCTCGTAAACTCAAATCGTATTCTTTTGAGAACAATAACTTTTGGTTTCAAGGGTGATTTTGAGAAAGAACCCCCTCGCATTACAAAACTTGCTCGAATACGAAGAGGAGGAAGAAGTGGGTTGTAATGATTTGACTGTGCCTTTATTAATTGATTGTGACGACATGTACCATAAATTGAAATACAAATATCACAATATAGTTGCAGAAAAAAACAGAAATCCTGCTTGGCGCACTCCGTACGCCGCGCGCTCACTTATGTTCCAGAATTTGACACGCGTGCTGAAGGGTTAAGAACCCACAAAAAGAGGTTTCTTACTACTCTTTACTCTCAAGAAACTTCGGCAAACGCTGCATAAGCAGTAATGTCCGTCCGCGGAAATACCCCTCCAGAAATAACTCATCGTGAAAGGTGAAAATCCGCTTCCACTTTCTCTGTGTATTGTTTTGAGGAAGACTAAGGCGAGCGGTTTCCGTCCAGACCTAATGCATGTTAATGCCTTGATAGTCTTCAGCCGAGCGTGAACTGCGAATGCTGAGTAGTACTTGATAGATGTAAGACTCATCATTGTATAGTTTGTATTGAGAATTACAATGTCGTGATCATATTGACGTTGTCAGTCTATGGAACTTCCGTTTGCGTCGAAGGCGACGTCTAAATATTAATTATGTTTTTAAAGTCCAATTTTAATAGCTAGGGAAGTAAAGTTAATATCACCACAAACAAAAAGAAGCCATACGTAATATCAAAAACACTAAAAATCTAATATCTTCGTTGAAGATGGTATGAACTTTTGTTTAGTGTATCGGGCTTGTTCCCACCTTCAAAAAGCTGCACCAAAATATATCTTACGACGGGGTATACTTTATCCACGTATGTAAAAGTAATCAAACACTTCTGTGTAGATATTCCATTATCACCCTTTGATATAAAAGATACCTGTCCCACTAGGAAAATAATTTTCCACGAAATGAAAGGACTCTCCTCTCCTAATGCAACCCGCAATACAGTGACAATTCTAAAGCGACACATGAATAGCAGCATATTGAGTAGTTCCACTAATGAATTCAAATTAAAATATCGTGCCGACGCTTACCGAAAGAGTTTTTGAAATTTTGGAACATTCGTTGACCGCTCGGGGCGTATCAAGTCATGGTAAGGAAATAACCCACGTTAAGCACTTTAACAATGAGTGAGAGGATGAGCGAAAGGGTGTACAGAAACAAAACAAGGCTAGCTACAATGTGAGTCCCGAAAGAGACCTATTTTACGCGAGCGAGAGAGAAAGCAGAGAGAATATGAAAACCGGAGAGAGGAGAAGCGAGCCTTCGAATGGGCATAAGGATGACTGAGCGACGAGGGGTGGAGCGGGCGAGTGAGAGGGCAAGAGGGCGAGTGGGCAAGAGGGCGAGTGGGCAAGAGGGCGAGTGGGCAAGAGGGCGAGTGGGCAAGAGGGCGAGTGGGCAAGAGGGCGAGTGGGCAAGAGGGCGAGTGGGCAAGAGGGCGAGTGGGCAAGAGGGCGAGTGGGCAAGAGGGCGAGTGGGCAAGAGGGCGAGTGGGCAAGAGGGCGAGTGGGCAAGTGGGCAAGAGGGCGAGTGGGCAAGTGGGCAAGGAGGCGAGTGGGCAAGTGGGCAAGTGGGCAAGAGGGCGAGTGGGCAAGAGTGCAAGTAGGCAAGAGGGCGAGTTGGCGAGTAGGCAAGAGGGCGAGCGGTCAAGAGGATGAGTGAACGAGATGGTGAGCGGGTTCGAGAACAAGTTGGCGAGAGGATGAGCGGGCGAGGGGCCCTAGGGTGAGCAATTTTTTTTTTTTCCGGAGGCAGGCGGGACAGCGCGTCGTTCGGAGCGACGTTCGCGCACCCCGCCCTTCCGCACGCCGAAGCGCCGTGGCCGCGTCGGGCTGCCGGCAGCTGGAGGCGGCTGCCAGCGGCCGTTGCGCAACGGCGTTGGCTGACATCCTTCCGGCCGCCGACGCCCGCAGCGCGGCCGCCAATGCACACGTGACCGACATTCGTAGCGCTGGGCGCGCGCGGGCGCTTTCTGCCGCCGCCGCCGCGCCACCAGGAAGCGGCGCGCGCGGGCATTCTAATAACAGCGAGCGCCTTCCTACCTTCGATCCGTTCAGGCTGGCGGGCGATTGTTTTGACAGGTTCTAAAACCATGACAATGGCCGAAGGCCGCATTGTATCCGCCAGCCAGATGAGCCGAGCGAGCCACGACCCTGACTTGAGACGGATAAAACCAAATAACACCAAATACCATGATAAATATCTTCTAATTCCAAGAATAAAATAACCTATCTACTCTCGTTTCACTCTTCTCCTCCCCCTTCCATCTCACCCTTTAACACCTTCAACAAAAAACCTATCAACTCTCCCCACTATTACTCTTAAAACTCCCTTAACAAAATAACCTTTCTACTCTTTCCTCCCCGTCTCATATTCTTAAAACACCTTGAATAAAACAATCTCTATATTTCGCACTTCAAAACTTCAAAAAATTACCCTTGACCTACCCACCCCCAGTCCTCTGCTGAACGGGAGGTAACTGGCGCTACTGCAATTGGAATGAAGAACACCCAGGACGGAAGAGGACTGAGATCCAGGCCGACCGAAGACAACTTGCCCAAGTCCATCGCAATGAGCCGAGCGAAAGCCGATAACGCCTTAGAACAGGGGTTGCCAAACGTATAAATAGGAAAAGAAATTTTATGCTCTAAAAAATCTTGAAATATGCTTTAAAAACTATGCATTTATGACCTAACAATTCTGAAGTTTATGCACTTTAATAGGCAATTAACAATATTTTATTTCCCGCATAAATGTTTCTTGATAAAATTCAGAAGAAGCATGCTTGAAATGGAAATATATTTTTTGGGCAAATATAATATTATCTAGCGTACTTCGCGGGAGAAATATTGTAATTGAAGTCAACATGCACCTAAGTGAAGAACATTGTATCTCTTGTTTCACTTCTTCTGCCTGGTTGAAATATATAATATCGAGAAATATCCTACATTTGCACAAGTACAGAACAGAAACAGAAAAGAACTACAGAAAAGAAAAAAAAGGCAAACTATTACAAGCGTTTTCCAATCAATGAACTCGCTCACAAATATATTTTATGAAAAGGCAAAACCTTTTCGAGATAAGTCTCTATTTCAACGAAATATGTAAAATGTGCACCTATAATTTCACAAATATGCACCAACAGGAAAAATCGGCCAAATATGCACAAATGGGAACTAACAGATCAATTTACATAGCATTCAATTCTAACCAAATAACAAGAGATTGCACTTGTCTATGCCCTGTACCAAAAAACAAAAACATTCAAAATCATAGAAATCCGCTCCTTACTCATAAAGCTTCTGAGAAAACGTATAGCCTTTAAAGTATACTGTGAACTACCAAGGAAAAACAGATCAGAAATAAAAAATTTCCTCATGTCTGAGTGATTGATTAGTGATTCCAGACGTAACAACAGCTGTGCTTGCTAGTCCCGTGGAGTACTGCATGTTTTTATCACGCTAGGTGTGGCGATCTTCCTGAGTTGTATAGTGGCTCCGAATTACATGTCAGCTTCCAGAGTTTTCCACTTTAGGTATCTACCAAAAGTGGGGCAACGCCCCAGTCGGGACAAGCTTTAAACTCCCAACTGATCTCCGGGCAAGCGTGGAGGTGGGGTGCATGTAAGTGAGTGGGTAAGTAAGAGATGAGAAGACAAGGAGGATTTACCTTAGAAGGAAAATTCGCGTGCGGCCCGTGGCCCGGTTGTTAGGCCACAGCTCAATCAATCGCCTGGCACTTATCACAGAAACACGCAAAACACGAACAGAGCAGCAAAATTCTCCTCCACATACGGCTGAATTGGACCTAGCTCTCTAGCTGGTATCGACAATCCTTTCATGCACCGCTGGGAGTCGAATCCTAGGATCTGCCGGTCAGAAGCACTGCAATGCCATTGCGATGTCTGAAGTTACGCCCATTCTGTTTGGCGTGTGTACATCAAACTCACTCACTCAACTATGAGACTGACAGACAGGGACAGTTGGACTGGAGTATGAAAGCAGCTGTTTCGTGAGTCATGTGCAGCAACTTTGAGTCATCCAGAGCATGATTCTGCGATCTATCGAAAATTTTCCTGCGAGCTACTAGTACCTCGCGATCGACGATTTGGATATTAATAATTGGTACGAATGCTATCGAAAAGCATGTGACACTATTAATGTGAATTCTTTGAGACAAAAATTCTCAGTGAGTCTATGAAAATCGAAGGTAAACGGGCAGTCTACAATCACCGAATATCAAACATTCCGCGCCACTCCCTTTCAACATGCTTTCAACTAAATTCGTAATATACCGACTTCTAATCCAATAATCATTCATTGAAGCATTTTTTAAATAGAAAGTTTAAAATGTATTATTATTGAATTTTGGCTGCATAAAATATGGTTTATGCAAACATTTTCCAGGTGTCGAAATGACAAAAATAGTACCAAAATCCCAGCATGTATAAGCTACTGGAAATGAATGAGAATCATTTGTTACTCATCGACAATGTCCCCTTATATGATTTGGCACAAATTAGTGTCAAAATAACCGGCAAAGTAACTGAAACTATCTCCCTTTTTCACATAGTGATATTTTCAGAAAGTTTTTTGTAAATAAATCCATTCATTAAACATAAAGTTATTAAATCTCGTTTGCATTCGATAAAATTTGGAGAAAGCAGCAAAAAAAGTCGCTCGGAACTCATCGAATGCCACATGTAAGGCGTCGCTTTGAAAGAAAGAATTGTAAATCTCATCAGATCTGTGCAAGTGCCCAACCAGTGAATGGCGGAGAGATCATAGTTCCCAGTTCAAGCAGAGGTGAATATTCAACATAGGCTAAGTATGCCGCCTGGAGAGAATCCACATGCCGCCTGGAGAGAATTCCAGAGATTAACTATACTCTTATCTGAAGATCCATCCAATCGATTCTAAACGATTGCCAGAGAAGAGTCTAAAAGAATGGACTACGGATTACGCACGGTCATTCACACCTGACCTTACTCTTATACTTCGGGCGGTGAGATACGCTGATACTCCATTCGGGCGCGACTCATGAACAATGATCTAGAAAGTTTATGGGACTCCTATGATTGCATGGATATGCGCCCAAAATTCGAAATCGGAATCATATTCTTAGGAATATAATAATAATAATAATAATAATAATAAGAAGAAGAAGAAGAAGAAGAAGAAGAAGAAGAAGAAGATTCCGACTTCGATGAACACTCCATTTTACGTATGAGCACTGAGGCATGTTTTTTATGAGATTGAATTAAGTGATCATCTTGCGCAAGCCTGCAAGATCTTTGCCAACATTTTATTTTACTATTTCTTTGCAAATATTTAAACTTTTGTTCCTTCGAAAAGAATCCAAAGAAACTAATTAAGCATTTTCGTCTTTCTAAATTTCAAACTTTAGCATCTTCTCTCAACCTCTATCTTTTCGAATGTCTCAAGGTTATAAAACATCGATACATCGAAATATTCGATTACTAGTTTTACCTTTCTCCCTCACTAGAGTAAAGGGTGTCACAAAGTGCCTCCAAAATAGCTTTTTGATAATGCTCGGCTGATATTCTAAGAAACGGAACCCTGCTAGTTCTTATTTTAAATGAATTCTTTTCAATAATACGTAAATAATTGAATTATTTACTTTTGTTTAGTAGCTTGAGATTATACTATTTTGAAGTGATACAATGTGCTCCTAGGCTCATTATGACAACTATTATGTTTGTAAGAATATTTTAACGTGGAAAATACTGATTAATTGTTTCGTTTTCCCATCACGTGAATTTCTATTGTTATTAGTCCCGAAAGTGTAATGCAGCTTACCACGGGAGGTATTGGTCATCTTCCCTGGCTGGTTGGTGAGATCCAGAGCGGAACTACATTTCAGCTTTGGGGATTTGCTCATCCAGGTGTCTCCCACCAGCAGGGCACCGTCCTCGCCGGGACATGTTCTAAGCTCCCGACACGACTCGTAGTATAGTGTGTGTGTGTGTGTGTGTGTGTTTGTGTAAAGGGGTGAGGACAGGACAAAAAAGAGGAAGGATAGATCGCGCGTAGTCCGCGATCCGTACCCTCTAATTGGATCCAAACATAAATACCAATTGGGTTTAGCTGAGAGCCATCAATGCTGCTGATTCTGCAGCATCTCTGTCCGGGAGCAATCTTCTATCCTACAACATATTTACACTTACGCACTACACTACCACACTCGCCGGGAGATCAGACGGAAACTTTGTCCTGGGTAGGGTAGTGCCCCGCTACGGAAGATACCCGAAGTAGGAAATCCCGCGCAAATCGATGTGCAGGTCGGCACCGGATCTCACTATGCAGCGGGGAAAGAATCACCGCTATCTCCCCGGGCAAAACATTCCCTACATAAACAGGACTAATGATTGTAGCAGTTGACATGCCCGGAAACATCAATCAATCAATCAACCAAACAGAAACAAATATGATTGAGAGCGAGTAAATATGTAATTCAAAGTGACCTTCATGAACCATCTTGGGACCGCTCTCACTTTTGACCTACGATGAAGAGGTATCCATCTTTCATTGCGTAAATCTACACGCACACGAAACCGTGTCCCCGAACGTCTGAGCGCTCGCGCTCTTCGGCATGAGGGTCCGCGCGGGATGTGCTCCCGGTGTCCCCGGATCGATGGCGCGGCGCGCAAACGTCTCCGCCTCCAGAAATACTTTACTTCCCCCTCCCCCCGAGGCCACACCGCCGCCGCGCCACTCGCGCGGTCACTAGGGGGAACCACCGGCTCGAACTCTGCGAGACGTGCACAGCGCCGTTCGCTATTCTAAAGTTCCGTCGACCGCCCAGGTAGTTCCTTCGGTTCCAAGTTCTTTCCGTTTCCACGTCAAGAGTATGGATGGGGAAAACCTACATATTATTAGCAAAACCGGTTATTTCATTCTGATTCACCTGCTTTTTGCTCTATTGAAGACGTGTTTTTTCACCCCAAAAACTGAGCAAAACTGGTTTAAAAGGTGAGATGAAAGAAAACAGTACTACGATAGTGGTGTCTTTGTTTATGTGGTTAAATCAGTAATACTATTTTAAGTAAAAAAGGGCATGCCATCGGGCACTTTAGTGTTTCACTTTCTTTACATTTTTCTATTTCATCGTACACATACAGGTATTCATGAAATGTTACATGTAACGTGTATGATAATACGTATGTTTTGTATAATTCTGGTACGTAAAACTATGTTGTGTTGTTCCTGTAACAATTAAAATAATATTTGTGTGTATAAATGCCTTTTTTACAAAAAAACAAAAACTGATTTTTCGATAATAGATTATTTTCAGTAGTTTTAACCACCAGATTAAATAGAAGGTGAAAAAAACTAGAATAACATAAAACCGATATCTCCAGCCAAAGGTAGTCTCTGTAGTTTTCAGTTTATTTACTTCAAATAATTATTTTATATTTAAATGCAAAAGTATATTTAGAATAGAGTCAATTTTGACTCTTAAAAATCTCACAAAAGTAGCTCATAAGTATGGCGGTATATGGGGGTAAAACGGTCTTCGGCCTTGAAATAAACAGATCCGTTTAGATTCATGCAGTCATCCTGCAAAATGATAATTTTTCAGGCGTTTCCTTTTACACCGACGCGACGACATCAATACACTTTTCTCTTTCTCCAATGGTACAATAAATTATTCAAGAATTTGTATGTGATATCCTCGTCTGATTCTGTTAGATAACGGGGAATTGGCTACGCAGGTATTGAGAATCATCTAATAGCCAAACCCCTTGTATGAGAGCCGAAATGTAATGGGAAAGGAATTATCGTGAGCGGACAGTTATTTTTACTTAAAAAAGGAAAATTAACAACCAAAGGCAAGAATGCACTTTCGGTCTGTCTGTCAGTCTGACAAAAGTCTAAACTGTCACTGTGTGGAGTCTGAAATAGCATTTTTCTTCTTACACGCTTCGCTCCCCACACGCTCTCTTTGATTGAAATCTGGCTAAATTGTTATTCAACGGGCATGTGGATTCAGATAAGCCACCGTCATTTTGTAGGTCGCGTATCGGCTGAGGTGGCTCAGAGCATTAACTTTTTGATTGATTCATTGATTCCGGGCGCGTCATCTGCTGTCATTAGTCCCGTAAGTGTAGGGCATATTTTCTCATCGTGAGGTGGCGGTGATGTTCACCTGCTGGATGGTGAGATTTGGCGCCGACTTACCTGTCGGCTAGCGGGGGTTTCCCCCATTCAAGAATCTCTCACCAACGGGGCACCACTCCTGCCGGGACAAGCTCTAAGCTCCCGACCGGTCTCCCGGTACGTGTGGTAGTGTAGTGCATGTTTAAGTGTAAGTGTGTGTTCGTAATGGGGTGAGGATATGACAAGAAAGAGGAAAGAAAGATCAATGGTCCTTACCCCGTTTGTTGGGGTACTGCTCCGGCATTCGCCTGGAATTGATCGGAGAAATCACGGAAAACTACCTATTAGAGCACCTGGCCACTAGAATTTTCCTCCAGGCAGCGACTGAATTCGACCTTTCTATCTAGCTAGTGTCAAACTCCTCCCACCGTCAGGACTCGAAGCTAGGACCTCCCGGTTAGTGCATTAACTGATATCATCACATTGCCTCTAACCAGGAGGTTCTACGGTTTGAGTCCTGTCGGTGGGAGGACTTTCCACAATAGCTATAAAGCTAGGTCGAGTTCAGACTGACTGAAGGAGAATTCTAGAGGCCGGCTGCTCTTATATATATTTCCCATAGTTTCTCCAATCAACACCAGGCGAATTCTGGAGCAGTTCCCTAACAAACAGACAATGGACCGCGCGCGATATTTCCTGTCTCTTCTTCGCCCTATCCTCACCACTTATATTCGTTGCATTACCACACATGTCGGGAGGCCAGTCAGTTTCGAGTTAGCCTCGGCTGGTGTGGTGCCACGGTGGGGTTCCGCCCCAGCCTTGTTGGGGGAAATCCCAGCAAGCCGATATGTAGGTCGGCGCGGGATCTCAATCCTGCGGGGGAGAAGATCACCGCCACATTCTGTGATAAAATATGTACTTCATTTATGAAACTAATGACAGTTGACGCATACGGAAACATGAAGTAATTAATCAATCTGTAGGCCACGATTGACGCCACCCGAGCACTCTAAAGACAGCAAAGAGGAGCTCTGACACTGAAAGACACACCGATACCAGCGCCACCATCCCCGCCGCCACCCGACAGCTCTACGGGGAGTAACGATGAACTTTGGAAGTTAGACCACCCACCCGTCATCACCGTTACCGTCACCGCAGTCGCCATCGCCATCGCCGCCGACTCCTCTTCCTCGGCGACGACGGCGGCGGCGGCGGCGGAGAGTCAACGCTCGCAGAGGGCGTTGGCGGGCGGAGGCGGCGGAGGCGGCGAGGGTGGCAACGACGCCGCATGGCGAACGCCGCCGATTTGCAGCAGGCCGTGGTAATGGAAAACGCCGACCTAGCTCACTCGCGACACACGGATACATGCACCGCAGCTTGGTGAAGACAATGATATACGCAACAGATAAACACACAACAGTGGGGAATCGCTGATCGCTCTGTTCAGTCTGCGAACACATCCGGCCACTGACATTTTCGGGTAAGAGTTTCCCGAACGGATAACGAGTACCTAACAGAGCCAAGAATAAGAAGCCACGCTCTTCGAAATATTAATGAAATTTTACAGTCATTTTGAAAAGTTTCTTTCGCAGATGTACACAATTAATCGCCAACAAAAATTCTGTAGTTGAGAGAATATCATATTCTATAATGCCACAAAATTATAGAAATTATTTAAAAATAAACTCTGGAAGCTAGACCGCCCACCCGTCATCACTGTTACCGTCACCACAGTCGCCATCCCCGTCGCCGACTCCTCCTCTTAACCCAAGTCAACAACCCTCGTCTTTCACCTTCATAACTCACATGATCCCTTCGATATTTAAGCTGCTAGGCACGATACGGTCCTTTGAAGTCGAATTCTGGTTCCCAAAGGTTAAGTATGAAATGGCACAACCTGCCTTTCATTTTACTTTTTCTTTTTTCTTTTAAACATTGCTTTCATTTTTTATTTCAGTTTATTTGTCGTCAATATATTTTTTTCAATTTTCGTGTTTCTAATTATTTAATATTGAAACTATTGTAATTATTATTTTATACAAGTTTATTCTCTTCTCTACTTTTTCAATGTATTTTCATTTATTTCACATACGTTGCAAAAGACGACTATTCCATCAGTAGCAGATCATCTTATCAATAAAAGTATTGGTAACAATTGAATTTAAACTGCTTATGAATGCTATTGTATCAAACGTACTAATATTCATCTGAAAAATCGATATTACATTTTTTACCCCCATACATCGCGGAACTATAGGAGTGATACATCAGGCTACGAAACGCTGGAGGCAACAGTCACTCAAATAACGAAAAAAATCAATGAATTTTCTTTTACATCAAAACTCTTCGGCTCTTAAATCATTATGAATCGTTTAGAGATTCTTGTCACTATAAAAGTTAAGTTAGGCTTACAGCAAAGTTTGTGTTCGTGTTGAACTGTGCCTCTTACATCTGAGCATCGTCTTTATTCTGACATTTTGCTCTGAGTCTCCAGTTTTAAACCTGGACAGTTTTGACACAACTGACATGGGAAAAACAAACCAATTAACTAGCAGGAAAAGCATAAAATTAATTGCAGTTGTTATGTAAATAATATAATTACTGCGGAACTCAAAGCATATTCATTGTGTTTTAGAATACTAGTTAGGAATATACATACATGCATGTTTTAGAATGGAAATGTGGAGTTTCTGAGCACGTTACCACAAAAAAATTGTATTTTGTAGTACTGAGTTAGAAAATCGTAAATTTCATAGAATCTTAAACATTCATTTTTAATTAAAAAGGAGCAATTTATCTTTCTCATTCATTACTTTCCAAATTCCAATTAATCAAAAACGCATTATGTTTTTCACATTTCAAAATAATATTAGTTGCTAAATTTCTCGAAGTTGAAGTGTTACATAATATATCTTCATCACAAAACAGAATTCCACAATATTGCTTTCAAATGATTTTTTCTCTAAAATAGGAACAAACCAAACTCCGAAATTAAATGAGAAGGTTGGGGCAACATATAATAACCTTCATTTTATCCATTCCGAATAATCTTTGAACCCCTTCCCCCAAAAAGCAAGTAAACGAAGAAACACTATACACATGTGTTCATAGAACTATAACATTCAGATAGAAAGGAACTCTGTTCATCAACTGCAAGTCTGAATTAAGACGAAGTATTTTCTGCAACGGATTACAAAAATTATAGTAACAAGAATTATCACGACGTTGCTCCGAACCATTCAAAAGGAACTCACATTAAAACAATGCTCCCGTGCAGTTCCATGTTGCAACGTAAAGCAGCCAGTGGATCTCGCTTCAGAAAGTTCGGCCCTGAGGCCAGCCGCAGAGCGCTCCTGGGAAGGACAGCCGCCAGCGGGGGGCCCTGCGCTGGTGCAACCGCAGTTCTGTTTGCGCGAGGCGACGCGAGGGAGCACGACGGGGCGCTGTTGCAATCCGCAGCGGGATGTCGCGACGGCCCTCCGCTCCCCAGCACACCCCGGCGGGCGGGGTGAATGGTTAGGTTACTGGCTTCTGTACCCCCAACACGAGGGTTCTATCCCGGATGAGGTGCGTGGATTTCCGAAGGGCGGAAATTCCACGGTAGCAATGTTATGATTTTGACGTGTATTTAAATTGATGTTATGATTTTGACGTGAAATTAAATCTCTCCGGCAATTCCCGACCTAATGCGATCACGCGTTCGTTCAACCAGACAGCTAGAATATAGTTAACTGAGACTGACATATCGAGGTGAAAGTGGGTGTCAAAACCCAGGCGTTTCAGGGGACGCCCAGAAGCGCGCCTGCACGTAAACGCTCCCCTAGACCCGCGTCGGGGATACGCTTCAAACGAAGCCTGGGTCAAATACACGGATGTAGAATTACGGCCAATGGCCGTGTGTCCGCAAAATAACCATCAAACACACACAATTAAAAATATGTCTCCAACAAAATTTAATTTTCCAAAGACAATACTACAACCATAAACACTGTAATAAATCACCATGAAAGTAAAAACATTCCGGGATAGAAAAATAAATTTTGAAAAACGAAGCCTTTAAGGAAAGTGTCATTAAATGTAAAGATTCCACGGACCTGCGATGAATATCCTCGCAAACCCCTTCTATGAATGAATACAATCGTAGGTAACATATATTTGAGAATTCGACAAATGAAAACGCATTGTGTGTTTGGTTTCGTTTCCCACACTTTAATAGTCACCCTACAAAACATACAAATATGTACTTTAGGATTAAAGGGTTCATGGAAAATATCAGAAGAGTTGTAATAAACAACCTGTAAATTCTCTCTGCATAGACCAATTAGTGATGCACGTACTTTCTCGCCTTATTTATAAAAAATACTCGAACACGCCATTGATGTCATGTAAAAAAAACGAAAGGTTACATCAATATCACGTTTATAGCATGTTATTCAGTGCATTTAGCACTACCCATTCAAATAGTTTAAAGAAAAAATGTGAAGACGAATTCGCTTAAATCTTGTTTTAAAAATCGCCTTTATTTCTAGCAAAATTAAACAAAACTACTCATATTTTGAAAAAAAAAACTTATATCGGAACTTATTTAAAGATGTTATTTTGAACAATATATTTTGTAAAGAAAAATATCTTGAAACAGACGAACAAAAGAAACCGAACGTTGGCAATTTTCGAAAATATTGAGAAGGCAACGAAAAACTTGCGCCATTTTTAAGTGCGCTTTGCTCATTTGAGAAAAAATAAAGAAAAAACTAGGAGATATTTTCGAGAAATGTTTTAAAATGTGGTTGGGATTTTATGTAAAGTACGCCCAAAGATCAAAATATCCGCTTCAAATTCAGAGGCCACGTCATCAGATAGATATACTTGGGAAGATAAATTTTGGTGAAACTCCTGTCTATACAGTTTATATGCTAGCGTTCTTCTCAGACACAAACTGGCGATCAGACAGACATATTGCTGTTATAACATGACATTATGCTGTATTAATTTACTACCTAAAGGGACAAGAACAATATCAAAGTTTTCCGTATGAGGCCCCTACAATACACCTTTTTCTGCCGAAAACTCGCCATTTTTTGCTACAGCATATTAACTTTTCGCGCCACAACATCTGAACGGCGCATAACTTTATTATTGCAACGTCAAGAGTACGAAAGTAAAATGGAGAAATAATGAAAAACGTGACCAATAACGGATTAATTGTGACATCTTCGTTTAAGATGCTCCATAGGTATGAGAATATTAGTAATGTAATATTCCAAATGATATGAAAACATTCGAAGTTGCGCCATGATCTACCTACTGTATTGTCGCCAATTATCATGCCTTTCATTTTGTATAGTAAGATGTCAGAAAGGAAGCCCGAAGGTTGAATGGGACTCGTTCTCCTAAAGTAGGGCGCCTATGCAATAAACCCGTCAAATTCTGCAAGTGAGTTGACGATATCTGTCAACAAGTAACAATGGCGTTATGAAGAACTGCTCCACTAATTCTACCTTTGTGGTCGACTTCTAACCCGCATGCCCAAATCTCACCGAATTTTAACTTCATTCATACAAATGATAAAAAAAACATGCTATTTCAACCAGCATATTTCACTTTGTTGCTAATACAAGGTAACATTTTTATATGAACAAACAAGTTGTCAATCCGCTATTTCAACTAAAGGATCTACAATAGCACAGAATTTCTCTAATTAATTCTAAATTGGTAATTTTCAAAAATTCAAAGAGTTCAACGAAAATGAGACTTGCGCCATTCTTTTAAGCATCTTTTGTTTTTATCCCAGGATAAAAATTAAAGAAAAAATGTGGAGAGTTTTCTGAGAAAATGTGTTTTTCTTTCTAAATTGCATTAATTTCAAGCAGAAACTACTCAAAACCTACTCTTTTTTCAAAACATTGTACCTAACCTGTTTTAAACAGCTGATTTTTTAGAACAGAATTTGTTTCAGACAAAAACCTCTAGCTTCAACTTTGTAGATTTGAAATGTTAACTTTTTGCATTTTTCGAAAATGCCGAGTGCTTGCCAGAAATGAGACTATCATCAATTTTTTACCGTTTTTTTGTTGCATACGAAGAGAAAGTTTAAAAAGAAAATTGGAGCAGTTTTTTCAGAAAAAAAATTGTTTCAAAACTTTCAAACATTGCTGTCATTTCACATAAAATTTTGCGAAAACTACTCATATGTTCGAAAACGTGTACACAACTATCTTTTAAGATCTGTCTTCAAAGAACAGATTTTATGCAAGAAAATATTTCTATCTTCAGTATTATAGTTGTAGGAAGACGCCGAAAAAAAATTGAACTTTTGCAATTTTCGAAAAAAATTAGGGTTTTTACCGAAAATGAGACTTGCATCATTCTCTTAAGCGTCCTTGTCTTTATCGTCCGCGACGTCCTTCATGGGCAACAGACCACGCGCGATCAATCGTTCCTCTTTCTTGTCCTATCCTCACCCCTTACTGAACACACTTACATGCACTACTCTTCCACACATGTCGAGAGCTTAGAGCTTGTCCCGGCCGGGACGGTGCCTCCCTGGTCGGAGATACTTGGTTGGGGAAAACCCGCTGGCCGACGTGTAGGTCGGTGCCAGATCTCACAATTCAGCAGGGGAAGATCACCTCCACCTCCAGACGAAAGAAATTGATTTCACTTACAAGACTAATGACGTTAACAGTTTACGCGCCCGGAAACACAAAATAATCAATCATCAATCAATCATTCCGTAGTTCTCCGTCTCTGCAGCGGGAACTGTAAGCTACCGCCGATGTCAGGTAGCGTCTCTGTAGGAGCCTTCAGGCCATAGCCAATACCCTTCGAAACTGATGAAAGCCTATAACCTCTACATGTAAAGGTAAAAGAAGAAGACACGGAGAATAACGGTCAGTGGAAAACAGATGAAGGGTTCGAGGAACCTGGTAGGCACCATGGTGACAGTACCAGGTGGACGAGCCGGCCCCAGCCGGCGAGAAGAACGTAGGAAATCATCACCTAAGCAGTAGTTATCTTGAGAACCGTATAAGTTAAGAGGTAAACACACATACACACATATATATATCGCATTGCTCAAGAGATTATGGCAGTAACAAAAATGAAGATTTAATTCAAATTCTCCTATTTTTCTACTATACAGGTACTTCAAGCAAAAATTTTAATTATTTCATTACATTTTTGCCTCTGAGTTTGTATCCCAAACTACAATGGAAAAAATAAATGGCAAGGAACACATGATGTTAGGAATCTAGGATGTGGCGCCTTCGGAAATAGAGACAGAGAGAAAGAGAGGAAATAGAATAATTGACAATAAATATTGCACTTGCGATTGCGAATGAGGAAGCGAGCCCCCGCACACACACACACTGATGTTTCGTAAAACGGAAGGTTTTAGGTTCTAAATACGATGGTGGAAGGATTTTCGTCTTCAACTAGATATCTGACAGAGTTGGCCATTGAGAATTCTAAAGACCGGCTGCTTTCATCGATTATTTCCTTAGATTTCTCCCATCAAATCCAGGCGTAAGCTGAATCAGTAGTTTAATCAAGGGTATCTAACGGCGTGTGTTCCTTCATTCCTCCACAATCCCCAGCCTTAAGAACGAGAGGTAGGCTTCTCACAATGCTCTAGTAATGTACTTACATTAAAATATATCTCATGACTGCATTTTTTAAACTCTCTATTGAAAGTGTTGATTTCATATATTTTAATGAAATACGTAAAACGTTGCTTAAAGTGTTGATCCAGTTCCAAATAACTAAATCAACTATTTAAGTGTGCCATCTTTTTAATCCCTCGCGCCCTGAAATATACGTATTCTCATACCTAGAAAATCCCCGATCAGGATCAGTAATTTAGGATGCAGCGTCGAGTCTGGGTGAATTCCAAGATATTATATCATCCGCGCACGAAAAATGTGACACAAGTGCGATCATTTCGCAGCCAAAGAGAAAGTGTTTTACTATCTATAGCATCCGCCTTGTGAATTATCTTTATGCAATTTTTGCATGTAAAAATATATTATTTTATAAATATATTACTTGAATTAACTCAAAAATGACGATTTTGATGAGTATATTCTTCTGCATCCACGATGGGAAGTAAGAAAATGAAATAAACGTAATACCTAATCACATTATCTTTCTTATGTTCCGCCGTTACGGAATCACGATTATGTCGTTCAGAGACCGGCCACGCGAGCATCGGCGTGGCATAGCGTGACGGGTCGTGGTGATGCATGGCGTCAGACAGCGAGGTCTGCGAGGTATTCGATAATGAAGCAAGCCATGAAGTGAGGCATGGTAAGTAGTGGTGATGCGTGCAGTCACGTGATGTTTGAGTTTGTTCACTGGTGTGGTCAATTGTGGTGATGGAGTCACGTGGGGTGGTATTCGGTAACATAGGGAGTCAAGTTGAAGTGAGACGTGGCGAATCATGGCGATGCGTGGTGCCATGGGGCGAGGTACGCGGTGGCGTGGAGTGTGCTGTTGATGCTTGTCGTCACATGGCGTGGCGAGTTGTGGTGTTCCATGACCGCACATAGGTGTTCACTAGTGAGCCACGGTACGGTGAGACGTGGTGACATATGGCGAAGTATTTTTGGAAGCGTGTCGTGTCCTAGTAATGCGTAATGGTCCCTGTCGAGGTGTGGCGATGTACTGGGAGGCATGACAAGTCATGGTGAGATGCGTCGTGGCGAGTCGTGACGCTGGGTGGAGTCACATGACCAACTATTCTGAGATGTTGCGAGTCTTGGAAACGCGTGGGACACATGGCCAGGTGAGGCGTAGTATTTGGTGACCTGTCGAGTCTTGGTGATGAGTGGAATCACGTGGCAAAGCATTCGTTGGCTTGGCAAGTCACATTTAGGTCAAGGGCTGGTGAGCCGTGGTGATGCGTGGCAACACGTGGCAAGATGTGGCGTAGTTTTTGGGGGCCTGTCAAGTCTTGGTGATGTGTGGAATCACATGGCGCGGTATTCGCTGGCTTGGCAGGTCCTGTTTAGGAGAGGCGTGGCGAGCCACGGTGATGCGCGGCGGGGCGTGGAGGGGGATTCGGTTGCGTGGCGGGGCGTGGCGTCGCAGAAGACCCGGCTCCCGCGACGGCCGCCTCGCAATCTTCAAGGGCCTTCGAAGTATTTTCGGAAGTTCCGGTTCGTTCGCCCCTTTCCCGCACGCGACCTTCCAGACCATGACGTCGACGGTCGCCGCCACGCGAGAATGAGAAGTACGAGTGGATCTACTGATATTTTTAAGGAAATGAAAAACTGCGTAATCTTTTACAAATGAATATGCATTTGAATACTGGAATTCTTAAAAGGGTTCAATGCCAACAGTGACACTTTGAGGTGTTTATTGAAAAAATACGGTTTAATTAAAAACTTTCACGCAATCTTATATATGTATTAATGTCATTACCTTATACTGAGACCTTGTAGAGTAAAATATGATGACTATTTTTTCCTAAGTACGCTTACGTGGGGTTGTTTTTTGATGGATAAAGCAGTATTCTTCCAGTTCCTTCCAATAATGAACAATGCCTGAAATTAATGTGCAATCCTATTAATGAATTTTCCCTGATTAGGTGGTTAGTTTGCCTTTGAATTACTGTGTAACTTGAATATTGCTTCCCCGAAAATTTCTATTTAGGTCAGTGTTAAAACAACAGTGAACGATTAGTCTTACATAATTAGGTGTTATTATTGCCGTATATGTGACAATTTGTGATGCGTTTTAATGTGCGGCAAGTCAGAAGAGAAAATGAGTGCAAAGACACGATTTAAAAATTATTAATTACGACGATAAATTTATCCAACAACATAGGTGCAGTTTTTCCGTTTCAAAATTCATTTCTGCTAGAATATACAATTCAAAAAAGTTTAGACATTTTTGTATGAATTCGTTCAACACTTCGATTATTTGTCCCTAGAGAATTGCGATAAACTTATCTGAATCGAGAACAATTAACAAGCTAATAAGATTAATAGATACTTACGCGAGTCTTTTAGAAAGCAATAGCACAGAAAGTAGGTAGTCTCTCTGTAGAGAGGCCGTGCGTCAGTCGACCCGTACAGTAATCCGGTGTACTGAGTCCGAGAGCGCCGTTACAAACAACAACCCGCGATCACGTGGGCTGAGGAAAAAGATTTTTGAGCGACTGACATCATTTCATTAAAGAGACAACAGGAGAAATAGTCAAAACTTTCTTTTAATTTCAGAAAGAAAAATAATGGAATTAAACCTTTATGCCTGGAACATGGTACATAGTATAAGTTTGTGTATTTTATTTGTAAATTTTGTGTTTTCATGTAATGTAACATTTGCAGGTTTCTTACATGGTTATATTTTACAGTTAATTTATTCGTTAATAGTTGTGTAATTGCAGTATATCGTTATTACGAGTTTTTGTTTGCAATACGTTATCGTATACACAATCCTTGTACATTTTTACGTTCGTTCCACTAGTTTTCACCCTCCATTATTACGGCCATATCGCTAATTTCCACCACAATTTGAAGCCGGATTAACTAGAGTCTACTGTATAGACAATAGGCATGTCAAGGTAAAATTATCCTGGATTTCAGTTCAGGTTTCTAATACACACAATGTTTTTTGAAGGACGTCATGCAATACGTCATTTCATATATCTTTTAGCAGGATAAGTGGAATTAAATTGCATCTCGAGAAACACAACCGTGTCAGAACAAATGTTTCAAAAGAGTCATCATCATCCACATGAGTAAGTGTATATATAAATACGTACACAATTTATATTCATGTGAATAATGAATGTTTATATATACAAACATATGGAATCATGGAATCGTGCGTGTGTGAGTCAAGGACGCTTTCATAAAGAGAAGTGAGCGTTTCACCTTCATTTTTGTGGGAAATGAAACAAAGAAGTAGTTTCTTTAAAGTAGTGAGTGTTGCCATAATTCTTTGTTTCTGAAACTACGCATCGACTCCGCAGTTAACTATGCGTTCAGTTACTGATCATTTTACACACAGCAAAACTAGCTTCGTTCGAACAGATATTTCTCACAGCAGATATCGTGCGTATTTAATTAACATTATATTAGTAACATTATTCACAATATTATCTGTCGCCTACATTATTGTCTTAAATGTCTTCAGCCGTAGAATGTAAAGTTATGTTTTGTAATGTTCATTGCAAAATGTATAGTTATGTATAGTTATATTTTTGGTAAATATTCAAAAGTCTCAAAACTTTCTCCGTGTATTTACAAACTCTTTTTCGTGCATTTACTGCAATCTTCAAGAATACGGTTGTCTTTAGAAGCTCAATATTTTCTTCAATAATGTGATGTCACAAAAATTAAATTTCGAACTCACTTCAATCACAACTATAATGTATTTAAAATCGCAAATTATATTAGCAATGTTCAGGAATTGTTTATTTGTGGAAATTGGGGCACAATTCAGTGAAACGGTAAATACGTAGGTGCCCACAAAAAGAAACTTATGATATCTACACTTTTGGACGAACGCCTGCAACATCCACGCAAGTAACGCACACATGGTTTTCATTTACGCCCGACATTTTATTTGGCGTGCTTCCCTAGCGAATAAACTTGTTAATGAATTTCGTTTCAGATCTTAAAATTGCGGTAGTTCATGCAAGTGAAGACTATTTTACAGAGGTCGAGAGCTGAAAGCAGGGGCAGTTTCTGACTCGGTTGGAGGTTTGTGCAACCACAGCTTTTTCTTCCATCCATTCTCAAAATTCATTCGGAGGTTATTTTAAATGATTACTTATTCACCTTTTTTGCTCCCGCCGGTGATGTTTGCAGTCATGGGGAAACAGGGCTGTCGGTCAAATTCGCGCGTTTCTTTATGTTTCGTCACAGTCTCGAGCATTACTGTAGTTGATGATCAATTGTGTTTTCAGTTTGTCTAGTAACCTTATTCCGGTGATATCGGGGAGAAGGTCGTGCATTTATAATTTGTGTTAGAATATTGTTGATATCCTGCTGTTATCGTCGTCTATTCTGTCTATACCATTGCTACCAACATGTCAATGAAGAAGGGAAAAATTCAATTAGTATGTATCAGCATGCAAATAATTTATTAATGCATAAAACTATATGTTCATTAACGCATGTCACGCATTTCGAATTTTACTGTAAAATAGAAACAATCTGCCTAATAATGTGTTATTTATTTATTTATTTATGTTTATATTTATGTTTCAGAACGGCAATTTTACGATTTATAATTGCAAAAGCCTATTAACTGAATCACAAATCGCCATTGGTTAGAACTACAGAGTGCACTGCATACTTGAAATCGTTAACATTCAGTGGAATGTAGGGAACACAACGTCAAATATCAATTGAGTACTCATACTCATGCGAGATGCATTTTTGCCTGTATACAATGTATACAATGATATAGTCGACCTAAATAGCACAGACATAACGTCGTTTCATAATTGGAGAGTAATGCCAAGTGTGTTTTCTCCCAAACTTGACTGCCAAGTTTGCTGTGCCAACACCCACGCTACAAGGAGTCAATAGAGCCAAAAAATTAAGACAAAATAGGCTACACAAGATAATATCAATTCATTGTGAGAATGGATTATTCAACATTGATAAGCAATACATCATTCGAGAATTTAAAAAAAAGGCATTTTAAAGTGTATGGAAAAGTATCCCTGTTTTAAACATTCAACAAATAATGAAGTCAGAGAAGATCGGTGCTGCAATTACACACTCATAGTTAACATTATGTTGCTAATCCCTTTTCTCAATATTTGTAGATACATAAAATGAATTTAAAGGATTCGTAACTGTTTTGAGAGAAGTTTGTAGTATAACACAAATAGCAATATTGTTACTAAAATATAGTTGCGAATTATGCTCATCGTCTGTTGGGACAGTTTTCAGCTAACATGACTTTCAATTGAATGTTAAATTCCAGAGCTTAATTTATTTACGCATTATCAACTCATATTTTTATCACTTTCACCCGTAATCAATCCAGTTTTTTTCATTGACATTTAATGAGTGTCAAAAAGTCATATTTGTAAAGTATTTTTGAGATAAAGTACCAAAATATTGAATATCTGACTTAATTATACCTCACTGCCAAAAAGTAATGCACTAGAAAATTTAATCAACAAAGTTAAATAAATATATAAAACGGTCCGCAGGACAGAAACAGTTGATCCGCTCATCGATCCTAAAAGTCAAGAGGCATCGTGCCACTTCTGAATATTTAAGATTGCGTGTTTGATCTTGTTCACGAGGAATCAATTTTTTCTTAGGAGACGGGATGCGAGTAAAAGGCCCATGCAACAATACATAATATCAATAGTATATACTCATTCCAAGAAAAAATATACATTCATTACACTTTTGTTTGGGTCTTTTTCATTTTTATATGATTTGTAGATCGTTTTATGTCAAAATCTCTGACATGACTAAAACACTAGTGGTCTGCAGCAGCAAAAATTCTGCTAAACCAAAGAATAAAAAACAGTTTTCCAAAATGTAGCACCCGCACTCCTCCAGAACAAACAAAATACTTTAATGTAATATTGCAATAAATTAAATATTTGAAAAAACACAAATACAAATACTCAATAATGTAGTATAACACGTCCACAGCACAACAGTTCTTTACAAATCAAAACACTGAAAAAAGTTTCTATTCCATAACATAACAAGTGAATAGCAAACATTTGATGTCCGGAGGACTCTTCCTTGAAACTTTGCTATCGCATTACGTCGGTTGTGTCGTAAAAGTGATGCACTGAGTATGGGAAATAAGTCGGTACGCGTAGTTTGAGAAAAGGTGAAATAACACAATCAAATATCGATCGCTTAAGACCATGTAGACCAAGCAAGGGGATTTAAAATAAATTAAATTAAAAATCAATCAAATATTTAAATTTTTCCGTAAGAATCGTAATTGTTTTATTGTTTTCAGATTATTCCTGAATTCTTGGTACCCTGGTGAAACAAATGACACCTCTCAATTTGTTAGAGGCTGCATAGTTTTCGTTTAATTTTTGTACCTATTGGAAACCAGTAATATGGATGTTACGATTGATCCTTCTTGAAAAATCAACGCACTAAAATAGATAATCATTGATTAACTTCGTAATTCATTCCTCTCCAAATTCTAGTTCTAAGGGTCAAACAATAAGTGGGAAAATTACAAATCGATTCTTGGAGTAACGAATACTCGCGGAATGCGTACTTGGGAAGGGTATGTCAATCACACGTGAGCGTTGTTGAGAGATTAAGTGTATTAAAATGATTTTCAACATCACTGCCAGCAGCATAAGCTCGTCAACAATATTTCATTGTTTCTCATTACCTTCTGGGAACGTGTTCCCATTAAAATTCTGGTAAATGATGAAACCTAAAAATAATCAACAATGTTCACCTATATTCAAGTGACTGGAGAGAGCGAGTACGCCCGGAACAGTACTTTATCAAGTAGATCTAGTAGGTTCAAAAAGCTCTTTGTGTAAGTTGATTGATTGGTTATTCATGGCGCGTCAACAAAGGTCATTTGTCCCGTGAGTGTAGGGCGTGTTTTATCATGGACGGTGGCGATGATATTCCTTCGCTGGATATCGAGAACCGGCACCGACCTACTCGGCATGCGGGGATTTCCTCCTATCAGGGAAAGAATGATCACTTCAATCAGGTATCTCCTCCTCCAGCGCGGCACCTCCCCAGACGGGACAAGCTCTAAGCTCCCCAACTGGTCTCCCGGCATGTTCGGTAGGGTAGGACTCGTAAGAGTGTGTATAAATAACATAACCTTAGCATACAAATTATATTAGCATATAAGCTAGAAAATACTCTTTTGTAAATAGGACTAGCTTACTTGCAGCACTAATGGAGACTTTTCCCACAAGCACCAAGGTTTTTGAGGTTAGGATTAAATTCTAATAATAGAGGCGCCTAAGCTATATGATCAGTATTTTGTGAAGGATCTCTGCATTTACTAGATAAGCCAAAAATGAAATAAAATTGCACTAGTGTATGTATTTTAGTGCTCTTTATTGTATTAAATTATGCTATTATTATATTATAGATGTATAAGTCTGAAGAATTTGTCGAGCTTAGTGCATAAAGCAAATTAAATAAATTATCTATGCAAGTTGAAATGATATGCAGCGTATTGTAAGTTGTATTCTTATTTATTTATTTATTTATTCATTTATTTATTTATTTGGTCAAAAACAGTAAAAACTGTATATGACGTGTGGGGAAAGATTATCTACGCACATTTTCTTGAGGCCCAGAATTTAAAAAAAAAATAAAAAAGCAACATTTGAAAAACTAGAAACAAGAATTTAGAAAATAATTATTATTTTAGAAAAATAAAAATTTGAACAATGTTTGTTCCCGAGTTACAGAAAATCAATTTCAACGGTAAATGAACTGATTTGATTTTTTTGCATTGCTAACAAAATATTAATGAACATCAATTCTACTCCTACCATTACAAGCAAAAGGAGTGCTCAACAAAACGTTCGCACAGTGAAGCTACATTTACGTTCTTGATTACGTCATTTCTGTACCGGACAGTACAAGCACTGATACCACATGTACTCAACTGCGGTTATTGTCGCCGGTATAGATTTCACTATTTTTTATATTATGGTCTATTAACAACATCATTAGAATGTTTCACTCAGTGTATTCTATTGTATTCTTACCAAGATTCTGTTTTCGTCAAATGGCAATACGTGCAGTCATGTGCTGAGCAATCGAAACTTCATCCATCATATTAAAATACCCTCTAGTCTACATCGCGGACACCCCTGCGTATTACATCATCATGTGGGATTACATCACAAAACGAGAAGTTCTCGACTTCGGCTCGGACGCGTGTCCCCAAAGGAAGGCTTTCAAGTCCGCCTCGAAGTAGAATTTTCCTCCGCGCTCGCCGAGCACTTCCACGTAGTACTCAGGGGACTTTTTTTTCCGGTTAGCGAGTGCGCAACGAAAGGAGTTGTTTGCTCATGCGAGCGAGAAAAGTGACTGTATTAAAATTCAAGTTCGTTAAAACAAGGTGTCGTTCACTTTGTTTGCGCACATTCAGTAAGCCAGCACTCGAGCCACGCTGAAAGCAGAGCTTTCTGCGAAGTAGTAGGAGGCCTTCGGACTTCGACTGTTTGTGATCGGTCTTCCGCCGGGTACCTCTCACTTTTATAGAATTTTAATTTAGTTTGAATTTTGGTGTCCGCGATTCCTTAGACTTGTTTTCCCAGATAGAAGAGGTATGTGTCAGTTTTCTGTAGAGGCAGCAGAAATATTGTGGAATTCTGCAATATAATTAACAAATACAAAACATAATATTCCACAAATAATGTAATTCTTCGACATTATTTCAAGGTTTTCACCTCATTCTTAGTGAGTAAAGGCAAAGGATTTTACAATGAATTCAATAATAAACCTATTTAGTACCTTTAGCAATTTCTAGCCGTTCTGGACATTAGTATTTCTTAGTCATGCCTTTTAATTAATCAACTTAGGACAAAATAAACTGACTTTCTTGACCTAAAATAGGCATTTGTTGTTTTGTTTTCGAACTGTAATTGGAATAACGATGTAAACAATAATCATGTTCCTTTTATACATAATTATGCAATTTTTTCGCTGATTCACACATCTTTGAGGATTGTGTTGCTCTGATGAATCAGTTTTCATGAATGAATCATTGCCAGTTTGCCAGTCTTTGCAAACAGCGTTACTTCCTAAAATATTGTAAACACGATAGATGAAAACCCAATTTCGTTCTTCTGAATATCACAACACGAAACTGCAGCTAAACTGTTGAAGAATTTTCACTTTTTGGCATGCCCGCACCATAACCTCCCGTTCACACTTACAAAAACGAAATCGTCACACTGGTATTCATTCATGCTTACGAAATTCTACTAAAAGAAAAAGGTAAGAATGAAGTACTACATACTAATTTGCATACGGTTTCTGCGTTAACACATGAAGGGGATTCTCGGCTCGGTTAATTTGCATTTGGCGATTGCATACATGCTACTTGTCAATCAGCATCGAAGAAGACGTTCTCTGCGTTGACTCACCAAGTACGGCTCTATGAGTTAATGAAAATAAGATTTTAGTCAGCTTTTTGCACACAAATAGGCAGGGTGTTTCTGAGTAGCAAGTGACATTATTGGCTCCCAAAGGAATTAACCTTGTTATTAAGGATACAAATTTGAACATTCATGACCAAAATAAAATTCATGTATATTAGTATTACAATTTAAATAAAACTGGCCTCTCGCAGTGTGTTTTCAAAGTATGCGCCTCAAAAGAAACGACAGAAAAAATATTCTGAAAATATGATTATTTCCGTTCTAATAACACATTATTACCAAATTTGGAGTTTTTTGATTGTTGCGGCCAGTTCAAGTACAAAAGGAGTCCAACAAACATTTCAATTAACGAAGGTTGAGAAATAAGAGTTTAGAGTGTTTCGTAATAAGGGTGAATATTGATATTGTTTCTTAAATTTTCATTTGACATTTCCACGCCCATATCAATAGAAACGCGCGACATAAATGCATATGAAACATATTAGACACTGACATAATAATCAGTCTGAATCTGGCTTTACAGAATATGATGCCTTCCGTATCACAACGCACGAGAAATAAGGGATGTATCGTCGCCAAGAGTCTGATTCAAAACCTCTGCACGAATGAAATGTCCGATATATGATCTAGCCACATTATTCATCCGAACCGGAACTTATTTATTCAAATATTGAGTGAAATTTATAAAATATAAAATACTGGCATATTTTGGACATATCCTGCAAAGGGATCCCTATTATCTTCAAGTCCATATGAAAGAGAGGATTAAGAGTTAGTGTTGGAGAGGAAGGAAATACAAACAGGCTAAATGTTTTAAAAACGCAATAAATAAAAGGAAATTTGGAGCGTAGAATAGTTAGTTTTTACTAGCAGAAGATGAGGAAGAATTCTTCCAAATAATCATCGTCACGGGTACCTTACAAGGCCTTTAGGAAGATTGGTACACACAATTGGTACAATTTGATCTAGATGCTGTTCGAGCGCGAATACACAGAACAAAATTCGGTTGAAATATCAAGCATTCACAACGTTCCTAAAAATTTTGATTCTATTTTTTACGAAATGTATCACAAAAACAGGATTCTCACAAGAAAATTGATTCATCAAAGGCAAAAGATATTGAAAGAAACATTATTCATCAACAAATTGATACAATATATTATAGTAATTATTTCAGAAGGGCCTCAGTCTCTCTATCCATGTGATTCTGCAAGAACACACCAGAAATAGCGGGAAAACCCTCGCCTTTGGGCCTTACGTGATTGTTTGTAAACAAGGGAAAGTCGCGCAAGTAGGCCAGGAATTCGAATGGGAGTGCGAAGCAGTGGGTGGAGTGGGAGAGTGACCTCAAGATGCTCCTTATCGCCCCAGAGATTAGCGCTGGTTCCGTTTGTAGCTCCGCTTCTCCGAATGATGCTCTAAACCGGGATTCCGAGGTCAAATCAGTTCGAGTCAAAATCCGAGGTCGAAGTTAAAGGATTCGTTTCCGTTCAGAGCGAGAATATGATGTTGGTTTCACAAGTTATCACTTCCCACAGACATCTTCAAACCACCTTAAAATCAAAACTCAACTCAAAACTTCCAAACCCTCTACCTATACTACCCTTTCCGTAAATCATTGACCCATATCAATATAATCAAATTAAAACTGTATATATAGTACTCGCCGAGTAAGAACACTCGAAATAACTGTAGGAAGTTTCTCATTTCTGTAACGCCATTTGGTCGATTCGATAAAATAATTTTATTTTTAAAAGAAAAGCAAGTTACAGCCATCGAATTCAGAAGCTATAAGGAGGAGAATTCTAACGACCGGATGCTCTGATTGGGAGTTTTCAGTGGTTTCTCCGGCCAATGTTAGACGAATGCCGGAACGGTACCCTAACAAATGGGCCATAGACCGCGCACAATATTTCCTTCCTCGTCCTTATCTTATCCTCTCCCCCTTCTCTCACACACTTACTATATGCAATACACTACCGGGCAAGGCAAGCGGTCAGTCATCGGCTGGTCAAACCAGCTTGTCTCGGCTGGGGTGGCGTTCCACTGGGGCAGATGGCTGAAGGGGGGAAACCCGCAAGTTAATGTGACGGCGCCAACTCTTACGTTCCAACTGGGGATGATCTCCACCTCCTTCCGGGTCACAAAAACTACACTTGTGGGTCTAATGATCATAGTAGTTAATGTGTCTGGAAACATGGTAAATACTTATTGACTCACTCACTACTAGAGATAGCGTGTTATATTTTTACTGTCCATCTCACTGATACTCGCATTTATGTTCTGACTCTCATTCGGAGATAACCAACATCTCAGTAAAAGAATATTTCCAATATCTATTCTAATCATATTTTTATACTCGTCAATAAAATCCATTGTTACCATGTAATGTTAAGTAGCGCACACTGAAATTTTATTTTCTGCACGCCAGTTCGTGAATATTAGCGTAGACTTCAACTGACCATACAAGATTATTATGTGAAGAGACAGATTAAAGCAAAAGACACTATCTGGAGAGGGACTACACTATTTTTTAACCAAATTGTATATTAGTTCATACATGCATAAAAAATTAATATCAAATTTTTAAATTGTAGTGGTTATAGTTCATTTTCATTTCACTTTTGTTTGACTATGTTCAATTATTAAGAGGCTTTAGTTTGATCACGTTTAGAATTCCTTAATATACTAATCCAGCCAGGACGATATTCGTTCCATTTTGCGACTGATTTTACATATTCTACCTCGCTTCTCATTCTTCCTCTTTATATTCTTATAGTAACAGCCTCATTCGAGTCATTCACATACATCTCCGTGAACTCTCTCGATTGTTCTTTCCAGATTAAGAGGAATGAGCAAAAAGGGCATTGGTTATCGTCCCATCTCTCGGATGGGAGTGCAGACATGATGGGAAAGGAAGGATTGGGGTTTTTGTGCCGTATTGTTTGAGGTAGTTCTCTAGCTAGGTCACCAGAGGAAGACCAATCGAAACAGTCCGTCTCTGCGATGTCATCCTGCCAATGCAAATATCGACCGAGCTAGGATTTGATATCTGATTATTCCTCATTCTTCCCACACAAACCTAGAACCACAGTTTAATATAACAGCTGCGAAGCTCCCTACAATTTTTTTCATCCGGTGCGTCCGCAGCGCTCCCAGTGGCGAGCAAGAGGCAGCACCAGTAAATAGAGATGCGGTATACGTATTTGCATACTGTTTAAATGTTGTGCAGTTTATGTCTGCTTTTAACAATGCCACACTTTGCAAACTCTTTAATAGCACAAAGAGTGTAAGTGGCAATTGTGAAGTAATTGA
The DNA here is from genome assembly GCA_031308135.1 of Acheta domesticus. Taxonomy (NCBI): domain Eukaryota; kingdom Metazoa; phylum Arthropoda; class Insecta; order Orthoptera; family Gryllidae; genus Acheta; species Acheta domesticus. The sequence goes on along the minus strand of JAHLJT010009355.1, from coordinate 99,533,280 downwards.
CTGGAGTCACCTCATTTCAGACATAAATTCTGAGAACAATGTGAGGTTTTCTTACTCTTTAAGTAGCATAAATAATATGTCTGAGCAACCTGCACTTACTGTCCCAAATGTTAGTATGCCAAAAGCTCTGGCAGAAGCAAACTCTATGCGATACACGTTTGGCTTCATTGTGAAAAAAGAACTTTCAGTGCATAATTGTACAGTGTGTAAATCAGCCCTATCTGATTGTGAGAGCCCTTCAAGTGATCATGACTTTACTAAGATGTACACCAATTTCAAGAGATTTGATACAGTCAGGGAAGATGGAGGCTTGACTGTGTGTAGTGACAGGGCATTCATATTTTTGGAAGAATGTGAAAATGAACTTGAAAAGCATTTCCAAGAAAACATTCATAGAATGAAATGTGGGGCTTGGGTGGGATGTGAATGAAATGTGGGAATTGCTTGAAAAATTGAGGAAAATAAAAGAATTTCCTATTGAATGTTGCGAAGGGACAAAATTGCTTGTATTAAAGATATTTATAAGGGTAAGATTGCATTATATAATGAAATTTAATAATTAGAAAATGCCAACAAAAGGTAGAAATACCAAAATATTAAAATTTAATAATTTTGGATGCTAAAAAAAATTCATTGTCAGTTGGTAAATACCATGCTAATCTTGAATTATGTTATTTTACCACTGTTAATGTATTATCATGATCCAGTTGTAATTATTTTTTAACTAAGTAACCTTGACAGTACACTTACTTTGAGAGAAATAAATTTGTATCATATGGTAAACATTGAATGGGCGTTTTATTATGTGTATACCATTAACTATTAGATGTTATGTACATTCCTACGTGTTGTTTTAATCGTGTTCTGAAATATTAAGCACTAAAAATTATGAATTTCTCGGCCGTCTCCTATTATCCCTAGTGACATTAAAGAAACTCCTCTTGCTGGCCACCAGGAGCGCTAGTGTCGTGCGACCTGTCAAACGGATGAATTCTCCTCCCATTAGAGCTTCGCAACTGTTAAATTAAACTGTGCTAGAACGTTAGTTAGTTGCAGACACGTAACCATGGATAAGGATAAGAGGAAGAAGAAGGAGAAGAAGATAAACGAGAAGGCGAAGGAGAATAACACGCATTATTGATCGTATTGATTAAAGATAAAATTGCCCACAGTAACCATGTTTACGTTAACTCAGCACGAATTTTGCATGGCCAGCGCATAAAGTTAGGTAGAGCTCAAAACCAATTTTCACAATAGTCAAACATCATACAAGGTAACGCTGCGAAGGAGTACTGACCCTCCTTCGAGCTGCTCAAGTCCTCGCATGTCAAGGCAATAAATCAGTGAACGGCGACAACCAATACGTCGGCGGACACAACGAGTCGGAATGAGGAAGCCGACCGTTGCGGGGCTGAAAGAAAATCAGTCTTGGGCCTGAGACGGACGTCGCCTGTCTCCGAGTCAAAGGCAACGGTACGCGCAGCGGGAAAGGGCGCGCCTGTCGATCACAACGCCCTCCCCTCCGTCCACTTCGCCTTGCACACTGCAGTCTCTTGTGCACGCGGTGCAGTTCACGCGCAAACCAGAAGCGTCCTTGGGGGCCCGGCCGTCCCGAAGCGGCGATTGATATTTTGGAGTTTTCAAGCACGTTAACTGTTAATTAATTTCTCCCGTAAGTGTAGTGCATCTTTTTATTACGAGTAGTGACGGTGTGCGTCCCTAGCTGGATGGTGAGATCTTGCACCGTCCTAAAAGTCAGCTTGCGGAGTTTTCCTCATCCAGGTATATCCCACTAGCGAGGCACCACCCCAGCCTACATAAGTTCTAAGCTCCAGACTGGCCTCTCGATATGTAGTTAGTGAAGTGGTAGTTTAGTTCATGTAAGTAAGTTCGTGTAAGAGATGAGTAGTATAAACGATTAGTAGTCATGTACACGATTCGTGAAATCGAGAACCCAGTAGTCGTGTATACGATTTAGTCGTTACAAGTTTCCATGCCCTACATACCCTACAAACTCAAAATCTACCGGGAAAAGTCTTTCATAATGAAACGGACTTGGCGAATTTCAACTCAATTTAGTACGAAAGATGTAGAATTTCCGTTGATCTATTACACATTTCTCAAATCAGTTTACAGTTATTTCCGTATCTCATTCAAACGCTATGTTTAGATATTGACCGTTCCCAGCATATTGCGTCGCCGTTATAAGGCAATTTTTTAAAATGGACTACAGTGTTAATGAAAGCAATTTAGTGCATAGTGAAAACGTCAGACGTATTGTATTTCTGCGAGATTACTTTCTTCTAATTCTCGCCAAGCTATAACATGTTTTATATTTTTCCATTCGCCTACTTATTACGCATATAATGGGAACACCAGGGGTAGCCAAAGATTGGATAATTGTTCTGGCTTGAGAAACTGGGGGTATAAGCACATACAAAATATCACCTTGGAATAATGGAGATGGCTATGTCACCTTGGAATAATGGAGATGAAACCTATAATATCCGTTTAAGTCCTTGCCAACGGTAGTTTTTATTGGGCAATTCGAGGTCTGTATTCGGCTCTTACCCCAACATCTCATGACTTCCATGGCCTAATTTCACAATCATAATATTTAGGTGACTTCTGGTTGTCCTCAAACTAGTGGGTCAATACTAAAGATGGAGAGATCACGCTCGGCCTAAACACAATGAACACATGTAACAAAACCGAAGGCTTATGCCTTTGCTCCAATTCCATTAAAATTAATAACCAACACTTAATGTTAATATTAACACAATACAATTTTACAATTATGAACAATGCCTGAAGTTTCGGTTTTTAAGAAAAATAAGGAGTAAATCCTAAAATAAAGTTGCGAAGGTTATTCTGATCAAGAACGCACAGCAACAAAAAAGCAATGTAGAAAAAAGTGGAAGGTTTCAACAATGTAATAATTTCACGCATTAATACCCCTAGTAATTGAAAAAGTTTCGGTAACAGCATGATAACTCACATCTACTTTTAGTTTTAAGAAAATGTCTATTAAGTTCTGATACTTTTGGCGAATAAATGGAAATATGCCTTCAACGAGCTCCATGAAAATTGACAATTACTGACCAATGAAGATATAACGATATACGAGATGGTTTACTAGTACAAGTTAACCCAGTGCTAGTAAAAATATTCGGATAACGATGGTACGAATAAGTAATGAGGTTGGGAGAAGAAGATATACATGTACAGCAGGGCATTACAGTCCTCCTGAACGAAGAAGTCTCGCTCAGAGAGCACCGAGAAAAGCGGCTACTACAAGAGGCGAGGCCGGATCTAATGAACGACCTAAACTGCGAATGATGCCAATTATAGACACGGCCAAAGTGCTGGTTTCAAATGAAAAGATCTATTTCATTTAAACATATAACAAGATATATTAATGTTTGCTACTATGTGTGGGATAACAGGAACCGATCAAATTTTTTGCCTTTTTCAAGAACGGCTTTTTGAATTTTATTCCCGCATTTTTTAAGCAATCAAAGGATTTTTATGAATGATAAGCTAAACTATTTTCAGCATACCAACTCTAAACGTTACTTAATCCTACAATCCAACTGTGAAGTTGAAGGAAACCTGCAAAGGCATGGTCATTTATACGCGGAATTTTTTCTATTCAAAATTAAAATAAAATCTTGAATTTTTGTAAGTTATTTGTCATAGTTATGTTATGTGTCATAGTATTTATTGTGTGTCATAATTATGTTAGGTGTACAAAAATTGTTAAATCATGAAGTTTTTTTACTCTTCTGGTTAATCCAGTGCTTTTCTCTGCCCTTTTTGAGTCACGAAGCTCAAATTCACTCAACGTTTTTTACGAGTTTTTAGTTTCTTTACGAGTTCTTAGTTTTTTTACGATTTCTTAAACATTTTACTAGAACATTAATAAATTACAAAAAAATACTAACTAGTAAACGAGGAACGTATTTCCTATGTTAAGGTCACTCATGAGCCCCTTTTGCAGCCATTATTTTCTTAGCGCTCAATAAAAGTTCACGTGCAGGCACTGGTATGGCTAAAGCAGAAAAGTTGTGATAGGAATTGAGCAGCTTTAGCGTAGGGTCTAAACCTGAATATGAACAAACAAGAAAAAGCAAGTCAGGTCGCCCTCTTTCCCACAGTAGGGTTCAACGCTTACGAATCAACTAACGAGATAAATTATTCAAGGGTCCAGATTCAATTGATTTAAATCTTATTTACAATTTAGACAACTTCGCTTAAGGGAGTTTTGTTACTCATTTGAACGAAAAATATTGTAGCATTTATTTTCACAACCTCATTTCCATTGGCTTTTGTGCGTCCTGAAGGGAGTCGCCCCACAATCAATCACACGAACTCTAGAGCGAAACACAGGTGTCCGAGGCCTTGATAGCGCCTTCCCTTCTACGCCAATCCACAGCCCACTCTCCACACTCCACGCGAGTCGCCAACCCACGGCCTGCCGTCGCGCTTGTTAATCCCGCTTGGTGCGAGGCGTGGGAAGAAAAGTTGATATAGTGGGTCGTGATTGTTCAGCCGGAAAGACTGTTAGGCAGGTCTGGACAATACCGAAATCTCGACAGGAGCAGACGGGTACTTCTTCATCCTCGCGAGTCCCAAATGAAACTCATCATCTGCGGAGGTTTGTATAAGACGGTCGGTGAGATCAAAAAGACGACCGAATGGCTGAGCTGACGGTATCCAGGAAAACTGTCTGGGTCCCTATCCAGACAAACTGCCAGCACGGACGCTATCCACGTTCACTGCCTGTCCACGTGCTATCCAGACAGTCTGCGTAGCCACTATCCAGTGACTATCACTATCTAGTCACTACCCACTGCCTGTGCTTTCGGTATCCACAGTTCTACAAGAATGCTCGGCGCTTGAAAAATCAATAACGTTCTCATTGATCAGTCGAAGGTTTCCCGATGAACACGGAACCATCTAGAGACTGGAGAAACTGAAATATGACGTTGGATACTGTACACTTGTGCAGAGATACATGCTAGAAATGGGAGATGTGCATTCTCACGAAGACCTTATACACAATGTCCGGGGAGGACACGTTGAAACTTCGAAAATAAGCTCTTAAGACAATTCTAAGCATATTTTGTCTAGTAAACTACGTGGATATTCCGAATGGTTGAGCTGCAATAAGAACTCAAAAGTTGGTTTGAAAAATTGATTTCTAGGCAAACATTTCCATCATACAAGCATAGAAACAATTTACACAATTTGACTGCTTTTTCATTTCTCGCTTAATTTTTCTCTCTAAGCTAATATATTTATTTCTTTTGTAAATAATAAACAATTTGGAGTGTTTCTTTGCTTCCATAATGCAAATTTTTGCCTAGAAATCATTTTTTCAAGCCAACTTTTGAGTGCTAATTGCGGCTAAACCATTCGGAATATCCACGTAGTTTATTAGACAAAATATGCTTAGAATTGTCTTAAGAGCTTATTTTCGAAGTTTTGACGTTTCCTCCCCGGACAGCCTGTATATTCGTTGCTCAGAGTTTGTGACTTAACGCACTACAAAATTAGGGAGACCTCAAAATCCACGGCATGCAAAATATTTCTCCCATAGTGGCTAGTTTGAAGAGTTTATCATGTCAACATTATAATACCACTAACACCATTTATGCCATAGATGGAATTACTTGCATTTTAATTCTGACAAGTTCCTGAGATTCAACATTTCACAATTTCATTAAGAAAAATGTAATAGAGCAAGATGAGAACCTCCAGAACGCAAAATGCAAAGATGGGTAATGTGTGAAGGATGTAGAAATGGTAATGAAACAAATAATTGTTCTTGTTTCCTACTGCAAAACATTGCATAGTTGCAGATCTCTAATATAAATGTAAATGACCATCGCCCTGCACATTTTTTGAAAATACACATTTAAGTTTACGTAGACCAATGCAAATGTCGGATCTTAACAAGTGGAGTGACCAAATTATTATTCCTATTGTTGTTTCTCTGCAAAACCACGAAATTTAGGTATGAAATTGCATTTTTAAACAGACACAAACACAGCTGCAACGCAGATAAAAATAAAATATACTATTACACAATTCTTTTGTGATGAATTCGTAAATAGCGCATGAAACAGTCGTAATATTTAAATTGGTTTAACCCTCTATTGCCCGGTGTTCCAAAAATTAGAACTGTCAAATTCAACTTTTTTCTTACTTCATATGCCTTATATTGCTGATTTGATTCCCTCAATAGACGTAAACATCCATAACAATATATTAGCATGTTTTGGAATTCACGTACACTCACAACACACGCCACCACGTACACTCACTACACACGCCACCACGTACACTCACTACACACGCCACCACGTACACTCACAACACACGCCACCACGTCCACTCACAACACACACATACATACACACTCTCTCTCTCTCTCTCTCTCACACACACACACACACACACACACAAAGCCATTCGCGTGCGCGCGCGGCCCACGGCCTGCGAGGGCAGCGCCAGCGCCACCGCGTTATGCAAAACAGCTGAGCGCCGCGGCTCGTGCGCGCAGCTGTTCGCCGGCCGCGCTGGGCGCGCAGGGCGCCGCGGGGGGCGGGGGGGCAGCGGTGCCCCCGGGGAGGCGCCCCCCCGAAACGCCCCTGCGGCCGTTCGCCGCGCTCCCTCGCGCGCCCCGTACGCTCGTTGACGAGCCACATGCGCCCATCTGCAATTGCAAGGTGCTCACGGCTATTTATAGACGGAGGAGGCGGGCGGGCGGCCGAAATCGATTTCGTCTTTAATTCGCTGATGGATGCGGCTTCGCCGAACGATGATTTGAGAAAGGGCTGGATGTTAATCCAACAAGTGCGTCCGATGGCGATCCGTGGTGTTGTGACGGGAACGGTTTCCTATCATCTATGTGTACTGACCAGTCGATCCATGTAGAATTGAGGACCTTTCAAAGTGACGTATCTCCATTTCCGTTTATTTTCTTTTTTTGCGTATCAATATATTCTTAGGATGATTCTCCATTAAGCTGCCAAATATTGTCTTCAAAAATTGCATTTGTTTAACGGTATCCGTAGACCACTGAATTTTATATTGAACTCTTAAGTCTGAATGGGAATATTTTCCTTCCCTAAAAAACTGTTTCATGAAAATACGTCACTTTGGAAGTAAGGACTTCAATTGTAGTGGACAAAGAAAATTCAAGGCAGATTTCTTCTGGATTATCTGTTTCCCAGTCTCTCATTCCACTCTTCCTCTATCATTACTCAGGTCAACATCATTACCCATTTATTACACCATTCATTATACGTATGATCGAAAAGACATTGTAATGATTCTCATAAAGATAAATAAGTGCTTTCGATATCGTGCACCGTCTGTTAGTGAAGGATTGCGACCTACCCTGCCAATCGTATCCTCGTATCGTATACTCATACCCTGCCAATCGTAGAAATAAATCTCAAAATACTTGTCATTGCTTATTAAATTTGCTGCATTTCAAAATTAAGCTTTATTATTTCTTCAAAACTCAATTTTCTTCTTAAGTGTAAAATAACTTTTCTCTCAAAACTTTAATTAACTTTATTTTATTTACCACACATGTATGATATATTTACTGGAAAGGTTGTAACTCGAGGCCTATAGGCCAAATGGGGCAATCCTACGAGAAAATAATATCACCTTTGTCACGTGTGTCGTACAGTATTTGTTAGACTGCCGTAAAAAGTTTCATTTTACTAAAATTTAGTTTTTCACAACACTTAATGATAATTAAGGTCGGTAGTGACTGATGCGATCAGACGAAAGCATTTTGTTTTCTTTGCCGCATCCACAGATTTATCTGAACGCTTAAGCATCGTCTCACTTTAACACTAGAGCTAAAAACTGAACTTTTAGCACGCTATGCATACCCTGAAAAAAACGCCTTTGCCAGTCGCTATCTAAAAAATATTTTCAGTTTTGTTGCAGAAAGATAATTGTTCATTAGTTCATATCTTGGCGTTAGTAAGTAAGAAGCAAGGTGCAATTTTCAAATACCCTCAGTCAAAATCCATCTTGTATTCAATTCTGTGCAGGACGCTATCTCTCTCAGAATTTCGATTTTTGAGAAAATGTTTTAAGTACGTTATAAAACCACTCAATTTCTCGATAAGATACAATTAAATTACATAAAATTCTGCTGTAAATATTACCCGCAACTCAGGAAATAGCACTGATTTTTATGTTGAATTTTATTGTATGTATGCTGCTTCCAAGAATGACTGACAATTTAATCCATTACAGTTAACAGACTCCTGGTGTAGAGCTCTAAATTTGTCGTAATTTAGTGTATTGGTGTATATAATTATTATAATAAATAAAATTTTGTTATATATGAATGTTATATCCAATGAAAAGTAAGTAACTCTCGAGCCTACAAGTCACTGAAGTTGTAAAACACCCATTTATATACTACCATTTATATTACCATTACTACCATTACTACCATTACTACAAATACTACCATTTATATTTCACTAACTTTCTTTTTTTACTTTCTCACCTTACATTTCTATAGTGTAATATTGCTTTTTCCTTAATACACTAATCAACTAATGATATACATTACTTCTTTATCTGCAATTCCGATGTGCACATGGGTATTTACATATGATTCATGGAATAGATGCATCTTTAATTCTGTGATGGGAATCTACGCGCTACAACTTCCTCTAGTTTTTTCGTGAAATAAACTCTTCCGTAACTCGTAATCCATGTAATTCCCTCATACAAATCAAACAACACATTTATCTAAGGTAATATTTATTTTCAGTCTGTAGTACTTAGATATAATAAGGCAATACCTTCAAACCTTTCTTTAAATAAATGCTGTTTTCAAGTAGCATCACATTAACATAACGAATATGATTTTTCCTACTCGTGCATGTCGTAAATTCGACGATTTACATCTTTCCAAAGACAAAACACATTTTACGACATAAAAATGTTGTGCAAACCACAACTCACCTCATATATCTACGTTGTCTTATACTATCCCGTTTTTTTCGCAGTACAACAACACTTATCCACGAAGATACAAATTGAGCAATATATAAAATGTGAAAATTCAACAAAAGAAAGCATTCCACACCCAGAAAAAATGTAATCAGGTATTTAACAGATGAAAGTTGAGAGTAGGGCACCAGATATGTGGAGTTCCTTTTTTTTAACTACTCCAAAGATTTTGAAACAAACACTTTTTTTCTTAATTTGCTTTTCCAGTCATAACTAATATTTTTACACGTTCATGTTCAACAGGAAATAAATACGATTTGTTGTATACTACACAAATAACATAATGTTCTGCGTGCTACCAGATAGCTGATATATGGATTTTCAACATTAAAATAGAAAAAACACTCTGCCTCTACATTTGCGTAGTTATTCCTATTCAACAGCGACTGGAAAATCAACTCTGACAAGCGTTACTTTCAAGAGAAAATTTTTATAAAAAATTGTATTTATGAGTTATATAATTATCGATTTTAATACAAATTCAATACTTTTAATACCCTTAAACAAAATTATTCATGTAAAAAGGTCTTAATTAATTTGGATTAATGAAACTTTTAAGATATAAGTTCAGAGTCAATAAAAAAAAAGTTATATTATTTTGCACTCACCGCTAAAGTAAATGCATATGAAGAACTATATAAAAAATCCAAAAATTCATACACATTAATAACATAGCTAATCTTTGAGGACAAGACATTTTCACATTCACCTATTCATATGACTATGTCGGGAAGATCTACGAAAAGACCGCAAAGAAATTAATCTTTGATCTTCGTTTAGTTTAAAAAATTAAATTTGGTAAGTCTGTATAAATCCTGAGTGGTTATTCTAATATCTTTGGATAATCTTTTTTTTTTGTTCGACCATAAGCAAATCGATCAGTCACAATTTCTGTCGCTGAGATAATTATTGGTATTTTTTGAACCTTCCCCAATAGCCATTGAAATTCAGCCAAATTCGGAAATTTGAATACCTTATTTAATTCTGTCGTTTTTTGCCATCTTCTTGGCAATAATTCTTCCTCTCGGTAATAATTATTGAGTTCTTATCGATTTTATAGATAAATAACATATCCGAACGATTACAATCTGCAAAATTTTCAGCTATAATGGACATATTCCATTAGAGTAATACTTCTTTATTTTGAATAACTAGTGAAGGCGCGTATTTGTAAAACTGAGGGAGTTCTCAACCAGTCTCTAATCAATGCCTCTTGCCTAAGGATTACTACAAGAATTTGATTGTGCCTCCCTAGATAAGTAGATTAGGCAAGAGCTGGGCATCCTGCTTCTACAACATGGGACCATTTGGAGGCCACACATTCTCCAAACATCTTTCACAGTGCTCCTCATAATATATTTCTCGTAATTATGAATCATTGTTTTCATTCTTGCAATCATTGTTGTTATTTCCATAATATTCAGCATCTTTTACGAGAGAGCGTTTCATAAGAAGATACAAATCCAAGGAGAGTGTGTGGTTAGAGATGACAAAAAACATCGACGTTTTTAAAACATCGATATTTTCCACTAGAAATATCGATATATTACCATCGATATTTTGTTTTCGATGTTTTTATCAGACCGATATATTTGTTACAGAAACATCGATGTCTAAAAAAATGGTTTTGTTATCTCTTTTGATGATTTTGTGCGTGGTAATTTCGTTAAACTGCATTTTGAACTTTGAATACAATATTGATTAAAAAATTAAGGCGATAGAGTGCTTTAAAGCAGAATATACTTTAATCTAATATTTAGATATTTATATTAGATACACGACTTTTTGCTTGTACGTTTTGTGAATAAAAGTGAATTATTGGAATAATAGCAAAACACGATGTCTTATTTTTTTATTTTCTTCTTTACATTCGTTAAACATTATTATTAGCATATTACTTATGTCACCAAATGAAAAGTTCCGGGTAACGTATTTCATTTAAATACTCCAATTAAAAATGGAAACATGTTGGGAAAATAACAGGTTTTATCATATTTTAAACATTGATATTTTCCACTAGAAACATCGATATATTACCATCGATATTTTGTTTATCGACATCGAAAGCATTTTGGTGATGTATCAAAAATCGATATTTTGATCAACTTGCCATCACACTACATATGGTGCACCAGATAAAACCCTGCGCCCTACACTCGCTGGGGCCGCGCGCTGTTGAGTGACTCAGCCGTTCCTTCGCGCATGCTGCTCTCCTTGAGGCGTCCGTGGAAACCGATCCATGGGAAGCACACGTGTGCCCAGCTGCCGCCGCCCGCTCGCTCGCTCTCCCGCCTGCCAGTGATTTAGTAGCACTTGATCGCCGCCCCGCGCCGCGCGACACGAACGCCATAATGTACCCGTTTGTTCACAAGCGATTTGGAATTTCCTTACTTTTCACGATGGCTTGTATTTATATATTTAATTATCGTCAAAAACGTGTAGCGATGAAGTTGATGGGATTCGATTAGAAATATTAATATCCTGGTACTGTCCTAAATTGTCGAAAAATCCAAATTATGGAACGGTTGAATTAATCAGAAAACATGCTTATTTGACATACATAAATAATCGTGCCCACACTGATCTAGTGAACAGTTTCCGGCCTTAGGAAGAATAATGAACTATGGCCAACCAACAAGAAAACAATTCATCTCTAAAAAACATAAAATGAAAACTAAGAAATAAAAAGTAATGATTATATCTTTGAGGTAATACGTGTGTGTGTAATATGTGCTTTATCCTTGATGTAATATATATCCTTGGAATAATACGTTTAGTGCAGTGGTACACGCAGCGGGGAGGCTGCCCGTGGGGCGACAGCGTCTCCGTGTCTCTCTGTCGACAATTACATCTTTGAACACAGATGTTAAAGATCTGAATTTGTTCCTTTACAATCAATTTTGGATATACTTGTAAACCAGAATTTGTTATTTGACTGGAAATCATATAATAACGGCTCTTAATTATTTTTCGAAAATTAAAAATTTCGAAAATTTGAATTTCACATACGTCCTTAATATTGGTGTAAGTACAAAATCCAATATGAATAAACTTTTCTTATCCAAAACTTCCAATTTTACCTACTAATTCGAATTATTCGCAACAGAATTAACTAAAGTGCACTGAAATTGATAGTAAATTTAGAAGAATTAAATTAAAAGAAAGAAATATGTTAAGTGTAAAAAAAGATTGGGATGAAAGGCCTAATCCTTTGCAAATGGGCCACAATTTACAGCGAATCAAATCTAAAAATACATCCTACGAAATTCAAACATATTTAAATATATACATACATATATATATATATATATATATATATATATATATATATAGTGTAGAATTAGTACATCTCGGAGTTTTCTAGCTTGTTGACTACTGGCTACACAGTCGCAAAGTTATATCAATGAAAAAAAGACTAATAAAAGCCCCTGGAAAACTTGTTGACCAGGAAGTAAACATAATTTTTAAAACACAGATTCGCAATGGGAACAGCGAGTACGCAACATTAGCATGGTATTCGGACCGAGCGCAACGAGTTCATAGGTATTTTTAGCCCATCCGAACGGACATTTAATATCGCACACCGTTACATCAGCGGCGGCGAAACCCGTTCCGCGCTCCGCCCCCTCCTTCGCACACTCGGCGAATTTGACGCATACCAACTTCATTGTGACAGATCGCGATTCGAAAAAGACAACACGAAATTTCGCGCACGCTCGGAGTTGTACAAGGTTCCAGAGTGGCGGTTACTGAATGCCAAATTAAACAGAGAATGAAACGCACGTCTAAAGAAAATCATTTAATTTAATATAACTCGGTATACTGTAAAACACTTTTAGAAGACTCGAACCGTCGAAAGTCATGTAAACGCCAGGGTCAGGAGTGTACAATAGTTTAATGATAGCATTCTCTCGTCAATTCACGCCGTGTTAAGTCAACATCTCTTATTAAGAAATTGCCGAACTTGCTTATTAGTTCGTTTAGGATGTTTGTGTATGTCGCGGGTTATAACATTTACACTATCAGACTTGAACTAAGAGAAAACAGATGATGTTCACTGCCATATTTTGGGGGCAACGGGGAAAATGTATTAATGTTCGATGAAACAAATATTGCAATAGAACCCACTTTTCATTTCTTTTTAAAATTATTAAATGATTTCTACGATATGCCATGCGAGGTAAACTTAGGACTGTCATACGAACAATTCGCGTTATGGTTAGTCCTCATCGCGTCATTTATGAAGACTGAAGCTATCATAGGTAACAAGTACCAAAATTGTCACTAGCAAATCTTTATGAAAATATTTAAACATTTTTAGGAATTCTTGTACAAATAACAATCACATTATCGTATAGGTACGGCAAGAAATTATATATCTGATAATGACATGGCTTCGTACAGAATAATCACGGACTTCACATGGTTTAATTCTTATTTACTCGATGAATAGCGAGTAGCAATTTTAGCTACCAACACCTTTGAAAATTCTAGTCTTCATGTATGCAAAACACCACGAAAAATTAAAACATTCGATTATGCCGTTCCACGTCCTTTTTTAGTACACTGGTGTTACAGTGACACAGCAATATAGCGATACGCAAAGTTCACTAGGCCTAGGGCACCTAACAATCTAAATCCAGGCCTGCTTTCACTTCGCCACACATCGTTCAATTAACGACAACTTCTTTCTCTTAGGGTTTAGATCACTCGCCTTGTCGCACGAGTGAAAAGAATTGACGATCAAAGGAATTCGTAAAGAGCAAATGTAGATGTTTCGACTTATTTCGAAGTCTGAAACGAGCCCCGAGTTTCAGTCGGGTTTAAATTGCTAATCACCTGTCTTCTGGAGAACCTGTCTTGCTCTCGAAACCACTTAGCCACGAGACCGAGGTCGCCTTGGATAGCGCTTGTGCGATCCGACTTGCACCCGCGAGCTCACAGATGTCCGAGGCGTGTCCAGCTCACTTCGACACCCAGCAAAAATCTCCAACAACCAACGTACACCTACCGCCTATCATAAAACGTTCGTCAACTCTTAATTCATATCATCATCACGCATTTTCTTCCGTCTTCACACACAGACACTCGCGACAACGTTCCCGTAGAGAAATTTCAATCGTCTCATTTCAACTTTCGCAATAATTATTCGCCCCTACGAGCGATCTACTTGCATACCGTCGATTTGAAACGCAGCATCGACGTTCCAAAATTCCACGTGTCTTTCGTTCTCCCCTCCATCAGCTCCGACACGCACACTCACACAGACACACACGATACGGCACAATTCATTCTCGACTCTCTCACACACACATACACACACACGCGTACCTCGCGCGTGCGCACGCAGCTGTCGAACACGCGGCCACGCACCGATGCGATTGACGTTTAACTGTTTACGACGTGGTTGCCGTGACAACACCAATCCAGCACCAGCACGACGGTTCTGCACTGTTGCGATTTTTTCCCGCACGTTATGACAGCTGGTCGACGAGCTCCTATCCTATACCGCAGAACAGGCCTCGCAAATAGAAGGGAGATTCTGGCTCTCGTGGTTTGATCGGATTCTCCACTGGGTAGATAGAGCGACACAGTTTCGGAGCAGCGTCAGGTAACGTTCCCGAAACAAGTAAACGAAAAGACGGCGAAACGTCGCACCACTTGCCTCACGTGATTCGTGCCACACGCGCACGCACACGGCTCGTGCGAAGGGGCTGCTGCAGCCTCCGGAGCGCAGATCAGGTCCCGGCGGAGCAGGCGGTAAATATTGCAACACCGCGTCCCCAGCTGGGGCGCCACCGCGTCTGCGAGCGGTGTCTCGGGGAGTGTCCCGCTAGGGCGGTGGCGGCGGCGCGCGCTGCCCGTAGTTACTCACCCGCGCGGGCTGGTGTTGCGAGTGTGGGCGTCCGCTCGGACGGGGCCTTCCGCGGCGTGCGATCCTCGACGGCGACGACGACGGCGGCGGCCGCGGCGGCGTCGCGACGCGCAGGAGACGGCGGCGTCGCTTGGCCAGCGGGCCTCGCGCGCATCTGACGGAGAGCCAGCCCCGCGCCACAATGACGGCTCCCGGCCCGGCCACCGCCGCCGCCGCCGCCGCTGCCGCCTCGGCGGTGGCCGCCGCGCCGGCCCCCCTCCTCCGCGGCCCCGCCCCCTTCCCCCGCGCCGACGCCGCCACCACCGCCGCCGCCGCCGCCGCCGCCGACGCCGCACAATGGTCTGAACAGGGACCAAACGCGTGTGGAGGGAAAAAACATTTTTCTGGATAACAATTTTTAAACTAAGGCACCGAATTATATGCGTGAGCATAGAAGGGCCGTGGCGCTCTGAAAACTTTGAAAGGGGCCCCGAAGCCCTACATACTAAAACATTCTATTTCCTTATTATGTTCAAACCCTGATTTTCCTCTTTTTTCAACCTGCCAATTTAGGAAATTGTGATTCGAAATACGAAATTGTCTCGTTCGATTTATAGTACACATCTCCTTATCTTATCTTTTAGGTTTTATTAATGTTCTAGTAAAATGTGTCGTATGTAAATAAGAAGTTAAATGGCAAAGGGAGCCCAGAAAAATAGTTGGCCCCTCCTCTTGTTATTTGCGGACGCCTATCCATGAAATCGTTTCAAACAATATTCCAATTTCGACTTCGGTTAATAAAATATTTAGGTTTCGATTTCTGTTTTGGACAACGAACGTCGCTAATCCGATCGAGGATTGATTTGTTTTAAAAGGGTTACAGTTTTCCTCTCATTTTATTAGAGTAATGGGTAAAACAATCCGTTCTGGTAGTAAGTCTAAGTCGACCCAGGACAAAGTGATTAGACTGCTCGCCTTCCACTGCTCTGGACCGTGGTTCAAATCCCGGATGATCCATAATGAGTTTCTTGCGGACAAAATCAAATTGCGACAAGTTTTTCGAAGTTCTGCTTCGCCTGTCTCCCATTTCTTAATTGTTCCATCAACAGAAAAGTTTTAGGAAATGTAAAGGAAATTAATCTACAGGTTAAAAACGTGCAGTGAAAGGTGTGATACATGTAGTGGGTAACTATTGTAAGTAAATAATAACTATTAAAGATATAATAAAAACTATTGAAGAATTGAAATTTAGGTTAAAGGTCCGTCCACAAATTACGTAACGGAAATTTGGAACATTTTTAATATCCCTCTCCCAAAACACTTGTAACACTCGCTTGAACCTCCCTATATATTTATCTAACGCTTGCGAATGTAACCCCCCCCCCCATTTACCATTTACATAAAGTAAAAATAAATTCTACAACAATTAAAATAATTTGTATTAATTTTATTGTGTTGTTTATTAAAATTAATTAGTCACATTTAATGTGCGATGCTGACTGCGTCTAAGAATTAGTTCGGGGGACAATTTTTACGTAAAGGAAGGAAGGAAGCATTGGGAAGAAAATTTTAGACTAGTACACGTCATCGTGGACGACACATGGGCGAGAATTTACTGCGTCAATTTAACTGTATACTAGAATACGCTGTAGATTAGTTTCGTGTATTTTCTTGGTAATGTAAGATTCAATCAATATACCAATTTTCAGTTATTGTAAACATGTATATATCACTGATTTTAAATTTATTTTTATTTTTTCATTTAGTGTTAATATTTAAATGTTTTAGTGTAAGACAATAAAAGGAATTATTGTAGCAAATGTTGAAAAAACAAAAAAAATCAGCGTAACGTAACACCCTCTACGTTATGTAACACGTAACACCCCCATGTAACGCAGAGTAACGCTTCTTCAAGCCACCTCCCTTCCTCTTTAGCGTTACGTAATTTATGATGACCCGTAAGTGGTATGTGGTGTAATGAAGAGAAGTGGAAGTAATTTTTCACGTCTTTGCTTTTTTCTTTCTCTTTGTTATTGCATGCACTACGTATAGCACAAAAATAATTTTATTGATTTTTTATATTTTTATTGTATGTAGTTTCTTATTTCTGTATTCACATATTTCTGTTCTTTAATTACCAATCCAAAACAATAACTCGACCGCTCCCGCTATGACTATTAAGCTTAAGGATCAAAAAAACATTACCTATGAGTCACGTCTCCAAATGTGAACACGTCGTAATAAGTTGTGCGAAATTATGAAGGCATTTTAAGAACCAAAACCGTTTCTTCGATTCCAGGTTCAAGAATTAATTTAATGAAAAAATAACGACTTCAGTTTTGGCCCCACTTTTGAAACGTTTTTTTCGGTTTCTATTTCGGTTTGACTCCTTAATTATAACAAAATGATAAAATGAACAAAAGAATGTTCATTTTAGAAAGTTCAAATATCTAGACATTTAAATAGTTATATATGTATCAAGGCTGAAAAGGAAATGTTTTTTTCGGACGAATCGTTTACGAATAAAAGAGCCGAAAAAAGTAGCCAACTTTTCAGCCATTTTTTTATATTAATAAAAAAGTTTAAATGTAGATGATTTCAGAAATTATTATAATGATTTCAGAAATTATAATTAGTATCATAGTTGGCATTGGTGTTTCTCCTATATGTACTTCGAGTCGTGAATGTCGTCGTTGACGTCTACAAGGTTTTTTTATTATTTATAGTTCGGTAACATCAAAACTTATGTTACAATATTACAACTTATGTGACATTGTTGCTTATTTTGGGTTTAAATAGCGTCTCGATAAGGAAGTTCCCGAATTGGGAATTCTACCACTGTGTAACCCACCCGACAACCTTGAGGTCCTCATCCATTACGGGATTATAACGGGCTATAATAATAATAATAATAATAATAATAATAATAATAATAATAATAATAATAATAACAATAATAACAATAATAATAGTAAAATAATAATAACAACAATAATAGTGCCCGTGGCCGAGATTGCTAAGAAAGGAGTGTCATGGCGAACTCTGACCAAAGAGTCGCGGGTTCGGGTCCTGCCTCGGACATGGCTGAATTTGTGTATGTCTGTATGTGTGAGCCGTCCTTTCACCCCTCATTATCATCATCATCATTTCATCTTCCATACCCCTAGGGCTAACAACCCTGGGGGATAAAAATGGGATCTAGCGTAATGCTGATCCAAACTGAATTACACACGCCTATCTCTCCGGGCCACAGAAAATGACGTGTAGCGTGGTCACAAATGGCCTATACGCAAATAACAACAACAACAACAAAGCTTAATAATGTATTGTCAAAAAGAAGGTATATCGGAAAAATATTATAAAGGAAAATGTATTTAACTGTCGTATTGTGAAATGCACTTTATTGATAGAAATTTGCTTCCGTCACAAAGTTGAATGCTGAAATAAAGTTGAAAACTCATTAACACTTTTTTTTGCTGCAATTTACGTATTTCGGTAAAATTAGTGCTAGCGTCTTTACAGGACTTCACCCAAAAAGTTCAATTTTACGGACGATAAACTCTGGAAATTCAATACAGTTGAGTGTAGAAAAAATAAATTAGTCTGCACCCAAAAGACGTCTTCAAAGTTGACCGTTACGACAGAATACAACTTCTTGCTAAGTGCTTCTTGCAAAGTTTAATTTTTTATAAAATATACATAATTTTGTATATCTTGTAAAATCTGTTTTGTCTTTCAATTTTCAAAGGAATATTTTGTATTTTTCTTTAAATAAATCATTTACAACTACACACAACCAAACTTTAACTTCTTTTAACCAAATAAACTACGAAGTTTGAGTAAAACCCACAAAAACATCAGTAAATATCTGTAAGGAAATATATGTTACAAACAAAACAATAAAAAATAGTTCAGTTGAGATAACCGGCCCCATTCAGCCCCTTTAAAACTTGCGATTGGATGCATGTGTGAAAATGGCACCATTTTCACGTATGTAATTTCCTCATTACTGTAAAGAAGAGAGTTTCTGAAAACTTATAGTAACATTAGGATCTGAAAAGTATAATAATAAAATTACACAAAATTTATTTACATTAAATTTATGTTCGGAATTTCATTTCAAATTCAATTGCATGTATCGGAGAGATAGCCAGATTGGGAAACGTGACCTGCCTATGCAGAAAGTGTAGCAGGTACAAAAATAATGGAACCAAATACACATTTTCCCGCATTTACGTAATTGATTGATGTCACGTCACGTCATACAAGTTTGAGGTCACGACAATTGCTGTAGTCACTCGCCCAGTTAGTGAAGTGAATGTTATTTACACCTGAAGGAGGTGATATTCCTCAGCAGCTGGATGGTGAGATCCCTCTCTCCATAATGAATGCTTATGAAGGATTTCCTTTTCCAGGTATCTCCCCCAGCGGAGCACCCACTCAGGCAATAGCTGTAAACTCCCAAGTGCTCTCCGACATGTGCGGGCGGAAGCGTACTGCGTGTGAGTGTAACAGACTGTAAGGGGGAGAGTATAGGGCAAGGAGGACAAAGGAATGGTCGCGCGCTGTCCGTGGCCCATTTGCTAGCATACTGCTCCGACATTCGCCTGTTATTGATTGGGGTAACCACGGAAGTAAGTTGTATCAAAAATCTGCCATCGACGGGACTCGAACCCTAGGTGCCCGATCAGAGTCGTTAAAGAGACAGCGATAATACGGCCACTGAGCTGAACTCAGCCGGTCCCATTTAGACATCATTATATTTATAACTAATATTAAAGCTGGACAGCCGGTCCGGATAGCCGATATCGTTAAGCCAGTAGTGCCAATCTCGGACGGAAGGATCGCGGGTTCGAGACCCGCATCGAGCATGGATGTGTGTGCCCTTTCACCCCTCATTATCATCATTTCATCTTCCATAGCCCTAGGGCTAACAATCCTGGGTGATAAAAAAAAGGATCCAGCTAAACGCTGATCCCTTAATAAAAATTATATGTACCTGCTATCGAGATAATGAAATTGAGCCCCTTACGGTCTAGTTTGCAACCATTCCCACTCAGTGGTCACTACTCCCTTTCGAGTGAATGATTGATTAGTTGTTAGTGATTCCGGGGAGTAAACTACTGAGTACATTAGTCCCGTAAGTGTAGTGCATGTTTTCCATCGTACGTTGACTGTGATCTTCCCTCACTGGATGGCGAGATCCGGCGCCGACCTACCATCCGCTAGGGAAATTTTCCCCAACAAGGTATCTCCCACTAGCAGGATACCGCCCAAGCCGGGACAAGATCTAAGATCCCATGGTCTCCCGGTATGATAGTGCAGTGCATGTTAGTGTAAATGTGCAACGGGTAAAGAAAGGACAAGGAAGAGGACGAAAAGATGGCGCGCGGTCCGTGGCCCGTTTGTTAACCCGTCGATGCACCGATGAAGAATATTACACTTAAACACTTAAGGGGCCTCTGAGGCCCCCCTCCTAAATTTACAACGCACCACGGAAAAAGTGAGGTAATTTTTAGTAGAATTAATGATAATGGTATTTTATTCTTCACGTAGTTTACAACAGTAAGACTTTGATTATGATGTAATTTTTATTTGCAATTATTACAACTAATAAAATATTTAGTGATCTCCTCAAATATTTCTTTTACATTTTGTACAAACACACTCTTTCATCCCATTTTGTGCGGCCATAAATAAGAACAGGAAATTATATATAAATAGTAATAAACCAAAATATTTCTTTACATTTTTTTAAATATTTAATTTAAAAAATCACTAACCTTTCCCGTTTACTTGTGGAAATTCTATTGCTAGCTCCTATGGATACACTTTTGTGAATTTCGAAAACATTTAAGCAGTTCAATGTTCTTTTCTGTGTTTTTGGATTGTTAATCATTGATTTTGTTTCGTTTTGAAAGTTTTTCGGTAGTTCATTTAGGAAAATCTGTCGCCACCAAGTGACATTTTCGTTCTAGTTTTTGGGCATCTTGGTATAATAGACATTGCATCGGTGCTGCAATATCGTTTATATTGTACGAGAGATGCATTGATCATCGGCATGTGTGAGGTCTTGACGTATACAAGTCATCAACCATCTGATCCACCACATCTACTCCAATCTTTGTTTTATTGTATAAGACAATTTATGGTTTCATGTTTTCAAGATAAATAAATTACTGAGTGTGATGTATGGACATGTAAATAAATATATTTCCTTTTGCTTCGGAAGACAGAGAAAAATTATTAGTATTAGCAGACACAGAAAAAAATATTTTTTAATGTTTTCAGCTCATTTGGAATCTCTTTTGTGTTTTGACATGAAATTCTTAGCAGTGTAAGTTTTTTTGTAACAGGAACTCTGCGAGTAAGAACGTAAAAAAAATCCACAGAAATGTTGTATCCTCCTTTCCTCAAGGGCTGGGTCCGTTCTTTCACACTTGCAGCCAAATCTTTCACCAAGGGCTCGTCCTTTTGCCTACCAAAGTATACACTGCAGTTGAATGCAAACCCGTTCTCCACATCACAACACCAGAATTTTTTTTGCCATATTTACCAGGTGTATTCCTCACATACGTTGTGGAAGATCACCGCCTTTCGTTTCTCATCAAAGTGCATGCATATTCGAATGTTTTCGAAAATACGAACTTTCATTGTTGCTGTGAAAAACGGATCACTTCTTTTACTCGAAAACAAATCCCTTCTGTACATAATCAAGCTCTTTTCAATACAATTTTTCACTCATATTCACTGAAGTGAGATTAATTTTTGAAGGTCGCTACTTCACGCACAATTTAGAGAACGTATTCACACTTCTGACAGATACAAAACTAAATTTTGTATTGAAGATCTGCTAACTCAAAAAAGATAGTGTCGAAAAGTCAAAGTATAAAGGAATTTCACTGTCGTAGTCCATTGTCGATCGTGCAATATTTTTTTATAGAAATATTTTCAACGAAGCCACAAAACAAATAGGGGGCCTTTCAGGCCCCTTAAGTGGAAAGTGCGACTACCTACAGAAAAAGCTAGATTTCTAAAAACCGATTAGTTGCCGTCTCTTTTCCTTGTAGTATTAGTAACAAAAATGATTGTTTTAAGATGTCACGAAATATTATTAGCCATAAGCAAAACACAACAGAGTTACAGCGATGAGAAGATGTCAAGGGGCCTCCGAGGCCCCTTAAGTGCATCGACGGGTTTGTTAAGGCACTACTCCGACATTCGCTTGGAGGTAATCGGAGAAACCATGTTAAACTACCAATCACCTGGCCGCTAGAATTCTGCTTCAGAGAGCGACTGAATTCGACCTAGCTGACAGTGTCAAAAATTCTGTCGCCGTCGGGAGTCGAACCTTGGACCACCCGATCAGACGTACTACAGTGACATTAGTTGATGCACTGAGCCACCTCTCCCGGTCCAGTGAAAATACTCGTACATGCACCGAGCTATTCCTCGTTGAACGCTGCGCGCGAAGCTTAATTTTCTTTCAATTGCGTCTTGCTTTACTCGACAACGGAGTGATCTCCTCTTGCAACACATGCGTTATTGAGAAAAAATTTTCTTCACCAACTTACAAACCCTTGCTTAAAACCGAACTAATGTATTCAGATCATACGGAGGTAAAGAAAAGTTGAAGTAAGCTATATTATTATAAAAACATTATTGTAGCAACATCAAGTAGTACACAACATAGTAATATTTAATGTAAGAACTCTGTTTTACCAATCTCCTGCTTCCTTCCGCACCCTCTAACTGATTTTAGCGATTTTGGGACATTTCACCCTCCAGATTCGTAACGCTTCCCCTAGAAATGTTCAGAACTAAAATTATTTTAAATAATTTTATATAAATATGGTTCAAAATTACTAGATAAAAGTTGATTTCGTCAATAATTTTAACAATTACAATATTTTTAATATATTATATTTTAAAGGTTTTTTCCGAGTTTAAATATGCCCTATTTTTAGTAGATAAAGTAATCCTAATAGCAGAATTTACAAACAATATCATAGAAATATTTTTCAAGTACACAAATCGAATCAGGAAATTGACTAATTATTATCAAATTAACCAGCAATAAAAATTGTTACTTTGACGGTTTATAAAACGGCGTCCCCCTAAATACTGTCTAGACCCGCAATTCAGCGATATTAGTTTCGCGAACTGTTAAAATTATTATTTTCGTTAACAGGTCATAGTATACATCTGGTAAAATCGCAATGAAAAATTTCATGAAATGTTTCATTGCGATTTTACCAGATTTTACAGAAACAGAATACCCTACTCCCCAAAGTACATCGCACACAAATATTTAACTGTTATTGGCGGTAAATAAATAAATAAAATACCAAGCGATCACACATACACACGCGTCTTTCCACTTACCGATTTCAGAGACATTCCACTTCACCAAATGAACGCGTTACGTGCGTTTCGTGCTCTCCAGACCACTGTGCGCCGCCAGCGCCGCCACCGCCAACACCCCCACCGTCGTCGCCGCGGGAAATTTCTACTACGGTGGGGCGCCCGACGCACGCTGTGCCGCCGCCGCCGCCGCCGCCGCCACCGTGCTGCCAGCCCGGTCGCCGCCGCCGCCACCCACCTGGCAGTGGAGACGGCTCAAGGTGCATCGGTGCGGGCTGGGACGGCCCGCCGGCCGCTGCTGTGCGGGATAAGGCCCCTGTCACTAGATGCGCCGACGCCACTACACGAGCGACGTCTCGACATGTCCACGCTGGAAAATTACCAATTACGTCTAAATTATAATAGTAATAATAATAATAATAGTAATAATAACAATAATAGCAAAAATAATAATAATAATAATAATAATAATAATAATAATAATAATTACTTTTCGATGTTGCTGTACCTTGCGATCAAAACGTCGTTACCAAGGAGGCAGAGAAACGTCTTAAATACAAGAGTTTGGAAATCGAGATCAGCCGAATGTGGGGCGTAAAAGCACAGGTCGTCCCGATAATTATCGGAGCTCTGGAATTTGTTCCGCAAAATTTGTGTAAGAACTTGTCTAAACTCCCCGGTATTTCAAAAGACTGGGAAGAGCAAGAAATCGCTTTATTTGGAACAGCCCACATTTTGCGCAAAGTATTGTAGAGGCACCGACAGTCCCTAGATCTACTCCTTAGGTAGCTGGTTGCAACCTGGAGTAGATTTTATATTCAGCCGACACATAACATCTTTAGTCGTGATTTAGAATAATAATAATAATAATAATAATAATAATAATAATAATAATAATAATAATAATAATAATAATAATAATAATAATTCAAAAAATTCCCAAGATGATTTTTCAGGAACAAGTAGAAACCATTGATAATATTCTCTCAGCTTGTCCAATTATAGCAAATACCGTATACTTAGAAAGACACGAAGGGTGTGTAGTTACCTCTACTGGCATATCTGTACCGCCCTTGAAGTTCCAAACACATGCTCCAAGTGGTACGAACACTCACCAAAACCGGTGACGTCTGTTGGAATATATTTCCAGAGTTATCGGATGGAATTTGTTCCGCAAAATTTGTATTAAAACTTGGCTAATCTCCCAAGTCACTTGTAAGGGAACGAACAATTGAGTAATGAACTGGGGTGCTATGGAGGCAAGTTTCTTTTAAGAGAAGTTGGCTTGAGGTCGAAAGATATGAATGCATGACGATTAAGTCGAGATATTTAAAGTAAAATAGTTGTTAAATGCCGAATTAGCTGTGTCCTCAAGTGATTGGAAGATTGGCGAAACCTTGGAGAAGGCATTAGATATAGTTAATCGGTGGTTCAAGAATAGAGAAGAAGATATCTGCGAACGGGGAGCGGGTAACAGTTTGCCGATTGATTAGCCATCCAGAATTTTCGAACAATATATTTTATTTTTGTTGTAACATTAAGTCTTTTACTCGACAATCCTCAAAAGGAAAACTGACAGCGATTTGGGGTAAGTAGAAATTAGCGGCAGCTGAAATTATTGGAAATACTCATCATCGCGGGCGCCTAAGGGAGCAAACACTGTCGTGGGATGACTTTCATTAGATACGTAACAGGCTAATCCACATCATGTCAATATATCGCGTATATCCCATCATTGTGCATTTGTTGATTCTACTGAAGAGAGTTTAATTGGTAATGAATACGAGGTCATCTTTCCCCTAACGAAAATTGTTTCGTCGACATTAGTTGATAAACTTGCTCAAAGATCAGCGTAAAGTTGAGTATAAAATATTACAAAAATAGTTTAAGAAGGAATTTAAATGAACCCACGGAGGGCTAATGCAGTAACATGCCTGCGACAAAATCATCAAACACAGAAGTCACTTTTAATTCTTGAGAGTTCATGACCATCGAGATGAAAGTAAAACGATGGTGACGAAAATGATGGTGAATGAAACTATCAGGAAAGAATCAGGGAATAGCATCGAAAGACCAATTCTAAAATCTATTCTTAAAGATTTCCAACAACACTTTAATATAAATTTTGACATTCTGGATTATATAAAGATTAATAACGCCATTTTAAGCAATATGTATATTGACCATTTTCGCAAGAATTCTCATTTTTCTTTGTATTGCTAAATAAAATGTTCCAATTCTCTTCAGGTCAATCTTTTTCTATACCTTCTTCTTCCCATCTCCTTTACTTTTTTGTGTCAGTAGTTAATTTCCGGAAATTCTTTTGCAAGGCTGTCAATTAGGCTATAATTTTATAAATATGACTGTCCGAAATCTTTTTGGATCTTCTTGAACTTTTACATTAATTTCCGGAACTTTTACATTCCATTCTTTAAACAGATATCTCTCCAGACGTGTACTCCATGTGATCGCTGAAAGTTATTTGTCAATATTACCTGTAAAATAATTTTCTCTCGTCGCTTTGCTTCTTCATCCAATAGACCCGCACTTTCTTCAACAGAACGCTGTATCATTTCTTGGCATGTTTTCATGTTTTGCTCCATATTTTTTCCTTAATAGTCCATATGATTTTGATATAATCAAGTTCTCTTTGAGAAAACATTTTCACATTGATGTTTTTATAACTCAAAGGTATTGTATTACCTACTTTGCAGGACACGTTCTTTGCACTTTCAATTACTACGAGTATATTTTGATAACTTCAATTTTATTGCCATATACGTCTTTATTTCAGTATACACAACCAAGATTAATTTCCTTTTTCTGCTTTTTATTTCCTCATCATATATGTATCATCTTCATCTTGTGCAAGCACAGCCTGCTTGTCAGCAAATAATAATGATATTTTCCGTGTATAAACTTGCACAATTTAAATTTGCATTCTTCTATATGTAACTTAATTATTTAATTGCTGAATGCAAATTAATGAGAACTTGTAGAAAGGGGGCACTCCTAGTCCAGTCCTTTGTTTCCAATGAGCTATCATTTTTACTTTTGAATACATGCAACATTTTCATTATAAAACCTGTTACAGGAGTTCTTATCGTTTAGAGTGCAACATTGTATCTCCTGATTATTTATGAGACTATTTCCGTATGCTTTTCCAAAGTTCTCATATAAATTTTAATATAACCATATTGCAAGATATCTTTTATGCTAATGCAAATAATTAAATTATAATATGAAAAAAGAAAAATTAATATGAGAGTGTTATCTTGCAATTTAAGTGAACATATGTAATGCCTACTTCCAAAGAAATGTTGACTAACAGCTTTACAAAAACCTCACGAAATTATTTAACTGCATTGCCAGATAAAATGCGGCAAGTCGAAAACGAAATGTGACTAAAATTAACGAAACCTTTCAACGAAACATAAGATAATGCATAGTCTCTGACCGACCTTTCCTCTTTCTCTTCCGCTACCATTAATTATTTATATATTGATGTACTAATCATGTTAGAGGTAGTCCGGTGAAGAGAAAATTTTTATTGAGCGGGTTCGATAGGCCGCCTATACAGGAACTCTGCGGTGCAATATTTACGCATGTAATTATTGATATTTCTACGTAGTATCGGGAATTCACCTCGCTATTACAGAAAATAATAATACTTACTTCTGTAGTATAATATATACTATCTATATTCTGCAAGAACCGACATAAATAAAACATCCCAGTTGATAAACAAAATCCAAACTCAAAAAACATTAACAAACATTATTCTTAATCACTCATTGTTACTTTTGCAACTTATATTTTTTTATTTCCCTCCCTGAATGCATGCATGGTCACTGACTTCTTTCAAATATTAAATTAATTCTTAAGATTAAACAAGACTTGATCTTCCTACTTCTTGTTTACTTTCCTGTTGCAACTGGGCAGCACCCTTGACCGTCGTTCCCAATTCGTTCCATCTCCATCTTACTGTTTAATCCACACAAAAATGTCTGTTTTATAAGCGCACTCATATTTTCACATGTACTTCCGAAATCCCCTGATAATTTTCATCTAAAAGGTCATTATTTATCTATAACACTTCCATTTGCGTTCACAACTATCGCGTTAAAATTTTAAGTTAAGATTTTGATCTTCACTTAGCAACTACTTAGCAACAATATTGTTCCATCCGATCACCATTGAGTCCAAGCATCGTCTCTTCTACTTTGTTCATCTTTCTCGCTCTTTATTTGTCCCAAAGTCCTGCGTGAACTAGCACGCAGACGCGTTTCTTCTTGCTTCAGACGCATGTCATTCAATTACTCGAACACTATCCATGTTTCTGATTGTTTATAATTATTTTACGAATTTGTTTTCGCCCCCACCGATTTTCTCACGTGACCAACAATTTGTCACAAGTCAGAGAACAAAAATTTCATCGAAAATATTTCAACACTTCCCACCCCATCTCAGATATCATCGAAAAGTCAAAACATGCGAAAGAAATTAATGTTAAAATATAATAATAATAATAATAATAATAATAATAGTAACAATAACATCACAACAGGCCAGATATTCTCCTCATAGATAAAAAGAAAAAAGAAGGAGTAATAATAGACATCGCAGTACCATTATCCCACAATATCAAACAGAAAGAAATTGAAAAAATTTCCAAATATGAAAACTTATCTTATGAACTAAAACATATTTGGAAATTAAATGTTACCAAAACATACCCACTCGTGATATCGGCGGAAGGCCTTGTCAGTAAAAGCTTCCTAAAACACTTAAAAGAACTTCAACTACCGAAAAACGTTTTGAACATGGGAGGCGCGCAGTTCTGTTGCAAACAGCCCGTATCGTAAGAAAATGTATGTCTTAAGTCCAGATATAAGATGAACTTCTTTTTGTGACCGAACCTATTCCAAAACAACTCTGGGGAAGGTGAACATTTTTACCAGCGAAAATAGCTGAGGAAAATATCACAATAGTGATGATGATAATAATAATAATAATAATAATAATAATAAGCAAGTAGAAACCATTGATCATATTGTCTCAGCTTGTCCAATCCTAGCAAAGACCGAATACTTAAAAAGACACGACAGGGTGTGTAGTTACCTCCACTGGCAGATCTGTACCGCCCTCGAAGTTCCAAACACATGCCCCAAGTGGTACGAACACTCACCAAAACCGGTGACGTCTGTTGGATTGTGTACGATATTGTACGACCAACAAATTCAAACGGATCGCACGATAGCAGCAAACAAACCCGATATTGTTATCCGGGATTTAGAGAAAAAATCGTGTCTACTTGTGGATGTTGCTGTGCCTTGCGATCAAAATGTCGTAACCAAGGAGGCAGAGAAACGTCTTAAATACAAGAGTTTGGAAATTGAGATTAGCCGAATGTGGGGCGTAAAAGCACAGGTCGTACCGATAGTTATCGGAGCTCTGGGATTTGTTCCGCAAAATTTGTGTAAGAACGTGGCTAAACTTCCAGGTCATTCAAAAGACTGGGAAGTGCAAGAAATTGCTTTATTTGGCACAGCTCACATTTTGCGCAAAGTATTGTAGAGGCACCGTTAGTCCCTAGATCTGCTCCTTAGGTAGCTGGTTGCAACCCGGATTAGATTTTATACTCAGCCGACTCGTAACATCTGTAGTCGTGATATGGAGGATCAATAATAATAATAATAATAATAAGAACAAGAAGAAGTAGAAGTAGAAGTCGGCCCTGTAGCCGAGATCGCTAAGCCAGGAGTGTCGTGGCGAACTCGGACCAAAGGATCGCGGGTTCGAGTCCCGCCTTGGACACGGATGTATTTGTGAATGTCTGTATGTGTGTGTCGTCCTGTCACCCCTCATTATCATCATCTTTCCATCTTTCATACCTCTAGGGCTATCAACCCTGTGGGATAAAAATGTGATCTAGCGTAATGCTGATCCAACCTGATTTACACTATCTCTCCTATCTCTCCGGGCCTCGGAAGAAGACGTGTAGCGTGGTCATAAATGACCTATATATAAATAATAATAATAATAATAATAATATTAATAATATGGTTCTCCCTAGCTCTAAATCCTCAGAATGTTAAGAGATTCGGTGGTGGGATATTAAATCACCAAAAATCCCCGTATTCACAATAATCATCAGTTTTACATGGATTATGTCAAGTTGTACGCCAGAGGTAAGAACCAGCTTCCTTCGTTGCTTGAACTTGTAAAGTCCTTCAGCGATTCTATTTGTATGGAGTTTGTCATTGATAAATGCACTGCAGTACACGTGAAAGGGGGGAAAATCCTTGACCCTGATAAACTCATTCTAACGTGTGGCACAAATATCCAAGAACATGGGCAAGAGGATACCTATAAATATTTAGGTGTGCATCAACCTTTGAGCACAAGTGAAGCAAAGATGAGGTGTGGTATTCAAAATAAAATCTTGCAAAGAGTCGCTAAAAACTTTTAAATAGAGAGAAAGCTCATATCGGACAGCCACTTGGGCAGTACCCGTGCCTGTCTATACATTTGATATTCTTCACTGGACAACAACTGCACTGCAATACCTTAATCGAAAAGTTAGAACCACTCTTACCAAGTACTGCATGCACCATTGCAACTGATCCTCGAAACGAAGGAGGCAGAGAACAATAATTTTACCTCATTGAAACTGAATCAAGCGGACTCTGAGAGACCGTCTATCACCAAAGAGGATAGGCTGAATGAGTGGACCCAGAAACGTTTGCACGGCAGGTTTCCTGCTGAGCTCAAAGGGAATGCTGGGAACATGGGATCGTCAGTCAAAGAACGGCCAACGGCTAACAAAAACTGGCCACTTTGCTGAGACAGAAGGCTTCGTCATTTCTATCCCGGAAAATAAGTAGCTTACACTCGCAATCACCAAAGGTATGTGAGTGGGAGTATGATTGTAGATTGCTGCCATCTTTGCAATCAACCCGGCGAAACCCTCCAACTTAAAATGGGCGGGTGCTCTGCTTTGGAATAAACAAAATATCTGCAAATCTGCCCAATTTAAGTAATGACCAATTGCTCTGGGATACATCCTTCAATTTATATCTAACGCGAAATTCTGCTCGAGATCACTGGTAGGAGAGAAATACTGGCCCGGAAGGGCCTGAGTGTGTGACGTAACCGCTCCGCTGACGGGCTGCCGGCCTAGTGTCAGACGGAAAGCCTAGTACCAGAAGGGGCAGGCGAGCGAGTCCGTGCCTGGGAGCGGGCCGTGGGAACTGGGAAGTTTTAATTGGATGCGGTTAAGGTGGAAATGTTGGAAAATAAAACACGGTGCGAGAAAGGAACTACACCGTTAATCAGATGGGTGCTCTGTATTTTTACACTCGAGCATTCTGGCCGACGTTCTCAAGACTCACGCTAAAAATCAACTTCAGCTTTAATAAAGTCGTTAAGTGCTCTTCATCCCTACATACAGTCTTCCTGGCCTGGGATTTTGAGACGTACGTTGTTCAATAATTCAGCTTTAGCTTTTTTCAGTCGGTTGATTAATCTTCATTGTAACAATTGAGCATTTGTACCCACCGTCCCAAGAAACAGACTGTTAAATTTTTTATTAATTTCCTTGCGACTGAGAAATAATCATATTATAGTGTATCGTCAATTCAATATTAGTTCATCAACTTGAATGTTCATGAACTACAGTTACGTTATTTTCCA
The DNA here is from genome assembly GCA_031308135.1 of Acheta domesticus. NCBI lineage: Eukaryota > Metazoa > Arthropoda > Insecta > Orthoptera > Gryllidae > Acheta > Acheta domesticus. The sequence continues at coordinate 99,502,307 of JAHLJT010009355.1, read as the reverse complement.
AACTTTTTCAATGTATCCTTTTTGTTATTAGGAGCTATTAGTCTTAAGGGCTGATGGAGTTAGTTTTTTCCTATCTACGATTTTGTTGGATTATCTTCCGTTCCAGGTTTATACTCCAAAGTCAGTTTCAATTATATCAGCACGTTTTCGGACTTCGCTGACTTTTCCTGAAATGGAAGGACCTTTCTAGTTGCCAAATGAGAGTAGGCCTTAAATACGTTCAAATTTAATATCTGCTGTGTGGATGTTCCCTCTTTTAATTTAGGTTGTAGACCTAATTCCTCTCTTATGTGTTCATTTCTCTCTCTGGTGCAACCTCTAGCAGATCAAATATTACATTTTTGAGATTTCCATTTCCTTCGTTCTATAAAGATAGTACAGTTTTTCGATAAAAAAACTGCATGTTACTAACGACATTGGCTCCTACAATTCTGAATTTGTAAGCATTTTATGTAATTCCATTTAATAAAAATACAAATTACAGAACATTATAGAAATGTATGTAGTCATTTTGAGCTCCGAAGCAAATAACATTTTAAAAAGGTCTTCTTGTGCTTTTCTCAAGACCAAAAAATGTATCCTCTACATGACCAAAAAATAATAGACAGCAATATATTATCAGAATCGCAAACTAATAAAAAATTTAATTTTTCACTTCCACCAGAACAAGTATTTATTATTTGTATATTTTTTCCTTATTAACTTTTCTAATACTATAAATAATCGTGTTATTTCAACGTGTCAAGAAACCAAACATCAGAAATAAAAGGGATATTTAAGAATTACATAGATGTTACTACACTCTATTCTCCACACAAAACTAGTGGTACTACAGAATGGCACAGACTTTCCCGCATTAGTTCTCTATTTCCTTTGGTCTCGGCTAGCTATTCGGACTTGACACTCCTGCCAGCTACCATCTATCGTTGCTCAGAGTACATTTTTTTGACATTTTCTTAATTTTTCGGTTTCCTAATAGAAGAACGGAAATATTATTTTAATAATAATAAAGAACAGTAAAATATCGTCCTAAATGGCAATTTTCTTTGAAAAATTTGAAGCCGATTTCAAGAAAATGCCGCTCAACCACTTCTGTAAATTTGAAAGTTGAAGCTTATTTCACAGAAAATTTTGAGTTTTCAAAAAACTTCATTAGAAGTAATTTGAAACATTTTCACTCACAAATATAATAGCGTTTACAAATTGCAGGAAACATGCCCATTACGATAACAATGTGAGAGATCTTTCAAAAAAATTACATTTGTGTAATTTTTGAAAATACAAAATAAATACTCTAAAATTGACTTTACGTCATATTAAAGAGTGCAATTAGCACTATCCGTTCAAAATTTTTGAAGAAAAATTTACAGCCATTTATGGGAAAATGGCATTTGAACGTTTCTGAAAATGCGAATATTTTGAGCTAGTTTTCACAGATAATTGTTTTCGAGGAACTTTATAGGGAATTATTTAAAAGCCATTTACTCATGAATATAATAATGTGAACAAGTCGCCGCTAATGTAAATATTAACGACGTCACAGACAAGTCAAAAAAATACATTTTTGCAATTTTTGAAAAAACAAAAGAATAGAGCAATATGCCGTTTATATCATATCATAGAGTACATTAGTCCCTTTCTCTACCAAGAGTTTAAAGAAAAATAGGGAGCCATTGTTCATAAAATCTTGTTTTTGTATTTTTTTAAAATTGCGCATACTGCACGCAATTTTGCGCGAAAACTACTAAAATTTTCAAAAAGGTGTACTTGACCTTAAAGAAAGAACTCACTATGAAGAACAAATTTATTTGAAGGAAAAATCTCTATCTTCAATTTTTTAGTTGTAGGAAAACGCCGAAAAAAATTCAAACTTTTGAAGTTTTCGAAAATTCAGAGTTAACTGTGGAAATCGGATCTATGACACTTTTATAGGTATATTTTCCTCTATTCTTACAAGAAATTTAAAGAAAAAAATTGGAGCATTTTTGAGAAAATTTTGAAAATGTTGGGGGTGCTTCATGTAAAGAACCTCCAAATTTTAAAGAATGGTTTTCAAAATCTCAAAGATAGTCAGATTGGCAGGCGTTTTTTCAATTTGAAAAAATCCTTTGCATGGTTTAGGCGCTAGAAGTGTTCATAGACGGACGGACAGACGGACGCACGGGCAGACGGATAGACGAACGGACAGACGGACGGACACACGCACGGACAGACGGACGGACGGACGGACGGACGGACGGACGGACGGACGGACGGACGGACGGACGGACGGACGGACGGACGGACAGACAGACAGACGGACAGACGGACGTTTTCCCTTCAACTGTTTTTTCGGTATCAATGACACACTGTTGCGGCTGTGTGCGATGTGTTAAATCGCGCGCCTAACCGCCAGCGCATGGCGGCAAGTTGCAGAGCAGCAGACCGTGGAAAGGGCGATCAAACTAGGAGCAGGCAGCCAGTCAGCGAAGCCCCAGGGCGGAGGCGAGACTACGCCGCCAGGGAAAATAAAAGCGGGTTCCGCCGCCGAGAAGATAGACTGTTTCGGAGTAGAGTTCCTGGCGAGTGATAGTGTTGACGGCTGCGCTATTAAGATTTTGGACCTGGCAAGTGTGTATAGGATTTTCTTACGGATTATTGTAGAACGCAGCTTGATATGGTACATCTTCTGGATGACGGTAACTTGGCTTAGATTTATGGACTTTCTCTTTGGTTACCAGAACTGTAATTTTGTATTGACATTTGTCTTGGTGAATAAAAACTGTGTGGACGTGATTTCAGTGTTTTCCTGGACATAACACCTACAAAACAGAAATTCTGGCTACGCCACATGTTAGAGGATTTTTTTCTTAATTTAGCAACTGGATTTATCCACTTTTTCGTTATCAGGGCCCAGCAATGAACTTTTTTCTGCCGAAAATCCGCCGTTTTTTCGCGCAGCATTGCATAACTTTTCCTATACTACGTATATTACACCGTATACACATATGTATATGGGGAAGTAAAACAGTAATATGAACTTATTATTATTATTATTATTATTATAATAATTATTATTATTAGCCTATACAATCCCATATAGGGCTAAGGCCTCCTGATTTCTCAGGGAAGATTTGTGTTGTCAGCTACTTGCGGACTTGTACATAGTTTGCTGTCTGGTTTTACACCAAGCACCAAATTCAAAAATATAATTTTCATAATATTCATTTGTATAGCTACTTTGGATAATTTTAATTTGTATAGCTACTTTAACTGATGGTACATTGATACCTACGTTAAACGTTTTGTTTGATATTCACACTTAATCACGTATCACTTATTCTTTATTACTTATTATTTATCACTTATTGTTAATCACTTACTGTTTTTCACTGTTTCTAACACTTTTTTTCTCATTTTCATTCTTTGTCTATTTTTGCCAGAACAGGAAGATATTCATGTTAGGTATGATCTCCACGTCGACCTATTTTGGGTCTATGTACTAATACTCTTATGTAAAATTTACACCAATTACAATCCTTTGTCTTGAAATTTTATTTTCCTGATTAGAAAAATCTATAGCATTTAAGTTAAAAAAAGACAAGTGTGGCTACCCAGGAGGAAATAGTCATTTGTATTTTTTAAACTTATTGTTTTCTTTGCGGAAAACGCCATTTTAATGAGTATGTAATAATTGAAAATTAGATGATATAATTATCTTTTTGCATTTTTTGAGAACGATAAGATCTAAAAAAGTCCATAATTTACTTTGAAATAGCGCATTTAATACTAGTTCCTTATACAAGAAAGAATACTATATCTTATCTCAATTTCGTATTGTTTTAAGTTGGTCCGCTCTTCCTGATAGATATCTTTAGCATACATTTTCGGTTTAGTATTGTCTCCAACCTAGCGATTATCAATATCCATTATAATACAATTTAAATAATGTTAAAAAATGGTATTCAGCCTTCTTTGTTTTGGCGACTTTAACTCCCACTCGCGAATAGCGCTTAGTTTTTATTCATTCACAGAACGCGGTACCACTTCCTAGCGCAGAACTTCAAAAGAAAATAGAAAGTAACGTGAAGTAATGTTTCTGGATAATTATTATCGGGTTTACACCATAGCAGAAATACCACCAGTATCACTCGCGGAAAAGTGAGTAATATATTTTTAATTTGAAATTCTGGATTTCGGTGACTTTATGCTTAAAAATATTTTGAAACAAAAATGTTCAGTAGATAAGACTTTCTTGTAGGAGTTTTTGTGGAATATTGCTTAGTGAACAAGGTTTTGTAGTCAAGGAGGTGGAATATTAAATTGGAAAATCCAGCTACGTGAATATCTGATCTTCAATATTTGCACTAAAGTTTGAATTCATTATTCAATAGGAAGTTTTGGCCCTGAGATTAAAAAAGGAATTCCACAAGCGAATTCGTCTCCAAATTTTGAAGAAAACGTCTGCTGATCGCAACAATGTTCTCACTGTTATCAAGTTCCCGCAAATTCTATAAACAATGACTTTATCCTTAGGACTTTAATTCACGGAATTCTTTTACTGCCTATTCTGCAGCAGAAACAATATCACTGGATAAAGACAACACAGTTCTTAAATCAATAAACTTTTCTGCGTAGTCTATGAAAACTCTAGTAGTCTATAGAGGAAGAAATGTTCGAGTAAGCTTGAGATAATGGTTTGTGAGGCATCTCGATTTCTTTTCGACATTTTTTATTTACTTCACATTCATTAAAGTTCATAATTGTACATTGGTTTCCATTTTTGGAGAAAATTTCAAAAATGTTGATGAGGCTACTACATTACAAAGTACACCCAAAATCAAAATATCCGTTTCAGACCCAGAGGGCCTCGAGGTCATTTAAATCGATCGGGGAATATCAATTTTGGAGAAAATTGGCTGAACGGTTACATGTTAGGTTTGACCATGGACGGACGGACAGATGGATGTGACTCGAGTTTGTGGGGCCAAGAACCAAAAAACATGGATTGTGACTTCACAATGTGTTAGAGGAAGTAATTCACTATATATAGGAACACGATTTATCCATTTTTTTCGTTTAAAAAAACAGCAATAAGATTTTTTCTGCCAAAAAGGTGCCCTTTTTGGAATTATTACAATACATGATCTTCTTACAAAGTAAAGGCAAGAAAGTAAAATTGCAACACAGACACACACACACATGTAATGTCTTTCATTCAATGTCAAAATATTTCATTTTTTTTCAGAATCCTTCAAGCTCTTTTGTATGTGTGTGCTAATTCTCAGATTTTAACTTACACACTTTCTGAACAAGTGAAAGAAATCCCTCGGAAATTCCACGTTCAAACATTACAATGTACCACAAAAGCTTGCCAGTACCTAAGTACGGTTTTGTTTCGTTAATTCTGTTTGAGAGGAACGGCCACTTCAAATTTTACTGACAGGCGTCTTTTAAGATTGTTCCACGCCGTAAATGTAAACGATCTAATCTAACAACAGTTTTACTTACGCCTTCGGAAGGAAGGCGGGTGGTTTACGAATTTCTTTTGACGTGAAACTTTTTTTCCTCGCGGTGTAGTAAATAGACACATTGAGACATAAGAGCATAATGAAAGGTGCAAGGCTTATTTTCTGGTTGACCATCACGTCGAAGGCAGCAATTAATATGAACTTAGTGATTATTTCGCGTTTCCGTGCGCGTCGACTGCTATAGTTATCCGTCCCGTACGTGTAGTGCAGGTTTTTATCACTGGGGTGGCTGTGTTCTTCCGCTGGAAGGTGAGATTTGGAGACGACCCACAGGGTTTTGTGAGATTTCCTAACCCGGTATCTCCCACCAGGCACCGCCCCACGGAAAACTACCGATCAGAGCAGTCGATCAGCGACTGAATTCGACGTAGGTAGGTAGCTAGTGTCGAAAATCCTGCCACCGTCGGAACTCCGATCTAGGACCTCCCGGACACTTGCACTGCAAGGTCACCTGTTGACGCCCTGATCCACATCATCCGGTGCCTGGGATCCGAGCTGAGAGGGATGAAGTCGCGGGTATAGTGTGCTTATACGGCGAAGTTTGTACACTTTGTTTTGTTAACTTTTGTATCCGCATTACTATTTTTTCCTGAATGTTGAATTTCCTATTTTCACAACAGATGATGTGCAGAGTTACCGAATCATCTAGTATTAAGTATCAGTCATGTATGTGAATCGGGACCAATGATTTTACTTTACAATAACCACAAGTTCAGAATGACTGAGGGCCGTATTCATAGTCGTCATTTATAGCTTAAGAATTTCCTTAAGTATTTTCTTATTATAAGTAGTTACTTTTGATAAGGAAATACTTATGCACATTTGGTATTCATAGACGATACTTAACATAAGTACGATGCTAGCAATGTTTCGTTTGGCAACAGCGTTCTGGCTGTTTCACAGCCATATGAATCCTACTTGAAGCGTTCATTCAAGGTGGCCGTGAACGAGTCATTTTCGCGTCCGTGAGCAGCTGTGGGGTAACCTAACCTACACAGTCGTTGTCTGGTCGTTGTCCAGTGCAGTTTAGTTCGATTGAGTTGAAAGTGCAAAAATGCCGAAGGGAAAGTTGTTTTCGGACGGTGAAAAAAGTCTTCTCCGAAATTTGGTTCTCAAATACAAAAATGTAGTTGAGAACAAAACGTCAAATAACATTTCTAGCAAAGACAAAACCGATGTGTGGGAAAAAATAGCCGAAGAATTTAACGCTGTATCCGAGGGCGTTCCCGTAAGTATAATTTCAGAATATTTTACATTATCTTGATTTTGTTATTAATGTTTATGTTCAATAACTTTCTAACGCTTAATGTTTTATTCTAGAGAGAAGCAAAGAATTTAAAAAAGCTATGGGATAACATCAAGTTTAAAAGGAAGACACTGTATGCTGCTGAGAAGCGTAATGCAATGAAAACCGGAGGAGGCCCACCAACCCAAGTAATTGTGGAGTGTGATCCCGAATTGGATGGTGTGGCATTGATATAGAATTAGAGGACACAATAGACTCAGATACAGTTCAGTTAGTGGAAATTGCAAATTCAAATTTAGAAGGTAGTGCCACTGATAATACAATTTCAGCTACCTATTCTGTTGTGTATAATATTCTTGTGCCCCAGAATGAAAACATAGTGTCGAAGGAAACATTAGAAAACAAATTTAAGAAAAGGAAGATAGGAAAAAGTGACGCTTTCTCAGAAGAGGCGGAAATAAGAATCAAGAAAGCGAAACATTCCCTTGAGTTAGAAAAAGAATTGGGGGAATTGAGGAAAGAGGAGCAGAGTTTAAAAATTGAGCTTCTCAAGGAACAAATTGATTCAGAAAGGTTGCTCAAAGAAATAAGATTGTCTGAGCTAAATAAACTTCAGAAATAATTTAAATTGCTTTTCCTTTATTTTTGTAAAAATTCAATAAACATTTTATTTTGTATGAACATTATTCTTTGTTATATCACATACTTAAGTCCTAGTCAGCAAAATTCCTTGTAATGAATCGTTGCCTAATTTCATTTGCTCTAGCATTATCCGGTATGAATGTTGCAGGAACATCCACAATGCCTCTTCCTCCCTCCACTTCCTCTGCTTCCCAAACATCACGTGTGAAGATTCCAATGTTGTGCAAAATTGCACAGGCAGTAATTATTCTTGTAGTATTTCGCAGCTTATTTTGCAACTCAAAATACAGACAGGGAAATCTTCTCTTCCATATTCCTATTGTTCTTTCAATAGCACTTCTTGTTGTTTTTAGGTAAGTATTATAATTGTGTTCAGGTCTGGTAACTGGATTTAGAATTGGAGTGAAAATATACTTTCGCTGTGGGTATCCACTGTCCCCAAGTAAGTGTCCTTGAATCTGACCTTCACTTAATTTTGTTCTCACTGCACTGTTTTCAAAAATTCTGCTGTCATGTGCACTACCTGGCCATCGCACAACTATGTCAAGAATTTCTTCTTTTGGGCCCCCAACAACTTGTACATTTATAGAAAAGAAACTTTTTCTATTTCTAAAAACTTCAGCGTTTTGTCCACCAGGGCTTTTAATAGGAATGTGTGTACCGTCAATTAACCCAACAACTCCTGGGAAGTTCGCTTTTCTGTAGAAGTCTACTTTTAACTTATTCAGTTCTTCTTGACTGGATGGAAATTTTATAAATCTTTTAATACAACGAGACAAGGTTTCCGAAACCTCAGATACAATTCTGCTCACTGTAGGTTGACTGACGTGGTACAAATCTGCACACACTAACTGTAAAAAAATTAAGCAAATGTATATCTAATAAAAATAAACATAAGTAAATCATGAATACAGTACAGAAAAGTACATTTAACTAGTAAAGAATTGTTTGAAGTGAGAAAAACACATTTAAACTAAATAAAGTATGTTTATTTTACTTTTTAAAGGAATTTGAAATAAAGTGAAATTATGTTCTTTAAGAAAATGAATGAAAATGCTCTTATATTCTCTCGAACAGATGAATCTTTTGTAACCAGATTATTTTCTGTCAAGGAAGTCAGACGAGTTGAGAACTCTTTTACAGGTGTATTGTGTACAGAAAATAGTACAACACGAACTGAAAGAATTAAGTTTCAAAATAAGGTATTATCCAATTACTGTATTAATTGAATAATAAGACACCAAAGTAAGAGTGTTATTTTCTCCATTTCAATATATTTCAAATTCGTTACCACACTCCCTGTTTTATTTCATTACAGGCACTGCTTAAGCGATTTGTAAAAAATATTTTTCATATTAGCAGTATTTAAAAAAATTAAAATATTTTAATAAACTTTTATATTCATTTGTCATATAATTATGAAGACTATCCCTTTGCCCAATTTCATAAATATCTAAAATAAGTTAATATTATTATCAATCATTCTTCACATAACCTCAAATCACTGTTTGTAAAAGCAGTTTACCTACCTGAAAAGACGATGTTGCATAGAACTCAGTGCAATTAGAGTCTTAAATAGAGGTGAAATCGGTAAACCTCTATTATTTAAAGCTGGTTTATCCACCAATGGTACCAAGACGTGTACAATAACATTTTTGGTAAAACGGTATCTTTTCTTGAATTCGTAATCGTTGTGCAATTCCAACGGGTTTTGCATGTCACGTAAGTATCGTTTGTTGGTACGTTCCGCGATGCCACCATAAAATTCCATATAATCTTGGAAATCGTCGTCCGTTTCCATTTCTTTCCAATTTTTACGACAATTTTCAATCCACCAAGAAAGGGTTCCCTTAGCTATAAGTGAGGATTCAGTAGCTATAAGTGAAGGCTGTACCTTCCTTATAGCTATAAGGAATTACTTATGGGCGCGGATAAGTTGCGACTATGAATTGAAAAACGCTATAAGGAATCCCTTAAGGTTTTCCTTATTATAAGTGACGACTACGAATATGACCCTGAGTGTACTATATCCAGAGTCGACTGTAGTGCATCATAGCCGTTTAGAGGCTGTTTACATAGGGAGCAGATAATTGCCAATACGGACATCAACCCTTGGAAATCTGCCTCAGGGCGTATGTTCTTCAACTGTTCCGCGTCTTGGAGCTGAGTGGCTCGACCAGCTGCGCGTAGTACTCCGTAGCGCCGCGAGAGCGCAGTCACGCCCATTCAATTGAAGATCAGAGATGGAGATAGCGGCCGCCTTGGCAGCGGCGTCTTGGCGTGAGATAAGCAACCTATCTGGAGCGGACGTGTGGAAAAAAGAGAACGGAGCAAATCTGTGTTATCTCTGCCGGCTCCAAACCCCAAGTCCACATAGTACTCACTGCCAAATTATGTCATCTCGTTACGTGATGGTGTTAGACTCGGTTTCCTGATGTCATGACAGATGTAATAACAATGATTATTGTTATTACTATTATTATTATTAATGTATTAGAGTTTAATAATGTTCATCTTGGTGATTTTACTCGGGTTACAAGATTGAGATTCCTTCCAGCCTGAGTAATTAGACTACTGGGTTCCAGAGCCACCTATTCTTTCCTAGTTATGGTTGATCGTTTTATTAATATTGAAGAGTTAAAGTATCTTATATACTTAAATCAAATGAAAAAATCTATAAGTATGTCGCCACACGTTTTAATACATGTAATATATATTTACGCGGTTCAAGTCCTGTCAAGGAGTGAACATATAAACTCGAAGGAAAAAATATAAATATTGTTAGCAGAGTTAATTTTTTCAATAGTTTTAAATCAAATCTCCAATATAAAAGTCGATGTATTGTTTCTCCTCACTTGCGGGTGTCGGAGCTCTGCCCCGATAGTATTTACGGAACTGGGCATACCCCATTTCCGGCTTTACATATTTAATGCAGTTTGATTCTGGAAGCTTCAGTAGCACCTGGTTATTGACTTTGGCGATTATTCTGTGAGTAGAAATAGGGGCGTTTCCGAAATACTGGCCTAGAGGAACGTACCTCCCACTCCTTGGACCTAGAAATATTTCAATACTATGTATTCTTCTTCACCATCACTACTACAATAATAAGCTTTAATAAGCAATAATAAGCACAACCCTCACTACAATAATAAGCTTTATTAATATTCTCAGACACACAAAATTATTTTTTAAAAGTTACATTTAATCTCAAATGAAGCATTTTCAATAAAAAAATGCACCCTCTCTTATGAGAGTTTCTAGGTCCGAGTCCGAGGAGGTGGTTGAATTTTGGTGGCATCAGTTGCTGTTAAAACAAATATCAACTGATTCAAGGTCGTATACAGTAATCCCTCAACATTCGCGAGAGTTAGGTTCCCAAAAAGCATCGCGAATGTCAAATCCGCCGATGTCGAGTCTATCTTTTAATGAAAAAAGGTGGATTAAGTTCCTGGATAGCGAAAATCTCACAAATATAAGAAGAAATGACAAACAATTGCAGTAGAACTGAGTTCCTGCTACTCGAAATAGAATTTACAATTATTACCCCAAAGAGAAGAAATAAAACAATATTTGAAACTTATTTCACAGTTGAAAGTGATTGGATATAGGATTTAATTTTTTCATCACCTCGTTGTTCTAATACTGTAATCTGGAAGAGGTACTGCTTATACTCCTCTTAAATTTCCAAGTAATGTCCATGTTAGGATCATATTCGAATGCCTTTTCCACCAGTGCTTGTTAAATTTTTAGAACGGCATTAACAGTTTTGACACTGAAATTGCTCCAGAACGCAGTTTCGCTTCCGTTAGTTCATTATGTTCGAGGAGGTTTTCTTCGCAGATTATTTCCTGAAGCTACTCTTCAGAGAAATCATTAAAATGAGATATGCACAGGTCCTTAATTGCTTTTCTGTTCATGTGGCCAAAACCCTTACCTCCCATTTGACGCAACTGAATTGAAATATTTTACAATTTTGTTATATTAATATGAATTGACAGTCCAACTTTTTGACATTATTGCAGAACGTGGTACTTTGAGCTCCTGTGTCTGCCGAAATCGTTCCCAGATGACGCTGATAAAGAAAATGCAATGTGCTCACTTTCAAAATAAATGTCCAACCAAAAAATGCACTCCGAATGTTAAAACTAGTAGCATTTCTCTAATCGCGAATGTTCGGAAATCGCGAATAGCGAATTCGCGGATGTCGAGAGATTACTATATTCTATTGAGAGAGAAACTTTATTTATTTATATCATCGTATTTTTTTTTTCGTATTTGTTCTGTGAAACTTGAGATAACCATGGAGCGTAAAATATATAGTAGTAGTCTGATTTATTTGCTGGGATAGATTTACAGCATTTGATGATCACAATACATTTGGAACTCCTAATTTTCTATAACGGATTTGACTCTATACCAATATAAGGGCTGATTTTCTCTTCTGTCAGAAACTACCTATTTTTGATAGCCATTACTTGGTGTAAAATACGTTGCGTTTGTGGCGATTCTGTTGGTTGGCCAGATAGGTTTACCCTGAGATCAAATTGTCTATTGCCTGACCAATGGCAAACTATGTTCATTGCTCTACATTCACCATTCTTGGATAATTAGGAAATTATATATTTTTATCATTATCATCAGATAATTATACCAATTCCAAATGACAGTATGCTGATGTTTCATATTAAATAGTGTTAAAAACGTTGTCTTTGTAGTACATATATTTATATATTTTACCAATAAGTACATGTATTTAAGTATTTTCAAACATTTTGTTGTATATTTGGGTTTTATGACGTTTCATTGACGAGGAATCTTTAAAATCTTTAGGAATCTTTAGAATCTTCTTAGAATTTATTAATGTTCGATGATTCTTGACCCTTAGTAATAATGATGTGAGGTTCACGAGTTTGGGTCAACTTGGTAATAAAACGACTACATTGCCAACGTTTCGGTCATATATTCGACCTTCATCAGGGCTACATAAAATATAATACATACATATAATTACAAAATACATATCGTTTACACATCGTTTTTATATGAGCACGATATGTATTTTGTAATTATATGTATGTATTATATTTTATGTAGCCCTGATGAAGGTCGAATATATGACCGAAACGTCGGCAATGTAGTCGTTTTATTACCAAGTTGACCCAAACTCGTGATCCTCACATCATTAGAATTTATTATTGTCAACATTCCAAATAGTATTCAAAACAATTATTGTAAAGCACAAAACACAAATAAAAAATAGATACGTGTTATGATAAATTATTGGAGGAATTCTATGACCAAAAAATAATTATATTCAATTGTTAATTCCTGAAATGCTCTAACAAATTTACTCTATCCAAAACATATCACCGAGTTATTATGATAAATCCCGCATTTCATGGAAACTGTCAGATTAAAATTAACAAGATATGACCGCTATGATTAATTCTAAAGGCACGTCTAACACTTACAGGAAAATAATCTGATAATGGAAAGATAAAGATAGAGATAAACATTACAGTGGCGAGAGAAAATTTCATAACGGTATCAATTATGTGTAGAAAAATTGAACGAAATTTGACAGTATCTATACACATAGGGATAATTATTAGTGTCTGAGTGTGGCAAATCGTTTGCGAAGAAAACTTTTAATCCAATAATATTCACTATTGATACTGTTTTGTTTGCGAGGTCATATTCAAGCTTGCGTTTTTGTTGCAAATTCAAGTTCGAAGTGTTCCTCGTAAATAGTTCTATACCTCCACTATATTGACATCTTAACTTTACCTTTCACTTTCTTACTATATTAAACTTCTTTTAATTATAATTTCAAATGCTCCGTGTCTAGCTCTCTTTCTCTCATTAATTACAAATGTTTTTTTCTAAATGGAAAGGAGTATTTAATTAGTCTGAGAAATTTTATAAGAGAGGGGCGATAAAAGTCTGCTCTATGGGAACTCAGGATGTGAATCTATTATAACAGGTTACTGGAAATATCTTACTTTCGAATTATTTTAAATAATAACATTGACTATTTGATTAATTTCGTAATTATTAACTTCCGTATTATTACATCATTTAACATAGGAGCTTCCTTGCTCTCGAATTTTCTATAAAAATCAATATCCAACCAATATAAACTTTCGTCTACCCGGTGCTGACAATATAAAAAACACAATAAAAACAAATACACACATGTATGAATGAGAATTATTTGTTTTAAAAAACAAATAATTCTCATTCATACATGGCATTCCATTTACAATAATTCACCCATCAATAATTTCTTCCATGCACGGCCATGTTTTTTGTATTCCTTTATACACTTTCTACACTTCTTAAACTTATAATCTAAATTATGTTACATAACTTTATCTTCCTATAATTTAAGAAAATGTCTCTGCACTTCCTTTATATCGTCTAGTCTACCCTCCAATGACATGTGATCATTAGCATTAACAAGTAGTGTTTGGCACAGGCTGTGACATTGTAAATACATTTAGAAACAAATAGAGGTGTAAAATATATACAATGAATGTGGGTTGCGCACATTAAGTTGTATCGATTTTTTCTGATTTAATGTGTCTTAATGTAACAATATTCAATTTATGTGCTGTATAGTAATACTTGAAATGTATTAGTGTTAAACCCTAAGCAGATCAAATCTATCTATCAATACCATTCCATTTTACACTTCCACGTCGATCAATATCACACCGTCATCTTGCACTCCCTTTGGTCCATTTCCCATTTTCCAAATGCCGTTCTAAAATGCCCAGTATCACTCGAAAACTCTTTTCACAATTGTTCAATTCTAATTTTGTATACTTCGTCAACGTAACTACTTTTTAAGATTTTCAACTGTCTTCTGCCTATGTGCCCCGACCCAACCGGCTTTCACGAGCATTCATTGCCTTCTTCCTTCTTCCACCATCAACGCTCGCATTTAACCATCATTAGTTCTTGTCAGATGGCTCCGAAAAGTGTCCTATGTTCATTATCCTACGGATATATATTCACTTGTTACTCCTAGCGTCCCTAAGTACATTGTTTCCTTCCGATTATTTATTTATTCTACTCATTTACTTTCTCTACGCAACAGAAGTTCCAATTTCTACAAAATATTGTATCAATATTTCATCTTTCTTGCGCTTGCATTTACTACGTTTCTTTCTTTGTGTTTAATTCAACTTAATTCGGTGAAAATATTAGCAAAATTGATCTTAGGACAGATTTTCGTTTCATCAAACTGCGTCAGAACTCGTATACTTGTACTGCATACCATTCATCAAACAGTTTTGAACGTCCTGAGTGGCAGGCCACTCTCAACTATTCATTTCGCTTATTAGATTCTCGACGACAGGGCAGTCTCTCGATATCAACTATCGATTCTTTGCCCACAACTCATAAATCAACAAGTTTTGGTCATGTTGTAGGAAGGGAAGAAGAGTAGCGCTATAAGCATCTCCCAGAAGTGCAGCCAGAAAAGTCAAATACAGCGTGATGGACATGACGTAAGAGGGCCTTTTAAAAGCGATCAGGATCAAATTTCATTCTTATGTACTCACCTGTAAAACCAAAGACATTATTTTAAACGGATAAATTTAGCTCAGAATCAGCATTGCCGCTGTCTCAGCAATGACTCTGGTAGGGAAGTTCTGGCGTTCTAGTCCCGACGGGATGGTGGATTTTCTGTACTAGCCAGATAGCTGGAACGAATTAGTACCCTATCTGCCTTGGAGGGAAATTCTATCGGCCGGCTGTTCTGATCGGAAGTTTCTCCAATCAATAACAGGCGAATGCCGGAGCAGTATCCTCCCAATCTTTCCTTACCCTTCCTTGTCCTATCCTTACCCGTCACTTACAGATACACTTACATGCACTACGCTACCATACAAGTTGGGCGACCAGTCGGGAGGGAGCGTAGAGGCATGTCCCGGCTGGGTCGGTGCCCTACTAGGGGAATATACCTGGAGGGGAATACCCCCGTAAACCGACGTGGGTCGGCGCCGGATCTCCAGCTGGAGAGGATCTTCGCCACCTACAGGAATAAAAAGTATCGCCGTAACCTCACTTTACTTTAAGGCGAGATCAAATATGTAAACATAATGTACACTGTATAGCGCAGACAGCATGGCCAGAAGAGGTATGCTTTTCCTCGAATAGTTTTGTATAGCGTAAGCACGCACAACGTTCTACTTACTGACAAAGACGAATTCAGAAAGTATTTTCGGGGTATGGAGGGAGGGAATTTTAGTTCGACACCTCCCTTCACAAAATATTCAATCAAGAAAGGCATTTAGTATGTGAGAATTTGTTCTTGAAATGCCGTCCCCGGACTCAAAAGAAACACTTCTTTAAAACGAGATGCGATAATATGTAGTCAATGTTTTGAATAAATTGGGTAAAAAAGCACAAACATATATTAGCAAGTAGGTTATGGTGCCCTTCCCTGGATACGACACAACTTGTTGACATGACATGTACGTTTCTCAGCCTAAGGTTTGCTAGAATACGAGGTGGTGAGGCTCGAGGCGGACCGAAAACAGAGTGGAGGCTCATGAACAAACCAATGTTATTTTAGTATCCTATCCTAGTTATTAAACGTATATTTTATCAACATTAAGACTTCAATATTTTTATGACAACTTTTTTATTATGACACAACTCACTTGTACATATTAGTCTTTACACATTGCATCTATTTTCTTCGCGATGTTTCGGAACGTAGCGAAGAAATAGATGCAATGTTTTTTGAGCAGTATATTCGGGAGTGGTGATGGCGGTGCCTCCCCTTCTCTTAAACCTTTAGCGCATTTATCCATCATCCACCTGAGGTCATTTCCGTACTCATCCTCCACAACTGCTTCTCCTTGTGTCCAAATTCCCATATCACACGTCAGCTCCCGTCTGTCAGAGTCGTGCCGCGTCGAGAGAGCAGGCTGGAAGACGGTGGATGTCGACATGTCAACCGGAGTGACACATCAGAGAGGCGCCTGATTCTCGCACACGCCGACCAGCCGTATCGCTCTCACCTTGCCAGATAATGCGTGCGGCCTAGCAGGCACGCAATCTTCCGCGTCGGGCATTCCTCGCGTCACGCGCACGCGCGCATGCGTCATCGGCATATCGCGCCGGTTGCCGACTCCCGTGCCGCACTTCTCGCTAGGGAACGTTTCTTGGCGGCTAAATCAACATTTTAAAGATTGTATCACTCCCCGCAGAGGGGGGGGTGGCGGCCGCATAGGCGGTCATGATCTTTGGTGAAGAGTTGTAGACCCTAAGTTTTTCGGTGCCACTCACTTCGTTAGCTTGAAGATGGAGGCAATGAGTTGGCATTTGCTAAGCCAGTAGGGTCAAGGTCTTCTACTGGTGGCTGTGGCACGCGACGTGGCACCGTGGCACGCTACGAGCTTCTCTGCGCAACTAGCGTCGGGAAAGGGAATTATTACGAGTAGTAGTAACCCCGCCGTTTTACAATAGGGATGACGTCTCTGGTGGCGTGGAGTGGCGATTTCGTCGTGGCACTCGTTCCATGGACTCCCGCTCGTGGCATCGATCTTGACAACACTGTGCTAAGCCCCGTGTTCCCGGGCTCCCCCGGTAACCAACCAGTTGGGCCCCTGGCGCCGACCTTTAAGCTGGATCGGGCGAAGGACGTTCGTATGAAAGCTCCGGATCCCACATATAGAAGTCCAGACGGGGACAACGAACTCCCCCGCCAGGTTGCCTAGGTTCTGGAGATACGTCAACAGCCTCAAGGTGGAGGTAGTGAGAAGACGGGAAGGAGGCCCCGAGCCCTCCGGACCTCAGTTTTGGTGGCCCCCTGTTTTGGCTCTCAACATCGTCGTGGCAATGACCCGATACTCAGGGCAAAGAGGAGGGACTTGTCCCGGCGCATGTGAGAAGCGCATTGTTTGGACTCCGGTACTAGCCTGGATAGTTAGAAGCTCTGAGCTGGCAGTGCGGTCCTATCCCGGTATTGTATGGGAGCTTGCCGTGAGGACAAACTGCGTTCTGGTGGGGTCCGGATACCAGCCTGTCGGCGTACTTGTGCGCCAGCTGGGGGTAAGGAAAAACATCGGTGCCCACCCCGGGGTTCACTTTCCCTGGTAGAACAAGGAATTGTGTGGTGTGGTAGCCCACACAGAGTCGAGATGGAATCATTCGGCAAAACCTGTTCAGAAAGTCTTTAAGGAGGGGGTAATTTAAAAACAATAAAGGTGTGATTGCATGACTACTGTTTACGGTGGCGTCAAAGACTTTAAGTCAAAAGCTCCGTAAGTTATGCCAAAAATACACAAGGAATAAAAGTTAACAAATGTTTAATGTGCACTTTATTCAATGCTGCGTAGTTCAATGAAATCTCGAAAAGTAGCACAATGGCGAGAGTGGCCGTAGAGGTAAGTGGATATCGCATAAAGCTTTAAACGCAGAACTTAATTTGTATCCCTATAAATTTATGGTGGTACATGAATTAAATGAAAGTGATTTCGAAAAGAGATAGCTGCAGTGGTCCCAAAGATACACATGGATTTGATATTTTATATAAAACCTTCTTTACAGATGACGCATGGTTTTATTTGTCTGTTTGTATCGACTCTCAAATTTCAAGGATTTGATATTCACTTAATCAAAATGCAATAAGGGAAACACCATTGCATTAGCAGAAAATACAAATGTGCATTGTCGTTTCACGAGAGTGAATAATAGGACCAATCATTTTCGACAATACGATGAACTCGGATGAATACTGTCCTGAGATAATTTTCAAATTTATCACTAAACTGAAGGAATTAGAAATTGAATGGATTTTATATCAGCAAGATACCGCTTCAGCGCATTGAACCAGTCTTGCAACCTTCCTTGTACTTTAAATTGTTTTTTTTTATAAAATAAAAATGTAGGGCACCCCAGTCCCCCAATTTAAATCCTCAATAGAACTATTTCTTTTGAAAGATGGCAAAACCTGCTATGTACAAAACAATCCCAAAAAACTGATGAACTTAAAACAAATATGATAAGCACGTACAGTACTTATCATACTTTAGCCTAGAAACCTTTTTTAAATTTTATTTTCTGCCTATTCGACTGTAGAAGTCTTTCAGGGGTCTTAAAAATTAAAATTAATTGGCTTTTTTAGAATTGATCACTCGCACGTTGATTGTCCCTTATTGTGAGGGCAGAATGAGTATTATAAGTTATGATTATTGAGAGAAAGTGTTTACATTTTAATACTGTGAAGGTGTGGAAAAGAGAAGTTTTATGTAGTAGTTTGTAAGTGTAGGGTGAAAGAGTATTTATGGAGGTCTGAATCAGTCTTTGGGACAATTTGGGGAATTGGGATTTAATTCTGCTTGGAAATGTGTATGATGGCCAAGATTAAAAGAAGTTTTATGTCGGAAATATTGAAGTAATTTGAAAAATGTTTGGTTCTGTAATTTGATCAAATCTGTAATATTTTCTAAATTTAGTTCAGGATGTAATTGATTATTTGGTAAGAACCATGGGACTTGTAGTGCTTTACGGATACATTTATTTTGTACAATTTGTAATTTATTAATGCGGGTTTTAGCAGCATTGAACCTTATGGGAGAACCATATATAAGTGTGGAAACTTTAAAGAAAGTTTTCGACAATATGTGCACACGAATTGAAGCACGCCTTCAACAACAGGACACCATTTCCAGCTTATATTATGACTGTGTGAGTACGTAATTTGTTTTCTTTTGTTAAAAGCTGCTGCTCGTACTAACAACATAATTTCTGATACTATCACTCTCACCAGCATGGTGTCACCGCGGAGACACACTGTACTTTTCTCGTGCAATGTATATTTTGATCAATTAGTTGTTGTTACCGGGCACCCATGGTCTTTATTAGACCCGTTAGTGAAGTGAGTGTTTTTTCACGGGGGGGGGCGTATTCTTTCCTTCACCGGCTGGCGAGGTCATGCGCCGACCTACACGTTAGCTGACAGGGGTTTCCTCCATGTATCTCCCCTCTCCCACCAACGGGGCACCGCCTCGCCCTGGAAAAGTTCTAATCTCCCTCCAGGTTTCGCGAAATGTGCGGTAGCGTAGTGCATGTATGTAAGTGTAAGTGTGCGTGAGTGAGGGGAGAGGATAGGATAAGAAAGAGGAAGGAAAGATCACACGCGGCCCTTGGTCTGTTAGTTTGGGTACTGTTCCGGTGTTCGCCTCATTCTGACGAAAGAAAAGAAACACGAAAAAATTCCGATCAGAGCTGCCGGCTGCTAAAATTCTCCTGAAGGCTGAATTCAACCTAGTTCTCCAGCAAGAGCCAAACATCCACCACCGTCGCGACTCGATTGACAGGGCAGTAGGGTCAAGGTCTCCTACTGGTGGCAGAGGCACGCCTCGCGGCACCGTGCCATGCCACGAGCCTCTCTGCGTCACTAGCGTCGGGAGAGGACACTATTAGTAATACCACCGTTTTACAATAGTGATGGCGTTGTCTCTTGCGGCGGGGTTATGAACTGCATGGAGACGCGATTTCGTCGTGGCACTCTTGCCACGGACTCCCGCTCGTGACATCGACCTTGACAACACTGCCCTAGAACCTCCCGGTCAGAGTCGCTGCGAAATCAGAGGCAATGCTAGCGCTGAGGTATATTCTGCCGGTGCATATTTTGATCAGTTGCTCCGCATTTATCCAATCGCTTTAGCTGTTTATCGAAAAGAATTCTCGTGAGCGACACGGCGGCGCGGTGCTGCGTGACGGTCCGGCACCTGTTTCGCCCGGTCCATCGGTGAGGGGCGGGCAGCGGGGGCGGGGCGGAGGGGTTAGTGGAGCAAGGCCTCCGCGCGGCGCCGGGGTGGGCAGCGGCGATGGAGGGGGGGAGAGGGGGGCGGTGCCTTGGAGCGCGATTGACAGACGGCCGGCCCGGCGGGACAGCTCCAGCAGACCGCACGTCTACCCGACGTCGCCCACAATGGCGCGCGACAGCGTGAGTGACGCAGTGTTGACGACCAGCGCTTGCGGCATGGGAACGATTTGTGAGGTCGAACGATGTTCCTTTTTTTCGCTTTCTTTCTTTTCCACAACAATCAAATACTTTCTGTCTGAATAGTGTCTTTACGACCTACAGGAACGATTCCTGACGCACAACGATGCTTTTTTTTCGTTTGTTTCTTTTTTTTTCATTTTCCCGTTATCAATGAAATTCCTTCTGTCTGAAAAAAAGCTTGATACCACTTGAAATCTATTTCCCCGTACCAATTAAATTCCCCCAAACCAATTAAATTAATCTTGCTTGTAAGTATGAGAGTTTTCTTCACGGAGAATTACATCGTCTACTTAAAACTCAGTTTTGTAAAAAGAGTGATATGTTTTCGTATTGGTGTTCCTGTTTTTAATTTAAACACAATGGTGCAAGGAACATGCAATACTTGTGAGCAGTATCTTCAGCCGAAGTTTGCTTCTCTGCCGCTTGATAATGCTGAGTGTTTCTTTTGGTCATTGGACATTACACAAATTCTCCGTACCCGTAAGTAAAGTGTACATGAAGTAGTAATTAATGTTTTCAAGGAATTTTAACGCATGTGTGAAAATCATCCATAATCTGAAAAGGGAATTAATCCCCGCGCGATAAGCGACACAAGATATCTCTCTCCTAAGTAATTTGACACTGCGCCTCGTAAAAGGTGGAAAGTCGAAAGTTATGATCATTAACCCATTAGTGTTGAATTGCAATTGCATTTAGCGCACGCTCATTGTCTTCGTGTGAACAGGAGCATTGTTGAAGCTAACAGGTAGGATTTGTTTGCAAGTTTTATCGCCGAATGTTATGTTGTAGCATTATATTGCTACAGCTCTCCAAAGAATTCAACCATTGGTGAAAAGGTGTAAAACAGTTGATCTTAGTTGTGTATGCCCCGTCAACTTCGGAGAGGACACCATAGGCCGGGAGCCAGCAAGAAAATTGACGTATGATAAGCTCAAAGCTAAAACTTTTTGAGAAGTTAACCAGTGTTATGAAGAACAAGGAAACGCAAGTATGCACGAAACGAAACGCCTGTAGGTGTCGTAGTTGCGCTGCGCAATTTTTTAAATATGTCAAAATCTATGCTATTGGGGAATGAGTACACACATAATTCAAATTGTATATTGTTCGTTAGATAGCCAAAGTGTGAAGGAGTTGTATGCCATACCGAAGTGGCGTCTCGAACTGTCCGCCATACTGAATTGAAAGTGTCATTTTTTATGTCCGCTTGGATTACGAGCCAAAAGCTATTTTTGTGGTCTGGTGGTAAAAAAAATTATTGCTGATTATGACCGTGATTATGACCACGCCATACCGTTGCAGAGTCAACATGATGAGGTCTTACGGTTCTAGTCCAGGCGGTGGCAAGATTTTCCACACTATCTAGACAGCTAGGTCGAAGTCAGTCGCAGTCTGGAGGAGAATTAGGGCACCAATCGGCCGGCTGCTCTGATCGGTAGTTTTCCGTGGTTTCTCCGATCAATACCAGGCGAACGTCACAGCAGTACCCTAACAAACGAGCCACTGACCTCGCGCGATCTTTCCTTGCTCTCGTTTGTCCTATTCTCACCCTTACTTACTCGGGAGTTCTCGTCTAGGAAATATGCCTGACTGCTGGCAGAGGGACCAGTTAATCGTTTAAAATGGAAAATTCCTTCACAATTTTTATTTGATAAAAACGAACAGGGACTGAACACGTTCGTAGTGTTTATGTGAAATGGACTACACCTATGTAATAATTATTGTAACAATATTATATTATCAACGAAAGTGCAAAATATTGAGCTGGCCTTAATTGCAATGGCGTTATCCAAAGAAAGGTATCCTATAAGTAGGTTTCATGTTTTCCTTTACATTTAAAAAAGATCTAATTGTTTTACAATTTTCAGTGTCGCCCTCTAGTTGAGCAGCTTTTGATTCTTCGCACTATTAGTTCCATCATAAACAACATGTTTCCCAGTGCACGCTGTATTCGGATTACGAAGTGACAACTCGCGATGAGTTTAGTTGAGAATCGAGAGTAATTTTGCCGTCCCACCTGCTATTCAAGCTTTTGTGGGCCTCCTCTCAGGTGAAATTAGTCTTGATGGTTTACATAGTTCAATTCAAGAAAACTAATTCTTATTTTCGATATTATATGAAAGAAATTTCGCCAACTACACACAAAATGTAAATCAACACTTAATTTACGATAGTTTTTCTTTATTTTTAGAATTTTTAGATAAAAATGAAAAAGCGAATGACAGTAGATTACTTTACTAAATAATGTTGTAGATTTTAAGAAATCGCATTATTTTGGTAATTGGTTAATAACCAGTACACATTTTTAGGAAAACGTAACTTCAATAATACTATTGCTACCACCTAATTCTAATTTACATGTTTATAAATCTTTTCTTATTAGGAAATAATACCGATTTTTCTTCAATAACAATTTTGAGAAAGGTGTTGACACCTCATGACTCTCCCGCCCTTGTTCATCATTTTCTCCAGCCCTAACGAAACGTCGGAACCTGAGACCTCACAACAAATACCTGAGATCTCACAACAAAATAGTAATTGAACAGTATCAAAAGTTATCCAGTTACTTTACAGATACAGATACCCAGATCTTTACGATTAATAATTATATGATCATAGTTTACTTATATTAAGAACGGAGTCAATTGCGTTAGTGTTTGTAGTGTCATGTCTTAGGTCGAGTACACACGTTGTTGGTAACGTGTCGCACTGGTCAAATAGTTGAGTCGGAGGATGTCACTGAGTGGACGAGAATTCTAAGACGGACAGCTCGGATAAGTCGTTTTGTCGTTTCTTCTCATCTATTCCAGTTGGATGCCAGAGTAGTACACTAAACAACGGGCCACGGATTACGCACGATCCTTTTCAATTCTATTCCAACCCCCATCCCTACGGGATATTAATCAAATGGAGTTAAATTCTGTCTTACGTGGGATTCAAATTCACACAACTCAGAATCGAGGCGTGCTACCATGACGTTTTGAAATAATCACTATCATGTTCGACTTAGTCTTATCCGGACACACATTTGACTGTTTTTTGACAATAAATAGTATTACAGGATCTGTGGAGAAAGACATGCTTGCGATTACCCAGCACAAGTTGCAAGGCCGAAAATCTTTTTATTTTACTTCCAAAGCTCCCCATTTAGAATAACTTCCTCAAAATTTCGGCGAACTAAGATGAACTAATGCTCAAACAGACAAAACTTTCTTGGAGTCCCCGTTAGGTATGAGTCCCAATTATTTTTCTCAACAAAATGTTATATTAGTTCCAAAAATGTAAACCTATTGTAAGATAAATCGTTACATTGCAAATGTTGTGGTTTATTTTTCATATTAATTTTGATTACGAATAAAATTTCAATATTGTTAGGTCACAGACTTTGGTCATGCTTAGAGTCCCGTAAGTGGAGAAAACTTGTAGCAGTAATTATCTTAATAGATAAGAAATTAAATGGAACAAATTGTAAACAAATTGTTAACATTTTTAGTTACTCGTCAGATGAACGGGCATTGCCTGTCGACATGCACAGCATTACGCCAACAGTGTAAGATTTGGCGTGATGAGAATATGCATTTGCAGAGTTGTGATGTACGAAATAAAGTACTCGGTCCTTGAGTGGCTCATCGAGGCAAGTTACAGAGCTGGTCACGTGCTCCAGAAGCCGTTAGCATGTCCGATGGCAGCGGACACGGAGTAGAAACCGCAACGTCGAACATCAGTCGCGAAATAAGGACGCGCAGAGGTGTCGTCAAGGCAACTACATTGTAAACAATGCATTGTCCACCGGTTTTATTACAATAATTCGCTTGTAATGGACATAAAAATGTGTGAAAGGTACTTGAATACACATACGCATGCTTAATGGAAGAGAATACGCGAGAATAACTGATTAGTTGAATTGAAAATAATATAGTCGACAAGCCGAATTTTCCTCCACAATTTGTTTTCTTTCACATAATTAATTGTTCCATTTTTGTAATCATTATACCTTTTGTCTTGAACGTACAGTCACCAAAACCTATCCAGTTTTACTTATTTTATTAAAATTCTTGAATACGCGAAATCTTAGATGTACAATTGTCGATTTTTTCTTTTTCAAGTATGTAATTCCAATTGTTTGGAATCTGTTTACAAGCGATCTGGCAACAAGATAAGGCGGTACTATTTTATAGGACTTACAAAAATTATCTTTTTTGAGACATGTAAACAACAAGCCTATTGCTAATATTTCTTAGTATTTATTAGGTTATTCATTATTAATACTTAACTCTTAGAATACCTAAACGAATAAACTTCCAATTTTTTATTTTAATGCATTTTAAGTACATTTTATTGAAAAAATGTGAGGTGCTTTTGAAATCATATTTCTCTGATATTTAAAGAAAAGTGTGTTTATCTATCCTTTATTAACCAAAGCCTTTTATATCAATCTTCTATATCATGGGCTGCAATAGTGGTAAAACCCAAAAAATTATTATTGAGATAAATGAATTTGGCTTTTCCACTTTGTATTGAAATACATTATTCTTGCATTCACATATCTGTCATTTGTGGTGGAATAGTGCACTATAAGATATGGTGCTGTTCCTGCTGGAAGGTAGACCAATCTGCAATTCTGTTGAATGCATTAAAGCAAAATTAGTATTTTTTTAGTTGTGCCACTATTGCAGCCTACGAGCGATATGGAGATATATTTTGTCATAATCAAGGATACTATGTTATCACCTCAGATTGGTGTGATATTCTCGCAATGTAAGAGTGACTAGAATGGAATATTGTAAGAAAGACTTCGTTATCAAGAAAAGCCTGTTATAAAAAATTACATATCTCAGCATTTTCGCATTAATTTAATCGATTCTTAGTACATGTGTAATCAATCACGTAAAATTTTGGACAATTCTGCAGATACAATACCAGAGAAATTCGGAGAATAGAAAGAAATCAAACCAGTCCGGGAGGCAGTGTAATGTTTCTTTGTTTTCTCTAGCAGCTGTTACCTCCCTTTTTCCTCCCCCCCTTACTGCGTAAAAAGAGAAAGTATTATAATCGTATGCCGGAAAACGGCGAATTTTCGACAGAGAAATTCTTATTGCCGGGCCCTGGTAACGAAAAAATGGATAAATCTTGTTCCTATATGTAGTAAATGACTTCCTCTAACACGTTGTGTAGTAAGAATCCATTTTTTTGTGGGTCCTTAATACCGAAAAATCGATTGACGACAAAAGGTCTGTCAGTGATCAACGCTAACGCCAAACACGCAAGCCAACAGGGTATGTCTGCGCCGGATCTCTATCCAGCGGGGGAAGATCACCGCCGTCTCCGATAGAAACATGCACAACACTTACGGCATTTACTACCTTGGAAGTTATCACTCTCGTAATCACTAATCAATGAATCAAACATGTTTTGATTAAATCTTGTTCTCTAATAGTGTAAAAGACGCTTAAAGGAATGGCCCAATTCATTAAAATCCCTGATTTTTCGAAAATTGCAAACTTTTTTTGGCATCTCTCTGCAACTACAATATTGAAGAAAGAGTTTTTTTGTAAGTAAAATTTGTTCTTTAATAATATATTGAAATAACGTTTTGTACTAAGTTTCGAAATTACACGAGTAGTTTTGGCGAAATTCTGTGTGAAAAAATCAATATTTAAAGAATGATTTTTGAAAAAAAGGCTCCATTATTTTCCTTTATATTTTCTCCTTGTTTGTAAAAAATTGGCGCTAGTCTCATTTCTGGTGAACTCTGTATTTTCGAAAATAGCAAAAAGGTAACTATCCGAAATTACAAATATGAAGATAGAATTTTTCTCTTAAAGAAAATCTGTTCTAAAAATGAGTTCTTTAAGAAAAGTCAGATACATTGTTTGAAAAATCGAATACTTTTCGCGTAATTTCTAGTTGAATATAATGCGAATTACTTTAAAAAGAATTTCTCAAAAATCGCTTCAATTTTTTTTCCACTTATAGAACAAGGACGGCTTAAAAATGGGGCAAGTTGCATTTCCGTTGAACTCTCTGAATTTTGGAAAATTGCAAATTTAGAAATACTATGAGAAAGTATATGCTGTTGAGCATTACTCCAGTTCCAGAGTCCAGTCGTTAGAAACGAACAAAAACGACATAGTTATTTCAATGTAAATAGCGCCCAGAACTATCTTTTCATGTCTGGGTGCCATTCAAACCTCACTCATTGTTGGTCACTCCATAGAGGAGAAAGCGAGTTTGCGGCAGTTTTTACCAATCACTTTCCTGTTTCATTTGACTCTCATTTCAGCATCTACTACATCTTCAACCCTTACCTGCTGTGTTTAGCTCACTGTCGCTGTCTCTGCAGCGACTCAGGAGTTTCAGCCCGACTATTTTCCAGACTTCAATTCAGTCACTGTCTGGAATAAAATACTAGCGGCTGGCTGCTCTGAGTAGTTTTCTGTGGTTTATCCGATCAATATCAGGCGAGTGCCAGAACAATGCCCTAAAAAAAGGGCCAACGATCGTGCTCGATCTTTCCTCCTTTTTCCTTGATCTATTCTCACCCCTGCCACGCACACACTTATTTGCACTACCACACTTTCCCTGCGAGTTTGAAACTGATATTTAGATTGTTGGGGATACTTTACACGAAGCTTCAATTACATTGTGAAAATTTTCTTAAACTGACTAAATGTTTTTTTATTAAACTTTGTCCTCTGATAGCGTAAATGACGCTTTAAAGCATGGCGCCGGTGTCATTTTCATCGGATTCTCAGCTTCTTCGTAAATTGCAAATATTCCTCGTAAATTTCCAAAATGTCCTCACTGCCCGTCATCACTGCTCATCACTACCTATCCTCACTGCCCGTCCTTAACGCTCGGTATTATTGCCTATTCTCAACGCTCGTCCCATTGCCCGTCCTCATCGCCTGTCCTCCCTACCTGTGCTGAATGTGTGACCTCATCAAAACCACATCTTATGTTCTCAACTTCAAAACTGCTTTTGAAATTTATTTCCCAAATTAATTTTGTTTTCCTTTATAAAATGACGTTATGCAAAAAATAGCGTATGCAACTCATTGATTATAATGCTTTATTGCTTTCGTACAATTTGAAAACGTTTCTAACGTCACTCGTTTCAAAATTTATACTTATGCAAAACATTACAAATTAGTTGCGTAATATACTATTTTAGGCTCCCTCTGAGGTCTCAGAATATATTCCTAAGCTGTAATTTACAAAACGAGATCTTTATGAATCCACTTTTTCATGGATTAATGCACATTTCTAAGACTATCCTTGGTTGCCGTTTTTATCGACTTATGAAAGACGTCATTTACGTAATTATTGAAGATTTAATGCGAAAACATTTCTCACAATAATGATTTGGTGGATGAGGTTGATAAGATATAAAGCATTCGTTAATCGAAAGTTCATTTCAATCCTGTACGTGACTCTTGCATCGAAGTCAGATACTCTATGACAAATATAATCAATGTGACAGGAAGGTTATAACGTAGATATTATGCAATATAATTATGTATATCTGTTACTCAGGCCAGACTTTTCACCCTTAAACAAAGGATTCTATTAAGTCTTGTTTCATTGCTATTGGATCAATCATTAAACCAATTAACGGAAACAAACAAACATGAAACCAAACGCATTATCTTCCATACGTTCGTCAATTGGATTATACGAAACTTACACGTCGACTCCCTAGTCCAAGTTGTTCGATCGGCCAAAATCAGAATTATTCTTTGGAAAAACTATGTGGTGAGTTGCGTCGAGGTCAAGACATTTGCGGTCACGGGTCTTATGACGACCTTCAATGTTGGGTGGTGACGGTGACAATGCAGATGGAGATGAAAAGAGACGTGGTGATGTCGATTGAGACATCAGAGGCGCCCTGGGCGTGGTTCTGTGTGAAGCAACGACACTTCAGACTCTGACGTCATGGAAAGAATATTTCGCACAGTGCCAACGCCCTCTGAATAGAGAACGCCCCTCGACTCTGGGCTCGAGGGGGAGATTAAACTCCTTCGAGCACTCGTCAGCCCATTTACAAAATTTAATGAACCAATTGTTTCCAATGGACCACATCTCGCTTAGGTTCTCGGGAAGCCTACGTTGTTGTAAAAGGCCATATCTTCGGAGACGTCTCCTTTTCGAAGTAAACTCATGTTTATATTATTTTAAATAACAGCATCTATGTAATCTTCAACATGTAACAAATCAAAAAATATACTGAGAATCAAATAGTGAGCTCAACTCATTTTGCAAAGATTACAGATGTAGTCTTCTATAAATAACCATTTCAAACAAACAATACATAAACCCAGTATTGGAAAGAAACTGAGCTTCCTGAAAAATCTAGGCATAAATTTTCCACATATGCAAACATTGTCTTAAGAAATGTAGTTGCAAGTCCGAAAAGGAAGCTTCGAAGACCGGTATATCTGTCCCAGGTTCTAGGTCCGACGCTGGCAGATATCAATCACCAGGCACGTAGATATGTCGGACGATGACACTTCCTGGCTGCTCTGAATGATTGCTTCCGTGGCTTCGATGATTTGCAAGAGGAAGCTCTGAGAATACCTTAAATGAATCGCAAGCCACCTGCAAGCTTCCTGCATCCTAACCCCACTTCCAAGCTTAGTGACCTTCCAACGAACCATCATCACGAAAGACTCCTGTCAGTTTTACAAGTATGAGACTGTCAAGCCAAACCACGACCAAAGATGTGTATACGTATGTCTACTATATGGACTTAGTAAAGAGAACATTATGGAGAAGTAGACGAATGTGTTTTCTATGCAATTTCAATGCGTTTTCAATATGCATTTTACATTTCTGGTAATTTTAAAATTAATGTTTCAGTATGAATGGTTTTGCTGTGTATTCCACAGAATTTCTAAGTTTCATATTGAATGATAGCGTTAAATAGATGACTGTTGTGTGCAATTCTATGAACTTTTTTAATGGTATGAAATTTTCTATGAAACTTCTCTGAAATGTTTATACATTGTGTAATATCTGTTTAATAATGAGCAACTGCTTTTCATATTTAACTTGGTAATTGAATTTTTGTTTGCCAGGTTGTATTCTGTATCTTTTGCCTTTTCTTGAAAACTCTATTACCATGCCCGCATTTTTTAAAGGTTTGTTGATTTGATATTTTATGATCGACTAGCTGAAGTACCCCGCGTTGCTGGGGTATTTGTCACAATACTTTATTAGACAGGAAGAGGCATTCCATCTATTCCCGCCCTGTCGCGTAGCCTTCTTGTATCTATTCAATTGTATCCCCGCTCAATCTTGCCCAACCTCACTCTGCCTTGCTCCCAACTGGAAATACTCTTGTTCACCTCACTTTCTCACTAAAAATGTTTATATTTTTAAAACTGGGGTTCCCGCCCCCCTCCAACTTAACTCACTTTAAAATTAAAAATAGCAATCAAATCTAAAGAAAAAATAAAATACATAAACTCACATATTATTTTTGTGGAATTTTATGTATTTTTCCCATACTTTCAATAAGTTGCCACATTGTAATACTAATTTTTTTCATATCTTTTCTTCTCTCGTATTTATAAAGAAAAGTTTGAAATTGATGTTTGTTCCCACGTCGAGGCAATTGAAATACAAAGTGCTTCTAATTGAATTCGACTTTTAGTGTCCTTGATGAATAGTGACTGACGGAAAGGTGCCATTAACCACTTAGATAATCATATTATCTCAAAAAATGACAGATCACATTGTAGATCCAGGCTTGAACACAGTTTTTCTGTTACCTAAAAAACAATTTTGTTCCATTTTCAACAACCTTGAAAAACAGGGTTAGCACATATTCAATTCCTTCCATTTCTCACTACTCTTTTACTTCAATTATACTTCTATCCAAACTTACTTTCATCAATTTAAATAATCATTCCAACACCAGCAAAATGTGTGCTTTCTTCACTGTAATAAAATACTTACCTACAAAAATTCATCCGTCACAGTTTCAACCTAACTCATAAATCATTCATAATGCCTTTCATTTCACGCGTTCAACATACGTAATAATCGCACTTAAAGTACTACAACTAAACCAAAACAATTTCATGTAGAATACATTAGTACAATCATATATACCTTTTTACGACAATATTAATTATCCGTCAGCAAAATGTCGTTTTCCAAACATTTCCTACATGAATAAGTATACTTCTCTCTTGTACACTTAATACATTCACGCCTAGACGCAATTAAAATCAATATCCAAGTTACTTTTATAAATAGAGTGAAGAAAAACAGTCAGAATCATTCTTAAATATAAACATTTCGCATTAAACAATTGACGGTAAAATCAACAGCTTTCGCCTATCATACAGGTACATGCAATTCTGTGCATTAATGAACCTCATAGACCTCAGTATCTTGTACCTCTGGTGGCGCACAACTTAACTATTGACATTGATGCACTCTTGAATCTATGATGTAATGCTAGGCGAAAAAAGTCCAGAAAAGTAATTATTTTGTGAATATGTTAAGGTTTGTGATTGTAAATTATAGCCTATAGTACTCCAGACCTTTAAAGGAAGCTAGTACAAAAGTTCCATCAGTGTTGGTTCAGTAGATTCAGAGATTATCGCGCTGTAAGTCAATGCAGTTCTGTCTTTATATATTAGTATAGATATAGATATAGATGAGTAAAACATCTATAAAATGATTTGGCAAAGGTTTGACTTTTACAGTAATTTTTAAGTATTATTTACCGTATGTTAATGATTAATTTTTGTTCTTAAAAATACTATTTCTTTGATTTTACGTTTTTGTGGGCATTGTAGCATGTAACAAATATTCTTTGATTTTTTATATGCATGTCTTAACTTTTCGTGTAAAAAATTATTTCCTTTCTTTCATTTTATAATTACATGTCGCTTTTAATAGTCGGCCCCGTGACCGAGATCGCTAATCCAGTAGTGCCGTGGCGATCTCGAGCCGCAGGGTCGTTGGTTCGAGTCCCGCCCCAGACATGGGTGTATTTGTGTTTGTGTGTGTGTGTGTGTGTGTGTGTGTGTCGTTCTCTCGCCCCTCATCATCATCAATTCATCTTCCATGCCCCCACGGCTAACAACCCCGGGGTGTAAAAATGGACTCTTGCAGAAATGCTGATCCCCCGCAAACAATGTCTTACGTGCGTAAATGTGCGTTCGCGTGGTCCATAGAGGCCGATTTACGAAAAAAAATGTTTTTAATAGCATTTTCATTTTACTTTTTCGCCATACTTCCCAAGAAGATAATGTATTGTAATAGTATTGAAAGTATTGTAAATTCAGCGAATTTTCCACATAAAAACTTATTGCCGGGCCCCAGAAACGAAACAAGGGATAAATCTTATTCCTATAAAGAATGAGACACTGATGTTGTCTGGTATCAATGTTTTATTTACAGCTGAAAGATCTTTTTCGATAGCTTAGCTATCATCATCAGAGCTATCTGAAAAAACATACAAAATTTTGAAAAGAAAGTTGCATTACAAAAGATTATTAGCAAAAATAAGTTTTCGTAAAAAATAGTTGGTGGCAGATGCGTAAGCAAACTGGATCGTTACCTTACAGCAGACCTGCACAATGCCTACTCCCGCGGGCATTCTGCACTTGCGAGCCCGTCGTCTGCCCGTGGCAGCGCCGAAAGTGCAAATAGTGGGGAGTAGGAAGCTTTGCGGGTAGGGGAGAAGTCTGACGTAGCACGACGTGGCGCGTAGATTGAATGCCTGGGCGTCTAATAATGATCCATGCTTCAAAATTAAATGCCCATTTGTTTAAATGGATTATGTCTAGTATTTCAAGTTGCCAGGGTCATAATTCATTGTTTACGTTCCTTGCACTGCTGTATATCCACCTTTGTATTCATCACTGTATGTATTTTCATTTTCTAATTTTTTTAAAGAAAATAACATGCTCTTTTGGGACTCTTAAGCAATATTTTAAAGCAATAGCTTTAAAATATATGCTTATATAAGAAAAAAATTATTTAATTCTATCAAAAGCAAAATTTCAATTTAATAATTGATTGTTCACCAGGAATGTTATAATCTTCAAATCACAGAAAAATGAACAAAATCGTGAGAGCAATCTCTCACATCAAGATTGACATAAAATAGAATATGTGGCAATTTCAAGAAGTGTAATGTTTAACAGCACATTTGTATTTTCCGCATTATGAAACCGAATAAAAGAGTTCAACGAGCAAACCTCTGTGACGATATGTTTCAGACAATAATAAGATTATCGTGAGTATTCTTAAAAAGAATGCAAAGGGCTTTATATTTAACGATGTCGTAAACGACTCTACACTCTTGTCAGAAATAAGAGCAGAAAATAATCATGATTTTTTCAATAAAAATATGTTTTGCTTTAATAGAACTGTCTTATTCAATTAAACATAGATAATGAAAAAATAGTTTATTGCTCTCATCATCAAACAAAAACAATTCAGTATCAAAATTTTGTGTTTAGCACAACACTAAATTTGTGATTACATCGTAGCAAAGCGAATGACATTATAAGCCCTACAAGCAATTATAATACTTGGTGTCGAAATCGAATATGTATAATTCGTTGTAGTTTCATATTTCGCCCTGTCATATACCGAGAACAAACATTTGCAATATAATACAAAAGACAATATTACTTGAACTGCATATGACCGTCATGTTCTTGCCGATTGCTGTTTAAATTTACGCGCTATCTTTCGAATTGCGCATTCTGATTGGTGTTCCCTACTCCTAGATTGGGTCTCATCCCCACCCTTCATCGATTTTCTCGTTTGCACCCGAGTTGCCGGCACGCAGCTCCTGAGGTCAGTGAAAGTGCAAAATGCTGTGCAGGTGTGCCTTACAGCCTCTGGGCGGAAAACGGAGTTCTGCGAAGTTCTCGTTTTCCGCCCAGAGGCTGTAAGGTAACAATATGATTAGGTACAGTTCAGTCTTGGCAGCGACCGCGAGCAGACGTGCCTGCCGCTCCGAGGGTAGCTAGTGCTTATCGCAGAGTGCCAAGATAAGGGCCGGGGCAGCCGGTCCCAGGTCGAAGGTGGCGAAAGTGTACCTCAAAACGTCTTTGTTCAGATTTCTACTTACTGTACAATTAAAATTACTACTGAAGTGAACCACATGTTAAACGGCGATGTCCCCCTAGGGGGACATATCACCAGGTCAGTGCAAATACTAAACAACGAAGATGCAGAAGAAATGTACATAGACCCAAACAGTGCTTCCGCTACAATGAATGAAGAATTCGCAAAAATTCACCAACAATACCAGCAACTGCTACAACAACATGAAGTAACGCAAAATCAACTACAGGAACAATTACAGCAAAACCAAATGTTACTTTATCTGCTCCAGCAACGCGAACATCTTAATCCAGTGCAACAAGTGAATCAAGCAGCGTGTGTTAACCTTCAACTACCGAGTGCGCCGAATACGCAAGAGGTTACAAAAGAACAGCAAGAAAGTGCCACAGCAAATAAAAGAAAACGTGGGTTGGATGCAGCAGAAGATCAACCAGAACAGACAATCTACAACGTTACGACGCAAAACAGGTACGATCCTCTAGGAAATGTTCCAGATCCAAACTTAGACTTACCCAAAATTCCCCCAATAAACGTAATTAAAAATGCAGAAAATGTGCAAAATTTTACCTCTTTAATCGCAGAAATTCAAAAACTAGTTACAAATGACTTTACTTCAAAAGTAAAACAAAGTCATATTGCGATACTGTTTACTTCAATAGATGATTTCAGAAAATTCCGTAAATACTGTGACGAGAAAGAAATTCAATATTTCACTTACCGCGAACCAACAAAGAAAACTATTTCTGCTACAATATACGACATCCCTACAGCATATTCAAACGAAGACATAAGATTAGAATTAGAAAAAATGTATCCAGTTATCTCAGTTTACAGATTATTCAACAAAAAAAGGGAACAATTAGAAATATGTGCAATAGAATTGTTAGATAATGATCAGGGACGTGAAATAGTGCACCTAAATCGACTATTCAATAGTGTTATCAAAGTGAAATTTAAAAACAAATCAAACGTACCTGTTCAATGTAAAAACTGTCAAAACATAAACCACACGCAAGCAAATTGTAAATTAGAATCACGGTGTGTGCGATGTTTAGATAAACATCATTATTCAAAATGTCCAAAGCCTAAAGGTTTTCCACCTAAATGTTGTAACTGCTTTCAAAATCATACTGCTAATTACAGAGGTTGTAAAATATTCAAAACAAAAATGGCCAACAATAATTTTCCTCCAAATTCTCAAACCAATCTTAGGGAGTACCAAAGGCCAAATCTACCTACTAACCAACATTCTCGGATTATAAATTCCAATCAAAACACGAGGTTGCCTCCCAATTTTAATAATATGAGTGAATTCCCAAACCTTCCAACAGTATCCCCAGAATTACGTAACAACCTTACGAATAACTATGCTCCAGTCACACAACTGCCAGCAAACTTAAATTCATTAATCCCATTATTAACAGCTCAAATAATGAATGCTCTATTCCCTCAAATACAACAATTACTACAACAAATTCTGCCAACAATAATTAACCATGGACCATAACGCCGATCTAAAACTCCTGAATTGGAATGCCAACGGCCTTCAAAGGCAATTCTACGAATTTAAACATTTTCTCCACGACCAAAAAAAACGACATTGCCTGTCTAACTGAAACTCACCTCAATAATAGTAATAAAATGAACATTCCTGGTTACATAATATATAGAAAAGACAGAAATGCGATCCACACAGGTGGTGGTGTAGCTATCATAATTAAACGCAAAATAAAACATAACCCTGTAATAATCCCACAAAATAATAATCTAGAAATGGTAGCAATATCCATCTCTCTTTCAGTAGGTAACATCACATTAATAACAGCATACAAACCGCCAAATAAACTGCCAATAGATATTATGGAAACTATATTCAGAAATAATAATAATAAAATAATACTATTAGGAGATCTGAATGCCAAAAATCAAGCATGGGGCTGTCACACCACAACTCCTCAAGGAAAAATATTATTAGAAACTGCCATTAAAAATAACTGGATAATACGTGCACCCACACAACCCACTCATTATCCATATAATAAAAACATTAAACCAGATATACTTGACATAGTATTAACGCAAAATGTAAACTGGCCTATATATCAGTACGCAATACCAGCATTAAATTCGGATCATAACCCAGTATTAATACTATTTAACCAAACAACACCAACAATTACTTCTTACAATCCGCTAATAAATGGTAAAATAAATTGGAGCTTATTTCAGAAACAAATAATGCAACTAGATAAGTATCCTAAAAACTTAAATACAACAAATGACATTGATCAGTCTGTAGAAACTTTCGAAAACAACATAAAAATGCTATAAAATTGTCAACCATCAGACAAAGCCATCCGAACAAAATAAAAATAATTCCATTACCAAACGATATAATAAACCTAATTGCCTATAAACATAAAATACGCAGACAGTGGCAAATAAGCCGAAGTTCCTCGATTAAAACTATATTGAATTCTCTCACAAAAAAAGTTAAAGATAAATTAGAACGTCACAGATTCACTCAATTCGATAAGTATACTTCGCAACTTCAACCAAATTCTGCATTGCTTTGGACAGCAATAAAAATAATAACCAAAGAAAAAACACAAAACTTAATACTTACATCAAACAACATAACAGCCACTACTGATAATGAAAAAGCTGAACTCCTAGCTAAACATTTTAAAGACACTTTTACAAATAATATCACTGGTAATGTTACATTTACAAACAAAATTGATTCTGAGCTCTCGCAACTCTATTGCACAGTCCCAGAAAGAATTAAATTCATTTCCCCATCAGAAACACAATACTTAATCAAAAACCTAAAAAACAAAAAATCCCCAGGTGTTGACAAAATTCCAAATATAATCATTAAAAAACTTCCGAAACAAGCAATCAGTTCTTTAACAGCAATATACAATTCTTGCCTCAGATTAAATTATTTTCCGCAATCTTGGAAAATGGCACTGATAATCCCCATTGCAAAACCAAGTAAAGACCATTCGAGAACAGAGAATTATCGACCAATTAGTCTACTTCCAACGCTTTCGAAAATCTTCGAAAAATTAATACTAAAGAGAATCAACACATTCATAAATAGTAACAATATTATACCCGCGTCACAATTTGGTTTCCGCAATAACCATTCAACAATACATCAACTTTTAAGACTAACCGATTTCATCGCTACTAATTTCCAAAAATCTAAACATACATTAGCACTATTTTTGGACGTAGAAAAAGCGTTCGATAAAGTATGGCACCAAGGTTTACTATATAAAATACGGCAATATGGATTCCCGCAATATTTACAACAAATAATAAAAAGTTTTCTAATAAATCGTAGTTTCAAAGTACAAGTCAATTTAGTACAGTCCTCTGTTTATGATATCACGGCCAGTGTCCCTCAGGGATCGCCTCTGTCACCAACCCTATTCAATATATTTATTTCAGACCTTCCACAACTAAAGCATTCAAAAATAGCGTTATTTGCAGATGACACCGTAATATTTACAACACATCAAAACTTAACATTAGGACGAAACAAACTTCAAGATGATTTAAACACACTTACAGAATGGTTTCAGCAATGGAAAATTAAAATCAACCCAACTAAATGTAAAGCAAAAATTTTCTCATTAAAAAAAATCTATACTATAAATCCATTAATTCTAAATAACACATATATCCAATGGCTCTCCCCTACAACTTCAGTAAAATATTTAGGACTTCACATTGACAAAAGGCTAACTTGGAAAGAACACATAGAAATAACAGCTAACAAAACATTCATAAAAATGTTAAAACTGTACCCACTAATTAATAAAAACTCAAAGATCAACATCGACACGTCAATATCCATTTTCAAATATATAATAAGGCCTTCACTAACCTACGCCTGTCAAATTTGGGGAGGTGCGGCAAATAGCAATTTAAACAAATTACAAGTGATTCAAAACAAGTATCTACGCTGGACAGTAAATGCACCTTGGTATATCCGCAACGAGCAAATTCAAAAAAAACTCGCTATATGCCCAATAAAACAATGGATAGACAGACTCTCCACCCGATTTTATGCAAACCTACCATCCTGCCCTGCAACCCAAAAATTTAAGTTAGGTTCAACTTCAAAACCATATCCAAGAATCAAAAGTCGGCATTCTAAAGATTTACTTCGACCTCCATAAAATAGCAGAAAAGAAAGCAGTTATTAACAACAAATTAGAAATAAATTCGAGTAGTTAGAGGACCCTTCCTGGACACTCCTCGGCAATTAGTTAATATTTAATTGTAAATTCAATAAGCCGAATGTTATTAACTTTGTACAAAAATTGTATGTATGATTCAAAACCTTGAAAGGCCTAACAGGCCGAACAAGGATTAATAAATTATTTTAAAAAAAATGATTAGGTACAAATCTTTCAATATGATTAGGTACATTTTTTGTAAAATAAGTTGTTTTTGCGTAATATTGCGGAAAATGAAGGCAATTTTAAAAACAAACTTTTATCAAAATTTTTCAAATATCTTTTTTACCTTTTTTCTCGGACAGAGCAAAGTTTGTTTAAGAAAATGCTGGAAGTCTAATTTCCGATAAATTCTCTAAATTACCGAAAATTTGAAAAATTTTAAATATTTTCGGCGTCTTTCTACAACTTTATTATTGAAGATATATTTGTTTCTTTATCAAATGTATTCTTCAAAATTAGATCTTTAAATAATATAATGTTTTTTTTTTGAAAATGTTAGTATCTTTCACGTAATTTTGAGAGACCTATACAAATAATGGGATCAGCTGTTGTAGCAATTGTTTAGATCAATGCACGTGTTTAATGATCTAGTAAACTTAAACATATCATTTCTATTCGGAGACTTAATATTCATAAATTGCAAGTGAAATTACTCACTGAAGTCATTGGTTTTTGTTCCATTCTTAGGACACCAAAAATTATATCGTAAAATAATAAGAGACTCAAATTTTGGATCATTTTCATTCCGCTGTATCTGTTCTGTTTTGGAACACCAACACTGTCACCCAGCGATGTCAAGGTCGTTGCCACGAGCGGGAGTCCGTGGCACGAGTACCACGACGAAATCGCCTCTCCACGCAGTTCATAACCCCGCCGCAAGAGACAACGCCATCACTATTGTAAAACGGCGGGGTTACTAATAGTTCCTCTTCCGACGCTACTGGCGCAGAGAAGATCATGGCATGGCGTGGTGCCGCGAGGCGTGCCTCTGCCACCAGTAGCAGACCTTGACACCACTGCTGTCAGCTATCGAGAGTTTACGCTCGCAAGCACAGGGTGCGGCACTTGCTGAGCGGCTGCTTAAGCTGGTTGAAAAGGCGATGGAACCGGAAGATTGGAGTTCAGGGACATTTTCCGATTGCACTCCAAAACTTTTTCTAAGAATTTTATCTACCTCCCCGAAAAAGTATAGCTCGATTTCGATTTTCCTGACTACAAGGTAGAGCTCCCCTTGCTTCGAAAATCACGACTTTGTATTTGAAGATCATGAAATGAACAAATACCGCTTCTAATGTTGATAATTTTTATAACAAGAATATAAGAACATAGAATTGTAATGGCCATCAGAGTAAGAAAACCTTTTTTATTTTGGAATTAAACCGTATCGTATGTTCTTAATTTTTTGAAAAAGATTTCTCTGTACACTTCGGACTGCTGTAAGCAGGACAAAAATCGGATCATGGTCTTCTCTTAAAACAAGCAGATTTAAAATAAGGATATATTTTTTTAGTTTACTTACTCAGTTGTGACTCAGGTTCATCAGAGTACCGGTTTTCCCTCGACTGGTGCGAGAACACCTATTGCGTGACTCGGGCATGGAAACTTAACAAAATTGTTTCCTCTTTTCCCGACCCAAAAAAAGTCTGCAATGCAATCGGGCAATGCTTTCCCAGATAGTCACAAGTGAAGGGGAATTTTTTCTGCAGCGGGTGGGAAGGAAATCTGACAGATGGATGCAATCGGGAAACTCCCGGAGTTCACCGCCCACAGCGCTTGACGACGCTAGGCATGCGGTAAATACCATTTGAGCAAGTGCAATTTGCTGATTGTGTGTGTGCGTGTATGTGTTTCAGATTTTGCGTACGGAAATGAAAACAAAAATATCAAGTGAAGAAATTTTTAAAAAAATCAAACTTTACATGACTAACAGGAATCAAACGTACAATTCCCCTACATTATGTGGCTTATGTCGTAAATGGCGATTCACACAGCGTATTTTTTTTAGAAAAAAATTCGCTATTTTTTCAAAAACTCTTCACCACAATCCAGTTTCTATTTATTGTTCATAAATTTGTAAAAACTATAACCAATAAAACACAAAAGTCTTTCATTAAACATCCAGGAAATTCTCTGTATTATCAAATCTTCCAAGTGAACTTTTTTTAAAATTTAAATTAGAACAAGTCCGAAGAAAACTCCTCCAACCCATTTACCTTCGTTATGGATATTTCCGCACAGAGATGTCAAAAGAAATTCTTCTTTGCACCTTCAAACTCCTTCGTCCCAGATCCTTCGTCTTCGGTCCCAGCAAGGGATTACGTTAAAACAGACACTTATAATACACGGATAAAACGATTTTTTTATAACACGAACTCCGGTTGTTTCGGTCCTTCGAATTCGTGTTAATGAGGGTTTACTGTATTTCTAAAATATTACGACAAACAACGCTATATTACTATAATGGCATTAATATGCTACTGTAACATTAAAAAGTCACAATTTGCAATAAAATACACAATGAAACCCTTTTGGTTTTATAATACAGCTTAAAAGCGTTTACATCACTTTAAAAAATCAAATTACAGGGAGAAAATATACGGCATCGTCATAAACAGGGGAATGCCAGGATTTTATGTTTGTAGTTTCGAGCGGATGTTGTCTTACAAAGAATTTTTCATTAGTGCTAAATTTTAAATTTAATTTACTTTTTTTTTGTTATTTAAGGTTGCATCAACTTCTAGGTCGAACCGATATGGTGATGATAGGGGGTGAAAGGACGAACACATACAACCATGCTCGAGGCGGAACTCGAACCCGCGAACCCACGGTCCAAGATCACTACGGCACTACTGCCTTAGCGACCTCGCCCACAGAGCCGACATATTTTACTTTTTGATTTATGGCAATTTACAGTGTAGTCAGTACAGACATTTTAATGAACGTCATTACTAGAAAACATTAGTGAAAACTATATGCCACCGTATTTGGGGGGGTGGCTGAAGCCCCATAAGCCCAATCCGCCCTTGTGTGCGCCACGGGTCATAAAAATCCGCTTTCTTGTAATATTCACTAGCCGGAGACTGAATTCCGGAAGCCGGTGCTGTTCCCGCCAAACGACTTTTCCCTTTCCAGCGCGCTGCGTTTCGAGTCGCTTGTCAAGGTCAGTTAAGTGCGAACTGCGCGCCGTATCTGGTTTATAATAAAACGACATTCTATTATTTTGAAGCGGGTTTGGTTCAAAGTGAAAGCTATGGCTGGGCTTACAAACCTCAAGGGGAGCTGTATACCCCGCCTTATGCATTCCATCGCGTTATGTCCATAGGTTAGAATGGCACGGCTACGCGGTACAAAGCAGTGTGTGATTCGACTACTGTGGAGAATTCTAACCTGAGGAGTGAGTAAAATTTTTATTGCCATTTCTGGGTCACCTACCCTCTGGAATAGCTGCCAAACGGGGCTTGTAACTTCAAACTTAATGTAATAGGTAATATCTTTGTCTCCATGGAATACGACAAGTGTTTACTAAGCATACAATATTAGTGCATCAATTGATCCTCTTAATTATACTCTACATTTGTGAGTAATAAGACAAGTTAAATTTATTGCTGAGTATTGGCACATCTATATGAGTATTTACGAACCTATTGTTCAGTTTATAAAACAATAAACTCTAACAATATAAGACGAGTTGCATGATTAAAAACTGCTTTAAAATTATTGAAGATCATTTATAACGCCAATTAAGTTGAGTAGTGTGTTTACGCCGGAAAATTAATTCAAATTATCACAAGAAAGAAGGTGGTTCTCCTGTAAAATAGTTAAGTTAATAATTAACAATTTGCCATTTATTTAACAGATATCTATTTAATATATCAAC
The DNA here is from genome assembly GCA_031308135.1 of Acheta domesticus. Classification (NCBI taxonomy): domain Eukaryota; kingdom Metazoa; phylum Arthropoda; class Insecta; order Orthoptera; family Gryllidae; genus Acheta; species Acheta domesticus. The sequence goes on along the minus strand of JAHLJT010009355.1, from coordinate 99,460,648 downwards.
CAATCAGAACATAAAAAAGTTATAAACCGCTCATTAGGCATGATTTCACAAAATAAACATAACTTAAAAATAATTGACTGAATGTTCAAGTATAAATATTGTTCTACCAATTCATCGTTTATATCAAGAAGCCAATGCGTAAATCTTAAGCCATTCATGCAATGGGTGATTAATGTGGTCAGGTGATCAAGTTGCGATTCGAATGTCGGAGAAATAGTGGAAAGAGAGGCTAGGCAATCGGAAGAAACCTGAGAAACCTGCCACGAGACCTCTTTGTCCTCCACCCCTCCCCGCAGGATCGAACGGAATTTGATCCCTGGTCCATTTGGGAGAAGGCTTCAAGTGGTAGAAGATGTCCGACTGCCACACCACAACCCAATTCACTATCCACTTCACATTAACTAGTTTTGTGTTCACAGGAACGAACGAACATTTTATTCTTAATAAAATAGTATTAGAAAAATGTAAATGTTGTTTATATTTATAGGCTTCAATTATATAATTCGTTTTATCAACAGATCTATTGATGACCAAGTCGTCGAAAGTTGTTAATCAGTTAAAAAGTTGGAAAAACGAAATCAACCAGAATTGAATTTGCAAACTGAGCCAAATGTATTCGTTTCAATAAATCAAGCTTTATTGGGTGCGACCTTATGAAGGAAGTACAATATGCGCTCACTTTCTTTAAAAATGATTTTGATTTAAAAGCTGGTTCAATTGAACTTTTTCAGGTTATAGCTGATCTACTGGTAGGACAAAAGTTGCAAAATTTAAATATTATTTAACAGTTTAAAAGAATGTGAGAAAGTATGTGATGTTGTAACACCTCTAGTTTCACTTTCCACAAACATTTGTTCAGATATCCTTAACTGAAACAGTTGGCATAATGGCATTCACTCATATTCAATGGCATTCACTCAATAGATTGTAACGTTTGTTTATACCATAATTAATGTTCCCTTCTCTCGACAATCGTTATTTCACAGACGTTATTAAATACCGCCACTTCCTAAGTTTGGCATTTCTCTAATGAGAAGCGCTCGTCCTGCGCCGCCATTTTTTTAAGGTAAGTGCGAATTCAGTTGCATGCAAGTTCCCGAATTGCTTTTCGTACGTCTTGCGTTATATGCTATTTTTAACACGCCGTGTGCGAAAGAACGAAAACGAGAAACCGTGTTTCGCGCACGGCGTGTTAAAAACATACATTTCTTTACTATTGTACAAAGATTTCTGACTGTTTTAGCTCAGAAGCCGTTTTCACTAAGTTTTTCGTGCGGATTGCAGTTCATTTACAGTACCCGCATTATCATCCACCTATTTCTGTCACTCATTTTTGGTGGCCTATGACAGTACTGGTTAGTATATTAATGAAGATTATTCATACCTTTTTTCGTCACATTACTGCAGTCCTCGTAACTTGTCCCCTCCATGATAAATGTCGATATACTACCGTTTTGCTGCAGAAATAAGCTCTTCTCACATGACAAATCACTCTCTTCGTTTTGCGTCGACCCTTCAACACGACGCGACGTCTCTGTTTGGACGCATCCCCACCACCAGCGGAACATTTTCCCCCAATGGCCTTGAAATGTTTTATTTCTTCGGGCGCGGAGTGTGGTTGTTCGCGGAGCGATTCACCTGTTCTCTGAGACCTCGAAAGGTTTCATTTCCACGACGGAAAGCGGTAAGAAGGTTTTGTCATTTAAATAGGGCTAGATGAATATGAAAATAAATATTTACTGTTACTGTTAAGTGTTTTTACTGATACAAAGTTTGATTTTTATTACTCTAGGAGGATTTCTTTAATTAAAATTGAATTGAAGCGTTGCAATGGGAAATATCCTCACGCTGCAGTCTTAATGCAAAATCATAAACAAAGTCTTGCATTCAAAATTCGTGTGCTAGTTAATACGTTGTTTCCAATGAATAATGTGAAGAATTATGTAGAATCTTCAAAATGAGTCAAAATTGTAGTTCTGTCTGATATTGCTTCTATCAACTCCTTTGCTTATTTTCCTTGCTCATTTTTTTTAGAGGAAATTACTCAATATACAGACAATACATGTGATGACCTGCAACATCCTTCTGTGCATGAAAACATTCATGTTCTACGCAAGTTGAGAAACATCGTAAAAAGAAGTAACCGTCCTCTAGAAGATTTATAGGTTCTGTTCTTTGTAATTCTGTGTCAGTCCTGCAAGTTTTCTTCTTGAGATTATGGCGTGGTAGACAAAAACATCTACACGTGATGTACGCCCTCGAGTTTTGAGCTGTTAAAAATAGCTATCGAAAACAAATTGAGTTAGCATTGCCGTAATACTCATGACCGTCAGCTGTATCTTCTGTCCTGATATGGAGGAGAAAAGGCCAATATATATCCAATAATTTTATTTGTAAACATACGAGGTTCAGGCAAAATCCAATATGTCCACAGCGTTGTTACAGGCAATAAAAGAACACTACCTTACTCGTGCGAAAACTCTCTCACGTTAAATTCCCTATATTTCCTTTTCCATTTTAAGAGGGTAAATTGTGACCGAAACGTGTATATTTGTTTAAAATATTAAAATAAAAACAATAAAAATTTATGTTTGAAGCAAATTTTGTATTCAGTATTATACGTAGACATGTTCTTGGAACAATTTATTTGTTTATTTATTTATTTGTCAAAAAACAGTAAAAACTGTATATGACGTGCGGGGAAAAATTTATCTGCGCACATTTTCTTGAGGGCCAGAATTTTATTAAAAAAAACAACGAAAAAATGAATTTAGAAAATAATTATTTTAGAAAAATAAAGATATTTGAAAAATCTTTTTTCCCGAGTTATAGAAAATCAATTTCAACTGTAAATGAACTACAAGTAAAAGGAGTGCTCAACAAAACGTGCGCACAGTGAAGCTACATTTACGTCCAGAAGCAAAACAAGGGGCCATCTCAGCATTTGCTCAATGGATCAGGGAACTAGACAAAAACCTGATCGAGATGGGGGTCATTGACCCCCAACACTTCTTTCTTCTTCACAACACTTCTTTAAAAACATTTGAAGTAATTATACAATCTTCCTTGACAATTAGCTTTTGACTTTCCTTGATAGTCACAAAAATGTTATAAAAACGTTTTTATTATCGAGAAAGCAACTTTAAGTTGTCCATGAGAAAATATAGGATAGGGCAAGCATAACCATACTCTTTGGAATATTATTTAACTTTGTTACTGAACTGACAGGTACACCCGTGCAATTTAATCCACTAGAATATTAAGTAATTAGTTTCATTTCACATACACTTGTAGATTCTGTACGTCTCTGAACAGGTGGAGTAATATCGAGAAGCGCCGGACCAGCAAAATGTAATAGAATGATCAAGAAGCTCTCGTGCTACAGATTTCGGCGCGAGATAAGTTTCTTTGTGGCTTTCAGCTTCAAAACTTTGAATGCCCAAGAACGCTTCGTCTAGGAATTATTCAACTAAATAGATTTTAATAATGCTGCCCGAGTGTTTCGTGATGCTTTTGACGTGAATATTTAGATTCATTTTTTCAACAAATCCTTTATATTTTCAAAATCAAAGTGCAAACCGCCACGTCTTCGAGAAGTTCTCTTTCTTTAGAGATCTCATTTGTGAAGATCAGTTACGTGTGCGCAAAAGTCATCTATACTACTGAAATAATATAGGAAAGGATTGTTAATAATCTAATTTCTGTGTGGGAACAATGTATGATGTATTGAAATCACAAAGCAAAATAGAGAACAATTACAAAGTAAAATATTGAAAGGATTGTCTGTTGGTTATTTTTCTTCAATTTATACAACTTCATATAGTATATGATCTTTCTTCATAGATAAATTATCTTTTGTTACTCAATTAGACGATAATCTTGTTACTCCTGAAAATAACATAGAATAAAAAGAACTTAAATGTGATATTTTAGGATGAAGGTGAGTAAGTCAACGCCATCAGCATGAAAATTAGCTTAGCGTGCTGCCGCTGCTCGGACAAGTATGGAGATAATACGTTTATTTAAATGTTTGTTTAAATACTAAATTTTGTTTAACGATCTTCAATCTAATGCAAGAAAGCGTAGAAAATGTTGTGAAGTCGGAAATACAGTATAGTAATTTGTAGAATTTTACCTTTGGATCTTGAAATTCCCTCAAAAACGTTTAAACAATCAAAAACCAACAATCGAATTAGGTATTGAACACCTCTGAATATTTTAAACTCCGCACAAGTACGTTTTAGTTGTTTCAAACTATTAAAAACGCCGTTTTTGTAATTCTTTTGAAATGTTCTGGAATAATGAAACGAAGTTCGTTTTCCTCACCAGTAGGCTAAATCGATATGCGTCGAGTGACGCTCACTTACCCCAAATGGTAAGCCTGAAGAGGGTGATCGTGAGGAACAGATACAATTGCATGGACAGACGCAACTATGTCGAATTACACCACCGTCTAGAGGAGAATTCTAGCGGGCGGCTGCTCTGATCGGTAGCTTTCCGTGGATTCTCCTATCAATATCAGGCGAATGCTGGAACAGTACCCTAAGAAACGGGCCACTGATTCCGCGCGATATTTCCTTTCGCTTTCTTGTATCCTCACCTCTTATACTCACTCACACACACACACACACACACACACAAACTACGTTACCACACATGTCGGGAGACCAGCTTAGAGCTTGTCCCGGCTGGAGAGGTGTCCCGCTAGAGGCAGATATCTAGCTGGATTTGTTGACCGGCAAGATTTTCGACACGACACTAGCTTTTCAGGTAGGTCGAATTCAGTCACTGTTTGGAGGAGAATTCTAGTGGCCGGCTGCTCTGATCGGTAGTTTTCCGTAGTTTCTCCGATCAACGCCAGGCGAATGCCAGAGACGTACCCTAACAAAGGGGCCACAGACTGCACGCGATTTTTCCTTCCTCTTACTTGTTCTATCTTCTCCCCTTACACACACTAACATGCAGTACTGCGACCGGCTGCATTCTCTGTCTATCTATTTATCTAACTATTATCTAACATCCCTCCCTTTCCTATCTTTTATCTATTCAATTAATTTATCAATAATCAGTTTATCATTGGATGCGGCCGTCTGCAAAAAAATTTATATGTCGTAGGTCCGGCGCAAGTTTCCAATACTGGACGAAGACCTGCTTTCCCTTTTGTAATACTATCCGGTATCTGCTGTGCTATAAATAACAAATCCAAATTCAATGCAAAAAAAAAAACAAAAAACAAAAAAACAAAATCACAAACACACCGAAAAAAACATTGTTCCACCATAACGTAAACAAAATTCAAAATAACAGAAAATAATAAAATAAACATTCACACAATATTTACAACTCATTCACACCACGAAACATGCGCATTCTCCCTGTATGGCCTTTGTGTTTGTGAATAAAAAATTTAAATTAAAGAAAAAACGATGACACGCTTGGACTTGAACAAAATATGTTAATTTTCGTCCTGTTTATCAAAGTACATAAATTGCCACTTCCCTTTTCGTAGCGATGTCATAACTGCGCCCCACTTCCTTGACGATTACGACGGCTAGTCCAAGTTCCAGTTACCATTTACCATATTGTCAATATAACTCACAAATCGACTGTCACTCTCAAAGGAAAAAACTCGTAACATTCTTTTCTTCACGTTAAAAATAATTTCTCGCACAGCAAGACATGATGTCCTCTCACCTCTGAGACTAGAACTCATCTATCGAAAAGTATTGTTGCAGTTCATTAGCAAAACGTATCCTCAACAAAACACGCTCTCTCAGTCTTTTGTCCTTCTTTATTGACATCCAATTATTCTGATTTACGCCTCCTCGTCGTCCCCTTGCTTAACGGTATCTGCCAAAAATTCTCTAAATTCCCGTTTTCGATGTTTATTAGTCCGAAACACCCCAATTTCCAGTTATTCAGTTCGAATTCCGTACTTTTCTGTGCTTACTCACACCAGCAATTTTCCGTCACTTGTCTTTTGACAATTCACTCTATTAAATAGAAAACCACACACTTGCCGCCTTATAAACTTTACGTGCTGACATAGAAAGTTATTCTTAAATTTCCCTAAAGCTAATTATTGTTTTTATCTAATGTTTATTCACTGCGGCATCTCGAACACAATAAATGCCCACACGCCATTCTGCCGTCATTCGTTGAATCTATAGTCGGCTACCTCCGTGACGGTTCTTTTCTTGTAAAAAATACAAATCATTACAGTACACTACCACACATGCCGGGAGACCAGTTGGGAGCTTAGAGCTTGTCCCGGCAGGGGAGGTGCCCCGCTGGTAGGAGATACCTGTCTGAGGGTAAAACCTCGCTAGTCGACGGTAGGTCGGCGCCGGGTCTCGCCATCCGGCAGGGTAAAGATCACCGCCACTTCCCGGGGAGGGGGGGACACGCACTACACTTACGGGACTAATGACCTCTGTAGTTGAAGCACGTAGGAATCACGAACAATCAATCAATAATAGTGTCGTCAGTTTTCGCGATGTGTGGTGTACTTCATCAATCCGAACGTTTGCGTTTGTTTTCACAGAACGTAGCTGAGTCAGTGCAAGCGAGCCATGTGAATCCCGCCGAAGGTCATGCTGCGTCGGCGGGGGAGGAGGCTGCGGTGGCGGTCGCCGAATCCTTGACTTCGTTAATGGTCCGGAGAGGCCTTCTCCCACCAGTTTTGTTGTCTAGGCTCGTTTCTGCATCGAAGATCATTCCTGATTCAGAAATAGCCTCGTTACGTTCAGAAAGCAACACGAGGTGAGTTGGAACATGGCGGAACTGACTGTGGTTTCCCATGCAACAAATTTACGTAAATCAATTGTTAAGTCGTGGAAAAGTCTTCGCAGAAACTGAGGAAATATGAATGAAAGATCCCAAGTATTGTATTAGATTATTTAGTATAATTAAATAAAGAACGAATCTCAATACAACTGTTTTCTCCAGCGATCCGTTTTATAATAATGGGGGAACGACGACGTGAATAAATACAAACGAGCAAAATTATTGTATTGGAAATGTACTATTTTAATAAGTTTCAATAGTGGCTAAACAAATAATTTTCCAAACATTTTAAATGTAACTATTATTGCAATGATGCTTAATTGTTGATAAAATATTGTTTGTAGTTTACAATTGGAGTTAATAGGACAAATATCAATGATTTTTCTCGTCAAAGTTACCATTGGGTCATGACTCAGAAAGTTCCTTCTTACTTAAGGCGAATCTTCTCTGATACACTTCAGTTTTTAGTAGTTTTCCATGGTTTCTCCATGATCAATACCAGGCAAATGTCGGAGCAGTTTCCTAACAAACCGGCCACGAATCACATGCGATCTTTCCTTCCTCAGTATTATTTCCTCATCTCCACCTCTACACATACTTACTTGCACTACACTAACACACATATCGGGAGACCGGTCGGACGAATTGAGCTAGTCCCGAAGGGGGACTGAAGGGATTCCCCGAAGGGGATACATGGAGGAGAATCCTCGCTAGCAGACGTTCAGCGCCACATCTCTCATACAGTATCTGCGAAGGAAAAATACCACCCGGGATATAACATGCATATCACGCATGGGACTAATGACCTTAGAGTTGACGCATCCGGAAACATCAATCATTATCTTCTAATATTAAAAAAATGAGAGCTATTATTTTTTCTGGTAAAAGGGCAAAAAAATACTGTACAACATAACATTCCACAAGACTTCAATAAATGCTCCAACGCTCCAACTCCAAAGTACATAAGACTTCAGTTGCGGAAGTAAGGCGATTGTTGCTTTGAGTTGTGCTTACTCGTATATTCTCTTTGGAGAAAACGCTCCGGCAAGACCAGTCAAGACGCACAGAAAATGTCTGTAGGAAGCCGTGCGCTATTGCATGCGTCCTATTAGTTTTAAAGAAAAGATGCATATCCGAAACGCATGCACTATTGCTTGCGTAAAATTGAAAGATAAGAGGGTTTGTGTGAACCTAGCCTTTGGAGAATCTCAGTCTCTAAACAATTAATGGTTAGCCACTTTCTTATTACGCAAACGTCCGCTTTTTTCGTGCTTGTGCACAGCACTGTGCATAACTGCACGCCTTTTAGGCGATTGCCCCAAGGTCTCGCTTTGCGGTTTAACAAGCATCGCTTCGGTCGACTGCCCGCCGGCGAAACAACAACAAAGCATCACAACCGACGTTCATTTCGATGGTTCTCTATCGGTTTTTAATGTGTACTCAACTAATTCTTCAAGGATTCCTGAACTAGGTTTTAACGCGCAGTTTCGAGGTAAACAGAGCGGTTCACAAATTTCCAAATAGATTTCGCTATTTCTGGTTTCGTAAATAAACTGTTAAGGAAGTAATTGGCTACTAGATTTTTTAATATTTGTCACCGGGTACCAATTGGGTTGATGTAATAGTTTTAGGATTTAGGAAACAACATACAGGTTTGCTCTAGTAATTTCTTCTTCGTATGTTTTACGCTTGTTCGATTGTTGTTGAAGAGAGATCCTTGTTCGGTATTTTTGCCTTTCAACTTTCTGAACGGTACATTTACACATGGATTACAAAATACGTTTTTAAGATTGAGGGACTTCTTAATGTATTCCAACCGCTTTCAACATACGTGAATTCTTTCCGCTTTTCTCATAAAAAAGCAAAAACTTAAATAATTAACTTTGAGATTTTTTAGGTGAAGATGAATCCTCATAAATCACTATTGCACACAAGTATCTGTATTTTTAGACAATAATTTTCTCCGACGTTCAATTCGTTGGTTCTTGTTTGCTTTCTATTTTTGTACGCTCAGCTAATTCTTCAGGGATTGCTGAACTACCAACTTTTGACGAGCAGTTCTGTGTTATGTAGAGTAATGTCAAATATTCAAATAAATTTCTTTTATTGATACTTCATGTGTAATATATCAACAAAAATAAATATTGTTTTGGAAGTAATAAAGAGCAAAATGAATGATATTTGTGCCAGATGTTCGTAGTAACAGAGAGTTCAGGGATTTCTGAACTACGCTTTGAGCAGCAATAATCAAGAACTCAGTTTCTTGTACTGTTGTTTTCTTATATTAAATAAAATATATTAAAAGAACGTATATATTCTATTATCACTTAGTGGGTGACAGATGGATCTTAATAGTAACCACATACGAATTACGAACACATACGAATACTCGTATCAATTCAATTCATGATATAACTTTGTAACAAAAACTACTTTACAACTTACTTGGGGCAGTAAGTAATTTGTAATTTTTATTATTTTTTATTTTATTTTATTTATGCATTATTATCTCAATTCATTTGTATTCTTTTTTTTGCTTCTTCATGTTTAACTCTCATTTTTCCGTTTGTTGCTAGAGACCCACTGAAGATGGGAAATTGTACTCCCGAAAGTGACTTTGGGCATTTGTTGATTTAATAAATAATAAAAACTTAAAATTGTGGCTGATTATTCCTTACGTCCCCGTATTCCGTACAGGTTCCCCAATAATTCTTTTTTCAGAAAAACTTCATTCTACATGGTAATCTGGAAAGTTGTATACAACTGTTTTCTCCAGCGATCCGTACCATGATTTCCTCTCCTTTTTTTACTTTCCCGTATACGTACGTATACACGGAGTGATATACGTAGTATAGGGAAAGTTATGTAATGCTGCGCGAAAAAATGGCGAATTTTCGCCGGAAAAAAATTCATTGCCGGGCCGTGATAACGAAAAAGTGGATAAAACCAGTTGCTAAATTAAGAAACAAAATCCCCTAACACGTGGTGTAGCCAGAAAGCCTATTTTGTGGGTCCTTGATATCGAAAAACCAATTGAAAGGAAAACGTCCGTCTGTCCGTCCGTCCGTCCGTCTGTCGGTCCGTTCGTCTGTGAACACTGCTAGCGCCTATACCATAAATACGATTTCTCCAAAATGGATCTGATTCTTGTCAAAACTTTGAGGTTTTAAAAAAGATGGGGGTAAAAGATTTTGAACATTCTTCAAAATTTGGGGGTACTTTATATGAAGCCCCTCGGACATTATCAAAATTTTCTCAAAAACGGCTCCAATTTTTTTCTTTAAATGTATTGTATGAATAGAGTAAAATACACTTATTAACATGGCATAGGGCCGATTTTCACGAACAACTCTGAATTTTCTAAAATTGTGAAAGTTTGAATTTTTTTCGGTGTCTTTCTCCAACTACAAAATTGAAGATGGAGATTTTTCGTTCAAATAAAATGTGTTCTCCAAAGTGAGTTCTTTGTTTAAGGTCTTGTACATTGTTTTAAAAATTCTAGTAGTTTCTGTGCAACATTGCGTGCAATATGTGCAATTTTAAAAAATTACAAAAACTAGATTTTCTCAAAAACGGCTCCAAATTTTTTCTTTAAACTTTTGGTAGGAATGGCGCTAAATGTACCCTATGAGATGATATAAACGCCATATTGCTGTATTCTTTTGTTTTTTCAAAAATTGCAAAAATTGCAAAAAACAAGTTTAAAAAATTTTACTTGTCTCTCACGTCGTTAATATTTACACTAGCGGCAAATTGTTCACGTTATTATATTTATGAGTACATGTGCTTTAAATAATGTCAAGTAAAGTTTATCAAAAAACAACAGTTTTCTGTGAAAACTAATTCAAATTTCCGCATTTTCAGAAATGCTCAAACGCCATTTTCTCATAAATGGCTAAAAAAATGTCTTCAAACTTTTCGATCGGATAGTGCTACTTGCACTCTTTAATAAGACGTAAAGTTTATTTTGAGGTATTTTTTTGTTTTTTCAAAAATTGCAAAAATGTAATTTTTTTATTTGTCTCTCACGTCGTTAATATTTACATTAGTTGCGATTTATTTACATTATTATATTTATGAGTACATGTGTTTTAAGTAATGTCAAGTAAAGTATATCGAAAACACACCCGTTTTCTGTGAAAACTAGCTCTAATTTCCGCATTTTCATAAACGCTTAAACGCCATTTTCTCATAAATGGCGAAGAAAAATTCTTCAAACTTTTCGATCGGATAGTGCTAATGACACTTTAATATGAATAATTTATTGTGAGGAGTTTTTTTTGTTTTATCAAAAATTACATATATGTAATTTTTTTAAAGTATCTCTCACATCTTTAATATTTCCATTACCAGCAATTTGTAAACATTAGTATTTTTGTGAGTATAAGTGCCTCAAATAACTTCAAATAAATTATTTTGGAAACTCAAAAATTTTCTGTGAAAATAAGCAGCAAATTTCGCATTTTAAGTAGCGCTAAAACGCAATTTTCTTTAAAACCGCACATAATTTTTAAAAGAAAATTGCCATTTAGGGCTAAGTTTTTGTGTTCTTTAATATTCTATATATACTAGCGATGTTTACAGCTCTATGGTGACCGTTTATCGCATCCAAGGCGCCATTTTGTTTTATCATGCCAAGAGTGTTGTGACATATCTCTTCTTTCCATTGCCACTGTTGGCCATCCTTCCATTTCACTCTTGGCCATCCTCTTTTCCTCCGTCTTGCTGGTGTCCAGTTATAAACATTTTTGGGCAGTCTTTCTGAATCCATCCTTTGTAAGTAGCCGTATTATAACAATCTTTTCTTTCCTACAACATCACTTAAACATCCTTCTATATTTAATCGCCTTTTTATAGTCTCTGTTTTTACATGATCATGCGTGACTCCGCAGCATCTTCTCCAAAAACTGTTTTCAACACTATTAATCCTCTTTTTCAGAGCTTGGTTTAGTACCCAAATTTCAGAGCCATATGTTACTGTGCTCTCCACCAAAGATTTAAACAGCTGGATTTTTGTTTTAGTTCTAATGTCCTTACTCCAAAGTAGTGGGTTTAATTTACCGATTATCTGTCGACCTTTTCCGATTATTGATAAAATATCGGCTTGATCCGTACCTTCTTCATTCAGAATTACTCCTAAATACTTAAAATATTTTACATTTTTGATCTTAGAACCCTCTAGAATTAAATCTTCCTGTACATCACCAACTACCAAATAATGTGTCTTATCCGTGTTAATTTCCAATCCCCATTTTTCATATTCCTCTACAAGTTTTCTCATCATGTAGGAAGCATCATTTACATTTTCTGCAAGAACCACTTGATCGTCAGCAAACAATAAAGTATGTATATTTATTACATCTTTAATATTCTAAAATTAATATTTCCGTTCTACCAAGAGGAAACCCCAAAATTTAGAAAATGACAAAAAATGTACTTATGGCCGTGATAGATGGTAGCTAGCAATTCCGAATAGCTAGCGAAGACCCAAGGAAATTGAAAACTAATACGGGAAAATCTGTGCCATTCTGTAGCACCACTAGTTTCTTTTGTTCTCGGTATATTATTCAAGAATTCCTGAACTAGGTTTTGGCGAACGTAATTATACATCTAGTCTCAAATGTCCAAATTTATTTTGGTTATGAAATATTCTGTAAATCCTTATTGTATGACGTTGTTATAGACTTTCTCGTGATTAACCAGGTCAATGTCAGACGGACATCTATTAAATGGATTTTTAAGGGAGTATCATGTGAAAAACCAAGAGATCTTTTAAAAACAGTTATTTTGGAATCATAGACAGTTGAGTTTTATTAACAGTGAATTTGATCGAGCGAGTTTAATATAGATGGAAACACAGATTTTATCTGGCATTAGCTTCTTTCACGAGGATGAGGATACTAGTGCGTAGTACTATTATGTGAACGTTTGCATCACATGGACCAGAGCCTCTTTCCATTTGGGCCAGTGGCAAGGCTAGAGGGCCTTGGCCTGTCCGTTCGGACTATCAGGCACAGCCCCCCTGCGTCGCGACCCTGAAGCGACAGGTGTGAACCTTATAGTATCGGTGCATATGTAAAGCAAATGTCACAACAATAATAATCACTGGTTATAACAATAGTAATATACTTATATATACTGCACTTAATATATTGTAATACAAAAATTCAATATAGAATATATTAACAACAATGTTTACAACAAAATTGTTATTGTATATATGTGTATGTATCTGGAATTTTAGAGTGCAATTAATCTGAATTTTGCCTGCAAGGGATGTTCCCAACATGTGCCTTGTGTTTATTTATTATCCACGCCTGATATTAACGGAGACATGTGGCGAGCGTAATAGATTCCAATCGCCATATTTCTTATTTTTGGCCCGTCTGAGCTTTTCTTTCGTCCCACGGCTGCAAAAACTGAGACGATTGTATGGAAAGTACGGCTCCGTTTTTTGCCCGACCGGGAATTGTATCCGGGATCGCACCACGAAAAGCTAACATCATCATTATTATTATTATTATTATTATTATTAAAATTATTATTCCTCCAAATCACGACTAAGGATGTTATGTGTCGGCTGAATATAAAATCTACTCCAGGTTGCAACCAGCTACCTAAGGGGTAGATCTATGGACTGTCGGTGCCTCTACAATACTTTGCGCAAAATGTGGGCTGTTCCAAATAAAGCTATTTCTTGCATTTCCCAGTTTTTTGAATTACCTGGGAGTTTAGACAAGTTCTTACACAAATTTTGCGGAACAAATCCCAGAGCTCCGATAACTATCGGGACGGACTGTGCTTTTACGCCCCACATTCGGCTGATCTCGATTTCCAAACTCTTGTATTTAAGACGTTTCTCTGCCTCCTTGGTAATGACGTTTTGATCGCAAGGTACAGCAACATCGATAAGTAAACACGATTTTTTCGCCAAATCCCGGATCACTATATCCGGTTTGTTTGCTGCTATCGTGCGATCATATTGAATTTGTTGGTCGTACAATATCGTACACAATCCAACAGACGTCACCGGTTTTGATGAGTGTTCGTACCACTTGAAGCATGTGTTTGGAACTTCGAGGGCGGTACAGATCTGCCAGTGGAGGTAGCTACACACCCTGTCATGTCTTTTCAGGTATTCGGTCTTTGCTAGGATTGGACAAGATGAGACAATATGATCAATGGTTTCTACTTGCTCCTGGCAAATGCGGCATTTATCATCTTGAGAAATTTTGAGAACCGCTTTATCATAATGTCGTGTTCTCAACGCCTGATCTTGGGCAGCTGTTACACGTGCTTCCGATTCTGGCTTCATTCTTCCTCTTTTAAGCCACATAAATGATTGATCTTTATTGATCTGCACCTTGTCCATTCTTTTTAGGTATTGTCCGTGGAGTGGTTTGTCTCTCCACGATTTCAGCTCGAGGGTGGGAGACATGATGCATTGTTAGCAGTTTTCTGGTTTTTCGATCCATGTTGCGAATTTCTTGCTCAGTCCAGTTCACTAGTCCAAAACTGTATTCGGCTACAGGTACCGCCAAACTACCTATTGCAGATATTTTATTCCTGGAATTCAGAGCGGACTGCAGGACCAGTCTCACTCTCCTATTTATTATTATTATTATTATTATTATTATTATTATTATTATTATTACTATTTCTACTTATACTGCTACTACTACCATTTGATTTATCTTTATACAGTAATTGAAAAGCCTGCGTCCATCTATTCGTCCGTCCATCACTCGTGGTCAGGTTCCTTCCAGTCCACCAATTGAGGCAAATGAGATATCATTCGACTCGCCTCATTTTCCTGGTAAGGAGCTGATTTTTTTTAATCCGTCCACAAGATAATAAGAATTTTCTCTAAAAGCGTGTGCTTTTGCATTTTTCAGGCAACTAAATCGCGTTGTGGTTGATTTACAGTACCTATAGATGTGTTTAGGTCTGGAGGAGATATGTTCGTTCGATTTCTCAGGAAAAGACAATTCGATTCTCAATTCTTAGCCAGTTACTTCTACAATATTCTGTAAAATTTCTTGAAAAACACATGTTTTGATGGTTTTGTAGTAAGGTGTATTATGTGAGCCGCTTGTAGAATCGTATAAAATGTGTTGTCAGTGAAGACAGAAAAGAAAGAGAGTTGTTTTACTTATGAAGGAAGCGATATTTCTTAAAAAGAAGGCCGGCAAAAGTGGCCCAGAACATCAACTGATGTCACTATAGTGTCTCTCACAGGGAGGTCCTAGGATTTTCGACACAAGCTTGCCAGCTAAATCGAATTCAGTTGCTGTCTGGAGGAGCATTCTAGCGGCCGGCCCGGCGGATCGATAGTTTTCTGTGGTTTCTCCTATCAACACCAGGCGAATGTCGGAACTGTACCCTAACAAACGGGCCACGGACCGCGCACGAGCTATCCTTCCTCTTCCGTACTATACCGATCTGTCCTATCCTCAACCCTTATTTACACACACTAGCATGCACTACACATATCGGGAGACCGGTCGGGAACTTAGAGCCTATATCGGTTGGGGCAGTGCCCCACTGGTGAGAGATACCTGATTGCGGAAACCCAGCTAGCCGAAGGTAGGTCCCGCCAAATCTCGCAATCCAGCGGGAAAGTCCACCATCACTTCCTGAGAAAAACATTCACTACACTTAGAGGACTGCTTCATTGTCTTAGCAGTCAACGCGCCCGGAATCACCAACAATCAATTAACAATCGACTAGCTTCTCAGCTAGGTCAAGTTCAGCCGCTGTCTGGACGAAAATTCTCGTGGCCGGCTGTTCTGGCCGGTCGTTTTCCATGGTTTCTAAGGAAAACCTACACCAGGTGAATGTGGAAGCAATACCCTAACAAACGGGCCACGGACTGCATGCGATCTTTTCTTCCTCTTCCTTTCTCTTTCCTCACCCTTTACTTACACACACACACACACACTCACAAGCACTATACTACCACACTTGTTAGGAGACTAGTCAATAGCTTAGAGCGTGTGCCTGCTGGGGTAGTGTCTCCTGGTTGTGGAAATTACTCGCAAGCCGATGTAGCCCGCGCCGAATCTTGCCAGCCAGCGGTAAGGTTACCTCCACCTCACGTGATAAAAGCATACACTACATTTACGAGACAACTTACCTTAGTAGTTGACGCTCCCGGAATCAGCAATCAATCAATTACAAAGATGAGTAAAATTATATGATATAATAAATATGTTATAATGATAATGAAGGAAGTATTCATTCAATTATATAAAAACCAAGTAAAATGCAGCATCGTCAGCAAGGTAGGTGCAATAGATATTGCAATATGTAATATCAGCTATCAATGCACTGACATTGGTGAAAGGCTTTAAATTACTGTGCTATACTCCTTTTTCAATATTTACCTGAATCGTTACGTCTTAATTCATCCAAATGACGATCATTAAACTCAACTGGGCAATGTAACAATCATTATACAAATATTTTAATCGGCACTTTTTCATGTCTGTACTTTCTATGTCTAAAATAAACGAAGCAACTGTAATATGTTGAAAATTTATTTTTATTACGAACTTGCAAAGCACAAATAACTTTTTACATAATATCCGTCGGAAGCGCCACGCTAAGCTATTTGTTATTACTATTATTATTACTATTATTATTAATATATCCAAAGAGGGTGAGAAGGAGAAGAATAAAACATGAACATCGGGACCTTGAAGCTTGAAAGAATCTGAATATTGAGTCTCAGAAGTTTATTCATTTATGATATGGGATAACTTGCAGAGAGGCGACCATTAGACGCAGTTCCTTACTCCAGGTTTTTACCTAAGCGTCCTTTGAAATCTTCCCTCGGAGCGACTTCGGCATACACATTTCGAGTTTGCTCGCCTCTTAGGCACCTCTGTTATCCTGCCATGGATTTGACCTTCACTTTTCTCTCTCTCTCAGACGTATCAGGTAGTAAATTTTGCTTGCCTCGTTGATAGAGCGTACGATATCATTGCAGCGTGAAATTGCCGGGATCCTCTACAAGCCACAAGCGTGGACAGTGAGCACACGGGACAAAGGGGAATTCTAAATTCCCACAGTCCCCATCCTGGATATAACCTGCGAATTTGTAGTCCAGATTGCACAGAGGAGAGTTATCCGAGCAATAACTGAGCATTAAGTTGTCTTCCCCAGAAGACTGACGAAACACAGCAACCTACACCTCGATGCGAATCTAGCATATCCACTCCATAAGAAATCATTTCCAGACGCCACTCACATCTTACGCGCAGAACTCCTTGGTCAGTTACACCCGTGCTTTTATATTCTAGTTTACGTTTCCAGACAAATGACTGTCGTATTTAACCTCCTGTGAAACTTAAATCCCTGTTCTTTTGGAGCAGATAGTGCCAGTAAGTTTTGTTGAGAATTGCATATTATGCGCGAAAAACAGTTTAAAATTCTTTATTAACTGAGTCTGTAACCATTGATAAATATGACTTATACATCTACTATATACTATTTAGCTGATTACCCGGCGCGGTCCGGATATTTATTTCTTCCAGTCATCTATTAAAGCAGCCTGCCCTCCCAGCACGCTTTGCCCCCACGCCCTATTCGGCCTGCCATGGCCGTGCAGCCTACAACTCGCGCCCCTATCATCCAGCCTATTCCACTCTTATGTTTCTCTCGTTCATAATGCTACGTCCGCCCCACCCCACCCCACCCCACCCCACCACACCACACCACACCACACCACACCACACTCCCCGCGCGGTGTCTGCCGTGAACGCCCTGTAAACACCTCCCGCCCCGTCCATCTAGGCCAGACCTGCACAGCATTTTGCACTTTCACTGACCTCAGGAGCTGCGGGCGGGCAACTCGGGTGCAAATGAGAAAATAGATGAAGGGTGGGGATGAGACCCAATCTAGGAGTAGGGAACACCAATCAGAATGCGCAATTCGAAAGATAGCGCGTAAATTTAAACAGCAATCGGCAAGAACATGACGGTCATATGCAGTTCAAGTAATATTGTCTTTTGTATTATATTGCAAATGTTTGTTCTCGGTATATGACAGGGCGAAATATGAAACTACAACGAATTATACATATTCGATTTCGACACCAAGTATTATAATTGCTTGTACGGCTGATAATGTAATTGGCTTTGCTACGATGTAATCACAAATTTAGTGTTGTGCTAAACACAACATTTTGATACTGAATTGTTTTTGTTTGATGATGACAGCAATAAATTATTTTTCGTTAACTATGTTTAATTGAATAAGACGGTTCTCTCAAAGCAAAAACATTGTTCTTAAAAAAATCATGATTATTTTCTGTTCTAATTTCTGACAAGAGAGTAGAGTCTTTTACGAGATCGTATAAAAATATAAAGCCCTTTGCATTCTATTTAACCAATATCCATGATTATCTTATGATTGTCCGTAACATATCGTCACAGAAGTTTGCTCGTTGATCTCTTTTATTCAGTTTCATAATGGGGAGAAACGGTCACAAATGTGCTATTAAACATTACCCTACTTGGAATTGCCACATATTCTATTTTATGTCAATCTTGATGTGAGAGATTGCTCTCATGAGTTTGTTCATTTTTCTATGATTTGGAGATTATAACATTCCTGGTGAACAATCAATTATTAAATAGCAATTTTGTTTTAGATAAAATTAAATAATAATTTTGTCTTATATATAAGCATATATTTTAAAGCTATTGCTTTAAAATATTGCTTAAGAGTCACAATGGGCATGTTATTTTCTTTTAAAAAAATTAGAAAATGAAAATACATACAGTGGTGGATACAAAGGTGGATATACGGTAGTGCACAGAACGTAAACAGTGAATTATGACCCCGGTAACTTGAAATGCTAGACATAATCCATTTAAACAAATGGGCATTTAATTTTGAAGCATGGATCATTGTATTAGACGCCCAGGCAATTCAATCTACGCGCCGCGTCGTGCTACGTCAGACGTCTCCCCTCCCCGCAAAGCTTCCTACTCCCCACTACTTGCACTTTCGGCGTTGCCACGGGCAGACGATCGGCTCGCAAGTGCAGAATGCGTTGCGAGTAGGCGTTGTGCAGGTCTGATCTAGGCCCTTCCCCGCACGCCTTATCTGGCATACTATGGAAGACACCTCCCGCCCCGCCCATCCAGCCCCTTCCACTCTATCTGCTCCTTCCACTCATCAGGAACCTCTATCTTTCCGCCATGCCTATTCCTTCCATCCTTCCACTCTTTCGCTTCACCTTAATCCGCTGTACCGTTACTCCGTCTACTTTCGCTTCCTCCACTCCTTTCACTCTTTTCGCTTGTCGTCTCGTCGCGCATCGTCCTTTCTTTGCTGTTATTTTCATTGTACGCTCCTCCCGCCCCTCCCGTTCAGTTTTTATGGCATATGCACTCACTTTTTTGTCACAGACACACGAATCTATGCAATACGGAAGGGGGGGCAACAGAAAATTAATATCTTCTCAGCCGATCCCCAGGGTAGAGTTTGTGAGATTAAATTTCATGTTGTTAGATTCAGTAGTGCTTTTATTAAATCGTTTCGTACAGATGGACAACAATTGAGGAGGTGAGGAACAAAAGGTGACATTTACACTTTTTAGTTTTTTCAGTAAATTGAGAGAAACAATATTTGGTTTATCTATGCAATTATTTTATATTTTTTTCCAATATAAATGTGTCAGTTAATAGATAGATTTCAGCCCATTTAAAACTATTTTTGTAGGTTTTCAAATTAAGGCAATATAAAACAAATTATTTATCAAATGGCACCTTTAGATCCAATACCAAGTAAATGTCACCATTTGCTTCAATAGGCTTGTAAAATGTCACCTTTTGACACTCATAGGATAAAAAAATATTACTTTACGAAACTGAGTAAGAAAATAAAAAATATAATATTCATAACATTATGTTTATTAAACATGTAATTCTCCACAATCAGATTCTAAACAATCACACTCAGCATTTTCATTACCTTCATCATTGTTCTCAGTACAATTTGTTCCATTTAAAGCTTCACAATACCACTTTCAGGAGGGCTCCTTTTTTCGCAAACTGTTTTACCAGTAAACATTCCACGTCCTTTTTAGCTCATTTGATATGGCCTAATTCTTTATCCAATAAATTTACATTGTGAAAGTTGGTTTTCTTCTTTAATAGGTTTTTACCCTTTTCTTCGTCTGCACTTTGAAATATAAAGTTTTGAAAAGTTTTTACAACTGCTTCAATTTTATTTTTAATAAGTTTCTTTTGTATGCATATACGTTTAATGTCCATCATGCCATCAACTTTTCTAAAATATTTATCAAGGCTTTTAATATCGTAGTATTTGCAATCTTTACCTAAAAAGTGTACTGTACATGCTGGGATATTATTTCTTGATAATGTTCTTTACTGATAATTACTGTGATTTTTCTGAGGTCCTTTTCTATACGACCAAATATACGATCGGCAGGTAGGATGGAAAAGGCAGGTACTGTGGTTGGATGGAAATGTTACTTTTTGATCCGGAAGCGGCTTTTCAGGTTGATATTTTTATGAAATTAATCACTTTTTGAACATAATATGTGCAGATATCAATGAAATTAAACCTTTTGAGTCGGATAGAGAAAAAAAACGAGTCGAGCCAAAAATGGAAATGTCACCTTTTGTTCCTAACCTCCTCAATTGTTTTGACGTGAGATTCGTTTTAGTAATCGAATAAGTTGAAAAAGGATCTAAAAGTTGAAAATTCGAAAATCATAGATATTTCATATTTATTTATCAGTTTTGTTGAATCTCAACATCACATGATGTACGAGCACCTCACATTCATCTTCTCATTTGTTGTGTAAAGCATAGTTCAGGGCCAGGTTGTTCCATTTAGGTTGCAATGGAAAACTCCTTGCAATGTTAAAGTACTGAAAAATAGCGAAACCTGACAAACGGTCTTCATTAGTTCTGGCGACCGTTATTAGAGGTGGCCGTTATTTGAGGTTATTAGAGGAGTTAATGAAGGTTATTATATTACTGTAAGCGTAAAATAAATCTAACTGTACCAATTGCTATGAAATAAGATATGTTCCCTTTAAGATTTTTAATTATCACAAAATACAATTTAAACAAGGTATTTAGTAGGTAAGATTTCCTCTTAATCGAGGGGGCCGTTTGAGCAGGTGTTTCTCTGTAATAATAGCTTCCTTTCAAACTATTTTTTTCTCCTAATACGCATCGTAGAAATTAAGTGTAGTGTAATCTACAATAGCAATAATAAATATTATTGGTTTATGTAATTGCCGCATCGCTCAGGTTGAAAAGAATTAAAACGCAGGGGAAAACCCCCTCACTCATGGCGTTTACGTTACACGAAAACAAAACTACTAACTGTTTACTTTTCTGCTTTCACTGTACACTAAATTTGAAATTCTATAGCTTCTTACTGTAAAAAGCTTTTATTATTTTCTAATATTGTTATTCATGTTCCATGCAATTGACCTACTTTCAAGGCGAAGGAAAAGAAAGAAACGAAAACATGTAAGCAACGTTATCTGATTTGAAAAAGCCTGGCTGGTTGGTTTGTTAAAAAAATCATGGCACAAATTATACTGCAATTTTTCTAACTTTGCCTCTCAAGGCCCGTCTTCACGATGGAATATGTCGCGACGTTCTCAGTTGTGCCGCCAGATATCGCATGATCGTGGCCGTATCAAGCAGTGCTCGTGATCATGCGAATCGTAGCGGCTCGACAGGGAAAGACGCGAACTGCCGAGTGATATTCCACTGTGGCCATAGGAGCTTGAGGGGCAGAGTTAGAAAAATCGCACTACAGGGAAATTTTTTATGACTTGGACAATTCATTCATATTTCATTAGGTATTGTTCGTTACTTTCATGACTATTTCAGAGTTAAAGAAGAGTTACCTCCATAGGTTTCCTCCACCTCACATGGTAATAATTGTTATACGTAATTCTTAAGCGTTAAATCATCGATACTTGTGTAATCTAAAGTAAAGTTAAACCATATAAACATAATACCATGAAAAATATAATTAAATGAAATTTTTAAAATAGCAAATACAGACTCAATAAATAAGATAAAATCAAAACCGCTATAATGCATATTCACTGTGAACATTAAATTCAAATTATGAAATGAAGTTAGAAGTATTTTTATCATAGCAATGATTGCTTAATATAATGAATAAGGACGGTCACTTGTTACATTACTTGCTCAGGAGTAATTTCATTCAAGAAAGTCAATTAAGTTAAGTCAAACGAATGCTTAGTAAAACGAATGCTACTACTTAAGTCGTAGTACTACTAAGTATGCCACTACTTAAAGTGGTAGCTCACGAACTCTCACATTGACACAAATGTTCAGAATCAGTTGGGGGCATTACATTTGCTTGAAAGTTTTCTGAAATGATGTGGTAACATTTCATTGGTTTTCATTAATCGTGATAAAATAATCAAAGCAGTGATATGTTAATTATTATTGGTATAAGTGTCACGGTGTACTCTTGAAATATTGATGTAGTTACAATATATTCATTGTATGTATTTTAAATACATTATAGGAAATGTTCTGTGATGATCGTAATAATCGACGTTTTTCAATTAATTATTAGATACATTGCTGCAATAATGCTGAATTTTACATTTTATCAAAATGTGCCCCATTCTAATTTCTTGGTACAGAAAATATTGTATGAGGCGTTTGCTGTCAAAACCAACTCATTCCTTTATTTATTAAAATTCTTATTTTAATAAATTGTAAAATTTTTTTATAATTTTTCCTATGTTTAGCGGGTCATTGCTGCAGAAAGAGACGTAATTAAAATACAGCTTTTGCTCATCTAAAATGTGACCAGATCTTATCCCGTTCATATTCAACGACGCGTGGAGGTAAGAAGACTTTCCTTTCTCTGATAAAATCTTCACCAATGAAGTGAGCTGTATTTGATAGCTAACTATTCAATATGCACAGCTTTTAGTGCCTACAAGTGTATTTCCAGACACTGCCCCTGAGAAAATATCTCGTAACACTGGGAAGTAACCAGTATGTATAATATAATAATAAACATTTATTTGTGGCATTGCTCAGGTTATAAATCCGTACTGAAGCCAGCAAACACTTTAATGAATTTACTTAATTACAGTTGAGGCTTTCTGGTGTGCATAATGTTAAATAACATTTCATGTTTCATAGGAAAAAGCAATGTGATTCTACTATCTAAAAAATTGAGCTGCTGAAACGTACGAGTAAATTATCGTTGCGATTTGTTTTCTATTGTCGAAACCTTTTGTCAAATTGTGAGAGACCTCTCAGACATAAAAGTCAATAATTTATATTTGGTCAAAAATGGTCAGATGCCACCCGATTCAATTTCACCCGAATGTCTCATTTGTGATCAAGTTGCAAATCGGAGAGGGACGATTTTACATTTACAATTGAGGTCCAGGGAGAGTCCTGGAATAGTTTTTAAAAGGTTGAGTACAACCATCCAAGAAAACTTCAATGTGGGAATTCAGAACACATTTTTTAAAAAGATTTCATTGCTGGGAGAATAAGTAACGAGAAAGAAAAATATATGTAAAAAGCGTAAGGTATATGTAACATTACGCAGGTAACATTACGAAACGAAATGAAATCCAATTCATTTTCATTTTGTAATATTATTTGTGTAATTTATCAAAAGGTGTCTATTGTCAGTATTAAATCATATATTCAAATAATTTATATAGGTCTACATGATTTTCTGTGCCCGTATTATGTTTCCATATCTTAAACCTTCATTCCTTGGTATCAAATAACAAATTCATTATGTCATTAAATATGAGAGGCTCAAGGCAAATTTATCACCAATTACGATGTTCAGTTATGAAACTGGCTCATATTAAAGCTTTCAATCGTCATGCTTCCTTAGGAATGCTTGATGCAGTATAGGATTTGAAGAAAGTTTATTTGATACGCGCACGTTTTCTTGAGCCCCGAAATTCCTACCACCACACCTTTAGTAACGTTAGTTATATTAAGTATAAACTAGCGTACCCGTGCGAGAACTCTCGCATGTTACACCATATCTTTTCCCTATCCCTTTGTCTAACCTTTCTATTAAGAAGGGCCGTTGTTAATGAAACGTATTGTTTAAAAATGTGTAAATGTAACTTCTAATGAACTTACAGAATATCAAACAAAAATAATAATACCATCAATGTTGAAAACAAATTTTCAATAAAGCTTTATTCAGCATTATAGGGAGATGTTCTTGGAAACATTCATACTTCTTTAAAAACAAAATTTGAAGAAATTATTTTATTTTTGAGGAGAGTTTGCTTTTTGCTTCCTTTGATTGTCACAAAAATTTTAGGAAAAGTTTTACTCTTGAGAAGGCCAAGTAATGAAGTGCGAAAATACCGGATCGGGCAAGTACAACCCTACTTTGCAATATTATTTAACTTTCCTTGATTTGTTATGCGGAACAGACGCGGTTTTGAAGAGGCAAGGTGCCAGCTTGCTGGGGTGCGAAAATTGGAAAATTATTTCTACACTAAAAAGAATTGTATTATTTTCTGCGTTCTAATGTATGTCAAGAAAAGCAATCCAAAAAATAATTAAAGTGATATTTTCACCCTTGAGTACTAAATACCTTTTGTTACCATTAGAAACAATTTAGTAGGCTTAGACGTCACTTCGGCACATATAACCGTTGCTCAAACGATGTTTGCGTATTGAGTATCTTAACGAACCGACACCTTGAGTTTAATATCAAAAGATGTATTGTTTACAATATTAGTTTGCAGCTGGGCGTTGAGGTACATGCTTGCAGATACCGCCAACATTTACATCGTGCGATTGGACTGCGATCGATGGCAGTGTCGAGTGACTTACACATGGGTTTTTATTTCTTGGCGTGCCGGGGCTTGCCTTCACGATGGAATATCACACGGCATTTAGTGTCTTTCTCCGTCGCGCCATTAGAAATCGCCAGCACTGCTCTCACAGTCGCGATGCACTGCGCGATGCACTGCAGCAGTCACGATGAGGCGACTCGTAGCGGCACGCCAAGAAATAAACGCTATTCTTTCTATAATTTTAAATTTGGTTGCTTTTTTAAATTAATTCACGTACTATTGTAGGCTAGCACTTTTTTGATTTTTGTTTTTCATTTACATAAAGATAATTTATTTTAGCTAATTTAAAAAGTTTGTTCTTTTTGTTGTGCCACAGCACAAGTTTTCCCTTACTACCTCCGCGTACCCGGGCGAGAACTGTCGGATGTTAAACCTCACACTTATCCCATTTATCTACATTCTAAGAGGGAAATTTGTTAACGAAACGTGTTTATTTGTTTAAAAATATATAAAGGTAACTTGCAATGTACTAACACAATATCAAATACAAATAAAAAAATGCAATTGACGTTTAAAAGAAATTTTCAACTAAGATTTATTCAGTATTATGGAGTTTTTTCTTGAAACAGTTCACAACACTTCCTTACAGACAACATTTGAAGTAATTATTCAATACTTTTTGACAGCTTTTAGCTTTTCGTGATAGTTACAAAAAATATTAGATTTTGACTTATGAGAAAGCTACGTGTCCGAATCCGCTGACTTAAAAATTTCAATGAAACACTGCTGATAAAGAAAATACAACCATACTGGTAAAGGTAAGACACAAAGACAGTCTTCACTCTTCACTGTACACAATTATCCCTCCCCCAATAGGTACATAGCACTTATATACCACAGCAAAACATTAATTGAATGGTTTCATTGCACGCATAAGACACATCTTCGTAGGTATCAAGCAATTATAATAATACTTATAGTTGTTGCTAGAGAGCAAATCTTGAATTAATGATTATGCAAATAAATATCGTCAGACTGCACAAACCCCGGTGTATACAGAAAGTGTAAATATGAGGAATGTAAGCCTACTAAGCATGTTGTCACAAAAATGGCTACCAGCAGTAAGGGCTGAAATATTGAGGTAGCCTTGATAGTATTGAAGCGCGGAACTGAAAATTTAATTGAATGGCGAGGAATGTCTCATCTTAAAGATTATGATGTGAAAAACGTTTCTTTGACGCCTTTGGCCTAAAAATTTTAGTTTTTAAGGCCCCAGAACGCTTTGTTTAGTCGCAAAGTCACTCCTATACAGGAAAGCGATTAATATTAGTTAATCGGAAACCTGATTTTAATATCATTCCTTATCACAGAGCATTTCTACCTACAAAGTAAAACACGAAATTTCAACAATGGCTGCCGTGCATAATGGCAGCTACTACTTATTTTATGTGGCATCCTTTTCCAGCTGAATGACATACAGTGAAAACAATTTCGATCGAACACATTTACATATAACAATACACATAAAATATACCCTTTCAACAAAAAACAAATACCCTTACAAAAAAAATTATTCACACATTTCTTATTGCTCATTTATCCAAGTGCACTACATTTTAATTGGATTCTTTTCTTTTATGGCCATTCTAATTTATTCTTATTATAATACAATCTTGGCCTTGTTATAAAATTTTGTTTATTTTAATAGAGTTTATCACTTCCCTGGTGACGTTCTCCGCGTTGTTGCTGTTACTTGATCGCACATCACATGTCCACACTTTCAATTGTTCTTTTCCAAATATGGGAATGTTTTCTCTAGTTAAAAAAAATCACTTTCCGAATGATATAAATTTTTACAATTTTTTATCCATTTAGGTTCGCTATTTGTTTATTTACTCCCCGTTGGTCTGCTAACGACACAGTTCTTGGGATTTCTTAAACAAATGATGTTTTCGCTTTACCCTGGCCTCTTCGACTGTTTGTTTGGTTTCCATATTATTTGGTTCCCTAAAATTTCAGTTAATTTATTCTGGGACGCGTGTTAATGGACAGTCACGTTTGCGACAGTAGACTTTTACATGACCAATGGCTTCCCTCGTCTGGATTGCATGGACGACGAGCCGCGGCGATAACTCTCAACCTGCCAAATGCGCAGCTGCGAAGAGAATGGGTGCAATTCCCTAAGAAGAGCGTGCTGATCGGAGATGAGCGTGAAACATCGTCTTTATATTGACTTGCAGAGTTCCTTGAGTATTGGGTGAGAGATGTCGGTGCGTAGTTGATTGTATAATCGTCTATCAGGGTATATTCGCCTTTCGGGAAATTATTTTCGTTTTGGTAAAACAAATTTGAAAAACGAGTAATGAAAATATGATAATTCTTCAAAATTACTTGTTTTAGGCAGTTTTAGATAAAACATATTAAAATAGGTATCAACCGCCATTTGAGGATATTTTAGGTTAGTTGCATACATTCAATGCTTTCAGTAAATGTATTTTACTTGATTTGTAACGTCTGCAATTATTTTCCACAACCTCGTAAAGGAGCTAAATAGGCACTTGTCCTAAAATCCGAAGTCTACTAATAACCTATTAGTTGACGTGACCGGAAAGTCATACAAGTATAATAATTAATCAATCCACTCGATCGCTATAATACGTTTAGCACCGTTTTGACACACATGTCCTTCGCAGGGGGTCATGTGAATGAAAATGATACAAAACCTTCAAAACGTCGTCTGTATATTTAAATTTTCTAGTAGTTTTGAATATATATTCATTCCGTTTTTTCGTGTAACACATGAGCACATACGGCAGTTGTGGTTCATTGGCAAAAAAATCCCATTTACGACAAAACATTTTTACGTAGGGCAACTTTTTTTGTTTGTTTTTTATTAATGTTCAGGGGAGCGTCCTCTCTGCACCCTCCCCCTTGTACGCACACCAATGCATTTCTTGCTCACCCACGTTCAACATTTTAGCAGTGTGCTATGTCGGCGCAGCTTACTGCCCCCTATTCGCGGGTTATTTCCACTGAAAGAAACATTTACTACAAAGCTGACCAATTATTAATTACCTATTAATAAATAATTAATTGTTAATTATTCTAAACTTTTTTCTGATTGGTTGAACACCTGAACTATAACGAAACTGTGTAATAATGACAATCACGCAATGAGATGCAGCGATCTAATAAGAAAAGTATACAATGGGAGTAGAACAACATCAAGAAGGCCAAGTGGTATTTGTTACAACAGCAACACCTTAAAGCTTGGTTGTAAATTTTTCTCTGGTCAAACATCTGCACTATAACGAAGCTATATGTGGGCAATCATCATGCAACGAGCTGCAGCGTTCTAATGGAGAGAATTGTACCACGGGAATAGAAGAACATCAAAACGTGCCGAGAGGTATTTGTTGCAACAGAAGCCCCTAGCCTGGCGCCCCGCCGCGCCAGAGGTTGGCCCGGCCCGAGGGAGAGAGCTTATCACAGAAGGCCGAGCGGGCGAGCACAAACAAGAGACGGTAGCGACGCGCCGCGACGCCCACGAGGCCGCGGGCGACATGCGGGCCGAGGACGCCCCACCCCGCGCTCGCTGCACGCCCCCGCTCTCGCCTCCGCCCGCGCCCCCGCCCCCGCCCCCGCCGCCGCCCACGCCGCCGGCCCCGCCACCGCCCACGCCGCGAACGCAACCGCGAAAGAAAGCACTCGATGCGAATGCTGTTCATGCGCCGGACGCGACTATTTTTAACCGACTTCAAAAAAGGAGGTTATACATTTTGTACTTTTTTTTTTCGTAACTACGTAGTTATATTGACATTGGAACAAAGAAATGAAAAGTCATTCATAATGAACAGCGTCCGTTTAGGATTTTACTAACCGCCGTTTAGAAGAAGATAAAAGATTTTCTTAAGAATAATCGAGACAAATGAGTTGCAGCAAGAGTATCTTATTTCAAATAATTTTAAAAGAGGTTATTTCTTACATATTTTTTAGCTCAAAATTCCGGATATTCAGAGAAGCTCAAACGCCATTTTCTCATAAATAGCTCCAAACTTTTTCTTCAATCTTTTCGAACAGATAGTGCTAACACCTTTAATATGTACATTACCAGCAATTTATAAACACTATTGTATTTGTAAGTTAACATGCTTCAAGTGACTTCAAATGAAGTGTTTCGAAAACTCAAAACTTTTCTGTGAGAAAGAGCTTCAAACTTCTCATTTTTAGTAGCGCTTAAACGCCATTTTCTGAAAAACGGCTCCAAATTTTTCAAGGATAATTGCCATTTAGGAGGAAGTTTTACTGTTCTTTAATAATCTAAAATTAATTATTCCGTTCTACTATTTGGAAAACGAAAAATTAAGAAAATGTTTTTAAAAAGTTCTTTGGGTGGCGATAGATGGCAGCTGGCACGAGTATGTGGCAATTCCGAATACCTAGCCCAGACCCAAGGAAATAGAAACCTAGTAAGGGAAAGTCTGTGCCATTCTGTATTACCAATAGTTTTGTTAACACGGCCTGACAATGAATTTTTTTCTGCCGAAAATTCGCTGTTTTTTTCGTATATTACTCCGTATATACGTATGTATACGGAAAAGTAACTAGTAGTGCTACAAAATAACACATACTTTCCCGTATTAGTTTTCTATTTCCTTGCGTCTGCGCAAGCTATTCGGAATTGTCACATACTCTTTCTTGCCTGCTGCCTTCTATCACCACAAAAATTTTTTTGGTCATTTTCTTAATCTTTCGGTTTCCCATTGGTAAAACGGAAATATTAATTTTAGAATATTAAAGAACACAAAAACATAATCCTAAAAGGCAAATTTCTTTTAAAAATTATGTGTCGTTTTAAAGAAAATTGCGTTTTACCGCTACTAAAAATGCGAAATTTGAAGCTCATTTTCACAGAAAATTATTAAGTTTTAAAAATACTTTATTGAAGTTATTTGAAGCACTTAAACTCACAAATATATAAGAATTTTTACAAATTGCTGGTAATGTGCATATTAAAGATGTGAGAGATCTTTCAAAAAAAATTACATTTGTGTGATTTTTGAAAAAACAAAAAAAAAACCTCAAAATATACTTTACGTCATATTAAAAAGTGCAATTAGCACTATCCGCTCGAAATGTTTGAAGAAATGTTTTTAGTCATTTATGAGAAAATGGCATTTGAGCGTTTCTGAATATGCGTAAATTTGAGCTAGTTTTCACAGAAAACGATTGCGTTTTCGTTAAACCTTACTTGACATTATTTAAAGCACATAAATATAATAATGTAAACAATTCGTCGCTAATATAAATATTAACGACGTGAGAGACAAGTAAAAAAATACATTATTGCAATTTTTGTAAAAACAAAAGAATACAGCAATATGAAATTTATGTCATCTCATAGAGTACATTTAGCACTATCCTTACCAAAGGTTTAAAGAAAAAAATTGGAGCCGTTTTTAAGAAAATCTTGTTCTTGTAATTTTTTAAAATTGCACATACTGCACGCAATATTGCGCGAAAACTACTAAAATTTTCAAAACAATGTACATGACCTTAAACAAAGAACAAATTTTGGAGAAGGAAAAAGTCTCTATCTTCAATTTTGTACTTGTAGGAAGATTCCGAAAAAATTCAAACTTTTGCAATTTTCGAAAATTCATAGATATCCGTGAAAATTGGACCTGTACCACCTTAATAAGTGTATTTTACTCTATTCTAACAAGAAATTTAAAGGAAAAAAATTGGAGCCGTTTTTGAGAAAATTTTGAAAATGTTTGGGGGACTTCATGTAAAGTACCCCCAAAAATTAATGAATGTTTTTCAAAATCTCAAAGTTTCGACTCGAACCAGATTGACCGGGGAAGATCCATTTTGGAACAAATCGTACGTATGGTTTAGGCGCTAGCAGTGTTCGCAGACGGACGGACAGACGGACAGACAGACAGACGGACGTTTTCCTTTCAATTGGTTTTTCGGTATCAAGGCCCCACAAAAGAGAGATTCTGGCTACACCACGTGTTAGGGTTTTTTTCTTAATTTAGCAACTGGTTGAATCCACTTTTTTGTTATCAGCGCCCGGCAACAAATTTTTTTCTGGCGAAAATTTGCTATTTTTTCGCGCAG
The DNA here is from genome assembly GCA_031308135.1 of Acheta domesticus. Classification (NCBI taxonomy): domain Eukaryota; kingdom Metazoa; phylum Arthropoda; class Insecta; order Orthoptera; family Gryllidae; genus Acheta; species Acheta domesticus. The sequence goes on along the minus strand of JAHLJT010009355.1, from coordinate 99,429,893 downwards.
CATTACATTACATTCCCTGTACTACGTATATCACTCCGTGTATACGTACGTATACGGGAAAGTAAAAATGGGGGTTCCCATTTAAGATTTCAAAGTTGTCTCCCCCACCCCTAGGGGGTGGGGAAGGGAGATTTGACTTTAGGTCAGGCAGAGTTTCCCATTGGAGATATTATTTTTTGTCTGGGAACAATCTGGATCTTCTCTCTCGAATCAAAAATGTTTTCGACCAAACTTATGTATTTTTTAGTGTAGAATCCGAATAAGCAATAAAAAGTGTAGGTTCCTATTTAAGAATTTTAATTTGGCTAATTTTATTTTAAGTTGGCTCTCGCCTCACCCTCAAGGGGCGAGCGGGGAAGTTTGATTTTAGGTCTCACAGATGTGCCCCTTGGAGATATTATTAATTTTTTTACTTTCCCGTATACATACGTATATACCGAGTAACATACGACGTAGTATATGGAAAGTTATGTAATGCTGCGGAAAATCGATTTCGAGATTCCAACGAAAATACATGTTTTGGGGTCCCCTGATGCCGAAAAAATGATTATTTTCAAAACGTCGTCCGTCAGTCTGTCTGTCCGTCCGTCAGTCCGTCCATCTGTCAGTCTGTGAATAACACTAGAGCCTAAACCATAAATACGATTTCTTCGCAAATGAATATTCCCTGGTCGATCTGGTTCTACTCGATGCGCCGCGATTTTGAAAAACATTCTTCAAAATTTGGGGTACTTTACATGAAGCCACCCAGACATTTTCGAAATTTTCTCAAAAACGACTTTAAATATTTTCTTTAAATTTCTTGTAAGAATAGAGTAAAATACACTTATTAACATGACTTAGGTCCAATTTTCACGAATAACTCTGAATTTTCGAAAATTGTGAAAAATTGAATTTTTTCGGCGTCTTTCTCCAACTACAAAATTGAAGATAGAGATTTATTCTCCAAATAAAATTTGTTCTCCAAAGTGATTTCTTTCATTAAGGTCCTATATATTTTTTAAAAATTTTAGTAGTTTTCTGGCAATATTGTGCGAAATATTTGTAATTTTAAAAAATTACAAAAACAAGATTTTTTCAAAAACAGCTCCAAATTTTTTCTTTAAACTTTTGGTAGGGATAGTGCTAAATGTACTCTATTAGATGATATAAACGCCATATTGTTCTATTCTTTTTTTTTCAAAAGCTACAAAAATGAAATATTGACTTGTCTCTCACGTCGGTAATATTTACGTTGGCGGCGATTTGTTCATGATTATATTTACAAGAACATGTGCTTTAAATAAGGTCAAGAAAAGTTTCTTGAGAACTAAACCCTTTTCTGTGAAGTCTAGCTCAAAATTCCGCATTTTCAGAAACGCTCAAACGCCATTTTCTCATAAATGGCTTCAATTTTTCTTCAAACTTTTCGAACGGAGAGTACTAATTGCACTCTTTAATATGTCGTAAAGTTCATTTTTGGTATTTTGACCTTTGTGCAAAAATTACACAAATGTAATTTTTTTGAAAGGTCTCTCGAACCTTTAATAAGCATATTACCAGAAATGTATTAACAACTAGCGTACCCGTGCGAGAACTCTCGCATGGTAGACCCCTCCCTTTCCCTATCCATTTGTCTATCCTTTTCATTAAGAAGGAAAGTTGTTAATGAAACGTGTTTGTTTAAAAAATGTATAAATGTAACTTCGAATGTACTTTTGTACTTAATTCTAATGTATTTACAGAATATCAAACAAAAATAACAATGCAGTTGATGTTGAAAACAAATTTTCAATAAAGGTTTATTCAGCATTACAGAGAGATGTTCTTGGAACAATTCATACTTCTTAAAAAAAAACATTTGAAGAAATTATTCAGTCTTCCATGAATGTTAGCTTTTCGCTATCTTTGATAGTCACGAAAACATGAGAAAAGGTTTTTACTCTTGAGAAAGCCTAGTAAAGTAGTGCGAAATGCTGAATCGGGCTAGCTCAACCCTATTCTTTGCAATATTATTTAACTTTCCTTGATTTGTTAAGAGGAACAGAGGGGGCTTTGGAGAGACAGGGTGCCAGCTTGCTAGGGTGCGGAAATTGAAAAAGTATTTGTATACTAAAAAGGATTGGATTATTTTCTGCGTTGTTACGTATCTCAAGAAAAGAAATTCCGTGCCAAAAAATAATCAAAGTAATATTTTCACCTTTGAGTACTAAATACCATTTCCTACCATTAGAAACAATTGGGCTTAGAGTTCACTTCGGTATATGGGAATGTTGCTCAAACGGTGTTTCCACTATCTTAACGAACCGACACCATGGAGGAATATACAACAGGAGGGGAAACTCTCGCTGTTTGAGAGTATGGACTAGAGGAGTCGCTAGCGTCGTTTCCATGTGGCGACATCTATTTTAAGGTACATGCGTAATTAACCCTGCTTCGGTAATTTGCTCGTCAGGTAGCGGTGCGAGCTTATGAACCTTCTACCATTCATTTCATCCACTAATTTATTTTTTTGCTGAAGAGACGGCAATGCTCATGGCAACGTGTATGTTTGTGACATTTCGTTTGAGAGCTATTTTTGGTGCTATATGTCAAGTGTTGCAGATGACAATGACTAAATGTTGGGCCCAAGGATGTGCCAATGTTGTTCGGCAGGATAAAGGAAATAAAGTTTCTTCAGGTTTTCCTCCAAAATGGGAAGGTGAGTGAAATATTTTGAGTTATTATGAGTTACTGTCATTGAACGGTATGTACGCCTAGTGTTGTGCTATTTCATGTATCGTTCCGAACATTTCAGATAACTTAAGAGTTTGATGTCATTATTTTATAGACCTAAATTTTAATAGTGTACCACCTTGATGCTTGAGAATTTCGGGTGTGGTGTTCCTGCATTACATATTTCAAATATATGCTTTCATTACAGGTCACTCAGAGGCACCAAGTCTGTAACCTGAAGCATAGAATCCGATCATCGGGAGAAGTAAGAGAAGAGATCTGAATCGCATGAAAATATCCTTGAGTAATTCACTTGAATACCACTGATTCATAAATAAATAGGCAAAGCAACGGTAGTATTCCAACCTCAATAAATAAGTTTTTATTTATACAATTTTTTTTCACTAGCTTTGCACAACAAATGGATACTCCTCAGTCCATTGCAGTCCTTTGTGTTGAATTTAAGCTTTTAAATCTTACCAGTTTATTACCCTCCAATTACATGATTTGAATGAAAATGTGATGAATTACAAGAAAGAACATGTGTTTTAAACTAATAATATTCATATTAGGATATGTAGCTTCTTCAAACTATACTGCAGATCTGGAAGAGATTAAGAGATCATGAGGTCTGACTGACATGTTTCTGGATGTATAACTATGTCTATAAGAATATCTTCTCCTATCTACAATCAAGTGGAAATAATTTCTCTAGGTTTGTAATAATTTTTAATGGTGTTGTCAAAATAATTGACTGTTTATGTAATTCAATAACTTCACATTTAAAAATCACCATTTAATCAGTATTAATAAAATGTATAAATATGTTACTTTTGCTGCTACAGAATTTATACGAAATTCTAATGTAATTGTTTTAAGGTTCTTACGTGAATGTTAGGTTTAATTAAACTATTTTTAATTATTGAACATGAATTATCACAAAAATACAGGTAATACACGCAAATATGCCGGTAGATTGTATTTTCCTTGCAAGAAAAGTGTCATGAATGCAGTGTTTGATTCTTAGCTCAATTGATAGAGATGTCTGCATAACAAAAGTCATGAACTCGGATTCAGGAGGTACCAAATATTTCGTCTTTGTGACAATTTATTTCTAGTATGATTATGTGGTGTATTAAAAGTGTCGTTGTCATGACAAATTGATACTAAAACAAACTACATCTGATCCAAGATAAAAAATAAGTTTATGTTGATATGAAACCATTTCTTCCAATTTTACCACATAAAATTGATTTGTTTTGTGTTATAATATGAAAAGATGGTGGAGATACAATTATAATTTTATTAACATAGATACTAGATTTGTAGGTCAAAATCTATTTAAATAGTAATTTGATGGTGTCTACAATACCAGATTCTTCTTCTGTATTTGTATTGTACTTATGTGATCATGTAAGATTGTTTTCAGAATAAATTTTATGAATACTATACAGAAAAAAGTTTGTTTTTATTAGTTGCCAATTTATTCTTCCCTTGCTCAAATTTTGTGTTTTTTATACAGCGTGCTAATATCGAAGTACGTGCTGTTATGGAGGTTATTATTTACATTGTATGCCCAAAAAGTAGATCGAGTACCGTGCACCTGAGCCAGCTGGTTCAGCGATCAAGAAGTATCCATTCTGGCCACAGAGTGCAGCGTTGTCGATTTAACTCCTGTACCTTATTGTAGATGGTGCCACACGAGTTTCCACTCCTGTTCTATATTCCTCCATGCCGACACCTTGAGTTGAACATCAAACGGTATATTATTTACAATATGAGTTTGCAGCTGGGCGTTGAAGTACATACTTCCAGATACCGCCAACATTTAAATCGTGCGTTTGGGCTGAGATCGTTTGTAGTTGTCGAGTGACTTGCGCTATTCTTTCCATAATTTTAAATTTATTCAGGTATTGTAGGCTAGCGCGTTTTGATTTTTGTTTTCATTTCTTCCTTAAAGATATTTGAAGTAATTACTCAATATTCTTTGACAGTTAGCTTTTAGCTTTTCGTGATAGTCACAAAAATATTATTTGTTTACCTTTGAGAAAGCTACGTGTCTCAACCCGATGACTTGAAAATTTCATCGACTGATAACGAAAATATTGGTACAGGTAAAACACAAACACAGTCCTCACTCTTCACTGTTCACCCACATCCCTCCACAATTGAGTACACAGCACTTACAGACCGTGGCAAAACGTTAATTGAATAGTTTCACTACACGCAAAAGAAACAATCTTCATAGGTATCAAGCAACTATAATAGTACTTCTAGTTTTTGCTGGAGAGCAAATCTTGAATTAATGATTATGCAAATAAACCTAATCAGACTGCACAAACCACGGTGTATACAGAAAGCGTAAATACAAGATTGAGGAATCTAAGCCTTCTAAGCGTGTCGTCACAAAAATGGCTACCAGCATCAAGGGCTGAAATATTGAGGTAGCCTTGATAGTATTGAAGCGCGGAACCGAAAATTTGATTGAATGTAGTGAAATGTCTCGTCTTATAGATTATGGTGTGAAAAACGTCAAAATGTTAGTTTTTAAGGCTATCGCTTGGTTTAGGAGTTATTTGACGAAAACTTTGGCAAGTGTTGCGGGTTGCATTTGACTTGAATATTTAGATGCGTTTTTTTAAACAAATCCTTCATATTTTTAAAGTCAAAGTGCAATTCGTCAAGTCTCTGTGAAATTTTCTTTCTTTGGAGGTCTCATTTATAAAGATTGGTTGCGTGTGAGAGCCGCAACAGAAAGGTATACTACTGAAATAATACAGGAGACGATATTCTATTTGTAGGTTAATGTGCTTTAAATGACTTCAAATTAAGTGTTTCGAAAACTCAAAAATTTTTTGTGAAAAAGAGCTTCAAATTTTGCATTTCTAGTAGCGCTTTAACACCAGTTTAACGTCAGTTATAAATCGGCCAACATCTCAATTTACAAATATCAACCACGACTGTTATTTGTTCTGTATCGATCCAGTGGCATTAATAACTATAATATTGTGTTTTGTTTTCTAGCATTATAAACGACCTTTTCTGTTGCAAGAAATCGTTCATAATCGGGCGATTTATGGCACAAATGATGATATTCGATTTTACGGCACGTATTATTGCGTCATCACACATTCAGCCAATTGCAGCAAGAGAATGGGGGGGATACAAAAAATTGCGAATTCAACTCGTTTATAACAATTCGCTCTTAACGTCGCTCATTTTCAAAATATGTACTCATGCAATAAATCTTATCATTATAAACTATTATTATTATTATTAAACCATTGCTGTTGCATATGGACACGGTTAAATTCTAAGAGTTTTGTGCTCGCAATTGTAGATATTTGTGATGATGAGCTGTGTGATTCACACAGAAATTTGTAATAAGTAAATTCTTTAAGCAAATAAAATTGAATAAATACTTATTTACACACAACTCTTGTTGCCCTGAGTCGTCTCAGCTGGTCGATCGAGTGGAGACAAGACGAAAATTGCAGGGGCATTCCCAGCTGCTTTGGGAAACCAGCTCCGACCACGAAGTTTTTGTTTTTTTTACTACGCGGCTACATCTTTATTCCTGTTGTTTGTTGAATATAATTTCAGTTGAACTGCTTTCTGATGAACCGCTTTGGCAACATTATTGTCTTCACATTTTTCGTTTCTGCTTAGTCCTTCTTCGTCTTCTTCTTTTGCTATAGAAACAGATGGACGGACAGGATAATTTCGTGTTTTTTTAAATGAAATATGTCTAGGTGAGGTCCAGATAATGAAAAATGCAAACTAAAATTAGGAGCTTGAGTCTCTTCATTTATTTCTGTTTTTATTGAGCAATATGAGTAATACACATTATTACTACGTTAAAACTACCACGAGGAATACCCGACGTTATTGTCCGGCTTGTACCTCCTTAAGCTCATAGCTCTTTGTATCATATTGTACTCTTCACAGTACATGAGAATATAGATTAATGGTGGTCCACATAAAAATGAATTTTCATATTAAAAGAAGGTCATTCTAAAACAATGGCCTTGAAGTTATACTTGAATATTACAAAGAGGTTATCATCAAAACAATTTTAAAATTGCCTCTTACTTAAGTGGCCCATTCTTCCACAGTAGCAGCATGCGAGCCTTGCTTAGCCGGTTATAAATCACATTTTTCTTCAATGAGGCCGATTGGGAGAGCAATGCATTGGCGACAGGCGACAGATGCAAGGCAGACTTGCAAGCACCGCTGGATTGGTTGTGCTCACCGTTATTTTAGGCCCTTGATCCTTCGAGCCCTGAATGCTTACTGTCGTCACTGCTGGAAGATGCGTAATTACAATGATTTACTATATAAGAAAGTGGGCGCATTTTCATTAGGGAGACGTCAACTGCTTAGATCATTAATCCCGTAAGTATATTGTCTATTATATCCCGGGGTGGCAATGCCCCTCCCCCACAAAAACGGGAGATTTAGCATCGTTGCCTTGCAAGGTTTTCCTCCTCCAGGTATCTCCCACGTCGGGGAACCACCCCAGTCAGAATAAGCTCTGCTGTACACATGTCTCCCAACATGTGTGGTTGATGATTGATTGATTTTTAGTGATTCCGAGTGCGTCAACTACGGCGGGCGTTAGTCGCGAAAATGTAGTGCATGTTTTTCATCGTGAAGTGGCGGTGATCCTCCCCCGCAGGATGGCTTGATCTAGCGTCAACCTACCTTAGGCTAGGGATGTTTCCACATCAAGGTATCTCCCAATATCAGACGCCGCCCAAACCGGGACAAGATCTAAGATTCCATAGCCTCCCGATATGTTTAGTAGTGTAGTGCATGTTAGTGCAAGAAGTGAGGATAGGTAAAGGAAGAGGAAGGAAGATCGCGCGCGGTCCGTGGCTCGTTTGTTAAGGTACTTCTCCTGCATTCGCCTGGAGTTGATCTGAGAAACCATGGAAAACTACCGATCAGAGCAGCCGGCCGCTAGGATTCGCCTCCAGATAGCGACTGAACTTGACCTAACTGACAAGCTAGTTGATGCACTGAACCACCTGCCCTGTTAAAACAATTTTCAAAGTGCGGAGTGTTTGCACGGGTCGTGAAAAATTCTAGCGGTCGGCTGCTCGATCAATAAGTTATCCGTGGTTTCTCCGATCAGCATCAGGCTAATGTCGGAGCAGTACCCTAACAAACAGGCCAGGGACCACGCGCGATCATTCTTCCTGATTACATGTCCTATTCTCATCCCTTATTTACACACACTTTCAATCACATGCCGTAAACTACACTTGTTTGAAACCAGTCGGTAGCTTAGAGCTTGCAACGCTGGTGAGAGACACCTGGTTGACGAAAATCCCCGCCAGCCAACGTAGATCGGCGCCAATCTTACCATCCGGGAGAGATCAACGCCATCTACTGCTATAAAAATATACACTACACTTATGGTACACATGATTTCATGTTGAAGCGCCCGGAATCACTAATACATCAATCTAAATAACTCAGCTACTGTTGAGTAATCTATACTGCTCAATTCGTGTTAGCGAGTATCTTAGGAAGTCATAATGAATTTTTGTTTGGCTATTCCACTAATGACATTGGTTTAAATAATTGCCGAATATGAGTTATTTGACATAGTTTTCCTGGGACACACCACCTACCGTGTTATTTTGGAAAATCGAGTGCCAATTTCAGTAACTGTACCGTTAAACATACGTGTACTGCGGGTTGCAGCGAACATCCGTTCGCTTCATTCGGATCTCAAAAATCTCCAAGGGGCGGTACAATGATTCATTGTAAGTTTGTGTGCTTTTGCTTCATATTTGATCCAAAATCCCAAGAAAATGTTACATTTCTTGCTCATTAAAGAACATGTTCCGTCGTAGAATAAGTTCACGTTTTGTACCTCTATAAAATAATTCCCGGATAATGCTTATCTTTCGCAATAGAATTTAATGTGATTTGCTTCTAAATTTATTCAGTCAACAATGAACTAAAAATATAAAAATTTAATCAATCAATATTCATTTACCTAGACTACTAAAATAACTTATTGTCGTCCTATTTCAAATTCTTTTGAACTCCCATGTGCCAGTACAGTTCTTTTAGTCGTGAGTCGTTTTATAGTATGTAAAAAAATCAACACAAAAGCAATACGTGAAAATTTCATATTTATATTCGTAGGTTACATAAAAAAAATCGAATGGTTTTTGATACGTGACCTTATTGTAATGTTTTAATTACATTACAAACGTCAAAAAAATGAGGAAATCCCTTAAAAATACATCTGCTTAATAACTTTTAGGACACGAAAGGGATGACATTAGAAAGGAAGTTTATTCCTGCAAACTTGATAAGTCAACGACGGCGTCAAGAGGGTGAAAACGATTGAATATATTTTAGTTAATATGAAATTATTAAATTATATACATTTTGTTGTATTTGTAACTTTCATGCTAACGATACAAAATTCATTATTCTCGAAAAAACAATGAAAATAAAATGTTACAGCACAATTTCACCGGATATTTCTTTAATCTCAAAAAATAAGTTTTATTCATTATCAGAAAACGTACATATTAATTAATTGTTGACAGTTAATAATTTTGTAACTTTATTCTAGTTTATAAAACAAAACGCATCTAACAAAGACTTCCATTTTAAATTTATATACTTCTATTAATTTTTACTTCTATAAAATTGTACTTCCATAAATTATTAATTATTTCACAGCAATTGATATAATGGTTTAGTTTTCGGATTTTACTCTGAAGTACCTAAATGTTAATTGAAAATTCCGTACTATAGTTATATTAATACAAATTACAAAGTGTATAAATGAAAGTTGCAACATTAAATTCACAATTCTATACAAATTATCAATACTCAACGAACTCACTTCAGTAATAGACTCATATTCATTGAAAGTGTTAGTACAAAAAGAATTCGGAAAAGCGTAATTGTAGAGTTGTCTGAATGTCTACCAATTTTAAGGATCGTATGTTGAATTCGGCTTGCCGACCTGATTGGCCGAGGTGGTGGATGTGTGCCGACTCAACGCGTCGGTCTGAAGGGTAGCGGGTTCAAGTCCCGCCGTGGGTATGGTTTGTCTTGTCTTTCATGTGTGTGTGTGTGTGTGTTGTCGCGGAAGGCCTTGTGAGTCTGCTGATCATAAACCGAGGAGCCCGCATGTGTGTCTAGTGTAAAGGTTAATGTTTCCCCATGAGGGACATAGTGGATACCCGGCGCGGATAGTCGAAATAGGCATTCCCTGAAGCTAGAAAAAGCTCTAGGAAGGAGGGAAATTCGACTGGTGATGAACCAGCTTACAATGAAGTCACGCTCATAAGCACATCTGTCAACTTGTAACATCGTACGAACCACAACGGGTATTTTATTGTGTATTGCATTCAATACAAATTGATCGATTGATATTTTCTTGCACGTCAACTGGTATTGCTCCCTTTAGTGGTGTGAAAGTTTTATATGCCAGGAGGTGGCGGTTATTCTTTCCCCACAAGATGATGAGATCCGGCACCGACCTTCACATCGGCTTGCGGCAAGTATCTCCCTAGCGGGAAACCGCCCCAGCCGGGACAAGCTTTCATCTCCCAACTGGGCTCCCGAAATGTGTTTTAGTGTAGGGCATGTACGTGTAAATGAATATAAGTAATGGGAGAAGATAGGACAAGGAAGAGGAAAGAAAGAGCATGCACAGCCCGTTTTTTAAGGTACTGCTCCGGCATTTGTCTGGTAACCTCTCAGAGCAACCGGTCACTAGAATTCTCCTCTAGCCAGCAGCTGAATTTTACCTATTTAACTAGGTCGAATTACAAATTGTGTTCCTCTGATAGTTCAGCTATCGTGTGTTAATCCTCGTCATCAAACAGTACTAAGCCTACCACATCTATTATCTAGTTTTTTTCTGAAACTCACTTTAAAAGATTTTTTTGTTTTCTTTCTTTTTCTTTTTTCTTACATGGCGAATAGTGTGCTTAATAGCGCTAAATTTATTGATCTGAATTATTGAGATCCTACAGCATTCGTTGCCAATGAAACAATGTTCGAAAATTTCTATAGTACCAGTATTAAAAACTCTCAACATCGCACACATTAATAAACAATATTTTATAATTTACCTACCCATACAGAAAAGATGTAGAATATAAATTTAGAGATCTTCTCAAATAACAAGATGATTAAGTTTTCCTTCCTGTAATATTTGTTTGGTAGATATTGTGTTAAATCAAAAACATTATGTTTTCACACTTTCTCAACTTTTTGGTCCTCTAATGGTTTAATTGAACTAACGCTTTCAGAAAATCGTAGCGGTATGAAGCTGTTTTCACTTTTAAAACGATTCAAAAATAGTAGAATGTTCGCACGTGTCCATTTAGTATAATAATATTAGGTAAGTGCTAGAAAAAATGCAAGAAAGTGTGTCTTGTTGTAATACCACTAGCTTTCTAGGCTTAAATAATCAATATTAGTTTGGTTGACTTTTTAGTCTTCTGTGATATTACGCCTATGTATACTAATTATTAAGAAATGTCAGGCAGGTGTAAACACATGAGAGAGCGTTTGTGAAGCCCTTGTGAACATTATTGTCAAAATTTGTTTGCAGCGAGATCTAAATATTAACTAAAATTTGTATTATTTCAGTCAGAAATTCACACAAAATGAAGAAAAACAAAATTTTAGTTCATTCCCTTTACGTAACATTTTTTTAAAAAAATTGTTGAATCTCGCATATTTTCTAATGATATTATGAAAACAAATTGCGGTATGTCTTCAGGGAAAACTTTTCTTGTCACCAGCTCTTAATCAAGAGTCTCTTGGCATGTACATTGAAACGAAAAAATGTGGTGGTAGGCTACAAAACTCGATTTCAAAAATTTTCTGGAAGTACACATTTTGAAGATTTCTTTTACCCCTCAAAAGCATTACTTCGCCCGTGATTTTTTTCCGCTATTACTATTTTGCGCTTTTCTGATTTTTCTGTTGTTTACTGAAATCCACAGATCACTTATAATATGTTTCTCACTTCGTTCTCATTCGGTTCTGATGGTATAATCAAATTATATCAAATTTGAATTGAACTGTTAATAAAATCCTTTCTGTTACTTTTCAGTTATAAACTTTCTTCTTCTTTTTTGTTAATTGACATTCTTACAGTTTCAAAAGAGTTAAAAGTATTTTGAAATCTCTTAGTGTGCAAATTATTTTTTTTCAATCGTCCCTGGGTCTTGTACAACGTTTTATCCAGCCAACTCCCTTGGGTTGGAGTACCTCACTCAATTATTTTAACTCTCACAGCCCCAGAAAGATATAGAATTTCACACCCTTGGGGGTGATGTCAACCACATTCTTTATAATCCGCGAGATAGCGTTGCAAGTAGTCGTTGAGATACTTAATTCGTAGACGAAATCTATGCTCTAAACCAAACTTGATGCATTTGGTCAACCATTGGCACATTTGAGCCAATGGCGTAGTGTGACTCGCGCGTTTGGGGATGCTCAACAATAACGCGAACTGAAGACATCATGTGAAGTGCATCGGAAAAGCCCTCAATTATCGTGCACTTCAATACGTAATTTGGAGTGAAAAATAATACGTAGAAATATGAAAAAATGATATACATTTAATTGAAGATCGGGGGAAAATAGTTTTATTAATAAATTATCACGAAAAATAACATAAAGAAATAGGAACATTGTTAACCAGAAGAGATTAGTCATTTATTGATTTGATTAGCAATAACATAGAGATTAAAAACACGAGAAGGACTACGTGACAAGAATAGAAACAAGAGACATTGGAAAAAAAGAACGAAGTAGAAAATTTTTGAATTTTACAATTTTTTCGTGTCAGGATCTGGTAGCGATAGGATGTAGGATTGTGTACTCTGAATTTATAGTTTCTTGAGACTGGTGCGTGATAGAATCGAGATGTACGAACTGTAATCGTCATCTTTGATGATTAATTTGAGATTGGAACTCGGTGTAAGAATTATATAGTTAAATTTTAGCAGTATCGGGATCTTAGGAAGTTTTCTGAGACTAGCTAATTAACAAAGTGTGGATTGAAGCGGACATCGGAATTCAGAAGAAAATATGGTGCTGTGAAGCTGAACTGGTATTCAACTGCCAAGTGTGCTGACGCCGAATGGACAAGGAAGTATTTCCGCGAAATCCCGAATTCGAGAAAGGCATAAGCCAGCTAAATTTTGATGTACAAGCCCCAAGAATAATTAAAATTTTGGTTAAAGCAATAATTCAAAATTAAAATTGTAACAATTAGTTGATGGCCATCATTAGGGAAATTAATTGTCAAGTTTAAATAATATGATAATGCATAAAAGGTCATGAAAGAGATTGATTTAAAAAATTCTAATAATAAAAAGAGACGTACGACACTTCATGTCGTTACGTGCATATATAAATTTTCGTTTCATTAAATAGAAATTAGGCATTCTCAAAATTATTCCCTTGTATTATTGGTAACCAAAGCGTAAGTATAAGATGCATCGACCGAGTCCTCGTAGAGCGGTATTTTCAGCCCACGACAAATGCAGAGAGTAAGTATTATTATTATTATTATTATTATTATTATTATTATTATTATTATTATTATTATTATTCAGGAGCATCCAGTGGACGTGGTGTCGAGCTAGCCACCCACATGTACCACGTTCACGTTTCCAATTTAGGCTACATAAATTAATAAGATATTACTGAAAAAAAAATCATCTCATTGGCAGCCCAACATGGGGGTGAGATTAAATAATTAAGCTTATTACTTAGAAATTATCACAGTTGACTGAAAGTATCTCACATGATTCTTAATGTTCTCTAGAATGTGTGTTATTGAAACAAATGTTACTATACTTCAACAGATTTATGTCAGGATACCTCTTGAAAGCAAATTATGAGATAGCTCAGCTTTAGTTCTCATGCGCGATTGTCAACGAGATCACTTGTGAATTTATATATTTCAAACCAAAATAAAATTTAAAATATTTAAGTAAGAATTCAACTTCTTAGATATTAATTGAGAATTAGTAGGCAAGCACTTTATCTACTGTTAATGCTCGTGATCGAGCACGGAATCATGAGTGAGAAAGAAAAATATTTCTCTGACAACCTCAAGTGTGCTGCGCTCTCGTGCACAAACGAGCAACTTGCTCACAAACTCTCAACTGCTCAAAACCTAAGCCTTTTCTCAGCCGTATGCTAGCTTATCGGGACTCGAGAATCCAGGGGCAGGGGTGAAGAGGGAAGGGGGGAATCTCGCCGTCTGAGCATGTGTCATTGCTCGTCGAAATCTCGCGGCAGATGCTGGAAGCATTTTAGCGCCCAAGCAAACAGAGGCCAGATTGTAACAACGCGCCGAATTCAATCATAGGAAATTACTTTAAAATTAATACAAAACGTGTTTTGCTCAATGTGCTTTACTCACTTGGAAGATTATCGATACAATACTTAGGCTTATTTGATTAATATTTTACGTAGAGATGCTCAGCATCTAAGCGTCCCCTGACGCTACGCCACTGCTAGGTACCCATAAACGTAGCAAAGTAGAATTATTTGTTTGTGATGTCACCTTGTATGAAACTACGAGTATGTAGTACTATATGCGTTGTAAAAATTACGATGTTCCAAAAGAACTTGCTCTGCCATCCATTTACAGCCACATTGCACGTCAGCCGGGAGTAAATATGTCAAAATATATTTTTTTAGTTCTTGAAATCACGACCACATTATTAATATTAGGAAAGATTCATGGTTTTTGGTCAATATTTTTTTCTTTTAGTTCGCGAAGCGGAACTTTATTGTTCCCTCATCAGGGCTGTGGGACACATATTTACGTTACTATTCAGTTTAATCCAAAGCATATAAATTAAATCACACTGCACTGATACTAAACATACACCACTGAAATCACAAATAAATTATAATTATAATTAAACCCACCTTGCTAAGGTTCAATATACAACACCATAATTCCAGTCATCACCACATCCAAACACATGCCACCACATATTTTTTAACTAAAGTCGAATAGTGGCAGACCAACAGCAAATGAAAATTAGTGTTTAAAAAGAAAGAAAGCTGCTCTGCTGATATTGGCCCGACTGCGTAAGGTTGCTCGTTCATGTCGGAAAAAAGCAGAAAAGCATGGTCATCTGGGGGAAAGTGGCCCGGGGGGTCTAAACATGCGTATTCCAGCTGTTTTATAAGTTCTTGTTAAAGCACAATAAGATCTAAAAAAAAACTACCACACTTCTAAATTTTCTGGCCACACCCAAGTTGAAAAACTTGCGTTAAACACTGGTCTTAAGTGCGACCATTTTTTTTGAATATGCTTTCTGACTGTGAAGATAAAATTAGCTTTTTATCATGCCCCGTGATATTTTCCTTCTTTTTTGAAGTAGAATGGAATTTTAAGAGTATATTTTTTATGTTCAAATAAAAGCTTTTCAATTAGATAACACTCTTCTCTTTTTCAGTGAAGAGGCCTTAACAACGACAGTAATCAGCAAACACAAAAGTTTGTACTTTCAGAAATAATTATTTGTATTCTTTCTCCGCCTTTCAATCTACTCATGGAACTGTGGCTGAGGAAACGAGATATTTTAAAGAGAATATTGTATTTCAAGAAAAAAATGCAGTAAGAAGCAAATATATTAATGCCAAAATATTTTTTACCAAAAGTGTAAGGTCGAAAAGTGGTTGTTTTAACTCCACCTTTCCCACCCTTCTTTCCAATTTGTGTCAAATTGTATCAGTTTTTTCGGACTATTTCGGACGCACTGAACGAATCACCATCACCACGCACTCTACTGGATCTAGCGCGAACTATTTGAAGAGGCTGTAATGTCAAATGTAATATTCTAATACTTCTAAACAAGACAATGTTCTTTACGAATGTTCTATTCTTTAAAACATAAGTTTTTTCTTGGAATTGTCGGATCAATTTTGTCTCTATCTTGACTTAATAAACGTAATTACTACAGAGAATATATAACGAAATGACATTTCTACATTTCTCTTTGATTTGACAGTGCTTCCAGAACTGGAGAGGTCTCTGTTGTTGGCTGTGTGAAACTAAATGGAACTAGTATCAAGTGACATTAAGGGACTTCTCATCTTCGTTCAATGTACTGTCAACGTTTATTAAGTTTCGGAAGGACTACCACTATAGTAATCTTCTCACCAGAGATTGATGAATGCTGTGTGCGGTACTCACTGATTTTTTTCATGTATGGGGCTGAACTGCTCCGAAACTACCCGTGGTGTGGCTATTGTCTTATGTTCACCGGTAGAGTGGAATTTGTTAAAAAATGCAGCTCATTGAGACGTGAAAAGTTCTCTTGCGCATGCTCAGACGCCATTTTGACGGTGAAAATTTGATGGTAAGTGGAGGTGTACTGACGGATTGAAAATGCGTCCTCATTGTTGTTTTTGAGCCGATTCTAAAGACGAATTGTATACCCCAAGTGTTAAGCTAATTGTTTGGTGATATTTCACATCTGTGTATTGGCTGCGTGATCAGTAGATTGCGAACAGTTTTAGTTCTTACTTACTCTGTTCCAATTCATTTCTGCGGGTAGTACCTGATAAAACGCCAATTATATCAGTGGTAAATGTTTTTTTATCTATTCAGTCCACTTACCTGATATTTCTTTCCTGTTATGTGTGTCTACGGTTATTAATCCGTGTTGAATTTGCCCTAACCTAGGCTCATCAGCTGTTAGTCAAATTCTTGTTGGTTGTTAAAAGTATAACGTGTTTTGATGGGATACTACTATTTTTTTTTGTTATATATGGAATTTGAATATTGTAGGTTGTAGCCACTGCCAGTGAAGTATGGGCAGAGGAGATTTGGAATAAGGAATACAGTGTTTATTGGATGCAACTAGAGGCCAACAGTGTGTGCACCCTCCAGTGCAGGGAGTTGGGTAACTTGGGGTGCTCAACTGTGGCGAGGTTGTGTCTTATTGGGCTACTATGCCATCAGTACCAAGGTAAGAAAGCCTTGCTTTTCCTTTAAATTCTCATTGTGCTGTGTGTGTGTAAAGTGACTGTAGTTAGTGTAGCATTCAATTTAGTGTTTTATTAATACAGATCAGTTTGTGAGTAATTTGATTTGAATTTACCTTTGCAAGCAAATAGATTTGTGGATTAAAATGTAATGTTGCTCAAAGAAGAAGTTATGACATAGAACATTATAACTTGGGTCATTCTTACTGTTTTGTTTCTGTACAGGTGAACCATATTTTCCTTTAAAACATGGCGTGTTATAGGCCGGGCAGCTTGAAAGATCCAGAGATAGCAGAGCTTTTTGATAAAGATGATCCAGACAAGATATTTGAAGACCTACGGGAGATTGGCCATGGCAGCTTCGGTGCTGTGTATTACGCACGATGCCTGCTTACCAAGGAAATTGTTGCCATCAAAAAGATGACATATGTGGGCAAGCAGAGCCTAGAAAAATGGCAAGACATATTGAAAGAAATTCGTTTCTTACGTCAGTTAAATCATCCCAATACCATTCAGTACAAAGGTTGCTACTTACGGGATCACACAGCATGGGTAATTATCAAGTGTAGTGTTGTTTGCTATTTATTTCTGTTTAATGTTGTTAGTGATAAAATAAATTTATATGTTTACTTTATTGTTTTAACAGCTGGTCATGGAATATTGTCTTGGTTCTGCCTCTGATATATTAGAAGTACACAAAAGACCTCTCAAAGAAGAAGAAATAGCTGCTATTTGTGAAGGTGTTTTACGTGGACTGCATTATTTGCATTCACTTGGCCGAATACATAGGGATGTGAAAGCTGGCAATATTCTTCTGACAGAAAATGGCACTGTCAAACTTGGTAAGATGCAATATGTTCATTTGTAATTAATTGGTTATTAATGCGGTGGTGGCATGCAATGATAATAACTGTAAATGAAAATACTAAATTTTTAGTGAAATTTCTTCACTGTGTACAATAAAGAGAAAACTACTTTGACAGAAGAATTGTTTGATCGAATGTGTGAATCCATAGGGTTGTTGATGCCACAAAACAAACGTGCTTGTATGAAATGTTAAATTACAGTTTTTGAACTTTTAATATTGATGACTGTTTTTGTTGAAATTGTGTAGCAGTGTTATTTAGGGACAAGGATTAATTGGGAGTGTTTGTTGTGAAAGGATTTAACATCTAGGTTTTGTGTTTCTCATCTGAAGTCATTTATTTCAGCTGATTTTGGATCTGCCAGTATTAAATGTCCAGCTAACAGTTTTGTTGGTACCCCATACTGGATGGCTCCAGAAGTTATATTGGCTATGGATGAAGGCCAGTATGATGGGAAAGTGGATGTTTGGTCTTTGGGCATTACCTGCATTGAGCTTGGTAAGTTCTTCTTTTGATTATTAATTTTGATTCATCTTCTTTCCTTATTTTTATGTCATATGTGTTCTGTTCATGTACTTGATTATGATTCATCTCTTCAGAAGTGGTGAAAGAAAAATACAACATACACTATAATCGTGCAGTAGTTGAAGCTTCTGTGATTTTTTTGTGCCCATTAGTGATGTTTGTTTTAATTTCTTCATGCATTGCTCACTAATTATTAACTGTATTAAAATTCTTAATTTACTTTCTACATATACTGATATTTTGGTAAATATTGAGACAAGTTTACATACTGAAAACTATTCTGTAGTAATATTTCAGTATGTTTAACTATTTCTTGAAAGAAAGAAATATATTTAAAGATTGAGAATTAAATGTGTCGCTCACTTGTAAGAGTATAATTTCTCACATTTGAATAAGTCTTCAGGTGTAGGTTAACTCAGTAAAAAAGTGAAAGACTGTTTGAAATGCATGTTCGAAAATTGGAAGACATTATTTTCATAGATTACTTATCTATAGAAAATTCTTATTTTTTTGTAATTTTAATGTCAAAATATTTAATTCTAAAGTGTGTTTAATGTCTTCAAATTGAATGAAAGAATAGTATCTCAAATGTTCGGGGAGATTAAAAAATGAAATAAATTTTTGTTTATTATTCTTATAGCGGAACGAAAACCACCATATTTCAATATGAATGCCATGAGTGCACTGTACCATATTGCTCAGAATGACACTCCTGTTCTTGGCTCCTCGGACTGGAGTGATGTATTCCGTCATTTTGTTGAAGCATGTTTACAGAAGAACCCTAACGAACGCCCTACTTCAGGAAAATTACTTTCAGTAAGTTGATATATGCAATTACAATTGTGAGTTTTCTTTTTTCTCTCTCCTGAAAACCTTCGCCCTGGGAGAACTCAAATTTCAGCTGATGTCGCAATGTGCACAAACGAAATTGGAATTTCTGCTTACAATAATTTTCTTGGAATAGTTTTCATCAACTTAGAGAATTACTCTTGTTTTTTTCATTTCTAATCTTCATAATGTTACATAAAAGTTGTGGGTAGTTTTTATTATATTAAGGGTATAAAACAATTCTTTTATTGAGAATTCAGAGATTTTATATTATTTTGCACAAAAGTAGATCACCAATGGATGCCTAACCTCAAACATACGAATTCATTTTCTCTTGAAAAATTCAAGTTTTGAATGAGTTGGAATAAGAAAACTCGCAATTAGGATTAAGTATTGAGAAAAATTTGTGACCGTTAAAAATCCTTCAGTTGTGTATTGCATTCAAACATTCAGAGTTTGTGCTTAGGAGAAGTTTCCTAAATTAGTAGTAAAGTATCGTAGAGATGATAAATGAATTTATTTGTTTACAGCATCAACTTGTGGTACGTCCTAGGTCACCACATGTGCTTATTGATTTAATACAACGCACAAAGGCAGCAGTGCGTGAACTAGACAATTTAAATTACCGCAAAATGAAAAAGATTCTAATGATAGATGCATTTGAAAATGAAAGTACTGCAGGAGACGCTGATGGTAAGTTCACTGAACTACTGTGTTGTTGTTTGTTGTGAAAGGGTCTGATATATCTTTGTTACTAATTAACTCGGAAGGTAAATTTTCTCAATTACACAGGTCTACAATCAAAAATTTGATTTGATAATTTGGGCTAATCTTTATGCTTTTTGGTGTGCCAAAAAAACTAATACAAAGTCAGACCTCCATCACGAACTGATTATTTTCAAATCCATAAAACAGTTCCTATTTTGTAGCACATGCACATATTTACATTTGTAACCAATATTTTTTCTTAAAGATTTCTAACATTCTAAACACTTGTGTTCTAGTAACATTCTGGCTGCACGTGTGTTCGCATGAGGGTTCTGTTCAGATAGGAATTGTTATCTTTCCTCGGTAGTCCCCTTCCGAAGATAATCAGGTTAGAAATGGTTATATCTGGAAATTGGAACCCACCTTGTTGCTCATTCTCCTTGTACAGTAGTGTCAATTGGAGTGAATACATTCGCATAGGTCATCTAGTTGCGTCAAAGTAATTAAAAACGTTTTCTGAAGTTTGAAAATGCATTTTGAAAGAAATGTTCCATTGGTGTTGCGTTACCAGTCCAGACTGTTACTGTTTTATCTGTGGTGCATACACAATCAAGAAGTATCAAAGAAATATAATAGATTTTGTCAAAAAAGTGTATTAAGCATATTTTGTGTTTGAGAACAGGAGATCAAGATAAAAGTGGGCTCCTCACAAAGGATGTCATAGCTGTGTAGAAAAACTTCTTATGGTACAAAGGAGAATTAGTGTCTTTTAGACATGCTATCCCAATGATGTTAAGGGAGCAAAAAACCATGGGGATGACTGTTACTTTTGTACTTGTGATGTACGAGGTTACAATTCCAAAAACCATAAGTTGATTAAGTAGCCTAATCTTGATTCTGCTATTCGTCCGGTATCACACGGTCCTGGATTGTCAGTTCCTCAACCCCCTTGTGACTTGGACAGTATTGAGTGGGAAGCAGATAGAGAAGCTTATGTGGTGGAAAATTATGAAGCAAACAGTGAGGTCTAATCAGACACCTGACCTTTTTTCTCAACAGGAGTTAAATGAATTAGTGAGAGATCTTGGACTTCCGAAAGATGTTGCTCAGTTACATGGCTCCCTGCTTAAAAACAAAAATTTATTATTATCAGGTACTTCTTTTTCATGGTATTAATGTCACGAAACAGGTTTTGTTCCTTACTTCTCACAGGATGAGAATCTTGTTTATTGTAAAGACATTCATGAACTGATGGGTCAATTTGGTGTATAATTTGACCCGAATCATTGGCGTCTATTCATAGACTCATCAAAATGAAGTCTAAAAGCTGTTTTGTTACACAATGGTAATACTTAACCTTCAGTTCCAGTTGGCCATTAGGTACATTTAAAGGAAACATAATTTTGTATTCGTTCTCAAATGAATTCTTATGAGTATAAGTGATTGATTTGTGGAGACTTGAAAGCCCTCACCATGCTCTTAGCAATCAGAATACACAAAGTTTCCTTGTTTTTTATGCTTATGGGATAACCATGACAGAAATTCTCACTGGAACAGTAAAGACTGGCCATCATGAGAAGCTCTGTTGCCAGGCAAAAAAAATGAAATTGGGAAAAGTTTGGTTCCTTTTGACAATCCTGCTACCTCCTCTACACCTAGGGTCTAGGTCTATTCTATTCATTGTGTCACTCAATAAAGAAAGTGAATGTTTCAAGTAATTATGCTCCAAGTTTCGTGGTTTAAGTGATACTAAGATAAAAGAAGAATCTTTGTCAGCCCAAACATCAGAAAACTTTTCTCAGATCCACATTTTGTTCAGACCATTGATGAGGAGGAGAGGGAAGCATGAAATTCGTTTAAAGAGGTTGTCAGTGAAGTACAAGGGGAAATATTTCATCAGAACATCGAGGGGTTGGAACATAGGTATCAGGGTAAGTGGAACGTGGACATGATGGCGAACTATTGCTGGATGCTACATAGGCAAACATCTGAAGAGTCATATTCCCGGAAGCACATACGAAGAAGTTTCCAGATGAACACATTTTCACAATAATTACAATTAAATATGCATCATTGTTTATTCTGGCAAGCTTATATCAGTACAAAATAATGTATTTCGTATTGTTAATAACTTGTAAATAAATAAAAATTGTCACCCGATTCTGTTTTCTTATTTCATTATAACTACTATCTTTAGAGATTGAAAAAAATCTGTACGTGATAGAGAAAACTGACTTCACTTTGTTTCAGCACACCAAAAAACATAAAGGTCAGATGATATTATCGAATCAAATTTCAAAATTTGTTCTTTTGTAGACCTGTGTTATATATTTTGTTCTTTCTTCATATTCTTTTAATCAATGTGTAAAGTTCATACATCAAAAATTAAATGTTTGTCTGAAGTTTTGTTTCTGTAATTAGTGGACTGACCAAACCAAGGGCATGCAATTAATGAAACCTTTCTTGTTTAGTATCTGCAACTCATTTTGTGATGTAAACATTGCATGGTAAATTTATACACCAGGGCTGCTCAAGTGGGTGGTCCACAAGGTATGCCTTGGCCCAGTGCTTATCTGTGGTGACCCACTGCATGTTTAGTGAGCCCTGTCGGATGAGAGGTGGTTAAGCAAGATGAGTTGTAGTCTAGAGAAAGGCAAGTGACTCATGCTCCACTACAACCAGCCTGGCTCTAGTTCTTTCACTGGAGCAGCCTTGGAATATAAGAATTAAAAGAAAAAGATATATTGCTCATCAAATTTGACTGTTAATATAAAAGTCTTTTATTGACTTCTAAAAATCAATATCGGTAATTTTAACATTCTTCAACAGTGAAGTGAATTTACTAAAATGTATTCACAAAAAAAGAAGTGTAGATAGTTGTGCAACATATGCTGTGTGTAGTAGTGTAGAGTGATGAATGAATGGTCATTTTTTAAATTATCACTGCAGATGGCCACCAAAAGTGACACTTTGATGGCATATTGAGAACTTGCTTCATTTACTGTGTTTTCTTAATATGAATAGTGCAGGTTGTAATGAATGAATTAAAAATTTTGAGGATCCGTTGTAAAAAAAAGTGTATTAAGCTCATTGCATTGTCATTAAGACTCGGACAAATTTGTTAGTACACAAGGGGGAAATTGCAATGGCTACATTTCTATTTATATGCTTACTAGCTGCACACATCCTTTGAGATGCCAGCAACAAACTACAAAGATAGCAAGTTTAATTTTCGTGAAATTGCAACTTCCAAGTCTTGTTTCTGCTAGATTAGCTGCTATTAGTTATTAATAAAAATGTATCAATGCATGCTGTGATCTTCTCAGATACACCTGATGAGCACACAGGAGACAGCAGCAAGAGCAACAGCATCACATCGGAGCACTCAATCCATTCAATGGGTGTGAGTGCCTCGTCACAGTCGAGCTCTACAAACAGCCTTCCCCCACCACCAGATGGCAACGACGGTGCGCCAGGCCACAACGGCCCTCCTTCGGTCCGTAACCGGCACAAGGCGAGTGCCTTTGCTTTTTCCCTTTGCACTTTTGGGATTGGTGTTGCATGTTTGTAGTATATCCATGGTAGCTGCAGTTAAGTCGTGCAATTGGTCATAGAAGGGAATCCAAATGAAAGTTGGATAGCTGCTTTTACACTTATTTGTGTAAAGTTTCCCTTTAAAGAGTTCATTTATTTAAGATATAAATTAAAATATAACTATTGCATCCTGGAAACAACAAGTATTTAATGTACATTGAAGGTGTGGGAATCTGTCTGAGGTTTCAGTAAGAGTAGTTTAAGTTCTTATATTGAAATTTCACTAAATCGGTTTGTAAGTTTAAAAATTGTTCGTTTTTTGTTGTTGTTTTTTTTCCTTCTTCTTTCTTTTCTTTCTAACATAAGATAAGTCTTCAACTTCATAAGGAGAGAGAGAGAGAGACATGAATGTTTTGTTTTGAATGTATAGATTTCTTCACTTAAGAATATTCACATTTGAGAGGGTTGATAAGTAGTAGTATAGAAAATTTAAATGAGAATAAATCTGAGAAATGTATGATTGTTTTACTTCATTGTTTCCGAATAAAAGTGATCATGCAGCTACTCTATTGTATATTCAAAGTGCTGTTCTGGTTATGAATTTCTTATCCATTGTTTGTTCTAATTTTGCTTGTTTGTTACTGTGACATTGATAGGTTTGTTAGGTGCAGAAGTATCATTTGAATGAAAGGAATAAGTCTTGCATGTTACTCTATATAACATACTTTTTCAACATTAAATAACCTTTTGGCAATGCCCCCCCAAAAAAACACCATGTGTATATTTATGATCAATATTTATTTGTGAACAATGTAATACTAGTGAATCTGTATCACTTCATTTCACGAATCACTAGGAATCATTGGTCTCTCTTTCTTCATACTGAGATAAAGTGTTGAAGTAATATATAAACATCTGTAACTTTAAAAAACAATCAAGAATCACTATTTTCACTCTTCTGATTATGGCTACCGCTGAAACTTCATTCCAAGAAAGTCATCCTTAGTCTTAAATACTCTACATAAAGGGCTATTGTAATTTAATGGTAGCAGTTCAACTTTGTGGCAAATTACCTACAGGGAAGTTAGAAATAAATTCTTAAAAATTCTATTCTTCCAATCCAAAATATAATTAAATTTCTGTTATACAATTTATAAAAGTATAAGGATTAAATTTGTTAAATTCTATGTTTTATTAGCGTTATCAGCATCAGTGTTCTTAATTTTTCTTGTTTAAATCATATGTGAAATACCATCTAGAGAATAATGAGTCCTTTTCGATTTCTGTAAAATTCAAGATTCAACATGCCAGTTATTTGACTCATGTAAAATATGAGCGATTGTAACGTTGCAATAGACTTCCAAATTCAGGATAGTTTCCTGTTGTTAAAACTTGTTAATTCGCTTTTAATGAAAAGTTGTATGCTTTTGAAAATCCATAAAATATTCACCAAAAAACGTTTGCAAAGTTTTTCAATATTTCAACATCAGAGTTGTTCTAATCATGAATTTAAATGACTTTTTAAATATTACTTGTGATCATAGAATTATTTGTTAAAAGTAATTGCTAAAAATATTTTTCACCTTTCAGAAAATATTAAACATGTGGTGAGATTATTTTCCTAACTGCTATCTTACATGTAAAAAATCAATAAGGATTTTTTTTTACATTTTTATTTATTTAATTATTAACATTTTTTTGTTTTTGATTAAAAACGGTCTGACATATACAAAATAAGTACCATCTGCACTTGCAATAACAAGTATTCCTGTAATAGAAAGTATTTAAATCAGAAATGAGCTGCAGATTTCTGTATTTGCAAGGTATAATTTTGTAAGAAAAGTTTTGGCCTTATTGAATTTAGTAAAACACTGGAATTAACTACCCATATTTTATTTATATAAAATGACTGAAGTTAGAGGTTGCTTATTATAAATGTTTTCTTCGTTGGGTTAAAGTTCTTAACTGACATAAGAACTTTTTTTCAATTGAAATATTCTGAAGTTAAATTAGGATCTTTTAGCTGTAAATAATAATAATAATGATAATTTTTTTTTAAAAAAATGAATGGCAACACCGCTGTTTCTAATGGTGTTGGTGTTCTGTGGTGATGTTTAGCAGCCTGCAGTAATATAAAATTAATAATATCAGTGTGGCAGATACAATGAAATTCAATTTTGACTGAAAAATATAAATATTGTATATGGATATGTTTATTTTGCCTGTTCTGAAACTACACATAATGACAGAATTTTCATGCTCGATGTGTCATTGCTTACGACAGCTGACATCATGCAATCATGCAGACATCATGCTCTGAGGAAGAGACCACTGAAATTGAAGATTTGCTATTCATGTGTTGTGGTATGGAATAGGAACATTTAACTCTCATGTACATGCTTGTAGTGTGGGGTAATAGTTGCGTAATGCTGCAGAAAATCTATTTGGGGATTTCAATGGAAATTCACGTTTTGAAGTCTCCTGTTACTGAAAAAGTGTTTTGTTTTTTCAAATTATTTGTCTGTGAACAATACAAGCGCCTAAGCTACTAGTAGAAATTTTGCAAAAATGAATATTCCCCAGTGTCTGAACTGACTTAAAGCCCAGTTGTTTTCAAAATAGTTATTTAAATTTTGGAGGTACTTTTGCCCTTGGGACATCTCATATTTTCTTAAAAGTGACTCAAATGTTTTCTTTAAATTTCTTGTAAGATCAGAGTGAAATACACTTACAAAGATGGCATAGGTCTGATTTTGCGGTTACCCCTGAATTTTTGAATATGACCAATTTGAATTTTTTTCTGCGTCTTGCTAGCACTATGATATTAGTTGTTTACGTGCAGTTTTGAGGAAATATGAGCAATATTGAAACAAAAAGTTCTGAAAAATGGCTCAGTTTTTTTCTTTAAATATTCTTGCTGCGTCGTTCTATAACACTACTAGTTCGATGTTCTTCAGGTGTAAAGAATTGTTGTACTGTATTTATACCTTACTATGTTATTGCAGTATTTGTGAAAACTTTTGTTTATGTTTTTAATTTATTGCAGTATATTTTATTTGTCCTTGAGCAGTGTGTAGGGTAGTTTTTGGAAAAGCAGTGTGTATGGTTTTAGTTCAGCAGCAGTTTTGCTGCTGCAGACCACTAGCCTGTCTTAAACTTTTTCTCACATGAGATAACTGAAGTGTTTTTTGAAAAATATTATTATTAGTAGTATTATTTTCTTTTAAATTCATGTAGATATTATTCCAATAAGCTAGATGTACATTATAATGTTAATTTCAAGGCAAATAAAACAATAAGGCTACAAACTCTTTCAAAACTTAGTGAAAAAGACTTTCTAACATATCACTTATGTTCAAAATAAGAACTTTTACCCTGCAACCTCAGAAGTTATGATGAGAGCTGACAGGAAATAATCTCTCCAATAAATACCTCCACAAAGCTTAATAAAGCACATGCAGATAGAGAAGTTCTTTTATGGTAGAGACCATTCTAGTTTGAAGCTCAGTGGGTCATAGGAAACTGTACCAAAAACCTGATTTTTGAATGTTTGATGCTGATTAAGATGGGAATCATTAACCCAAACGATAATCTAAGGCAAAGGGCAAAGATAACCTAAGGCAAACTTTTGCTCGAATTGCCTTGCCTGGTGGGCAAAGGAATTTTATGTATTGCAGGGAAATGTTAGTATTAGGAAGAGATCCTATTTTAGTAATGTAGACTTTCAAGAATCTACATTGGCATACAGATTAGATAACTTCACTATATTGTCAAATTCATGATTAAGGATTTTGTCTTTTCTCAACAGAGCTTGGCGTTATGTAATGTGTCCATTGATATGTAATCACTCATTCATTTTTTGATTTTTTTTTGATTTTGTTTTTCGTGCAGTCCATTCACATGGAAAACAAAGTACAATAAAAATACTTCATTGTTATAGAAAGTGCATCACTCTTATTGGTTTATTAGTTACGATTAATTTATTATATTGCACAATATTGACATTGTAGTTTAGATTTGGATAAAGAATGTCTAGCATGTTCCGTTTTGGAAGTTAAACCGTAACAACTTCAGCAAAATGTTCAAATGCTTGAAACACAAGCAATTGTTTGCATGTTTGAATTGGACCTTTTCCTCTAATTTTGAGAGATTTAACAGCATCTTCAGTCTTTTTTAGTAGAAATCAATGCAAATTTGTTATATTTAGGTCACCAAAGTTTTTCAGAAATCTAATTGAAGTGAAGTTATGTCTGATAGCTATATTCAGTTTAACAAACTTTTAATTCTGGGCTCTGTATTTTCAGCTCTTATAACAATAAAATAGTATCTTGGTGCATTTTCTTGAAATCATGTTCATTTGATTATTGATGTGTGTAGATAAGAGTAAAAAAATCAGCACAGATGTACCTTATTAAAGTTATGATTTTCTGAAAAGAGATTATCAAAAAGTTATAATAAGAAGACTTTGCAATATACTGTTGGGTTTGAATGCTTGATTTCCTGTTTCCCTTGCAACTTGCATGTTAATATTTCTCTTATTATTTTTTTCAACTTTGGTACTACTTTTGAGCATGCTTGTTGGCTATTACATGTTGATGCCTTTGGGAATATCCATACAGGGACAATAAAGGAATGATCTGTATCTTCATAATCTTTAAAAAATCATCCACAATGAATGTAATGTCAGTGTAAAAAACATTTATTTTTTTTACAATGACATTTTTTAATAGTTAGGCAAGCTTTAGAAAACAGGACCTCTTGTGGTTTGTTTTGAGCTGTTTTGCAGTATCCTTAAGTGTACATTAACCATTGTGAAATGTTTCTTGTTTAATTGTAACCAAGTTGTGAAAACAGCAATTCTTCCTTCCTTTTGACATTTTCCCTTACAAAATTGTTAAGACCCTTTGTGTGTTAAATTCCCTACAGTTATCCAGAGAAAATAATCCTCTACTGTGTTTGTATCTGCCTTAGAATGTGTATAGTAAATGTTGCATGTTTGGGCTAATGGTTTTATGAATGTAATGAGTAGTTTATACTGAAGCTTATGCTTGCCTTTTTGTATTTTTACAATGTGTTTCACAGTTATCTGGTGTGTAATTAAAGTATCTTTTTTGAACTTGCTTTCTGTGGTTTCTTTTGGATATGTTTTATTTAACATTTGTGCAAAAGATAGCAAATTAAAAATAAATTGCTAATAGATGTAACACAAATGATTCTGTTGTATCTTCTTGTATATAAGGTTTCCCAAATATAAGGATAGCAATTTGGCAAAGTGTAGTAATTGCTGATTTTTATTTTATAAAATTAGTTGATAATTGCATTAATTTGGAGCTCATGATTAAATGAGCAACTTGGATTTGCCATGCTGCTTGTAACATTTGTAACCATTTCTTTTTTATTCGGAATTTGCATCTTGAACTTGAAAAAAAGCTTGATATCTTAAACACAAAGATCTGAGATGTTTCTTTTCCTTTGTTTATCTTTTTTCTTGTATAAATAAACTTGAATATTTCTTAATTTTCTGTTGTGAATCTGCTGCCAAATTCTTGAAATATTTCAAAACTTTTCTGTTTAGGTTTATTACAACTTTCGGAATTTATAAGCATGTGCAAGTTGATGAACTGTTCATTATTGTGTAGAAACCACATGGACTGTGTTTTTTGTGGCTTTCTGAATTTTTCTAGAGGCAGAGAATGAATGTGGTCCTTTGATTTTTTTATTTTTACAGCCAAGCAATTCCACCAGTTGTGCTGGAGCAGGTGGTGACCACAGTACTCCGAACAACTTTGCTACCATTCGCACCACTTCCATTGTCACGAAGCAGCACAAGGAGCACATGCAAGAGGAAATGCATGAGCAAATGACTGGCTACAAGCGGATGCGCAGGGAGCACCAGGCTGCCTTACTCAAGGTAAGATAAAGAGTTTTAGACTGTGCTTTCTCACAGAGATAACTTGCAGAAAACATAACATAGAATTGTGTTGTTGAATACTTTCAAATATTGTAATACTACAGGTTGTTGTGTGGGGTGTGTGTGTGTGTGTTTTATATATATATAAAAACATTAAAGCTTAAATGAGATGTTACCTGGAAAGAGAAGGAAACTTTACTAGATTGTGCTTTTGTTTTTAATGTTACGGGATGACTTCAGTGTTGTAATTGCATATCAAACTGTTATACCAGTTGGTTGGTTTCAACCTAGTTGAAGTCGAGGTCAAATAGCCTCTGTATGCCTTCTTTGGGAAAGGTAGTAAAGCTATTTATCTCATATCTCATATTTGTAGTTTTGAAAAGAACTTCAACCAATATGACATCAGAGTAAAATTCTGGAACTTGCACCTTAATAACACTTCTTTGCCACTAGATGGGTGTTTTGGTCATAGGCTCGCTCTATTTCATATGGGCATTAATTCTGGGGAAGGAACATCACTAAATTCATTCCTAAAATGGAGATAGTTTTATTGCTAGTGGCAATTGACTTAGGCAGTTAGAACTGCTGGCATGGTAAATTGAAAAAAGTATTCTCATAAGGGTCAGTTTGATACATCTACGTTGTAAAAAACTTATTTGCCTTATACTTTCAGCAATTTAAGAAGTATACAGAGCAAATTTATTCAAATAATGCCTTGTATCTTCACATTGGAAGAATCAAAGTTTTCAGTTTCATTAAATGTGCTGTACAATTCTTGTACTACCTACAGTAAAACCTGTCCAAAATGAAACCTGACAGTTCCTTCAAAATACTTCCATTTAGAAGTTCCCCCTTATAGAGGGTTGCCAAAAATTCGCCATGTAATTTAAGTACAGTATTTTTTATATAGTTTTGTTAATGAAACAAAATAAAGAAAATAAAGTATTATTTATTAATAAAAATATTGCAAGAAATAAAAGAAATCAATATCGAAACGCAAGGAAAATATAGGACAAGCATTTATTCTGCATTTTCTTCTTTAGCGGAAAGGTTTTGCACATAAGCGTTGTAGATATTCTGACACACTAGCAACCAGCTTTCCTACAAGGTTTCACCAAATTTTGTAGTGTACACCTTGTCAGTATTATAACTCCTACTCTAGGATGACAAGACAACCTTACCAACCTCCATTGCTGACTTAAGGGCATGTGGTGACATTGTTGAGAAGTGAATGGGGTGCAGACAACCAGCATTAAGGATTCAGAACTACTGTGACGAAGTCACACTTGTTGCAACTTTGAAAATCACACCAAAGCGAAACAGTCGCCGAGTTCACCAAAGATTCTCTGTCAATGGGTGTAAGAGAAAAAATTCATCATTCACTCTATTGTCTCAGGGCATGACACTGCACTATGCCATTCCAGAGTGCCAGAAATTTAAAAATAAATTTCCTTGTTAGCTAGGTAATAATCACTTTACATTGTCTGAAAACCATTCCATTGCAGTGTTAGTTTCTGGCTTATAGAGGTCATTTTTGCTTATAAAATCATTCCTTTTGAGATTTTTTTTGTCTGGGATGGCAGGTTTCTATTTTACAGAGGTTCTAGTGTAGACAGTTTTACTGTATTTGTATACAGGTACAGTGGAATTTCGTTGGCATGTTTTTCAAGGGACTGAAATGCTTAAAGTTTTCAACAAGGAAACCTATTGTCAAAAACTGTTCAATTTGTCATTTTCACATTTCTGTCTTCAGTGTACTATAATAGGTAGTAGGAACTAACTTACATGCAAATATTATAAATTCATCCCAGATGAACTAATTTAATTGTTGATATTAACAGTATAAAAATGAAATGATATATAATAATCAATATGTAACCAATAACACAGTAACCAAAAAGCCAACATATTACTAACTAATGCTGCTACAGAATGGCACAGACTTTTCCGTATTAGTTTTCTATTTCCTTCAGTCTTGGCTAGCTATTCGGAATTCTCATATACTTGTGCAAGCTGCCATCTATCACTGCCCAAAACACATTTTTTGACATTTTCTTATTTTTCACTTCCCTTGTAGCAGAACGGAAATATTATTTTAAGAATAATCAAGAAGGGTAAAACCTCATACTAAATGGCAATTTTCATTGAAAAATTTTGAGACTTTTTAATAAAAGGTCATTTAAGCGTTACAGTAAATGCGAAATTTGAAACACTTTCTCAAGAAAATTTTGGGTTTTCGAGAAATGTCATTAGAAATCATTTGAAGCACTTCAACTTACAAATTTCCAGAAATATCCAAATTAACGATGTGAGAGATCTTTAAAAAAAATTATTTGTGTAATTTTTGAAAAAACAAAAAATACTCCAAATTTAACTTTACATGACATTAAAGAGTGCAACTGTCACTATCATTTTGAAAAGTGAAGAAAAAAATTTGGAGTCTTTCATGAGAAAATGGCGTTTAAGCGTTTCTGAAAATTGTGGAATTTTTGGCTAGTTTTCACAAGAGAGAAACTTTATATGACATTGGTTAAAGCACATGTACTCGTAAAGATAATATAAATATTAACAACACGAGAGAAAAGTCAAAAAAATAAATTTTTTTATTGTTGAACTAGTGCTGCCAAAGCACACACTTTCTCGCATTGTTCCTAAATGCTCTGCCATATTATACTACTACATAACCCAGCAAATTTTTCTCTGCACCGAGACGCGATCCTAAATCCTCAGATTTAACTTGCCGGCATTCATGCCACTGGGCCACATAAGCATGCATGAACTGAACTCGGGCAAAGTCATAAACAAGTAAATGTCCGATTGTCCATGTAAAAGCAAAATATAAAAAATTCCACCGTAGAAACATTTATTCCTTTCTCATTCATATTCAAAACATCAAATTCAACACCGAAGCACGACACTAGTGCAGTGTGCCGAAAGATTGTTTTAAAGCGCTAATTTTGTACAACAGACTTTGCCTGAGATAAAACCACCCCTTGTATTGAAAGAATGTGCACAAGAACATGCTCCAGCTCTGCGTAAAATCTTCTGAGACTCCCTTGACTCCGGAGTATTACCGATGTAGTGGAAAATGGCTAATATTACACCAGTTTTCAGGAAAGGTAGTAAGCTAGATCCCGCTAACTAAAGGCCCATTAGCTTGATAAGGTCTTTGAGCGGATTCTGGAAGATACTCTACTGCTTCGTGCCAGGGAGATCTATAATTACAAACCTACTATCTTCACTGCAAGACTGGACAATGGATCTAGATAATGGCAGCCCTCCAGATATCATCTACTTGGACTTGTCCAAAGCTTTCGACAAGGTACCGAAAATTGCTTCACAAACTTGCTCACTTTGGCATAAGGGGGATGCTTTTGCATTGGATACAGTCTTTCCTTGAGGATCGCCGTTTTTGTGTGAGAATTGGAGAAAATAAGTCATCACTGAAGAGAATCAACAGTGGAGTTCCCCAGGGCTTGGTATTGGGACTGACATTATTCATCCTGTATACTAGCGACTTGCCAAATGGTATGCTCTCCCACTTCAAGAGTATGCTGATGACACCAGATTCTACGCTAACCCTCTGCTGAATCGTCTCTACTTCCAAGAGGACTTGAATAGTATTTGAGTAGTCGAAAATTTGGATGTTACCCCTGAATGAAATAAAATGTATGGTCATGCATATTGGAAGATCCAACCCAGAGCGAAATTACCAAATAGGCAGAAGGAACGTGTCTGAAATCAAGGTCATGAAGGATCTAGGGATTATGATCTCTCACGATCTCAAATGGGAAAACCACGTGAGTTACATCGCAAAAAAGGCTTACAAGGGTATATTTACATTGCGTAAAGCCTTCAACACAATAAGAAGTGATGTATTCACCTCACTATATAGAACCTACATTCTCCCGATAGTTGAATTTGGCATCGCGATTTGGAACCCTTACTTTCTCAAAGACCTGAATCTATTGGAAAATGTACAAAGGAGGGCCACACATATCCCTACAGACTTCAAGAACATGGCTTATGATCAACGACTGATGAGACTCAGGCTTCCGACTCTTGCTGCTAGGAGACAACATGGTGACATGTTTGAAACATTCACATACACTACAATTCTGATCTTAGTAGCATTTTTCAGCACTCTGGAAATCTAAAATGACGAGGTCATAGCTTGAAGCTTGTAAAACGTCGACATAATCTAATGCAGTACAAGAACTTCATTGGTAACCGAGTTGTTGACACCTGGAACTCATTACCCTAGAACGTGGTGATGGCACCTAGTCTTCGGATGTTCAAGATAGCTTATGATGGTCTCTACAATGAGAAAGGAAACGGACATCATTGATAAGCAGACTCTGTTCCTCCTTTTCAAGAATTGTCAATTATTGTGATATTAACGTGATACCATGTGATGATGTGTGAAGTGATTATTATTATTATTATTATTATTATTATTATTTTCCCATTACATCACGACTAAAGATGTTTTGAGTCGGCTGAATATAAGATCTACTCCAGGTTGCAACCAGCTACCTAAGGAGCAGATCCGGTCACTATCAGTGCCTCTACAATACTTTACGCAAAATGTGGGCTGTTCCAAATAAAGCAATTTCTTGCACTTCCCAGTCTTTTGAATTACCTGGGAGTTTAGACAAGTTCTTACTCAAATTTTGCGGAACAAATCCCAGAGCTCCGATAACTATCGGGACGACCTGTGCCTTTACGCCCCACATTCGGCTGATCTCGATTTCCAAACTCTTGTATTTAAGACGTTTCTCTGCCTCCTTGGTAACGACGTTTTGATCGCAAGGTACAGCAACATCGACAAGTAAACACGATTTTTTCGCCAAATCTCGGATAACTATATCCGGTTTGTTTGCCGCTATCGTGCGATCAGTTTGAATTTGTTGGTCGTACAATATCGTACACAATCCAACAGACGTCACCGGTTTTGGTGAGTGTTCGTACCACTTGAGGCATGTGTTTGGAACTTTGAGGGCGGTACAGATCTGCCAGTGGAGGTAGCTACACACCCTGTCATGTCTTTTCAGGTATTCTGTCTTTGCTAGGATTGGACAAGCTGAGACAATATGATCAATGGTTTCTACTTGCTCCTGGCAAATGCGGCATTTATCATCTTGGGAAATTTTGAGAACCGCTTTATCATAATGTCGTGTTCTCAAGGCCTGATCTTGGGCAGCTATTACAAGTGCTTCCGATTCTGGCTTCATCCTTCCCCTTTTAAGCCACATAAATGATTGATCTTTATTGATCTGCACCTTGTCCATTCTTTTTAGGTATTGTCCGTGGAGTGGTTTGTCTCTCCACGTTTTCTTTAACATTTTTTGTGTCTCACACTTCATGTTTAGCAGCATCAGAAGTTCAGTGTCTGTGTTACTCGACGTGTCTTGCCTAGTTTTCTTCGCAATGCTTCTTGCTACACTAACAATGCCTCTGTTTCCCATTCTTCGGTCAGATTTCATGACCTGCCTCATTAGAGGGTCATCTTGATGGCTGACTACATACTTCCCCAACCCGACTATTGCGTTGTGCCAGGAGGCCTCAATTTGTCTGAGGCCTCTTCCTCCTTCCTTACGTGACACATAAAGTCTATGTATATCAGCTCGAGGGTGGGCAACATGATGCATTGTTAGCAGTTTTCTGGTTTTTCGATCCATGGTGCGAATTTCTTGCTCAGTCCAGTCCACTAGTCCAAAACTGTATTCGGCTACAGGTACCGCCAAACTACCTATTGCAGATATTTTATTCCTGGAATTCAGTGCGGACTGTAGGACCAGTCTCACTCTCCTATAATACTCCCTACGAATTCTCTCTTTCATTCTGTCGTTCGAGATGGTTTCACATTCTTCAATGCCCAGATATTTGTAAGTTTTACCTGGTTCAAGATCTTGAATCACAGTGTGCGTATCAATTTCAATGTTCTCAGACGTTGTGAGTTTCCCTCTTTTTAAATTGATTTTTGCACACTTGTCAAGACCAAACTTCATGCAGATGTCATTGCTAAAGTCATTCACGGCAGACAGCATTTGGGAGAGAATCGCTTCATTCTTAGCAAACAATTTCAGATCATCCATGTAAAACAAATGTGATACTGGCCTTTCATCACCATGGAGCTTATAACCAAAGTCAGCTTGCGACAACTGTCTCGATAGTGGGATCAAACTAATGCAAAACAGCAGAGGGGATAGTGAATCTCCTTGAAAAATACCCCTGTTAATCTGAATACTTCTCGTTTCTACTGCTTCCTTTCCGCTGGGTATTAGTAACCTGGTACTCCACGACTTCATACTAGCCTTGCAAAATTCAGTAAGTCTAGGATGAAATCGATAGATCTCCAGGGTCTTCAAAATCCAATCGTGTGGTACACTATCAAAGGCCTTTTGGTAGTCAATCCAAGCCATGCTCAAATTACGTTTGCGTTTCTTTACATCATTCAAGATGACTTTATTCAGGAGCAAGATTTCCTTACAGCCATAAGAGCCTTTACGACATCCTTTTTGTTCAGCTGGCATTAGATGATTCTTATCTAGATGTCTATACATTTTGTCAGCTATGGCTGAAGTTATAACTTTGTACAGTACTGGCAGACAAGTAATTGGCCTGTAGTTCTTCGCCAAAGAGCTGTCTCCCGCTTTGGGTAGCAAATACGTGATGCCGCGTGTGAGCCATTCCGGGATTTCCTTTGGGTTTTCAAAAATTTTATTAATATAATATTAAATTTTATTATTATTATTATTATTATTATTATTATTATTATTATTCCTCTAAATCACGACTAAAGATGTTATGCGTCGGCTGAATATAAAGTCTACTCCAGGTTGCAACCAGCTACCTAAGGAGTAGATCTAGGGACTGTCGGTGCCTCTACAATACTTTGCGCAAGATGTGGGCTGTTCCAAATGAAGCGATTTCTTGCACTTCCCAGTCTTTGGAATCACCTGGGAGTTTAGACAAGTTCTTACACAAATTTTGCGGAACAAATCCCAGAGCTCCGATAACTATCGGGACGAACTGTGCTTTTAACGCCCCACATTCGGCTGATCTCAATTTCCAAACTCTTGTATTTAAGACGTTTCTCTGCCTCCTTGGTAACGACGTTTTGATCGGAAGGTACAGCAACATCAACAAGTAAACACGCTTTGTTCTCCAAATCCCGGATGACTATATCCGGTTTGTTTGCCCCTATCGTACGATCAGTTTGAATTTGTTGGTCGTACAATATCGTACACAATCCAACAGACGTCGCCGGTTTTAGTGAGTGTTCGTACCACTTGGGGCATGTGTTCGGAACTTCTACGGCAGTACAGATCTGCCAGTGGAGGTAGCTACACACCCTGTCGTGTCTTTTCAAGTATTCGGTCTTTGCTAGGATTGGACAAGCTGAGACAATATGATCAATGGTTTCTACGTGTTCCTGACAAATGCGGCTTTTATCATCTTGGGAAATTATTATTATTATTATTATTATTATTATTATTATTATTATTATTATTAGTATGTGATATATACTATGATGTTATGTGTTAGTTAAAATAATTAATTATGTTTAGTGCTGATTCGGGCCACATCAGTGTATATACTGTTGCCTGTATATTACATTAAATAAATAAATATTTCTACCTACAATTTTGTAGAATTAAAAATATTTTTTGCAATTTTCAAAAAACAATTTTTTTTAGCAACAGGTTTTATCCACTTTTTCGTTACCAGATCCCAGGTATAAAAGTTTTTCTGGTGAAAATTTGCCGTTTTCCAGCGCACGATTACATAACTTTCTCTTCTTATGAAGTATTCATAAGGCCAGAAAGTAAGAAACTAAAGAATAGAGATATGGTGTTAATCTCCTCTCATAGAGTATATTAAGCACTATCCCTACCAAAAGTATTGAAATTTTGAAAATATTCAGGGTACTTCACTTAAAGTACCCCCAAATTTTGAAGAAAGTTTTTAAAAATCACTGCGCCTTGAGTGGAACCAGATCGACCAGGGAATATCCATTTTGGAAGAAATTTTCCTTTTGGTTTAGGCACTAGTAGTGTTCACAGACTGACTGACAGACGGATGTTTTGAAAAAAACATTTTTTTCGGTATTGGGAGACTCCAAAATGCTTATTTCCATTGAAATCTCGAAATTGATTTTCCGCAGCATTACATAACTTTCCCTTTACTATGTATATTACTCTGTATGTATGTATGTATGTATGTATGTATGTATGTATGTATATGGGAAAGTACAAATAGCGCAAAGTAACAAAAAAACAGAACCAAAGAACTTGCGTCCTTGGTCTGTCCAATTGAAAGAAATGTATGCTAACATGACATAACAAAGAAGTACGATGGCAGAGGCACAGTAGAACAAGTCTTAAGAAATTGGATGTGCTGTGTGGAAAAAACGTAGTAGCAGGGTTCATGTTAATGATATTCCACTGTACATTATTTGGAAAAAAATAAGCATTTTATCAGTTTTCAGGATTTTTTAAAGAAATTACAATCCAGTGAAGCTTTTTGATTAATTGAGATTTGTCAATGATAATTATTTTGTACTAATTCTTATATGAATAAACAAAGTAAGATAATACATTCATTTATACAACCTTGTATATATTGGAAATATATTTAACATTTTACTTGTGATATTGGGTCGTGAATAAAAGTAAATAAAGTAAATTAAAATTTCTGTTTAGTCACATAAACAATGCTTTTTTTACTCATTGATGCCTAGTCAAGTTGGGGCAGGTTTTGTCAGTAATGTTCAAAAATGTAGAAATGATTAATATTTATTTCACAAGCATTGGCTCCCTTCTATTTGAGCTGTTTACTCCCTGTGTTTTATGTGTATTGGTGTCTAGTAATGTTTTTGAAACTTGAAAAAACTTACCACTATACTTCAGAGCTGAACTGTTTCAAATAAGTCATTTGTTAATATAATACATATCATTATTCAATAGTTAAAAGATACAAAATACTGACAAAAAATTTTGACTAAAATTTTGGGAATTCCTGCTTGTTAGAATTAGAGGATTCCTGTGTAATTAGCTGCCCACTCAGAAATGAATTCAATCTTAAACTTGTGTAGTTTTACATTTGTTTCGATTTGTTTGCAGTTGGAGGAGAGGTGTAAAGTGGAAATGGACAGTCACAAACAAGTTCTTGATAAGGAGTACGAAGGACTCTTGCAAACTTTCTCCAAAGAACTTGAAAGATTGCAAGCTCGTCACCAGCAAGAGTTGGATCGTCGACTAAAGCAGCATGCTGCTGCTGAGAAGAAACTCCACAAGGAGATAGCTGCACGGCATGATGCTGATCGTAAGGCTTTCGAAGCTCACAAGAAGAAGGAATACAAGGCCAGCAAGGAAAGGTGGAAGCGGGAACTCAGCTTAGATGAAAGCACCCCGAAACGGCAACGAGATGCAACTCTGCAGTGAGTAAAATTTGCTTTCTGAATTCTTCTTAAACTGGTTGGTTTAGATGCTCAATTAATGAAATTGTTTGTCTTCTGCTTTATCGGTTATTTTAATTTATTTGATATAAATTTTTCTGATTATTAGTTACTGTTTTGCCCTGAATTGGTGGGATTTTTGCTTGTAAGACATGCATGAGCAGATGGGATTTTTTTCTGGTCCAATATTTTAAATTTGTTTTTATTTTCAAGATACAAAATACAAGATATTCTCAAAAACCGTTCCTAATTTTCCTTTCAAGGTTTTGTTCAAATTCAGTTAAATATGCTCTTTGAAAAATGCCATAGGTTAGATTTTCATTGAAACCTCTGGAAATTTTAAAATTGCTGAGTTCAAACATTTTTTGAATCCTTCCTACCCTTTCATTATTGCAGGTAAAGATTTTTCCTACTATTACCATTTCCTCATTATTCCTCAGACCCAAGGGCTGGTACTTTATATTCTAAATTCTAGTTTTAGGTTTTCCGCAAAGCAAGGGCACATCTATTATTGCAATGTAATCCATTTCTGCATAAAATAATTTTTTAACTCCAAAAAACGATGGAACCTTGGTCTTCAGTTACATCGGGTCTCAAGTTTTGATATCAACATTGTGAAGTGGAATGTAGTACCAAAAAATTGTATATTGTAAAACGCACAAAGAATTAACTAAGACTTACATTCATAAAATAGTATTATGTATACCGTATTTACTCTATTATAAGCCGACCCCTAGAAAAAATGAACGAAATAACGAAAAAAAATTATTTATTTAAATGTAAGAAATACATTTGATGCTTAATGCACTCAGCCCACTGATTTTCATACTTTTTAGAGATCATTGACTCGTGCTGTCATCAGACGATTCCGATTCCTCATTTGACTCTTTGTCACTTTTGGCCATGAAAAGGAAGTCATCTTCACTGCCGTCAAGGGCATTTGTGATTGAACATTTTTTAAAAGCCCTTGGGACAACTTCTCTAGGAATACTCTTCGAGGCGTCTTCTATCCAAGCGCACACTTGCGATAGACTAGTCCGTTTCACGCGCCCCATGGGCATGAGCATTCTGTCTTCTTTGGAGAGCCAGTCCGAGTACATTTTCTTCAACCTGTCCTTGAATGGTTTGTTGATGCACACATCCAAGGGTTGAAGTATTGACGTTAGTCCCCCAGGAATAATTGCCAAGTCGGTTCCCTGATCTTTCAACTTCTTCACCGCCTCGGTGGTGTGGGCCGCATAAGAGTCCAATACCAGGAGGCTACTTCAACAAAGCGCCAGGGCGACGTTGCCACACCAACTGAACCCATTGTAACCTCATGTCTTCCGTAAACCACCCTTTTCCATTTGCGCGTACAATAACGCTCTTAGGAAAGGACTCCGATTTTGGGAGTGTCTTGCGTTTGAACATAACAAACGGAGGTAGCTTATGTCCATCAGCAGTTCATGCAAGCATCACAGACATGCGCTGTTTTTCATTTCCTGTTGACACAAGAACTTTACATCTTTCTTCCCCTTTTCTTCCACTGTATAATTTGCTGGCATATCAAAATATACTGGAGTTTGGTCTGCATTTCCTGTCTGACCGCGAAGGTAGTTCTTTTCAGTGCGCTGCTTTATTATGAAGCTCTGAAACTATCAATTTCTCTTCATAATTTTCTGGCAACTTCTGTGCAATTGACGTACGCCTTCAGAGTGAAAAACCCCAACGCTTCATAAAAAGTTGCACCCAGTGTCGACTACCCTTGAAACCAGCGATTTCCTGCTCTCGTGCAATTTCATGAGCCTTAAGTTGAATCATTTGAGCATTCACAGGTAAACATTTCTTACGCTGCTCCCTCATGAAATCATTCAAAACAATTTCCACTGCATGGTGCCCTCCGAATGTTTCTTTTGCTGGAACACACACACAATTCGTCTTTCTGCTTCCTCCACCATCTAATATTACTTTCATCAACTCCATAACGCCGCTGCGCAGAAAGATTTGACGTCTCGTCAGCAAACAGGATGACTTTTCTTTTGAAATCGGCAGTATAATGAAAGCGCTTCATTATAAGATTTTGGTCTCACTAACCCCAATAGCACATTCACTAATTAACCTCTGCTAAATACAGACAGCCGCAGAACTGTTTTAGAGATAAAAGATCTCATTGATTGACAGCTACAGTTAGGAAGGAGATGGTGTCCGTTATCCAATCGCAAGCTCTTAATTTTTGATGACGTCACTACCCGAGATCAGTGAAAAAGAATGACTTCTGGGGTTGGTCCCGGGCTTGGTGGCCGGAAGCACGTGCGTGTCGCATGTAAGGCAACACCGCTTTACCCCCTACTGTCACTCAGAAATTTTAATCAGACAATTATATATTTCAAATTAATATATGTGGGTTTCATACGGGTTTTATCTGTACTTTCTACCGTGCCTGCTGTGTGGCCAACAAAAAATAGACATCTTTACGGATGTCTGGGGTTCAGCTACGTTATAGAAACATGATGATACCGATTCTAAGCCGAAGGTCAATTTTTGAACTACAAAAAAGGGAAAA
Organism: Acheta domesticus; assembly: GCA_031308135.1. Taxonomy (NCBI): domain Eukaryota; kingdom Metazoa; phylum Arthropoda; class Insecta; order Orthoptera; family Gryllidae; genus Acheta; species Acheta domesticus. The sequence continues at coordinate 99,388,800 of JAHLJT010009355.1, read as the reverse complement.
AAAGGTCGGCTTACAATCGGGTAAATACGGTACCCTACTTTCAAAAGTAATTATTTTTTGTGATAAAGTTTTAAAAAAATCTATTTCTGTTGCACAGAAACACACAATGAACAAATGAAGTGACACTTGGGGCTGTTACGACATGGCATACGGCTTTACGTTGTTAAGTATTTGAGGAAAATGATCTGCTTTTCTTTTATGTAGGCTGTCATCAGGTAAACGAGTTACAGTTTTTGTTCTTGGAAACACACTCCCAATTGTATTATTGCCCTCCTCTCCGTCATCTGACTCTGGAACTGAATTCAGAAGTGAGTGTGCTACTGCAGCTCAAAAATCCAAGAAGTCCAATTTTTCACACAACAATTTCATTCTCCACATATCTAAGAAACCTGGACAAAGAAGGTAGCTTTTGTGTACAAAGAACTGGTTCCAGAGATGGAGCCAGAGGAAGAGGCTCAAAAAATGTGTCAACTGCCAAATGCTTTGATAAAGCAAACGTTTATCGTTTTCAATTTCATCTTCTTTGTCCCAAAACTCGATTTCTTCACTACCCTTGGGAAAAGGCATGAAAGGAGTAGTACAAGTCCTATCATTGTTATTGTCGGTGAGGTTGGAAATAACGGACTCATAATTGATGAGATCTAATTTTTCTTTTGTATTCACCCCTAAAAATTTGATATACCTGCCTATTAAAAATGTCGACAAAAGTGAGACCCATTGTAACCCACAATTTACATCATTACAAAAAAATACCTCTTTCAGACAAATAATGAAAATTATAAAAATGAACTATGTATATAATTTAACAGCTTCCTGAAAATTACATTTACTTGTAAAATAACATATTAATTAGAATATTTGCACATATTTTAATTTACTTTCACTGCGGTGCATTGATCTTCATATGCCCAACACATTCATCTTGTTGTGATGCTATAATCACAATAATTGACAAACTTTTTTGGGAGGGGGGACATTTTTGGGACATCACATTATTGACAAATTTTTTATCTAGAAGGTAGCGAACACTTTCAACAGTGCTACGGAAGTGCGCAGAACTGTCCTCATTTCAAACAAAAGATAAGCTATATAACCTACATGTTACATGTTGTACTTGTTGTGTTGTTTCAAACCTGTCCTACAGCTTCGATGTTGGAGCTGTGAATGAAATATTTAAAAAAGAAGTAGGATACTGTGTTTTCAACAATTCTTTCAACATTCAGGAAACAATACAATGTTTTGTTGACGATTTCCCATTTTCAAGAAATTTAAAAATTAACAGGAATCTGCATCATTTGTCCAAGAGGAAAATGTAGTATCAAAAAGAAGAAAAAACTACATTGAAATGCAGTTTGTGCATCAATGTACAAAAACATGGAAGGGGGAGAAAAGAGACTGTAATCGTCAATGAATTTATTTTTACTCACTGTATAATACTTTTGTTAGATGGCTGTATAATAGTAGTCATTACGATATAACTTCATTACAGTACTGGTTTTTTCATCAATCAGATAAATTTACAATTCATTTCATTCTATGGGACTCCCGTTGGGCAGGAGATGGTAAACTGGCACATGCCAAAATAGCTACTTGGCTGACTGGGAGACTTGGGCATAGGTGCCAATGTTTCGGCAGTCATTCTGTGACCTTCCTCAGGGAAAAATGCTCGGTCTCCTTTGGCATTTCCCAGACAGCCAAGTAGCTACTGACTCCAGCCACAGAAGCCTACACTCTCACATTCTGTGTTGAATGGGAGTGAATCGGATTTAGTATTGACTCTGCCAAAAGTAGGAGAAAAGGCTTATGTTACATCAGATGAAGTTCTAGATTGTAGTGAAAAATCAGGATTTTGTATTTTTCAATGATGCAATATATACTTCTCAACTGTCAAGATTTTGTTTACTAAAATACCATGTAGAGCAGACTGTTCCAACTCAGCCTCTCTGGGGCACGGGTGCCCACAGGCTCGTGTGCAGTCATGGCCGAGGAGGAGGTTGTGTAGAGGGAAGAATTATTACTATCGCTTTGCTTTTCATGGAAGCAATATGAGCAGTGTGATGACAAGCAGAGGAAGCCACAACCCCTTTTTCTGTCTCACCGGATACTATGCCATCGCCATTAAAGTTGGTGATAAATTTTCAGAACTTCATACTTCTAGAGGACAGATATTTTAATTCTCTTAATTTGTTGTGATGATATCAGAATTTACGTCTGGAGGTCTTCCCCAAGCTTCATAAAATGGAGCGTAGATTATATATGAGTCAACATATTTTGTGAGCCGCTTTTCCCTGCAATGAAAAGAATAAAAAACAAAGAAAGAACCCAACTTCAGGACAAGACATTGAAGAGAATACTATCGCAACAGCCAAAGGACTGACACAAGATATTGCTTCTCTTGTTAACACTGCCATGTGCATCACATGTGATGCACAGTAGGTTTTTGTGATTGGTCTCATGCATCATATACATTCACGTCCAGAGCTGTGGATTTTTGCTTGTGAATCATACACAATCACAGCTCCATTGAAATCAAATGGGTGACTTATTCTGCTGGCGAAGTTTAAAAGATTTTTGTCTTTGGCTATTGGTTGGCACCCGAGTCACTGGAAATAATAATTTTTTGAGCACCTACACCCAGTGCCTGGACACGTAATTGGAGAGTGGTCTTGGCCAGAATCAAAAGTTCACGAAATATCCCCTAGCACTCAAAGTGTTAAGAAAAATATGTCTAAAATTAATTTCGTAAAATATTGTTGTTGAAGTGAATCGAATGTTACATTTTCTGTAAAATTAGTTTTCATTCCGAGTGTGAGCCCTGGTGTGCCCTCTATTCCCCAATGTAACCCCTCCCTACTCGGCTGTCAGTGACGAATTGTTGCTAAACGCCAAGGCCAACTCGCGCTCCAAGGGCTCATACTTCACCAGGCGCTGGCAGCAAATGTTGACAGCAATCTGTGCCCACCAGTCTTCGTCAGTGCCCGTGGTGGCTCGCGTGCACATGCCGTGCAGCTGCCCATGGGCAGCTGAGTTGGAACAGTCTGATACAGAGTCTTATTGTATTACATCATGTGTTATACTTTTCAAGTCATGAGTAAACATGCTCCATGTGTAAGAGTGTAACTTGCACAAGCCATGTTCTGCCATATTAATGGAATAATTATTGTAATATTAGCATGCAAAAGTTTCTGAGTTTGGGAGCTCTTTTATGGGTGAATTATATAGTTTACTTCTAAGTTATTTGCTTCATGTCAAAGTTATGAAATGGTTTTAATATTGAAAGATTTTTATCCCAAGATATTTTTAATGTTTGTGAATAATATTGAATGTGGACCTATAATTATTATGTGAATATGCTGTCATGAGCATAGTATTGTAGGTAAGACAATGACTGCTGTTTCTTGTAACAATTTATTTCTCATTTATAGAAGCCAGAAAGACAATATGAAATTAATGGAAGCACAAGAAGAACAACGGTTGATTCGTGGTCAAAAAGAATATTTGGACCTTGAAATTAGAAAGTTTCGAAGGAAAAAAATGCTGGTGTATCATAATCTGGAACAGGAATTGCTTCGAGAAGTAAGTATTGGCATGTTTTGCATTTCTTGCATCCAGAATCTCTCCAGGACTTTCAAAGTTCCCAATGTTTTCATTTGGAAATGCATATTAAATTTCTTTAATTGAAGCACTTAATAGCATGTATTAAGTGTGGTTATATACACTACAAATGCAAATTATATGAAATTATTATTAATGATTGTTAATATTTTGTCACCTTTTTGTGAATGGGCTGTAGGTTATACCTTTTTTTTGTGTGGTGTAAGAATATTCATAGTTTAGAAGAAAGAGGTATTCCTAGCCCTACATTATGTTGGAAATGTGATTTTGTTTTCCCCTGTACCATAACTTTTGAGAATGAAATGAGGTAAAAATTTTAATTTTTATCAACGTCCCGGATCTAAAAGTAATATTACTCTGTTATTTATTTCATATTTATCTCATTTTAATGTATTTATTCATTAATTTACTAAATTTATAAGAAGCAATTATCAACCTTAATCTAAATTTGAGAATGCATTTGGCATTGTTTGCACTTGCATGTGATCAAAGATCCCCAGCTTAAGCTATGAATTGTGGCAAATTCAAGAGGAGATAAATTGTGCCATAGGAATTGAACAAGCGGCAACAGCAGCTGGAGCAGGCCCATGCAATGCTTCTCCGCCATCATGAAAAGACTCAAGAGCTTGAATACCGACAGCAGAAGGCTGTGCATCAGTTACGTGAAGAGCAAGTGCAACGCCAGCACTCAACTGAGTTGGCTAACCAGCAGGACTACATGGAGCGTGCTGAGCGCGAGTTGAGGAAGAAGCATGCTCTGGAGCTCAAGCAGCAGCCCAAGTCATTGAAGGTAAGCCAGGGTACAGTATTCTGAGTGGCTGAGCCAACTTTTGGGACGTATGGCAAACCTTTATTTCTAAAATATTAAAGCAGAAATTGGTGTTTCAAGGAACATCCCAGGTTGTTTATAAAATTTCAGTGTGTATACATCCAGTAATGGGATAAAATTGTGAAAGAATCGTCGTATCATAAGTACATTTCTTGCTCTATTTATTATTAACTCGGGGGGAAAACTTTATTTTTATAAACATTGTTACTTTCATGGTTGTAATATGATTCCTGGTAATGAAAAAATTGGATAAATCCTGTTGCTAAATTTAGAAAAGAGAATCCTCTAACTCATGGTGTAGCCAAAATCCATGTTTTGATGGTTCTTGAAACTGAAAAATTGATTGACAGCAAAATGTCCATCTATGGTCAATGGTAGCTCCTAAACCGTTCAGTCGATTATCTTCAAAATTGATATTCCCTAATCGTTTTGGTTGATGGTTCCTGAATTTGAAATCAATATTTTAAATTTTGGAGGTACTTTACATGAAGCCCCTCAGATATTTTTCAAAAAAAGAACTCCAAATTTGTTTTTTAAATTTTGGTGTTGAATAGTGTGAAGGACATTTAAGAGAATGATGCAGGTTTCTTTTTCGTTGATATCCCCTATTTTTCGAAAATTGCAAAAAATAACTTCAAAACCACAAAATTGAAGATATAAAGTTTTGCCTCAAATAAATTCGGCTGTACAAAATTAGCACTTCAAATAATATTATGTACAATTTTTTGAAAAAATGAGTAGTTTTTCCATAATTTGCATTTGAAATTTACAAAAATGTTGTATCTCAAAAATTACTCCTAATCTCTTCTTTAAATTTTCTTCACTTTTGTAATAAGGGACGGTAACAAGTATAGTACTTGTCCTATTTTCAGGTATCACTCTGTTTTTCAAAAAAAAAAAAAAAAAAAAAAAAGTTTAAACTACAAAATTGTAGATGGAAATGTTTGCTTCAGACTAAGTCTGTTGAACAAAATTAGCTCTTTAAAAAAGGTCATGTAGATTATTTTGAAAAAATGAGTAATTTTTTAGTCATTTGCACTTGGAATTTGAGAGTTTTGGCTAAATGCTAACGATGTTAGTGACCAATAAGTGGGAACATTTGCGTTATCGTAGAGGGGCCCAAGGGATTTTTAAGGTGAATTCAGTATTCAGGTTGTTGAATTTCATTGCTATTCAGGATGTTTCAACTGGCATCAACACAATGCTGGTGTAACACAGACCTTAAAATTTTTTAAATTTGAGGGAATCAAAGATTTATGCATATAAATTGAATAAAGGCTGCATAAAATGTGAATATCAGCACTATCTTTTTCACTGGGTGGGCCTATGCTTGGCCCTCGTTTCTTCTGAGTAACATGTAATCAATTTCAGCATCCAAGTTAAAAAAAGAAAATTGCTGTATAGCTAAAATGATGGTGAGATATTCTTGAACACAGGAAAACATGCAGAGATATTACTTCTCCCCCCTACATCATATATGGTTTTTATTGTTCTTTGACTAAATAAATCAAAAGTAATGTTGGTAGCAGTTCTACAAGCTGGTCCAAAAGTGGAGCGCTCCAATGTAAAGCTATTGAGATTTTTATTTTATTTATTTATTTTAAATCTCATAATATTAAATTTTAATTATGTGTTTTTCTCACACATTTTTTCCTTCAGTCCGTTGAAAAATGTATAAGTGGAGTTATACTGTAGTTACATGGAAGCAATACAGTTGTCAAGCTCTTTACTACGTAGTTCACTTCAGGAACACAAGATAATATGTTTCTTTTCTTGTTTATTCAGTGCAAAAGTACTTCATGGTACAATGCAGAGTAATTCAGTGATTGAAAAGAGTGTTGTCTCACAAAATGCAATTTTACATTTTGGGACACTTTAAGCTAGAAACTTTATTTTCTCTCAGTCAGTAATCCAACTGCTCTGGTGACTGTACACAGCTGTAGTTGGCAAGTGTGAATATGACAGTGATATCACAAGATGCTACTTATCAAGGATCTTTTAAACTAAGTGAAGACTTAATTTCTCAGGTGTCTTCTAGATGGTAGCAGTTTACTTAAATATTCAGAAGGATTACAACCAAACAGAACTCTGTTATAATTAGGGCCCGGATAATTATGTAATCACGTACTCCTAAGGTAACTTTATCAAGTCCAATCAATTATATATTCGTGTTTCACATCGTTTAGTAGCCAAAAACATTGAGTTTTCAGTACATATATTTACATATTTTGCCCTAAATTACATATTTTACACAAATGAACATATTTTACATATTGCTGAATTTTTCCATTATCCTATATTTTAGAAAAATAATTTTTTTTTCCTACATGTTTTGATAAGAAATCATCCAAACAAACAATTCAGCATTGTCAAACATTTTTTTGTAGCCTCCTCTTTTAAATGAAACCATTATTATGCGCTGAAATGAGTGTATCCATAAATGCCAGCGGTATTGAAGTAAAAGGGGAAAGCGATGATGCAATCCATAACTTCTGTTCTGTTAGTTTTCAGTGCGAGTTTCATAGAGAACAGAAAGGAAGTTTGATTTGTGAAAATTATATCTTTAGCAGGCGATATTGCGCACTCACTTCGCATATTTTTGAGGTCTCCTTTGACCTTGATACCCTTCACCAGAAACTACATGCGCCAACTCACGAAGGGCCGTTGACATTTTCTTTCCCTGAGTTTTACATGCGACCCTCTACCATTATTCGTACATGTGCAAGGCAGCTACCATTATTCGTACATGTGCAAGCCCTGCAGGTATTGTTCCAAAATTACTACTTCTAACCTATCTTGTGCATGTGTTGTGGTTGCAGAACTGATTAGATCTCAGTTTGATAAAGTTGACGCATTGATTTCCATTACAAAAAAGGATTAACGAGATGGGGCATCTGGATTGAAGCTATGAGCTACAATGCTCAAAATCTTGATTTTGTAATACAAGTTATACATCAATTTGATTCTGAAGCTGTCGCATCTACACTAGATCCAGAAAACACGGAGAAGAATAGAAAGTGTATTTGACATGAATATTTAGATCTGTTTTTAAACAAATCTTTCATATTTTTAAAGTCAAAACGCAATTCGTCACGTCTCCTTGAAATTCTCTTTCTTTAGAGACCTCATTTATAAAGATTGGTTGAGTGTTAGATCCAAAAAGGGAACGTATACTACGGAAACAATATCGAAGACGATATTTGTTTCTTACTGATATAGAGATCATTGTAAATAATAGGATTATGAGAACTATAATGTTTAATTCTGGTCTTTATATTAAGTACTCAGAACAATATATACTAAGATAAAGGTATTTTAATAAAAAATAATTGATATAATGATACGTTATGTTACATATTTCATACTTTTGAGTACATATTTCTGTATGTTATAATACATATATATGTACATATTTTCCCAATTTTTAGTTCATAATTATCTGGGCCCTAGTTATAATATATGTATGTATGGAAATGCAATCTTGAGTATTGCAAATGCCTTAGTATAATGTTCACAATAAATAAATACTTCTTTATTTTAGATCGAATTTTACATTATAGAAAAAAATGTTCACAAATCTAGGTTCAGCCAAACATAGGAGTAAGTAATACTGGCTGCAAACGTGTAAAGCTATGGATATTTGTGTTTGAGATATATGTATTGAAACCAAGTTTTTGAATATTGTTTTTATGTGTGTCAGCCTGCAGATCTGTAACTTAACACTGCAATTCTGATCCAAATTTTATGGTGTCCACTGCAAAAGAATTCGCAAAAAGTTCAATACCACCATCCAAGGTCTTAAAATCACTAAACCTATTATTTATGTATTTATTTATCAAGTTATAATAAATCAGTGAACCAATGGAAAAAGTTTCGACATAAGGTTTACAATGAGTACAGACAATATTTGGGTGAAACATTAAACCATGATTTTTGTGTGTGAAAATTGTTAATATTTAGTGAAAATGTTATATTGTTGATTTTAAACATATTACTCTAGCATAAATGTACATTTATGCTCATGATTGAACACAAATTTTAAGAATAACCACAAAAATAACACGTACAATTTCCAGTGAAATCTTCGATTTTTGTAGCGAATAGTAACTGAAAAGCCTTTGTTTATTTTAAAATGTAAGCTGTTTTGAAAATTTTTGGAATATGGGCGAGTCTAACAAAATGTTTGGTTGTTTGCATAAGGAAACAATATATTTCGTTAATATATATTTATATTAATATAAAAATATTCATTAAACATTAAAAACATTAAACATTTCTTTTAATATAATTGCATTTGCATCATAATTTCGCTGAGCTCTCGGGGAGAAATGCGTCAGTTCACCTTGCTGGCACTATGACATTTTAATGAAGTTGATGTATAATATTCAGTTCTTCGTTCAGATTCATTATTCTAACTTGATTTGAAAAGATATGCTTTCCATTTGGGCCACAAGCAGATATTACACACTTCAGAACTTTCAGTAACAAACATTTATTATTTTAAAATACATTAAATTAAACACTACGGTAAACTTCAGAAAAAACACATTGTTAGGTTGTATTTTTTTGTCAATAAAATTTTAGGTCATGAGTGCTTGCCTATTATTAAAATTTTAGTCATAAACATATTGCAATAATAATTTTTTTTCTTGTTATATCTTTCAGTCTGTATTTTTTACACCGACATTGAACATTTTTATTCACCATAAAATCATATCCTTAACAATGAGTCACAAAACATGAATATCATTTAGCAAATAATTTTTAAACAGTTGTACAATATTTAGTAGTGTAAGTAATTTCAGTATCTACAAAAAACACAGAAGCAAGTCTGTACTTTCACCATATTGGAGCATGATACCAGATATTTATTCGTGCAATAGGTACTGAGAAGATTTCAGAATTTTCTCTCAATTGAGTTGTGGATACCTTCCATGATATCTTTGAAGATAACTCGATACATAGTATTTTTACATAGTTTAAAAATTAGTGTCAGATAATTGCATATTTGATTCAGGGGAACTTATATTGGCTGTTTGTGTTTTAATTGTGTAATAAAAATGCACATCTCATAAAAGTTCTGAAGTTAATTTTTTGTCTTACAGCAAAAGGAGATGCAAATCCGGAAACAATTCCGAGAAACCTGTAAGATTCAAACACGGCAATACAAGGCCTTAAAGGCACAGATCCTTCAGACAACAGCCAAAGATGAACAGAAAGTAGTCATCAAAAAGCTGAAGGAAGAACAAAGGCGCAAGTTGGCTCTTTTAGGAGATCAGTATGAGCAGAGCATTGCAGAGATGTTGCAGAAGCAGTCGGTGAGTGTTTAATTGCATCTGCTCTTGGGTTAAATTAATTCCCATTATCATTAGTATTTGACCAATAATATATTGATATAACGAAAGAATGTGTTTGACAGTTCAAAGTTGAATTGGCATTATACAATACCTTTTCAGAACTAGAACATAATTATTGGCTTGCATGTGCATCTTCATGGTTGATGGTGAAAATTTCTTCAGAGGAAACTTCAAAACTAAATTTTCTTCTTGGAATTATATAATTTAACTGTCAGGATGTTCTTTCCTTATTGGAACAAGTGGACCCTACCTACATATTGCTTTTGCACAAAGTAATGATAATTAATGAGCGTAAGGGTCTAAGATTTTGAATTATGGAATTAGAATTTTAAATTTATGATCATTCAGAGTTCGTGAAAATACCACTAGTCATTTGAGACCTTAATTGATATGTTGCTTTTTTCATGTCAAATTTCTTAATAAAATGTTCTTTTCTGATTGTCAAAAATGTGTTAGAACAGGAACTATGCTTTTTGCAAAATATAAAGTTTTCAAGCCTGTTTGGCAAGTAACCAGTTTTAAAATTTTATTAATAAACACTTAATAGACTGTTTTCCTTTTGAAGTGTTAGTATATTCCTGAGTTGTAAGTACTGAAGTTGCAAGAAATTTATAATAGAAAAAATACTCATTGTGAAAAATATGAATTTATCATAATGGTGAAATATTCCAACAATTGAAGATTTTTCTTCCCGCGATAAATCTGTCCTTGTAGGGTCCACTTTGTTTTCGTAATTAAAATTACGCATCTGAAATAAAATGGTTATTTGTTTATGAAAACCTTTCTTCTGAAAGAACCCTTGGAACAATCTTTTATTTTTAGATGAAATGAAAGTAAATTATCACTTATTTAATCAAACCCAACTTAAAAAGCTGTCTTCTGTCTGTTTGCATCTTTCTTAACATAATATTTACTTATAGTAGTAAAATTTCATTGAAGGCTATATTTCATGAAAGATAGATTTTTCTTTATTTATTATATAAATGTTACAAGTTGATGTTTCACTGGCGAGTGTTGCATTGTAATCTAACAGAAAATTAAAAACGAAGTAGTCGCCCTAAGATAGTGTTTCTCTTGCTCTTCTGTTTAGTAACTAAAATAATTCTTTTTAGCAATTTATTTTCCTCTTAATAAATGCAGCTTAAATAATGTAGGTTTTATTTCTTCCTGCGTTCATAGAAAATTTAATCACATACATTAGATGAAATAGTTAAATAAGAGTGGCTAAGAGTGCTCCATTTGCTATTATGATGGGCTAAATGGATTTGAACCATTGTCTGAAAAAAGTGCTGTATTCACTCTGGAAGTTCTAATGTATTTGCTAATTCCAAAGCTTTAAAGCAAGTGGGGCTCTCTTAGACTTCCCTGTGATCAGTAGCTTTCACGCACTCCTCTGTTGCCATTCAACTGACATGTCTGACTGTCGGGACCCTTATAGGAAATTCAGGTAATCACTGACCTAAATTTATCCAAAAACTATTTCTCTCAATTGTCTCTTCTTCTTGTGTGGAGAAGGCTTAGCTTATGTTGTTCAAGTGCCTGTTGAACTCTTTTCTTGTCAGATATGTTAAGAAAAACTGTTGTTAATAATAATATAAATATCTTGGATCTAACCTTTTCCTCATGAAAACTTGCACAGCATAAACTGGTCTTGTTTCATTTTTTTAGTAAATATTGTGTATTGTAGTTGTCTGTACGTCTCAGCCATTGAGTAGTTGTAGGACTGCTGTGTTGCTAAAAGTGTCAGTAGTTAATTGTGCCATTGTTATGGACTTGCTTTTGTATGGTGGGTAGACTTTGCTTGAAAAAATCAGAATCATTTTATCTTCTTCACACAAGAGGGAAAGAAATCTCTAACGCATGAGATTAGGTTTTTAAAAGAATTCTGGATGTTATAAATTACCTCAAAGACTGAGGGCATAGCTATTTGACATGCAGCCTTCCTTTTGTGTGTTATTTCAGGGTTCCATCTGTATGCAGTGTGAGAAACTTAAAGGATATTATTTGATATCTAAAGGCAGTGATCACTTGGTGCCTTGTCTAGCATGCAACTTATTTCTGAAAAATGTCTGTAAAGCATGAATGTATTTGGAACAATAGCAAGTGCATGACGGTTATTCTGAAAGAAAATTTGTTCACATTTACAATTATTAGAAATCAAAAATCTGATCTTCCTATAAAATTGAACTTTCTAGTATAATTACAATGAGAAAGAATTGGTTACAAAATTTTGATTGTTTATTCAGTATGCTTGGTTTTGCTAAAAAGTTTTGCAAGTTTTTGATTGTACAGCATTAACTTTTGAAAAATATGATAAAAAATCTTGGATGTTTCATGATTTCAAATTAAATCTTCCTTAATGAGTTTTGATCAATCCTTTGCTTTCCTTAGATTTCAGGTTCATTTGGTGCAAGTTTCAGCAAGCTAGTACTGCTGTTTTTGATCTTTTGGCTAAATTTTTGGATGTGTCTGATTGTATGGCAGAAGTCTTATTGCAGAAAAATACCATTTAGGCATCAGCATCAAATGCTTAAATTGGCATCAGTTCAGAAATGGAAGTAAACGATAATTCCTTCCTTCAAAAGGTAATTCTTTTCAAGAGATGGATTGGCATGTTTCAGATCCGTTTGGATGAATCACAAGAAGTAGAGTGCCATCATTTGAAGGAGCGTCTGCGATATGAATTAGAAATTTTAATGGCCTACCAGTCAAAGAACAAAATGCAGGCAGAGGCACAGCGCAATCGTGAGCGCAAGGAGCTGGAGGACAGAGTGTCTGTTCGGCGAGCCCTTCTTGAAAACAAGGTAGGCATTTGCTTGGCACTTCGCTTAATACAAAAGTAGAACTTAGTAAATATTTTTGAGAAATTCATTTCAAATGCTAGATAAAGCATCGTGGTTTTGTCAGGGTTGGATTGATTCAAAATCTAAGAAATGTTTACTGCTATCTTTATTCATCTGACCTATGGTGTACAATATTACTTTGTAACAAAGGATATTTGATTGTCCTGAAATTGTTTATTAAGTAATCTTCTTTACTTATGATTAATAAAAATTCAATCAGTTACATGATTGGTAATCAATGTGCTTTCATATCATAGTTGGTTTGGGACTGAAGGATGTGTTTCTATCCATTCCTCATTTTAGATGGAGTTGGAAACGCAGCAGTTTCTACAGGAGCGCTCAGAGCGTGTACGTTTACTGAAAGAGCGCCAGGAACGTGAATTAGAGCAATTTGATGAAGAGAGTGCTCGTCTTGGCTTCAGGTTGGTTTAGCAAGTATAAACAACTTGTGGGAAATGTTATTTATGCTTTTGAAAGACACTAAAACCTCTTCTTTTTTTAATCTATTTGAAAAAATTTGATGAAAAACAAATTAACAAAAGATGAAGCAATATTTCCAATAACAAATAAAGTCAATTCAATTAATCTCTTCCTGACACCCAAAATAATTCATAAAATATTATTGTGAATGAATGCATAATGCTCTGTGCTAGCACTTGGTTTTAGAAAATGAGTGCCAGAGGTACAGAGGCTAATTTTGTTTGATAACTTAGTATGATAAAATTATTTGTGCATTTTTTATAACACATTAAACCACTTTACTAAGTATTTTAAAGAATGGAAGTAAAACAAAGGGTGGTACAGAATTTAATTGTATACTGAACATGGAAAATCTAAAATATTAGAACTAAAGTTTGGGAAGTTTCCAAAGGGCTTTCAAAATAATCTCTTGCAGAGTGGCCAACTGTCAAGTGATTTTGTATTACCTAAAAAATCATGCAATTGTGAAGGAAATTTTCTTTCTGTTTAACTTCTTGCTTTTGTGATACTTTTTGTCAATAAACCTTGCCATATGTAGACATATGGTTGTTGAACTGCATTACACATAATCGATAAAGCAGTGTGAGATCAGAAATGAAGATGCAGACTACATGTTCCCTTAATGAACCCTAGTAACTTATAATCCACAAGTATTTTATGTGAAAAGCATCAAAGCTATTTATCCAAGGCCAGTGAATGTGAATGTAAAATTTGTAGTTTAAAAAATGGAATCACGAGAAATGCCAGGTCAGAGACTGAAATTCTGTTTCTATTGACATATAATGTAAGAGTTTCTAAGGGTTAGAATAGGTTTTCCAACTTGTGCTGAGATAATGATTTGTTGAATCTGTTGATTCTTAGATGCAACTTTGTTAATAAATAGGTTTCTGTTTTCAAAAGCTCTTGAAATGATGAATTGTTACAATGTTAATACCAATATGGACAATGAATAAAAGCCTTAAATTAAAAATCATTAAGTAAAATAAGAGAAGGTTGAAGAAAGATTTTGTGTTTTTAGAGGTCAGATTCAATCAGGTATTGTAACTGCACTTTAGAATATCAAAGTGTGACTCAAAGAGAGATGAGAATATATGCTTAATTTAAACTAGTGGTGCTACAACAGCTCTTACTTTCCCATATTAGAGGAAACAGCTACGTAGTACTGAAATATTGCACTGTATGCGCTACTAACATCTTAGCTATTACAGTAAAATCCCGCTATAAGAGAATCCTGCTTGTAGGAGACAAAATTCACAGTCCCAAGGTCAGTTGTATATAAACAATGCATTTATTTCCTGCTTTTAAGAGACCCCGTTATAAGAGATTCCCACATTTAGTGGACAAGATTTTATTCCCCTCCATGCGTTTCTTCTCGCTTGTAAGAGACAAAGCGTGGAATTTTCCTCCAGATGACTCAGGAATTTCCTCAGAGTGGTAAGGGTTGGGACATGTGCTTAAAATAGGCCGGAGCAGGGGTTCACAACACCAGTGCCACCGGACGGGGGGGGAGGTGTGTGAAGTTCTCGTGAAGAAAGCTCATTCAGTATACTGCGATTTCCGTAACTTTGTCCCTGACAGAAACCAGGTGTTCACGGTTTCATCCAATCAGGAGCTTGAACATCACCATAGTGACATCACTGTCGCAAAATATAAGCTCCTGATTGGATGGCGGCGAAACAGCTGATTCCTGTCAGGGACAAAGTTACGAAAATCGCAGTATAAGCTTTGTGTCTTTTGGCAACAAGGAAGATGCCTATAATGCGACTTTTGTAACCATACCTCTAGAAGGTATCAGCTGTTTACGCTTTCATCCAATCGGAAGCTTCTGTGTCGCTAGTGACGTCACGATAGTGACTTTCAAGCTCCCGATTGGATGAAACTGTCAGAAGCTGATATCTGTCAGAGGCTGAGTTGAATAAATCAGTATTTTGCTTTCAGTGTTTTGACCAGTGTTTCCAATTGTTACTTTCTCATATACGTACATATATACGTAATATAGAGAAAGTAATGTAATGCTGCAGAAAATCAACTTTGAGATTTTAACAGAATGCATGTTTTGGGGTCCCGTGATACCGAAAAAGATTTGTTTTTTTCGTTCAAAACTTCCCTTTGTCCGTCCGTGAATAACAGTAGCACCAAAACTATTTGTACTTTTTTTCTTCTTTTCCAAAATGAATATTCTGCGATCGATCTGGTTCCGCTTGAAACTGCGGTTTTGAAAACATTCTAAATTTTTGTAGGTCTGTACATGAAATCCGTGGGACAATTTCAAAATCTTTCCAAAAATGGCTCCAAATTTTTTCTTTAAATTTCTTGTAAGAATCGAGTGAAATTCACTTTGTTAGAATTTTCACTGTTAACTCTAAATTTTCAAAAATTGAAAAAGTTTGCAGTTTTTCTACAGCTACAGCAGTTTTGGTGTTTTTCTGCAGCTACAAAATTGAAGATAGAAATTTTTTCTTATTATAAAATTTTTCTCTATAATTAGGTCTTTCATTAATGTTTTGTACTAAATAAAAAGTTTTCACATAATATCGAGTGAAATAATAAACATATACAAAAAAAAGATTTCTCAAAAACTGCTCCAAATTTTTTCTTTAAACTTGTGGTAGTGATAGTTATAAGGGTACTTTATAAGACTCTTAACATCATTTTGCTCTATTCTTTTGTTTTTTCAAAAATTACACAAATGTAATTTTTTTATAACTCTCGTGTCAATATTTACATTAGAGGCGATTTGTTCATATAATCCATTCATGAGCATATGTGCTTTAAATGTCATAAAGTTTACCCAATAGATCTAGTTAAATGGGCTGTGGAATCAACTAATTTATGTTTCCTCAAGTTTAAAATAAGTGTACAAATCATACTAATCCACTAAAAATATGGTAACTTCTCATTAAACACATCAAAAACTCATTTCACACTTACAAGAGTTCCCGATTATAAGAGACAAAATTCCATTCCCCCAGGTGTCTCTTATAAAGGGGTTTTACTGTATTTGAAAATATCCAATTCAACCAAGAAGCGTACAACTCACTGTTTCCATCGCAGTGTTGTCAGAACTATGTGAATTCTACAATTGCACAAAAATAGAATACAAAAGTTCTGAAAACCTGTATTGGGAAAAGTAGCCTGATATCCTGGACAATATAGAAATGCATTCCACAGGGCCATGATTAGAGAAGTGTATTTTAAAACCATGCAACAAATACTCTACTCACTACAAATGGTACAGCATTTGGTGAGAAAACTAAATATTTTCAAGCAAATGTTAACATTAATTATACAATTATAACTCCTTTTCATGCAGCTCCATCAGTTCACAACAATCACTCGTAAGTCACAGATATTCGTGAGCACAAAGTGAATTCCATTATTGCAAACCCTGTATTGTCACTACTGTAAGAGCTATTAATTTTTTTTATTTTGTATTTCAAAATAAACAATTTCTAAATTTTAATGTGTAAGTGTATAACAAAAGGTCAAATGTAAGAAACAAACAAAGAAATAATATACAAAAATGCAAATTCTAATTGACGACTCATCCAGCTCTCTGAAGTGCAGTAAATTTACAGCGGGCTATTATGTTTGTCACAAAATTATAGAAAAACTACTTGTATTTTGAAAAAATGACCTTATTTGAAGATGTAGTTTTGATAAAACATTTAATTGAGAAAAAATTGTATTTTTAAAATTGTAGTTGTAAGAAAACAACGAAAAGGAAGCGCAGTCAATTCTGAACGGGCTATTATGTTTGTCAGGAAATTATAGAAAAACTACTCATGTTTTCCAAAAATTCAACATCACCTTATTTGAAGATCTGTTTTCGATGAGCATATTTCATTAAGAAAAACAATCGTGTCTTCACAATTGTAAGTTGTAGAAAGACGCTTTTTTTTTAATTTTTAAAAATTTTTGCAAAATCGGGTATTTCAATGAACATGAAACATGGTCATGTTATCTTAGGTCCCAAATTAATGAAAAAGTGTGCGGTTTTTAAGAAAGAATGGTTTAAAGAAAATACAAAATTGTCTGTTTGACACAGTTTTTCAAAAAAAATACTTATGTTTTTTAAAAATTGAACATGACCTTATTTGAAGACCTGTTTTTTATGAACACATCTCATTAAGGACAAAAATTGTATCTTCATAATTGTAGTTGTAGGAAGATGCTGAAAAAATTTCGAATTTTTTCAATTTTCAAAAAATCAAAGTTTTCAACTAACATGAGACCTATGCCATTCTGTTAAATGACCTTCAGACTACCAACTACAAAATTTAGTCAGAATTGTTGGCGCTTTTTTAATTTTGAAAATGTTCCAGGGGTTTCATGTAAAGTACCCTCCAAAATTAAAATATTGGTTTCAAATTCTAGTGGCCGCGAGAATATTCAGATCGATCGGGGAATATCAATTTTGGAGAAAATCGGCTGAACGATTTAGTTGCTAGCGTTGTTCATGGACGGACGGACAGACAGACTTTTTGCTTTCAATTGGTTTTTCGGTATCAAGGACCCACGAAATAGGGATTCTGGCTGCACCATGTGTTAGGAGATTATTTTCTTAATTTAGCAACTGGATGTATCCACTTTTTCGTTCTCCAGTGCCTTGTAATAAGAGTTTTTCTGCCGAAAATCCGCCTTTTTTTCGCACAGCATTACATAACTTTCCTTATACTACATGTACATATGTATGTACATATAGTATATAGGAAAGTAAAAATGTGAAGGAATAAAGGGTGTTTCAGTTGAATCTGAACAAAACCATGTCAAGTTTACGAGGATTTATTTTTATAAAATTGGCAATTACAAAGAAGAGGATCATAATATTGTTGAGGCATCTCTGGCACATGTCATTAACATATCTGCCATTTTGTTCAATCACAACTTCTATTTTTGACCTAAAGCTTGCTCATGCCTGTTCTAGAATTTTCTTGTCCAAATGTGCAAACATTACCTTAGTAGCAGCCTTTAGTGATGAAATGTTGTTGGAGTCCCAATCAGTAACACTCCACACAAAATAATAGAGTGGAATCTAGGCTGGGCTGTTGGGAGGCCAAAAGTCTTTACTCCAAAACACGCTCATGTCCAAGAGCCAATTCTGTACTAAATGGCTGGTGTGTGTGGGTGCATTCTTCTTGAAAGAAGTACTACCTTTCAGATGCCACAATGTGAGTCCACGAGTGTCTGTTTCTGTTTAAAGAAACAGGGGCATGATATCATTCTCTCCAGACACAACACTCAGGATAAGGAAGGACCCAAGCCAAGAATTTTGTTCTTGCCCCAATGGTATTAAGCAAAATCTTCAATCAATCCTCTTATTGACTTTTATGTCAACAATTGCCAGAGAAGAACCAGAGACGATCAGTTGCTTCATTCTTGAGAGAGCTCAAACAGCGAGCATGTATCTTAGCCTTTGCGTCCTCAGAGGGCATTCGTCTTACCTTAATGATGTAAGATTTGTACCTGAGGTGTCCATGAGTGATTCTGTGAATGATAAATACACGCTGATCAAGATGTCTGCTGACATCTGAAGGGAGATTTGAGGATCAAGAGAAATGCATTCTTGTTCCTGCTTGATAAAGTCTGGAGTCTTCCCAATCTTTCCTCTAACCTGGATTATCTGTGCTGGTATGTAGGAGCCTTCCTCTGATCTCTCAGAAGCTGCAAAACAAATGGCAACATCATAAACTATTGACATCAGATAGCAAAGAACTTTACTATCTAGGGTGCAGTGCATTCAGTATGAAGGCTTTCAACAATGGTGAGTTTCCTATTGTACTCCAGACACGACTTAACAAGCAAACCAAAAGCAGCAGGAAGTTTAATTTGAAAATTGTCCAGATTCTACTGAAACACCCTGTACACTGGTTATAAGGCTTATTAAGAAGTCTTGCAATTTAACTGGAATTTAACACGTACGGCAGCACCTTCGTGACTGATGGATGAAATTTTTAAATGTTGGAAGATGCACACAGCTCATCTAATCTCATTTATAATAGGAAAATGGCTTTTAGGGTAGAATCGTTTGCTTAATTAACTATATAATTTAAAAAATATTAATTAAAAACATGCTGAATTTCAATAATTGAAAATTTAATATTATATTTTGATAAAGTATAGTTCAAGTTCAAATTACATGAAACTGAAATTTTCCCTATAATGGCATTTCACTCTATTTTAAAAACTGTTGTGATAGACTCAGAGAATATACAAAGAAATTGGTGAAAGGAAAAGCAAGGATTAGATTGCATTCTCACTTTATTGTAAAACTGGTTATAATCTCCTGTCAGACTTCAATGACAAGGAAATTCTGAAGATATTTATGAATAGCTTGGATAGCTACGACTTTATGATGAATAAATTATATTAAATTATCATAAAATGATATTAAAAATGTAAATAATTTGTTAAATGTAAAGGTTTCTATATTGTAGTTTGTGTTAAATTATGTCACTATAAAAGTATAAAACTGTCATTGTAAGATGTGTATACGTTACATTAGCTTGTGGCTGTCACCAAGATAACAATGACAAAACTAATTTCATTGTTGAAATTTTAAATTTTCTTCATTAGTCATGTTATTTCAATAAAAAAAATTAATTCAAAATTTCATAACTATTTCCATAATTGTTGGATGCCTGCTAAGTTCTTGCATTGTGAGCTGTCTTTAATTTATTTGCAATGTTCTTTTTTTCCTGAATTTTTTTAATAGGCAAAAGTTGTGAATCTAAAAAAAGGTGTACGCCAATACGAATAGGTGTTTAAGAAATATGAAGTAGAAACAAAGTGCTTGTCTGTTGGCTTGAATTGTCTGCTTTGAAAATGTAGGTTATAAATTAAAGATGTTTTTGTTGTTTTACAGTGCCCTAGCCATTGCGGAAGCAACAAAGGAGGCTTACCCTGATGAGGAGAGCCTTTCAGGCTCCATGCTAAGCCTGGCCCACAGCAACAGCTCCACATCTTTCCCGCCAGGCAGTCTCTAGCAGATGCTTCCTACAGTTATGCTGTTACCTCCTGCGTCTTCATCGCAAGCATCAAAGTAAAACGCCACGATTGTGTCGTTGCCTGCCACCACTAATCCACCACCTCTAACCTTTTGAGGTCTTCACTCTTTCCTTTGCGTGCATAAAGCGAACTGAGCAGTGTGTCGCTCCTTATGAACTGCCCGGTGCTTCAGAAGTGATTTATTCTCTGCCATGGCTTTGTCAGGTTATCAGAAAATAGTAAACTGCTGCATTATATAAGCCCCTTTTGCGTTCTACAGTTGGATTCTGTCCTCCACTGTAAATGGGTCTCTGGACATCTCTAATCAGTGTGTGTGTGTGTATATGACTAGAAGCCAGAGTCTTTGACATAAAGCATCCAATGGCAACATGGCCGTGAAACTGTCATGTTGATGTCTAATGTTACCTATGCTTGCATTCTTTGAAACCTCTGTGTACTGAGGGACATTACGAAGAGCTAGCAAAGCAATCATATGCTCAATCTTTAGGCCCCGCAGACAGCTCAAGCGTTCTGAAGCCAGCACCTTCTTTGCCAGCGATTATGCTCTATAAATGGGTCTTAAGTAGGATCCATAGTCTAAAACATATTCTGAAGTGACTGCATTGCCCTATTTGTTTGCGTTTGCTGAATTAGTGATGTCAGATTCAGTTCTGTATATTTTGCCAGTATAGAGGCCCAAATGCCTTCATTCTTTCTAATGCGAGTTTGCGAACCTAAAGTTCCCTTCTCTTTCACTTTCAGGTACATTTAAGTGTTCTATCCATGCCCCCTTCTTCCAGCTTGCATTCGGCTGAAAATTATTAAGATTTTGTATTAAATACTTATTGCAATTACTCACTTGTCATGGTTTTAATGCTTAATGTTTATGTGCATTGCAGTTGGGTAATGTAAATGTTACAATCTTGATCACAAGACAACTGACGGTTTTGAAATAATTCAGTAAAGTGCTTGTGCTCCATAATTTTTATATACTCTCGTTCCTCACCTGTACAGTTATTTTCCAGCTTGAAACACTGCCCAACATGTAGACTAGTGGTATTTTTAATGACAATAACATTGCCAATGTTAGCAATTTTTGCCCACATCCATAGCTTACAAGTATGGAAGTTTATTTACTTTTATGAATGTACTATATCATTAATGCAGTATTTCAGTTTGAAGGGAACAAATAAAGCTGGAGGAATGGGGAAAGGTTGTTCATGTGTCTAGTGCGGATACATTCTTAACCATCCTTGTCATGGTCCCAACCAACTTAGCATTTCAGCATGTGGTTGTTCATTTGTTACTGATGCATGAAGACATACAACTTTACGTTTTAACAGTTTTATATTTTATTATTGTAGTAAATAATCAAGCTTGCTAGATACAAACTTCTTCGCTGTCAATCAAGACTATTGAACAAGTTATTTATATTTCTTTTTTTTTTTTTTTCTTTCTTTGTGTCCTTATGAATAATGGGCAACTGTGTTTCCATATTGAGATGTTATAGGAAAGAGTTGGGAAGCACTTAGAAATATTAAGAAAAATAAAACTTTTACTCTTTGCCCAATCTTATTCTCTATTGAAAAGGGAAGTAACGCTTTATAATATAATGGGAAAATCTTGTTCATTTTAATTCTTGAGTATTTGTGACACGAGCCAATGTTGTGTGCAAGTGTGTGTGACTGACTAGAACAGGTCTTTGCCCAGTCCTGCCGAAGTGGATTGATGAAAATGTACATATATGTATATAATGCTATATTTGTATACATATATTTACACATGAATATGCATTCTTGTTTTTAAAAGTTTAGTGTTAATCTTGTATATGATAATTTTTTTATTATCAAATATTATTTGATACTCAAAGTTATTGTTTGAAACAAAAACATGGATGTGACCAGTTTGGTTGCAACATCCCTTTTATATTGCAAAAGAATTATATTCTGTGTGATGCGTATATTGTTTGTTTTGTAGAAATGACTAAAGGGGAGTAGCAAGTATTATAAGATGACACTGCTGACTGATGTGCTGATACTGTGCAGATGGCTGACGTATGAAACGTAAAGCGACAGTTGACTGTTGGCTTTAAAAATGTTTTGAAATGTTTGTACTTGCTTGTATGATGATTTTTGAATAGTTGTTTTTTTGTTTTGTAACACTTTTATACCCAATCTGCTTTCACTTCTTACAAATGTTCAGAACAGTATGTTGTACATAGAGGCAGTTTTATGAGAAGAATTAATATGCTTGATACAGTACTTTGTTTCTGTGGTTTTAAACCCTAGTTCCATTGGTCTGTTTGGAATAAGGAGGAGAAAAACCAAAAAAGTAGTCATTTATGAAAATAGTTGCTTTAGAATATTGCATCATTGCGTGCTCATTGAAATGTAAAAATAACCTTTTCAGAACCAAAAACTAAACAATAGTCAGATTACAATAAAGCTAACTGAAAATAAATAAAACTTTGTAATAATTATATAACATGGCAGTGAAAATGGAAATATTTAAAAAAATGCTCCCTTCCATGAAAGCTGATAAGAACCCTTTTCTATTGTAAACATAGATATGTATTAATGTGTAACTATCTTATGATTATATATATACATAAAAATATATTATACAGTAAATAGTGAAGGAGAATGAATGATACCAGTGTAAACAGTTTTGTTTTATCCTGCTTTTTCCCTTACATCATGTGACAATGGTGAAAAAGCTCCAAAGGCAAATAAGACTTTTGAACATACTATATAATATTAAGGAAATTGATTTTGTTCCGTAAAATACGGTTTTTGTTTGTACATTTTGTTTAATATATATATTAATAATAATCATATTGCAAGATGATATCATCTTCTGAAAAAACTACCGATTGTCTTAAAATTATTTGCGTGGACTCCCTACAATCCTGTCCAAAATTGACAAATAAACTAATGTTAATTCCTCTGCGCTCCTGTGGAGTCTGCAATGAAGGGTAACAGCTAAAAAGATAATTTTCTCCTTTCTCCCAAATTTAAATTGAGGTTGAATTGTATATTCCTGGCTTCATTATTCCATATATTTGCCAAGAAACTTATCATTTCTATCCAGACCACTTTGTGCTTCATTGTGTAAAGCTACAGAAACTCATGAACAACAGATGGACTCTTGATCTTTATCTGTCGCCCTTCAAATGCTATTTCAAGTTATACATCCTTTTGCAGTTTATTGACTCCAATTTTATAAATAATTAGGAAAGCTCAACAAATGTTCTCCCCTTAATCTCCGTCTGTCCCTTCCCATCACCCTTTCTCACTGTCCCTCTCATTCACGTTTAATTGCAGTTTCTGCACATCTCTGAGCAGGTGAGGAAGCGCCGGACCAGCAAAAATGTAATAGAACGTTCAAGAAGGTTTTATCTTATAGATTACGGTGGGAGAAACATTTCTTTGAGGCCATTGGCCTCAAAATTTTAGTTTTTAAGGCCGTAGAACGCATTGTGTAGGATACGATTTAATGATATAGATTCAAACACCTGCTGAATGTGTTGCGGGTTGCTTTTGATGTCAATATTTAGTTTTTTTCTACAGCGCCATGTAGTGGAGTTACAACAGATTTAACAGCACATAAATCTTGTTGGTGAAAAAAACACATAGAAGTACCAATTTTCGTGGAGATTGGTCTCACAGTGTCAAGAGTTTACCTCTTACATATATACCAGCATCCATTTTTATATATAGATATTCCTCATACCAAACCATAATTACCAAGAGCAATATTTCTTATGATGTGAAATGGTGTTTTCCAGCTAATTAAAAACTGAGCTATTATTAGCCCTCATTACCTCGCTTTAATATATCTCTTTTCCTGCATTTGATGTTGCAAAATCCACAGAACCTGCTACTGAATAATCAAAAAGGGAAATATTATTGCCAATAAGAGTAAAAACATTAGAAAAAAAACTAGTATCAATTCTCCAGATCTAACAGATTAACAGAAACTTACAAATCTTACAATTCAAATTTTGGGAGTACCTTGAAATAAACAAGTTGAACAGTTATTTATCTTCCAAGTGGCTAAAACAGACCATTATTTGCAATTTAGTCAATTATTCATTAGCTATGTATTGCAAGACCATATAATGGTCTTTCAGTTGTGTGTAATGTTTTATCTTATCCATTTACTTTTTGACATATTCTAACTCCATGCCTTTATGATTAATATTATTTCATTGACTTCAGCAATTAATACTTATTACTTAATGTCAAAACTCAAATATAGGTCAATAGATAGCAAGGGTCAGATTTATATAGACCATGTGCCAAAATGCAGAGATACATTTGTGATAAACATGCTAAAAAAAAAATGGAATGAAAAGAGAAAACAATTTTAATCAAACTCTTAGGGTACGTGAATCCAAATAGCTTAGTTTTAATATTACCCACAGAATAAATTTTAACCACTTGTACTACAATAGACAACATTTTTGTTGTTGCTGAAAACAAGTTCCATTCCTCAACCCTTTTCTGACAACATTTTAATGTAATATTTTATGTTCCAAAGTGAAACTTTTAGTCCCAATACTGCATAGTGCTGGCTAAAACTCTCCTCCACATCAGAAGAATATTGCAGACTACCTTGAAATATCTTACGGAGTTAAATCCAGATCTACTTCCAAATCCTATTCACAGCTAAAAATTTACCTTAAAGTTAAAAATAATCTTCCATAAATAATTTTGAAAGAAAATGGAAGATATTGCAAATAAAATGTTAAAATATACAATGATATGTGGGTTTTCCTCAAATATATGAAAACATTCACTATACCTAGTGATTTGAACAAACAGGGGTAATCAAATACACAAGTAACTATAATTCATAATTATATGACAAAAGTTTGATTCTAACAAATGATGGAAGAAGAATGTAAATGCACGAATCTAGTCCTGGCAATGAACATTGAAGAAATCTCAGTGATTTCAAAGTTTCTCAAATATCTACAGAAACATAGAAATATTTGTTAAAAATTTCTTGAATCATATCTTTGAACAGAAACTTGCTGCGTTAAAAAACAACAACACACAATTAGTGAAATATTTACTAATACGGGAAGTTCAAATTTATATGAGGCATTTTCCAAGCTCCAAACATACAACTTGCGACATGACATCATTACAATACAATACCTTGGGTATTAATGATTGTTGACATAAGTTAACATGACTAGAGATCAAATTTATTTTTATTAACAACTGATTGATACAATCACCATTTTAGGATATACTTATATAAAACAAATTTTTGAATTGCAACATTGAGCAACAATGCAATTTTTTTATTCTAGAAATAATATGAACCAGAATTAAAATAACACAATTACCTGTAGAAAAACAGTCTACACACACACATGCACACTCAAGGATAATTCAAGTATTATTGGACACAGTAGCATTCTTATTGTGCACAATTCCCTATATAAAATTAGCCCTATTTTAAAAATTGCTTGACAACCACAGCCCAATTTGTACAAATATGTATGCTGTAGTGTTAGATATATTAGTTTCATTTCAGCTGTTTGTCAATATGTACATACAGATTCAGTATTTCTAAATTGGTGATAATGGGACTGAATCATTACTGATTATTTTCAATTACTTGTGAAATTCATGATCACATTCATTTGTTTGGAAATTCCTAATCAACGTTGATTAACAATCAGTTATGTATTTTATGAGAGTGTTCACTCTACATTGAGAGGTAGGCAATGAATTCTTCACAATTCAGTCCAATATCACAGCACATTAACAAACTGTGCAAGTTAATTAATTGTGCTTTACTTATATATAAATATCAGTTTCCCTAAAAATTGCTGAACTATATTCATTGCAAGCAAATTGCTGTATATCTTTTCCTTCATTCTGATGGGAATGAAACAAAGAGTATGTCTTCACCATGAAGCTAGACTAGTTTGTGCAAAAGCTAATTTAATACAGCAGTCTCCAATGATACTTTGATTTTGATTAAAAAGTTGTATTATAAATTGTGCATTATATTCAGTTCTGCACATACAGTCCTAGATAAATTTACAACATTTACAAATACAAATCCACTGCAGTAAATGGGAATCTGACTGTTACAAATGATTGGTAAATTATGTACAATACGTAGATACATTATTAATTTCTAAATAGGAATGACTACTGGAAAAGACATTCCTTGGTTGATTAGCTGTAACACCTCATTGGTAATATGTAATCCATAAATTGCTGTACAACCAACGCTATTACATGGCTATTCTATGTTCATCTGGCAATTATGATACAGGTAAACAGGAATAAATCAACAACAAATAATTGAAAACTTTTGAACACTGGGAAAATTTTACAAATATTTGGGTACTGCTATAACAATTACTTTCCCTTAAAATCACTGTCGCACAACACTTTTCCTCGAATTTCACTACCTTCTTTCTTTTAACTGTACACCAATTGAAAATGAATGAACGAAGAAAAAATTTTCTCACTGCAGTTCAATGAATGAAGCAAGATTATAAATTTAATTAAATTACTGAACCATTTTGAAAGAGTGTAATATGTAAGGACTATAAAACTTAATTTTTCTTCAAGTCCCACTTACACTCTGAAATCTTACTGGCAAGATATGTGGAAAACAAATACAAAAAAACTACCATTATTGTGGGTAGTTATCAAATTAGTATGCAATTTTCATTTCAAGACAAACACAAATCTGGATACTACATCAAGACCAATTCTTTCCTTCATATTTGTACGTAATGACCAAGTATCAAAAAACAACCTTTAAAATATTCATTTAATTTTTGTGCAAAATGTGTGAAGTGAATGCTCAGGTGCAGAACTATCTTTCGTATCTTCATTCTGTTCATTCAAATACATATCTATAAAGATTCTAACCACAGTCATAATAAAAATAATTTGATAATACACTCAAGGAAACTATAACTAGCCACAACTACAGTGTTGCAAAAGGTGTACAGCTGATAACAAAAGAAGCTGCAAGTTTTAAACAGTACCTCTAATAATGACCTCTAACTAATGTCAGATATTTGCTCTCTCAAAATTTTTGGTTATTCATTACTGTGTAGGTGAGAAATCCGTAGGCAATAATATACGTGTATGCATCTCTCGAATCAAAGGTACTGTATAAGCAACACATTCATCCCAACCTGGCAAACGCCATGCTGCCTCACGTGTTTCCTTCCTTGTCTGCAAATCTTTATAACCTGTAACACGAAATTCTCATCAAATGTTAGCTCAATGTCATCCTTAATACAATCTTATCAAACGTGCAAAACGAAGAAAATCAAGAGTATTGATCAGGACAAAAATACTTACACCACATATGATGTACATTATACAGACGCCCAATTTGAGAAAAGAAAGCAGCAAATGGTTCATCGTTATTGCGACGATAATTAATGGCTCTTGCCCAATTATTTCCCCATTCAATCATAGTTCCAGGTTTGAGACGATAACTACGAATTTCATATATATTTGATCCAGTTCTCGGTACAATGGGTGGCCAGTAACTGAATGCGAGAACATACTGTAAGTGACGGGACCGTAACATTCCTCCACGTTCAGTTAACAGTTTTACCCAATCCTACAACAGAGCACAATATGACAAATCTGCTATCAATTAGATTCAATGTTTGAGAAAAGAACATCCCTGAACTGAAAAAAGAACACACCGGATCTTTTGAAAGTTGCAATTTAGCATTGTCAATAGATGCAAATCCACCAGTGTATCTCCATAAATGCAAGGCCTGGTCAAGATCTCCCACTTGTACAGTCCAACTGCCTACCAGTTCACAATGCAGGTCCCGGGAGTGAATAAGCTGTGCACTTGCTTTACTGCAAATCAAAACTACTGTGAATGCATCCCTGTGCAATTATACAACAAATGAAAAGAAGTCATAAGAAACAGCTATTGAACTTACTAATTCTGCAGGTACTTCTCCACTGAATCTGGCCTCATATTATGAGTCTGTAATTCATATATAACTTCTTTGTCTGACAGCAAGCGCGAGTGCGATTCTTTCGTGGGTTCGATGCGACGAACCAACAGTTTACTGAACCAACTTTTTTCATTTTCTTGATGTACAGTACTAGTAGACACTAACCTAAAATATAAAAAGTTCAACACTTTCTGACCTTGCCAAAGACATGAAGGTCTACACCCACTATTGTAATAACCGTCATATATTCCTAAGATCTAAAAAATGTAATAAATTGAGTACTAAATATACACATCCAGTTTTACATAAGGTATTAATATTACCTTGAAGAAACTGGTGTCGCTGTTATGGCTTTTGAAATCGAAAGCGGCCTCAGTTTTCCCAGCGTAGCCGCCATGATGCCACAGGCACACAGCTGTATCCATCCCCCATTAATACCTATATTTGAACATTTTTCCCAAGATAGACGAAAAATGCCTACCGGTAACAAAAAAGTAGTTCATTGACCGCAAATATGAAACAAACTTATATAACTGAACTACAGAGTAATTCGACTCAGTTTGTAAATTATTCGAAGTATGACATCTAGATTTAGGTTACGTTATTTTAATACAGGAAAAGTAAAATTTTTGTTATGAGTTAGTTTTATTCCATGCAATTTATATTGTTGCCTATCTTCACATGAAGCCCGCGTGGATTCAATTATGGTACTGTGATGACGTGACATAGTGTCAAGCGGTAGTTCATCGCTCATTTCTATATTGAGTGCAAGTACCGCAAGGTTGGTGTGGGTGGAGTGGAGTAGGATAGAGTGAGAAATGACCGTCAGTGACCTGTTGCAGCCCACGAGTCTTCAAACGTCAAATTGTTGCTTCAGTTTGTTTATGTCCAAGAAGACGTCGATTTTCTGAAATACGACAGAATATTTCTTTCGACAGAAAATTCCAATCAAAACGGACCGTAAATTGTTATCGTAGAAAAGGTAAAAGCGAGAGTGAACTGTCATTCTAGTTCCTCGTAATAATGGAAGTGCTGATTTTTTCGAATTAACAAATTTCAGATTTTTTAAAAAAATATTCATTTCTAGAATCTGAATTGTAAATGGTACGATTTTGTGGTTGAACGTCACATACGATGTTAAATGAATTCGACAACCCTAACTGTTTTCAAAGTAAGCAATGAGAGATGCTCAAAAAAGCATTATCTTGGTTGGAAATAGCAAAAAAAAAGAGAGAGAGAGAGAAAGGAAGTTCGAAATTTCCAGCTTTATACAATATCATGCCAAAATATTGTACTTTCATCATTCTTTTCTTACTTCATAAGTTTGTGCGCAGATAAATCTCTTTCCCCACATGTCATATACAGTTTTTACTGTTTTTTGACAAATAAATAAATAAATAAGTGTTAATGTTTCAGAGATGTATTTAATATCTTTTTTTGGAAGGCTATTTCTCTTGTCACTTGACTTTTAAAAATTGCTTTTAATTGACGTGTCAGATATATATTATTCCATTATAATTGCATTTACTTTATAATACATTTTTGCTTAAAAGGTGTGATGATGTTTATGTAGTAGTAGCAGTAGTAATCTGTCTGGTCATGAGCAAAATGGAAATTCTTTATGGATTTTCTTAGCAAGAGGTGCGGAGTCTTGCCATCCCTTATTCTTCATATTGTCTCTTCCTGTTTGTTGTTGCTTTGTTGACTGCATGTCTCCGTGTTCTGTCTTGTTCAGTTTCTAATAGGTTTTGCCAGTTCATATTCATAGTTGCCATTACTTCCTTTATCCATTTTGTTCTTTGTTCTCCCACCCTTCTGTTGCCATCATTGAGCTCCAGCATTAAGTCTTTTTCTAGGGAATCATATCTCCTCATAATAAGACTGAAATACATAATTTTGCATCTTGTGGCTTTTGCTTCCAGAGAATGTTCAGATTTGATTTGACTAATTACTGATTTATTGGTTCTTTTTTTTCTGTCTATGCTACTTTTAGGAGTTTCCTCCATGCCCACAGTTCAAAGCTATCTAGTTTTTTACTTGTCCACTGTCTACCATTTGAATTATTTCCCCATCAGCTGTAAGATTGTGTTGTCTGCCTCTACACATCACCTTCATTTTCTTAATATTTTTGCTGTTTTGCTTTACCAAGGTTATGAGATGTATCAGTCTCATCGGTTTCTGCTAAATCTATAGTGTCAGCATAACTGAGGTTGTTAATAATCCTTCCATTGATTCTGATTCCTGTTTTCATATCTTGAAGTCCAGGTTCTCTTATTATTCTCTTCATCCTTTAATTGAAGCATGTTTGGTACTAAGGTTTATATCTATTTATGTATGCTTTTTAACAGGCTTGGCGATGGCCCAGTTACTTTCTGCCGTTCAAAAGATTACTCGACGGGAAGGATCTCGAACTTCTTACCAGGATTTGGACAATACTGGAACAACATCAAGTGGTAATTCTGATCGTCGTCATATTGTCTCTCCTGATGATGATTACTGCAGTAGAGTTGTAGAAGAAATTGAAATGGCATCAGTGTCTGTAGTTCCTGATGGTAAGTTAAGCAAGGCAAGGATATTCAACTGAACTTGTTTTTTCACTTGCACAAATTACTTATGTGTTGATTAAAAAACGTACGTCCTGAACAGTTCACAGCTGCAGAGAAGCTTTGTAAGTATAAATTCATTTTATGATTTGTAAAGACACAGGGTGTCCATATGATTCATATGCTCAATACAAATTTTCAGTAAATTATTTCTTGGACTGTAAATGCTCAGCAGCTAATATAACAATTTATGTGTCATCATGTAAGAAACATTATTAATATTTACAAAAATTAATGCAACCCTGAGGAGAGAGAAGGAAGTTTTCATGGTAAATCCTCCACAAATTTGAACACATTACAGTGAAGGACAATGTTATTTCAATGTATGAATTATTGTAAAATATATGCATTGGGTGTATTTAGACACTTAATAAAGAACAAAAAGTACATGCAATATCAAGAGGCAAGGGAACGTTAGTGCTAATGAGCTTGTTGATATCATTACTTGCCAAGTACCTAAATCTTCCATAAAATGTCTTATTTTTCATAAGATTTAGAGTTAATAACCAATTATCTTTATTACATATTGTGAACGTATTATTTTGATTTGTAATTGTTAAGGTGTTGATTATGTTTTTTTTTTCAGATACATTCACAGTCACACAAGCTGTCAACGCTTTAGGATTTGGTCGGTTTCAAGTGAAATTGTCCTTGTTTACGGGTTTATGTTGGATGGCTGATAGCATGGAAATGACAATATTGAGTGTTTTAAGTCCAGCACTTCATTGTGAATGGCACATATCTCGGTATCAGCAAGCTCTTACTACTACTGTATGTATATTTCATATGCTATCAACTTTTAACAAACACAATTTCTAATTCTGAGTACACCTTGTTGTTAACCACTCATGAGCTCTTTAATTTATTTATTTTCAATTTTTCTGAAAAAAATTGCTCCTTTGTCTCACTTATTCCTTTCCTCTCTTCTCTTCTCTCTCCTCCCCTCTCTTCTCCCCCTCCCCTCTTTTCTCCCCCTCCCCCACTTTTCTCTCCTCCCCTCTCTTTTCCCTCCTCCCCTCTCTTCTCTTTTCTATCCTCTTCTCTCTCCTCTTCTCTCTCCACTCTTCTCCTCTCTCTCCACTCTCCTCTTCTCTCATCTCTCTTCTCTTCTGTCTCTGCTCTTCTATCACATCTCTCCTATCCTCTCCACTCTTCTCTCACATCTCTCCTCCTCTCCCTCCTTTTCTCTTTCTTCCCTTCTCTTCTCTTCTCTCTCTCTCTCTGTCCCTGCATCTCCCCTCCTCTTCCCTTCTCGTCTTCTGTCTTCATCACCCTATCTCTCCCCTCCCCCTCTCTTCCCTTTTTCTAAGTCCAATACTCTTCTTCTTATGTTCTAGAGCACCAAATCCCTATTTCATAAACTTAGCCTTCAAAACATGTTTTGAATTAAGATTGTGAAAATTAATTTAATGATGAAATGTGTAATGTGAATATGTCTTTTCAGGTTGTATTTTTGGGAATGATGTTAAGCTCGACTTTCTGGGGTAATTTGAGTGACAGATATGGTCGAAAACAGGTGATGTATGCATCAAAAATGCAAAAATATATCAAAAGAATACAAAGTTTTTGCTATTCAAGCCAATATAATATTGTACTTCTTGCAAGACTTTTTAAATTATAAAAAATACAATTTAGAAACACTGATTTTTTAATACTCCTTTTGACATTTAAATTCTGCATTAGATTTTGAATTTTTTCATCAGTTTGAGTGTACCTGTCAGATTATTCCAATTCAGTTACTTTTTCGGTAGACATCCATTTTTTTGATTGTGTTACCTCCAACTTCCATCCATTTCACATTATATCTGTACTCATCTGGGAACATTAGATGCCCTCATTCTCCACTTTCTACCATCTCAGTGCTACCTTTTGTCTCATGGAACCTCCAAATAGAGGTAACTCGTAGACCCTTCTCAAACAGTTTTGTTCTTGTAATATGCTGTGGAAGCCCATAGGCTCATGTTAGCTCTGAACCCTTTGCACTCCTTTGTCGAGTGGGGCTCATCAGGATGGTGGCCATGAAGATTTTTCTTTGACGCTTCAGTGTCGAGTTCTCCTCGACACATTTTTTCTCTTCATTTCATGCCTTGCAATATTATTATTAGACGTCAGATGTTCAGGCACCAAAAAATCACCTTAGGTGCCTAAAAAGGCACTGAAAATGTCAAGAATAAGGAGAAAAAGGCACTGTCGTAAATTACATTCACAATAAAATTAAAAATTATTTGTAAACCTCCATACATATTTACAACTCTTCCACATTTTATTCTTTATAGTTTCCATTGCAATATATTACCAGTAACTTTTCAAGGATCGCAATTTCAAATCTGCAACAATTGGGAGACAAAATCAGTTTGATTACAGAGAAGGATTTCTGAACATCTACTGATGTGTCTGGCATATATTTTAGAAGTCCAAAATTAGCAACACTGAAACCTTCTGGGAATTTACATTTATTTCCACTCAAAAGGTGCCCTCAGTGTATTGTCAATCAACCATTTTCTCAGAACATGGCTAGTATTTATGAAATACGGAAATGGAGAAAAATATGTTGGTATATTTTTAGGAATTCTCTCGTATTTTCCTGGTTTATCCTAGTAGCACTTGTAGCACGTGTTACAGGCCCCACGCTATCTGAGAAAAAAATGTCTCAATAATGAAGAAAAATGTTTTGGCATTATGAAATTTGTGAACTTACTGTAAACAAAGACAAACAAAAGTATATATAAATAAATAATGTTAAATTTTGTTTTAGTTTTAAAATGCAACTGTTTGAGATTTATTAATTTGTTTGGATAATTTGTTAGTGCATAAATTAAAATCAGAAAAGAATCAGCTGATTCCCTTATGTTTGTATTTGTCATGGAAATGTTTCTTTGGGAAGTCAAGCTTTCTCTGCACAATTTCATTTACGATTCCGAATTTATTACTCTTACTATTAATTCAATCACATACACATTTTAAAAATCGTTGCAACATAATTCAAGCTTTAAAATAAATAGCCTTATTAAATTGGCTTTGGCTTAAAAAATTAGAAAAATTAATACCAGGGGTCCCGCATGATAGTAGTGCCACAGGCCCCGCAGGTGGTTAAACCAGCCCTGGGAGGGGGACCTGGAAGGGGAAAACTGCAAGATAACATCTAGGATAACATCAAATCTCATGTTCCATCTGGGAAAGGTCACTACCACTTCCTGAAATATAACTACACATTCAGAACTAATGAACTAAGTAGTTTACATTCTCAGAAACAATAAATATTCACTCACTGCCTTGATTGACTGTGCTAATAAGAAGGCCAGAATTTTCTTTATTATACAGTGGAATTGTATCTATTTGTTGTGTACATACTACTGAATTAAGAGAGATTTAATGGGAAAATTGTTCCAAGTATTGGATTTTCCAACTAGCAATTAAATTAAGGTCTCCTTGGTTTACAGCCAGTTGCTTCGACCACCAAGTTTCAAAACAACTGATTTCTTACAAGATTCATGTATTACCTGTAACTTCTTAGAGGGATATAAACTAGACATTTTAACATAATGTAACAGCATCCTGACAAGCATACAAAATTTTCCATGTGAAGAATGTAACAAGAATAATAAAAGGGTTCCATTTTATCATTTCTATTGAAGCAGCATGTGCAATTAACATGTGTTGCATTGTGAAAATCCTTACTAAAATTATATTTTGATACTTAAGTTCAAAGACATTTAAAAGTATTGGTCCTTTTTCATTGACTTGTGTTGTGGGTACAATAGTGTTAGTAGTTACCGTATGTTAAGTATTTAATTATCAATGTATCATGAGGTGTTTTAATGAAATGTAATGTTGTCAGTATTGAATATCTGTGAAGAACTAGTAAATATATAGAAATATATGAAGCCTATGGAATATTGTTATTCATATGCATTGAACAAAATTTGGCACACCTGCTTTGAGATTAAATAGGTTTAATAGGTTAAATAGTCACTTTTTTTTTTTGCATTGTATGTAATAATGTGCAATGAATTA
Organism: Acheta domesticus; assembly: GCA_031308135.1. Taxonomy (NCBI): domain Eukaryota; kingdom Metazoa; phylum Arthropoda; class Insecta; order Orthoptera; family Gryllidae; genus Acheta; species Acheta domesticus. The sequence goes on along the minus strand of JAHLJT010009355.1, from coordinate 99,354,097 downwards.
TTTTCTCTTTGAATTTTACTTTCTCATATATGTATGTATGAATGAAGTAATTTACATAGTGTAGAGAAAGTTATGTAATGCTCTGGTGAAAAGTGCTGATTTTTAGACCAAAAAATTTATTTACTTCTGTTTTATATCAGAAAGAACTTTTCTGGAGTGTCCAAACGCTGTTATTCAACTGAAATTATATACTCAATATGAGGTTATTCCTGTATTTGAATATCCTTGTTGTAAGAATAATTATTTTCTATTATAGGCTTTAACATTGTGTGCTGTATTACTTTTTTACTACGGGTTGCTGAGTTCTTTGGCTCCAAATTTTCTCTGGCTATTGTTTCTACGTGGACTTGTTGGATTTGCAATTGGTTGTGTGCCTCAATCGTAAGTACTCAAAATTATTATGTTATTTTATTCTCTGATATTTTACGACCATTTATAAAGCATCTCCGTGTTGTTTACAGTAATTTGATTAAAAGAGAATAGATATACAATTATGAAAAAGTACATATATTTTGCAGACGTGTTCTTAAATCACTTTTAGTCTGTTCATTGAAACTAATTTTATCATGTAATGGTTTCCATGGGCAGAATCTCAGAATTGTTAATGACTAGCAATGAGAGAGAATGAAAGAGACTAAACCAAAAGTAATCATTGCCAGTTGCATAATCAGCAATGTCATTTATTTTCTTGTTGTAGGCTATGTATAACATTTGTTGTCAATACCAACATCTCAATGAAGATTAGATGCGTCAGTGTTGTCAAACTTATGCATCAATAATTATTGTATTTATCTGGATTATTATAATTGTAAATTTAAAAAAAGTTAAATTTTACCAAAAGAAATTTGAGAAACATTCTAGAATATTTTAAATAAATTATTTATTATTAAAAATCCTGTATCTTATTTTATTCCCTTAAATATAAGGAAAGAGAATACTTAGTTTCTTACTAACAGTACTATAGGGAGTAGAAAGAAGTACCAAAAGAGCAGGAAAGAATGTGCTTGTGAAAACGTTCCGTGCAATTTGATTTATTGTAGGTTAGTAATGTAATATTTTTGATAGTTATGCCGAGGTTTAGGTATCATTTATGCTACCATCCTTTTAGTATTAATTTCTGAAATACATTTTTACAGGGTGACCTTGTATGCAGAATTTCTGCCCACTAAACAACGTGCTAAATGTGTGGTACTATTGGATGTGAGTTAATAAACTTTTTTGCAGGATACTTGGTGGTTTGTGGTAAATGGGATTCTTATCTGTGGGTTCTTTTTCCTTGATATAATTATTCACTTTCATTGTAGATCTAACAATAAAAATTCTTTATGGTGATCACTGGGGAGCAGATTTTGATGAAATCAAAATATCACCAAAAATTATCAATAAAATGCCCTTAAAATGGTTTTAAAATGCCCTAAGAGCAAAGAAAAATTACATAAAAAATTTTATTAAAACCAGTTCAGATGATGGATATGTTAGTGAAGTAATAGAGGCTTCTTCCTTTGTTCAAGTGAACTCAACTTGCAAATTTTTGGTTTAGATTATTTTTTACCTGGAGTCTCTGTCTTTAGTTATCGCAAAATCGATTGAACTGACAATGGCACTTATAGCTGTCACAGGAAGCTTGCATACTCACAATGACTGACATTATGATTTCTGTAAGATATCAGAAAGACTTCTCAGAATTCCTGTGAAGAACATTTGTTGCATCTCATAAATATTATTTGAAGCAAATACCATTAAAATGATATTAAAATCGATGAAAATTACGAAAAGTGCTTTACAAATGATGGAATAAGTTAAAAAAATGACTTAATAGTTGAAACTGACGATAAGTGAAAAAAATGTCATAATAATGGGTAATTTCTTTTTGTCGTAACATAATATGTACTAAAAGGTGGTGTTCTAAAGGGAAAAGCAAAAAATGAATTTCATTAAAGTCCGCACCCCTAATGACCTCTTACTTTTAGAAGACACCATGATCTTAGTCCCTGATGACCTTGGAAAGGCAACTTGGCATATTTTCAGAATCTTTGTTAGGGATTTTGTGATCAATGTTGCAATTAGTGCAGAAATGAGAGAAAATATTAAATTTTGTGGAAAAAAAAAACTAACAATAATTTAATTGTTACACTAAAAGTTGACTTTTGAGCGCACAATAATATTAATGCTAAGTTAACAAATTTGCAATTTTAGGTATTTCAAAATATTTTTAGTTAAATAAAATTAAAAGGTTGCTCTGGGATAGGAAAAATTGTGAAAAGAGAGAAACCATGCATATTCTAATACTTGAGATTATGAAATAGATTTCATTTTCTCTGATAACATCAGTAATGTCAGGTGAATCTAAAATAAAATCAAAACATTGAAATGATAATGAATAGGCAAAGTTTCGTACAAAAAGTAATCATTTACAAAAGGTTTAAAAGTCTTATTTTGTTTTCAACTGTGAAAGCTCAGATCTTTAATTTGATTGTCTATACATTTTTTTTCAGAAAAGTTGTATTTTTTTTTAACATAAAAAATTGGTGCATAGTGATTCACTAATTTTTCTCTGTGAATCCATCTAAACAGTTACCTAAACTATTCTTATTATTTTTCAACATAGTAAAGTGAAAAAACTGTTGAAGTACCATGAAAGCAATTTTCTAAAACTTATGATTTCTCCTAATATAATTTTAGTATATTATGATTATATTTAATACTTTATTTATTGATTGATTCTGTAGTATGCCTTTCCTTATTTAAGAATTATGTTCTTCTAAATTTTAAAAATATTGATATAAAAATTGATTGTTGAGTTGAATTATGTTAATGTGAGCATGTGGTATGGTGTCCTTCTTTAATCAATGGTTGTGGTTGTTTATTTATACATTACAGGCATGACTTTAAGGCATCTACAATCACAAAACACATTGTTCTAGATTTCGTTACATAGAAAAGAAGGAGGAAAAAGTATATTGAAATTTATTTACTTTCTTTTTTTGTGTGAGCCTGAGAAAACCTGCAAAATGATTGGTTTTACAATTTTTTTACCTTCAAGAGTCTAAATTGCCCAATTTTGAAGTTCTGAAGGAATTATTTGTGACAATTTTTTTTCTTCTTTATCATTATTATATAGTTTGAAAACTATACTTTTACTTGTTGTAAAAACTTAAAGATTTTGAGTTTGACATTATGCTTCTGTGTTCAATTAGAAGCTCCCAAAGTCAACCATGAATATTCTTTAGAACATATTTCATTCAACTCATCAGTAATGTACTCTTTTGTTATAAGACTGCAATCAAAAATATCTCTGAAATTTTTGAGTTTTCCTCTATTGATATTTTGAGAAAATGTTTATAATTACTAAATCACATCCTTGAGCCTGGGTATTAAAGGAAATGATATGACAATGCTCCAACTAATCACATTCTCTTTGAATTGCCGGCAAAATGTGTCAGTGGTTAGGATGGCTGTAAATTTACAATTTGCTAATTCAATGTCCCGTTGGGTGTCATTTTGTTCCAGTGTTTCTGGGCTCTGGGTGCTTGCTTTGAAGTGCTCTTGGCCTTGTTAGTCATGCCAACCTTTGGATGGAAGTGGTTATTGGCTCTGTCCACTGCTCCATTGCTGGCATTTGCTCTTATTACACCTGTGAGTAAAACTCATAAATACTAACATACTTTAGAATAAGAAAATCTTAGGATATGGAGTATGGGAATTCACTGAATGTAAAGAATTTAATTTTTATAGAGCTGCAAGTCTGTGCCAAAGAGATCAGATAATCCCCATGTTTGTCATTAATTAATTTTGTTTTATTTTTCATTGTATCAAGGTTTGGTACTGTGATTGTGAACATGATAACTAATTTTCCTTGATTTAAAAGGACTGTTGCATTTTTCCATGGTGTCTGAGATGCTTTTGATTTGAGATTATTTTTATTTTTATTATTTTTTTTCCCCCAACTAGCATATCTCCAAGAAACTTTCTATTTGCTATATGTCAGAAAAATGTCACCGAAACAAATAGATCAAGAGAACATTCACAGTTAAAATTGATTTCTGTAAAAGATATGTCCATATTTCCTTTAAAAATAAGGAAAATTAATTTTTAAAAAAATTTTTAAAAAATGTTTTATATTTTGCAGTGGCTGCCTGAAAGTGCAAGATTTCATGTGGCTTCTGGTCACCCAGATCGTGCCTTGGCCACCATCCAACAAATAGCTGCTGATAATGGAAAACCCATGCTCTTGGGTCGCTTAGTTATGGATGATGCCAGTAGCTCATCCAACCCCAGTTTGCGTGGCCGCACACGAGATTTGTTATGTCCTGAGTTGAGACGTACATCTCTCCTTTTATGGTTTATCTGGTATTAATTTTTACATTTATTTTTAAAATGTTACATTCTATGTCAAATTGTTAGCAGCATATTCTTGTTTGGAAGTTGGTGTCAAAGTACCAGTCACTTTGTATATCGCTAAGTATAAATTCCCACCAAATCTTGATGGTATAATTGTTCCACTACATTCCACAAAATTTTTCATGCAAAATATTGTGGGATCCATATTAATCTAGCCTAAAGATGGTATGGTTATAGGTGCAATAAGAACTGATTCAATGTTAGTCCAGTTCTAAGCTATGATACAATAACCTTTTATTATATTTGAAACAGGCTATTGCTTAGTATTAGCAAAGAATCAAGTGAGTATTCAGACAAGTCCTTAAACAGAAATTGGTGTGCCATTAATCAATACTGTCTGAAAATGTTTAATTAACCCAAGGTGAGACTATACTTGCCAATAGTTGTGGTCCCAATTACTCCATGCAAATCTTTAAGGCATGGATATTTTCACAGTGTAATTATGCAGAAAATGTAGACAACATTCCAAAATTTATTTAACATTTTGAGGTAGTACCTCTCTAAGAATTTTCTTGTTCTGTAGATCCCACCACTTCAGTGATAGTTTTCACCACTTTTCATTTCATATTTATTAATTGATGCAAAGCGGTGGGGAATATTGTTTTGGGATATGTTTTAAAAACCAACATCCACTTTTAAATTGTATTCATAAATTTTATGTTGGTGACTTATTTATAAAAATACAGAAGTGAAAAAATACAGTTGGTTTGAAAAAAAAGTTTATAGGTAGTTTTAATAAAGGCAAACTAAGAAAAAGCCCAAAAATGCCTTTCATCTTCCTTTATAATTACAGTAACAATATTTTGATCTTATGTTTCATAGTTGGAGTCCATGTGGTATGATTTGAAAGAATTTGGCAGATGCTGATACCAGCAAAAGCCTGGAAACAATGTGCTATGCTCCCCATGCCACTCTTCAGTTTTTCTTTCCCCAGCAATTAAGTTTTGTACAGTTTTGTACCTATCAGGTTAAATGCAAAGTATTTAAAACAGTCCTGCATGCTGTATAGACAGCATGCAAAAAGTAAAAGAAAGCAAAACTTGCGTTCTGAACTGCTCTGTGCAGCCTCATCTTCAGGGTAAATTTGATGCCCAGTTCTGAGAAGTGACCTGAATGTATTAAATTATTTCATACTGACTTGGTAAACCTAAACATCTATTCTCTGATACTTGGTCACAAATAACACATCATAAAAATTGCACTATGAAAAAGAATTTTGCTTAAGCAGTGTATGTTCTCTTCTAGGACTTCTTGTGCCTTCTGCTACTATGGAGTGGTGTTGATGACAACTGAGCTATTCGAGTCTTCAGGAACAACCCATTGTTCAACGCCCTTTCCTGGCTTATTGAACAGTAGCTCAAGCAACAGCCAACCATTTGTTGGGAGACTGTGGGCAGGTCTAGGCCTGCATCCAGTTCAGACTTGCACAGCAGACTGTCGTGAACTCACCACTCATGACTATGTGGACCTTTTGTGGACCACTTTAGCTGAATTTCCAGGTTGAAAATAATTTAAAATCACTAATTTTTTTATCGCTAATAATTAAATTATCCATGGCTGAAGTTAAACAGACCTAGATCCTAGATTCAAGTTCCAGCTATGGCAGGATTTTCAATACCAGCTAAGTAGCTGACCCAAGGCTTTTAGTGATTGGGCGAGGGTTCCCTAAGCTCTTTGCTTTGATTGGTTATTTCTATGATCAATACCAGTGGGATGCTGGAGCACTACTTGAAACAACAGCCCATGGACCTTGAACAAACCCTCCTTCCCAATCCTTTTCCCGACTCTCATTCTTAAGGCTGGACTAAGACTCCATCCATATTCGACTTATCACCTTGATTGAGTCTCCAGCAGTGCTGCAAGTATTCAGATGTCAGGACAAAGAAGGTTACATTACGTCAGAAAATAAACTACTGGTGCTATAGCATGACACATCCTTTCTCACACTAGTTTACTAGTCTCTATAGTCTCGGCTAGCTTTTCAGTATTGCCCCACCCTCTTTCCAGCTGGAACCTTGCAGTGCCTAAAAGCCACCTATTTTTTATATTTTCTCTATTTTTCATTCCTCTAATAGTAAAATAAGACTTTAAGAATATTACAGAAGAGTTAAAACCAGGTCCTATGTGCAAATTTTCATGCAAAAATTGGATGTGCTTTTGAGAACATCACAAAAAGACCTAAACTATCTTTATAAGTGCATTTCATTCTATTCCTATGTAGAAAAAAATGTTGTGCAATTTTTGAGAAACTTTTTAAAATAGCCCAGAGGCTTCATGTGTAGTACTCCCTAAAATTAAAGAAATGTTTTAAAAATTGCAGAGCTTTGATACAAAGTCTGTGAGTAGAGGGTAAGTTATGTAATGTTGCAAGAAACTGTGCCTTTTAATACAGAAAAGCATGGTTTGACAGTCTGTTTCTGAAAATTGGGATTTTTTTTTCTCCTGTATGTAGAACATTTCTTCCTTGTATACATACTGTCAAAATCCACATTTTTGAGGTCCTTGATACTGAAAAGGTGTTTTTTCTCAATACATTGTCATACCTGTCTGTGAGCAACATAAGTGCCTAAACAGTATACTATAGTTTTACCAAAATGTTATTTCCTCATCAACCTGTCTGATGTCATGACTCCTCAAATTTGGAACATCTTTCACGTTTTGGAAAAATTGAAATCTTTGATAGAGCTGTGTACACTCATAAAAATGGCACGGTCCAATTTTTACCAAAGTCCCTGAATTTTCAATATTAATTGTGAAAACTAAAAAGTGTTTTTGACACCCTCCTACAGCTATATTATTGCAGTAAGATATTTTTACTTTCCTGTATACATAAGTATATATCAAGTAATACACATAGTGTAGGAAAACTTATGTAATACTGCAGAAAATTGATTTCATGATTTCAACGGAAATAGACATTTTGGGGTCTGCTAATACCAAAATACCCCTGTCCATCTGGTCTGAGTCAAAGCTCTGAGATTAAAAAAAAAAAAAGATTAATTAATTTTGGGGGGTACTTTACATGAAGCCCCCAGACATTTTCAAAATTTTCTCAAAAGCGGCTCCAAATTTTTTTTGTTAAATTTCTTATAAAAATAGAGTAAAATACACTTACAAAAGTGGCTTAGATCCAATTTCCACAGTTAACTCTGAATTTTTGAAAACGGTAAAAGTTTGAATTTTTTTCGGTAACTTCCTACAACTACAAAATAGAAGATAGAGATTTTTTCTTCAGATAAAGTTTGTTCCCCGTTATTAGTTCTTTCATTAAGTTCGTGCACATTTTTTGAAAATTTTAGTAGTTCTCGTGCAATATTGAAATTTTAAAAGGCTATGAAAACAAGATTTTCACAAAGAGGGGTCCAAATTTTTTCTTTAAACTTTTGGTAGGGATAGTGCTAAATGTACTCTATGAGATGACATTAACGCCTTATTGCTCTATTCTTTTCTTTTTTCAAAAATTGCAAAAATGTAAGTTTTTTGACTTGCCTCTCACGTTGTTAATATTTACATTAGCGGCGATTTGTTCATGTTATTATATTAATGAGTACATGTGCACAATTATTATACTAACGAGTAATGTCAGATAAAGTTTCACGAAAATTGAATAGTTTTCTATGGCGTAAAGTTTATTTTGGGGTATTTTTTGTTTTTTCAAAAATTACACAAATGTAATTTTTTTGAAAGTTCTCTAATACCATTAAAATGCACATTTTCAGCAATATGTAAACACTGTTGAATATGTGCGTGTAAGCGCTTCAAATGACTTAAAATGAAGTTTTTAAAAAACTCAAAACAAAAAAGAACTTCAAATTTCGCATTTACAGTAGCGCTTAAACGCCATTTTCTTGAAAACAGTTCCAAATTTTTCAATGAAAATTGCCGTTTAGGACAAGGTTTAACTGTTTTTTAATATTCTTAAAATAATATTTTGTTCTACTATTAGGAAACTGAAAAATTAATAAAAAATTTCAAAACAAATGTAGTTTGGGTGGCGGTAAACAGCAGCTGTCAAGAGTATTCTTAATGAAATATGATCATCAAAAACAGATCTTCAAATAAGGTCATGTTGAATTTTTTGAAAATATGAGTAGTTTTTCTATAATTTCCTGACAAACATAATAGCCCGCTTGGAATTGACTGCGCTTCGTTTTTGTCGTTTTCTTACATCTACAACTTTAAAAATACAATTTTTTCTCAGTTACATGTATTTATGAAAACAACATCTTCAAATAAGGTCACGCTTAATTTTTTCAAAATACAAGTAGTTCTTCTATAATTTTGTGACAAACACAATAGCCCGCTGTAAATTTACTGCACTTCAGACAGCTGGGTGTGTCGTAAATTAGAATGTGCAATTTTGTATATTATTTCTTCCTTCGTTCCTTTCATTCAAAATTTTGTTATGCACTTACTCATTAATATTTTAGAAATTGTTTATTTTGAAATATTTGAAATAAGTAAAAGAATTAATAGATCTCAGAATAGCGACAATGCAGGGTCTGCAACAATGGAATTCACTTTGCGCTCGCGAATATCTGTGAATTACATGTCATTGTTGTAACCTGATGGAGCTGTATGAAAATGAGTTATAATTGTCTAATTTATGTTGATATTTGCATGATAATATTTAGTTTTCTCACCTAATGCTGTACCATTTGTAGTGAGTAGAGAATTTGTGGCATGGTTTTAAAATACTCTTCTCTAATCATGGCCCTATGGAATGCATTTCTATATTGTCCAGGGCTTCTGTATAAGGCTTCTTTTTCCATTACAGGTTTACAAAACTTTTGTATTCGCTAAGATGTTAGTAGCGCATAAAGTGCAATATTTCAGTACTACGTAGCGGTTTCCTCTAATATGGGAATGTAAGAGCTGTTGTAGCAGTACCAGTTTCACCTTGTCTGTCACGTTAATATTTACATTATTGGCAATTTGTTCACATAATTATATTTCTGAGTACATGTTCTTTATATAATGTCAAGTGAAGTATCTTGAAAATTTAATCATTTTCTATGAAAAGTAGCTCAAAATTCTGCATTTTCAGAAATGCATTAAACACCATTTTCTCAAAAATGGCACCAAATTTTTTCTTCAAACTTTTCAAACCTATAGTGCTAATATGCACTTGCCTATACTGCACTTTTTAATATGATGGTTCATTTTGGGGTATTCTTTTGCTTTTTCAAAAATTACACAAATGTAATTTTTATTTAAAGATCTCTCACACTGTTAATATGCACATTTCCAGCAATTTGTAAATACTATTGTATTTGTGAGTTGATGTACTTCAAATTACTTCTAATGAAGTTTTTCGAAAACTCAAATATTTTCTGTGAAAAAGAGCTTCAAATTTCGCATTTACTGTAGCACTTAAACAACATTTTCTTAAAAACGGCTTCAAATTTTTGGAAGGAAATTGACACTTAAAACGAGATTTTTCTGTTCTTTAATATTCTTAAAATAATATTTCCCTTCTACTGTTAGGAAACTGAAAAATTAAGAAAATGTTTTAGATAAAGTAATTTGGGCGGCGACAGAATGGCAGTTGGCAAGAGTAAGTGCCAATCCGATTAGCTAGCCGAGACCAAAGGAAATAGAAAACTAATACGATAAAGTCTGTGCCAAATCTGTAGCACCACTAGTTTCCTTCATGAAGTCTGATCTTCAAAATTAGATCTTTAAATAAACTCCAATTTAAAACAATATTGTTATGTTCAAATATGAGTAGTTTTCATGTAAGGTTGGGTGACATAAAGTAGTGACAATTTTGGAAAAAATTTCTAAGCAAGATTTTCTTTAAAAATAGTTCAATATTTTTTACTTGAATTGAGTTATGTTTGCTTGATAAATTGGTATAGATACAATTTTCATTAAAATCTCTGGTAATGTGAAAATTGCAAAAGTTGATCCTGTTTTTGATGTATCTGAACTGTAAGTTTACACTTGGTGGTGTTTTGAAGTGACATCTGCTCGCAGACCCTATTCGTCTTTGGAAACACTTGTATGGGTTCAACTAGTATTATAATATTACATGGCCATTAGAAATAATATATGCTCTTATAACAACACTAGTTTTATTACTGATTAGGATATTTCTTTTACTCATTGAAATTTGAAGGTATTTGTTATATATGTGAAATGTTTCTTCATTTATAGTCTTCTATATTTTAGGTATTTTTGCAACAATTTTTGTAATCGAACGATTTGGTCGGAAAGGAACAATGGCTGTTCAGTTCATTGTCTTTGCTGTTTGTGTCTGTTTCCTTTTTATTTGTACAGAGAAGTAAGTTTCATTTCTCAAGTGTGTTCTTGTGATATTTGTGTAAATATGAATGAACTGTGTAAATCTTTATTTCTTAATTTTTTCAGTCGAATATTTTTGACAACCATGTTGTTTCTTGCACGAGGAATAATTGCTGGAGTGTTTCAAGCTGCCTATGTGTACACTCCTGAGGTAATATTTCCTTTAATTTCTGTAATGCATGTGGAAAAGTATTGCATTAGTTGTCAAGTATTTTAAGATGATTTGGATTAAATATAACAATGTGGAATCTAAATTAGTAAATACCCTTTCATTTATAGTACATGTGTTAGAAATTTTTCTTCTTTCCTTTCTTTGTTTCAATGAGGCGATATAGAGAGAGGTTTTATTTCTCATTAATTCCATTTCTGTAGACATGGTCAGTTTGGCTGTTGTGCTATTGATGAAGATGATCATAAAAGAAGAATAAAAACATTTGTTTTCTTCTTTAGCAGGCTAATTTTAGAGTGGAAGTTGAGAGCTATGGATTTTTTTATAGTCTACAAAGTTGGTTCAAATGTACTTTATAAAAATGGTGATGTGTAATTTGTTTAAATGGAACAATTAAGAGACATTACCGTTGATAAAATGATGTAATTATACTAGTATCTAAAAATATCATTGTCATTGAAAATTTTTTAACTCATTCTACTGTTAATAACTCATAATTAGTTTTATTTTTAATTAAAAATTTGTTTTTTAAGGTATATCCTACACCCTTACGTGCTGTAGGTGTGGGTACTTGCAGTGCAATGGCAAGGCTTGGGGCCATGGTGACACCATATGTGGCTCAGGTAATATTGGTTTGTAACAATGAATTCTTCTGTAATATTTTAAATTTTATTACAGAATAATAATATATCATGCCACTAATTTGTGTTAAGCTTTACTGCATGAGTACATCTTTTGAAAATGAGCAATGTTAGGAACAAGATTTCAAATTTGTGTGAATGCAATTAAACAACATCATAAATGAGTTGCATATGTTATTTTTTTGAATAACAGCATTAAAAATTTATCAGATTATCATTCAAAATTTATCAATTTATCATTTAATTTTTGTAAACAACTTTATTGTAACAACACAGGTATTTGTCGTCTGGGCAAAAAAAACAGTGTTTCACTGTTCGGTTCACTGCTGCCTTACCATGATTATCTTGCTACGATTGGCTGAATGTGTAATGATGTAATTATAAGTTGTAATCTGTGCCATGAGATATTGTTTTATAAATGATTTCTTGTAACAAGAAAGGTTGTTCATAATGCTAGAATACAAAAAAGTTCTTTAAACAGACTATTTAAACAAATACATTTCACTTCATTATGATGAGACATATGCTTATTATACTCCAGCCCATAGAAAATTATCAAAACCACATATTTATCATATTTAATCTCTTTGTGTAAATTTATTGCTCTACTGTATTTAATATGTGAGACCCTTTCAGACCTAGAGCAGAGCTTGAACTAGGTGAAAGTCATAAGTAGAGCCTGGAAATTTGGCAAAGGGGCTTATTTTATTGTTATGATTTAAGAATTTTTGAAAATAGGAATCAGTTATGAGCTGCTGCATAACCGCCCTCTGAGTTTCACCAATGTATGCTGGACAAACGGTCATGTCCCAGAAAAACGGAAGATAGCAAATATAATTTCAATTTTAATCCCTGATTTGGAAGAAATAAATTGTGGAGCGAGACAAGGATGCCGATAGTTACCAACAACATTTAACCTATGTTTATTGATGATGCCATTCAAGAATGTCAGAATAATCTTAAGGATTATTTTACAACTCCATAATAGAAAAACTGCTCTTTGCAGATAACCAGAACATTATATCAAATTCTGATGATAAGCACCAGTTTGCTGTTCACTCTTTGAACTATACATTGAGTATAATTTACAAATATCTATTGTTAAAATGAAGATTATGGCATTCAAAGGAATAGGCTCTTTAAGACCAAAAATACTACTTGACAATGTTATCTTTAAACAAGTCAGCAAGAAACACACCAAAAATTCTAAAAAGTAATAGCTATCCTCATACATTTTTATGGATCTGGAACTCTTAAAAAAAATTAAGCCAGTCGAATTGATGCTGATAAAATGAAATTTCTTAGACACTTGGCAGGATGCACTCTCCAAAGATTAAAAAAGAAATGACATTGTACATGAGGAAGTGATCAATTTTCAATTCAGCTACTTGAGACCAGAATAAACAACTAGTTTAATATATATTTTATCACATCATGGTTATCCAAATCATAGTTGCTAATAAATCAAATCACGTTTGTTATGTCACTTGCTTCTTCATTTATTTGGCTTCGTAGCAGTGATGGTGTACACTATTCTTTAAGGCATTTAGGCCTCCTTATTAACACAGATTACAGGGAGAGCTTTCTACCCTTTTACTGCTCTGTTTACCAGAAAATTATTGAAGAATCTTTCTCGTGCCTTCGTTTCAGGCTTCATATTACTTCCTCCAAGTCTCAGATCTGGAGCTCTTGCAAATAAACTCATATTGGGCTACATTGTTGAGTTCAAGCAGAATCTTGTAGTTCTCCACCATATCTCATCTTTTCCTCCTCTGTTTTAACGTCGAAAGAGGCATTTCATGACACTTTTTTTCATACACCAATTGATCTATTCTCTAGGGATATTTGTGACACTTCTGCCCTTTCCCTAAATTTTTCTTTTCATTAGTGGGGGAGCATTCCACATTTGCTTATTCCAGCACAAGCCTTATATATGTAGTGTGGATTTTCTTTATTGCAGGTAGTCACTAGGTGCGTAAAGCTTTATTAATCAAATAGGCATGTTGACTGAGGCAACTAGATGCTTCAAGGTCAGTAAGTCTACAGAAAAATGTCTGTCTTACGGTCTAACAGAAAAAAATGGCTAATAAAAATGTGGTCTACTGGTATATAAAGTCTAATTATTAAACATCCACAGCTAAAATGTCTACCAACAAAAATGTCTACAGGTAAAATGCCTACTAACAAAAATGTCTACTAACTACAAATCATATCAGCCAAATGTCTGCTAGCAAAAAGACTAACAGAAATGTCTAACGAGTGTTCTGTTAAATTATTATATCTAATGAAATAATAAATTGAAAGTATATAACAATATGTAGTTATGTTCATTACTATGAATTTGGATTTGTGCGAAACCATAAGTGACGAAGTTGGACTCGAAGCCAGCTTTATGGAAAGGACACATCAACGGTGTGCCTAGAAGAGGAAGGTGACAAGCAATACCTCCACATTTCCCGCCTGAAACTTGAAATGTGCATGGCATGGTGTTAATCGGGTTTCAGAGAACCATAAATAACATCGAAGGATGGCCTAACAAATTTCAAAAACTTATTGTGACTCCACATGCAAGCATTTGGAAATATCTAGATCAAAGGTGGTCAAAGAGACAACGAAATTCTTATTACACAACTTCAAGCAGGTCACTTAAGATTAAAAAATCCTATTAATAAATCATATCCTGTCAATATGAAGCAAGTTAAAATATTAGTATCGTACTATGAAGACCATATAGAGCGAAATGAAATACCTACTTCTGGGTATTAAGTTATCGCTTCAAATTGCAAGCAGATGTACTAGAATCTGAAAAATGATTTTAATGAAACTGTCCTATTCATGTACTATATATATTTGACAAATATATTTTTCGAGTTAAATATGCATTTATAATTACACTTATTAACAAGTCTAACCAACTTTCATACGTAGATTCTTTTTATATGTAGACATATTTACAATATTAATTTTGTATGTAGACACTTTTGTTTGTAGACATTTAGGAAATAGGCATTTCTGCATGTAAACATACTTGCATTAGACATTTTTTCATGTAGACTAGCGCGCTCTGTAGACATTTATTATGTAGACCTTTTAGAGTAGACCAAATGTCGTTAGGCCTCAAATATTAGACATTATTTGTGTAGACCTTATTTCTGTAGACCTACTGACCGGTAACCAACTAGACTCCTGTATTTCCAATAACATGATATAACAACTCCAAGGTCATGCTGTTGAAATATTATGTCAAGAGACTGATTTCCAGTGGTGAAACTGTACCATGGATTATTCCACCCAAAATATAGAATTTTGCACTTGCTGTTGTTGAGAGGAAGATTCTCACCGCTCATTTACTAGTTTAAGATCAGATTGTGGTAATAGTGGTTTAGCGAAAACGAGTGTCATCAGGTTAAGTTCCAGTTATAAGGTAGTTCACCGCTGTCACTTGTGTTTAGGACAAATAATGGGGACAAATAATAAAACCAATTTTTGAGGAACTCCTGTATCTCAGTGATCTCCTGATTCTCGGCGTAAAGAGTTTATTGCCAATGCTCATCTGGAAGGTTCTGCAAGAAAGGTATTCTCAGATTCATTTGAGTAATTTTCCTCATAGTTCCAGGGATTTGAGCTTATGAAGTAGGAAGTTGTAAGGGACTTTGTCAAATGCTTTAGAGTAGATTGTGTCTAAGGATTGACCTTCATCAAAGGCTTTTGTCTGCCTCAACAAGCAAGCTGATTAGATTTATGTTGTTAATATTTCAGGAACGAAATGGGACTGTTGTTTTGTAATTTATTTGTTTGTGTGTGCATAATTAGAAAGCTGATTCTTTTCATGACTCTTCCCACAATGCTAATTAGACTTATAGGCCTGTAAAATAAGGTCTTCTGTGCATCACTTTTCTTGGAAATTGGCATTATAGTTGCTTTTTCCATACAGATGGTAATTTTCCTGCTTCCAAGGATTTCCTGAAGTTACTGTTTAACAGCTGCACCAGTTGTGTTGCACAATGTTTAAGGTATAAAGTTGGTATACCAACAGGACCCTCTGAAGAGTTAGCACTCAATTCATGCCTGATCTTTGCAGTTCAGTCATCTGAAAAATGTAAATCCTCAAGTGTTTCAGTACCTCTGTCTACCAGAGTTGGAAGTTGATCAATAGGTTCAGATGTGTAAAATGCCTCTAAATAATCAGCACAGTATTCTGCAATTTCACATGGATCATTCATCATGATTCTGTCAATGGTCTCAGTTTTACACATTGTTTATGTATACAAGAGTAAAATCTCTTCCCACAACAATTTGTTCTTCATTCCTTTGTCTGTGTAATCTTACTTCATTGGGTAATCTGTTACATGTACCTATACCTCAAACGCATACTTTGTTTAGCTCTTGCTTTTCTCTTGACTTGCAGATTGATTCAAGGTTTGTCCTGACTTTCCTTATGCAGATGTAGAAATTCTTGCATCACAAAATTTTTCATTTTAATTTCTAGGTCATCACACTTTACCACATTTGCCTAATTATTAAAGGTAAATAAACAATTGTAAACAGGTGGTATTTTGGTTTTGCATATACAGTATGCCACAGTATCTATCATTATGCCATCTATCTTAATTTACAAGGCTTTGTGGCATCCTTATTTAAGATGGAATAAATGCCTATTTTAAAGAAAATAATGCCTTCTTGGGTGTCTATTTTAGGTAAAATAAATGCCTTAACTACCAGGCTCTAGTCATGTCTTTCTAACCAAGTTTGGGATGTGTTTGAATATTTATTGTCAATCTAATGATTTGAATTTGGATTAGGCACACTGTAAAACCGTCTTTGAATAATTTGTTCATCAAATGCTTGTTTATGGAAGTCTCCTGAACATGCCAAAAGTTATTAACTCAAAGTCGATATTGGTGTGCAGGTCGTGGAAATTGTTCATTTATCTTATCTTTGAAAATTAAATATTTTCTCTTTTGTAATGTATTCTGAATTCAAAGAGGAACTTATGACAGAATTTATTTTACCTGGAAGAAAATAACCAAAACAGTCAAATGAAGGAGAAAATCTCTGGTTGTGCTTGATCTAAAATTATCTGTTTTATTTTTTGTGTAGTCAATGGAAATAATGTGTTGATTAGATACAAAATGTTGAGGCACAATTTTTTTTATTTTGGCAGCAGGATTTTGTTTCTTCATTGTATTTATTTAAAACAGATTCATTACTTTGGCTATATTGAAGATATTTTCTTTTAGGTTTTGATGCAAGCTTCCCTGTTATTAGCAACAGCTGTTTATGGAGTAGTGGCACTGATGGCAGCCATTGCGTGTTTTCTCTTGCCTATTGAAACCAAAGGCCATGATATGAAGGAGAGTGTTCAAAAGAAGTAATTACATTAAACAAAGTAGTAATTACTGGGGATAAATTTTTAATTTTTATTTATTAAGAAGTGCAGATAATTGAATATATCTGCTTTTGATTTGTTATGCTTATTTTAACTTCTGATTAATCTATTTTTCTTGCCAAAGTTAAATATTTTAATTCTTGCATTTCTCTAATTGCTTGATAAACAAAACTCAATATCACATGGGAGGTTTTATTGTGTAAATTCTGAGCATGTTACTACTTAGTGATTTTTTTTCTACCCTTTGCCCTTGATTCTTCTGTTTTTCTTTCCAACCATTTATCTCTATTGCTAATTGATCTTTCCTATAAGTATACTGTTTTCTTCTTTTAAAATGTGGTAATTGGATTAGGACAATAATTTAAACCAATTAATCGCTATGCATTCCAATTTTTAACCAAAGCATCTTTGATTTTTAAAGGTTGTGTATTAGTGAAAAAAATCATTTTTAATTTTGTAGATTAGTTTCACACACTGAAAATTTCAAGTATTACACATTACATTGGTAATCTTGAAAGACATGTTTCATCTGAATCATAAATAAAAGAATGTTTTTCAGGTTTCTCCATACTTCTGCATTTAAGTTGTATTCATTTGCATCTATTCTTGAGAAGACCATTGTGACCAAGATCTTAAATTCCAGTATTATTTGTCATGGTCTTTGCATCAATAGGTTGTGAGTTGTTTGTTCAAAGCCAAGTTTATATTCAATAGGAATACTATATTTTAATGTTTTAACATTTATATTAAGTTTTCCTCCTCTCATGATGTATTTTAAAACGTCCACTAATGAAAAACAATTTTTCACATATTAAACAATTTTTTGAAATTTATTTTTTGTATGTAAGTAATGAATTTAAATATGGTAGAAGATTAGATATTAGGCAAGTGCAAATTGTTGGCTTTTGGAGAGTTGTAAGGAACTGATAATTGAAGCATTGTGAGTTAAAATAGCATAGTACAACCTTTACCTTAGATTGTGTGAATGATTAATAATGTATGACTCATTTTTTGCTTAATTTGTTCTACTCATCAATCGCAATTGTAAACATTTCTTGTTTCATGATCTTCCTTCAGTATTTCTGTAACTAAACTGAACTAAACTCTTTTTTTCCCCTCAGGGGCCAGATTCAAGCTGTCCCCCTTGCCCTGTTACATCCACTCTCTGCTATCCGTATCTAGGGTCTTGGGAGGGGGCGTCCCCCACTCCCATTTCCCCTCTTTCTAACTCTCCAGGCCAGAACTCTACCTGTCAATAACCCGCTGAGATAGCCACAGCCCTTCCGAGCTAGTTCTTTGGCTATCGCCTAGGCACCACTGTGATCTGTAGCTCCTTTGCGGAATGGTGATTAATGATGGGATAAGTTAGGGAATGATTGATGGAGCCATCCGGTGGAATGCATATTGGCAGGGAAAACTGGAGTACTTCAAGAAAACTTGCTGTGAACCTGCTTTGTCCACCACAAATTCCACTTGGAACTGCCCGGGATCGAACCCAGGCCCCAGCAGTGGAAGGTGAGCAGTCTGACCACTATGCCATGGGCTACCCTCATTATTTCTATATATTATCTTCACTATGACCTTCAATTTTGTTGTCAATTTAAATATATTTCAACAATGTTTAAAGGAAGTCATAAAGCAACAATCTGAATTTTTTGTGTTTTTGGGATTTTAACATTTTTTAAATATTTGAGTTTTTTTAACAAAATGATGTCATTTTGGTTATCATGTAGAAGACTGTAGTTTCACTAAATGCTAGAAAAAAGTTCATTCTTTAGTATTATTTAAACTAAATTTTTATCTTTCGTGACTTTTACAAGGCAAATGTTTTTTGTTGACCTGTTATCACAAAGTGATGACTGGTTTCATAAAAGGACGAAATTCAACACTAATTTGTGAAAAATGACATGTTTTAACACATTTATCCTATTATCTCAGAAATTATTTACTGATAATTTTGAATTTTTTGGATGAGGTCAATTAAGCAATAATGTATTACCAAAATTAAAACAGTAAGTTTCATATTTCTGGATTTCTGCATAAATATTTACAAAAAATAATGTAATGTACTTTAAATGGGCTATAAGGCTGTAATTTAGAAACACCACTTAAAAGATGTAAATCCGCTTGTAATTTCTTAAAACATTTCCACCAAGCTGCTCCCAAAATTTTATAGCATAAGGTTGAATACTTCCCGAGGTAATGGGTCAAATGTGCAGCCAAATTAACACAGGAGAGTTATGACTTTATGACTCCCCTTTAATGGAACTTCACTGTAAAAATCTTACAGCTGTCATGATAAGTGGATACTGAAAATAAACATGGATTCAAATTTTATGTGAAATAGTGAAATTTTGTGTGTTATGTGTGAAAGTTTCTTTTAACTTAACTTTCCATGAACAGTTGTTATTTCATTAAACTTTATCTCTGCATAGAAATTGTTTGTAATTAAAAAATTACAATGAAATAGAAATTCCTTAATCCTTTTCTTTGTTCCATTACTGTTGCTCACTCCCAGAAAACATTACCTCTAAAGCTCTCTCTTGAAAGCCTTGTGATTTAATACTCACTGATCGTCACACTTATTTTGAATTTTTCTGTTTATTATACTTTTTAATAATGAAAAACATAATATTGGCTGTCTGATCATTAATTGAAAATGCTAATGAAGTTGTTGATAAAAAAACTTATTTGTGACTTTATCAACTAGTCCTCACTGGTCTCTGTACATTCTAACTGAAATTATTTACCACAAACTTGTCAGCTGGACTGCAAGGTCTGAAGAATATTTACTTGTGCTTATGTTTTGTTGTAATTTGATAGTGTAAGATAGGCTTTAACCCATGTTTTATTTCCTAAAGATTTTATGTACTGTGCATGTAAGTTGTGTTTTTTATTTATTGATTGAGTGATTGAACTGAGTATGTAAACTAATAGTATTGTCAAAGTGACTGAATAGGAAATTGACTGCAAGTACCAAGAATTTGTATTTTTATTATGACTCAAGTGTATTAGTTTCTGATTGTAAAGTATTTATGTAGAATAGATTTTAAAACACATCAAACTCTGGTTATTGCAAATAAATATTGGTTTCTGTTGAAATTCCCAACCAATTATCCATACTCCTTAATTACTACAAGTTAAAATGCCATCCTGCCAAATTACCATCATGCAAAACTTGTGATATGGACTTGAATATTGACTAATGATTGTGATGCTTTTTAGATTGCAATCTGCAAGAGATTTTTGTGGAGTTTCAGTTCATTTTTGCTCTTCTGAGTTCCCCTCTCTGTTGCATGGGTGGTCAGAAAAGTGTAGTAACTCGAAATCTAAGTACAATTACATTCTGTGCCATTCAATTCCATGGGTCTAAGTCTTTTTGTTTGGTGATAAGTTCTTATTTGGTTATCATGCACAGTTCAGGCATGGATGAATACTGATTGGTCATGCATATGTTAATCCATGGTTCAGTGCTATTTGAAGGTGGGTCTCACTAGGAAATATTTTCACTTTAGAATTGAATCCCAAAACATTAACTGATCACATGGATCCAAGTTGTAGATGAAAGATTTTTAAAATGACAGATTGTGTCACCTGATTTATTAAATTTCAAATTAGATGTGTTGCAGGGGTAGTCAACAACTTCCAACCAGTGTAATGATTTGCAACAAAAGTTAAAATTTTTCCCATTATCTGTTTATGAGGACACAGATTTAGGGGTCGTTAATAAATTGCGGTGGGACTCTAAAGGGGGGAGGGGTGCGTTACGTAGATGAAAGCAGTGGCTGCTCGTGCTTAGGTTGCACAACCCCAAGTAATCACAAAATATCTTATATGTTCGGAATATACATTCTCGTTTTAATGACATTCAATATTCAAGATGTTGCAGAAATATCGATGTATGTGAAATCATTTTGAAACCAAACGGGTGCTCGGGTGCCTAACGGGTGCTCTCCCAGGTATTGCATCTCGCTCTTGCCTCTTATTAGTTCATTTACAATTTGGCCCTACGCTTGAACTCGCTATAACATAGGCCCATGGATGAATGGTGTTAATTCATGATAGGGCCTTCCATGGCGCAACCAACCGGTTGGGGGGGGGGGAGTCTTGCCGAGCGCTGCGTTATGTCCCGAAGGAATCCCAATTTTATGTCTTCGGCTGACACTAGCTCTAACTCCATATGAGTTTCGAGTGGTTGCAAGTGACTCAAGTTCAGCCCATTATTGGCGGTTTTAAATGCATTAATAATGATGCTTCAAGATTTATTTTCATTTGATATTCGGTTTATTGATTCAAAATGTACATTTGATGACATTTTTGTATAAAGTTGGACGTTCCAGAAGGAAGTCCGTTTCTGTCTGTTATGATGGAAGCATATTTCCGCGTGCTGTTTCAGTCGTTGGTGTGAATATCACGTGTTGAATTGGTGTGAATATCAGGCGTTGGTGTAAATATCACGTGTGTGTGGAAGTATCTTTCATTATTACAATATATACCAAGGTAAAGAAATTTTCCCAATAAAATAATTTTATTTGTGTAAAACATGTTGAAACAACAGTGCTTGTTCGCAATGTGTTGGAACCTATAACCGTAATTTCGAAACCAAGTTCTTTTTTGTTTTGTATGAATTATATTACCATCAATTGTCTCAATGCAGGGCTAATACAAAAACTCAAGTGCCCAGTGGAAATCACAGCCGGAGCCACATGCCCGAAAGATGTATATACCTGACACGGACACTACGCATAAAATTATGTAAGAAAGGGTGTAATATAGACTTGTATTTAACTTAGTTTTAGTTAATTTCCATGAAAAACATATATTTTATTAGATATTAGTGTTCTCAATTTTGGAAATTACATTTCCGTCAATCGATAGAGGTGCAACCTCCACTCTGGGCACCAGCGGCCACTGGGGATCAGGGGTTATTATAATTTACTTTTTTACTTATTGTAAATGGGAGTGTTGTCGCAAACGTTACGTAATTATTTTAAGTTTAATCCATTATTTTTACTTTCCCGTATACATATGTATACACGGAGTAATATATGTAGTATAGGGAAAGTTATGTAATGCTGCGCGAAAAAACGGCGTATTTTGGACAAAAATTCATTGCCGGCCCTGATAACGAAAATGTGGATAAATCCTGTTGTTAAATTAGAGAAAAAAAAATCCCCTAACACATGGTGTAGCCAGAAGACCTGTTTTGTGGGTCCTTGATACCTAAAAACCAATTGAAAGCAAAACGTCCGTCAACGCGCCTAAACCATATACGTAGGATATTTTTTCAAATTGAAGAAAGCTCTGTCGATCTGGCTCGAGTCGAAGCTTTGACATTTTGAAAAATATTCTATAAAATTTGGAGGTACTTTCTCCATAGTCAGTTCTTTATTAAGGCCATGTACATTTTTTAAAAAAATTTTAATAGTTTTCGCACAATATTGCGTGCAATAAAAAAAATACAAAAACCAGATTTTCTCAAAAAAGGTTCCAAATTTTTTCTTTAAACATTTGGTAAGGATCGTGCCTAATGTACTCTATGAGATGACATAAACGCCATATTGCTCTATTCTTTTGTTTTTTCATAAATTACAAAAATGTAATTTTTTTACTTGTCTCTCACGTCATTAATATTTACATTAGCGGCGTTTTGTTGACATTATTGTAGTAATGAGTATTACTCGTTCACTTTACATTTGCAGACGGCAAAATTAGGAACTACTGTTGTTTTGAAAGCTCGAACACACAACCGAGAATACACGAATGGCCCCGATGGCAATCAGCATCTATCCAATTAGCTGTCTCCGAAGGCAGCACAAGCGCTGCGGACACAGCTGACGAATTATGTGTTTTTGACAGTGAGCTGGAGTCGCGCTCTTAACTGATTAAGATAATATACAATAAAATAGATCACACTATACGCTATTCACAACATTCGCGTACAATATCTTTATTTCTTCTTTGCACTTATCTACTGCTTAATGGTTATGTTCTTGCCCCGTCGGGGTTCTGTGCCCTGCTCACCGCCCTCTATATCATATTAAACAGTCAGTATATACTGCAGACGCGCGTTTCTCATTCAGTCGGCGGTGACCTCATGTAAACAAATCGCAGCGCTCCGTCTGCAAATGTAAAGTGAACGAGTAATACATGTGCTTTAAATAATATCGTATAAAGGTTCTCGGAAACAAGCGTGTTCTGCGAAAACTAGCTCAAAATTCCGCATTTTCAGAAACGCTCAAACGCCATTTTCTCAAAAAATGGCTCCTAATTCTTCAAATTTTTCGAACATATAGTGCTAATTGGACTCTTCAATATGACGTAAAGTTCACTTTGGGGGTAATTTTTTGTTTTTTCAAAAATTACGCAAATGTAATTTTTTTAAAAGCTCTGTCATACCATTAATATGCACGTTTCCCACAATTTGTAAACATAGTGTATTTGTGAGTTAAAGTGCTTTAAATGACTTCTAATGAAGTTTTTCGAAAACACAAAAAGGTTCCTGTGAAAAAGAACTTCAAATTTCCCATTTACAATAGCGCTGAGACGCCATTCTCTTAAAAACCGCTCCAATTTTTTCAAAGAAAATTGCCAGTTAAGACGAGGTCTCATTGTTTTTTAATATTCTTAAATTAATATTTCAGTTTTACTTAAAAAAAACGAAAAATTAAGAAAATGTTTAAAAAAGTTATTTGGGCGGCGATTCATGGCAGCTGGCAAGAATAAATGGCAAGTCTGAATAACCAAGACCAAAGAAAATAGAATACTAATACGGAAAAGTCTGTGCCATTCTGTAGCAGCACTAGTTCGGTATCAAGGAGCTACAAGACGTGGATTTTGGTTGCACCACGTGTTAGAGGTTTTTTTTTCTAAAATTAGCAATTGGATTTATCTACGTTTTCGTTACCAGGGCTCTGTAATAAGTTTTTCTGCCGAGCATTCGCTGTTTTTTTCTCACAGCATTACATAATTTTCTATTCTTAAAAAGTTCCTTTTTAAGCGCGTAAGAAAAATTACTTTTTTTTCCTTTTTTTTTTTTTTTTTCAAAAACCGCTCCAATTTGTTTCTTTAATTTTTTCCCACAGAAAACAAGGTAGGCTTAAAAGAATTGCGGTGTCTTTTTCGTTGATCTTTCTGTATTTTAGAAAATTGCTTGTTGGAAAGATTGGGTTAAAACAATTCGATTTTTAAGCGTTGGTCCGAGTTGGAACGTCACAGCAGTGTCATGATGTAGGGGGAAGTACGGCGAGTAAACTCCGAGGACCTGAGTTTAAGACGCGGTGCGAAAAAAAAAATGTTGCAGGTTGAAAAGCCCTTCGCAAGTTCATATAATAGTAAAAATATTGCCTAGCAGTTACAAATAATGCGAGAAGGGATGTGCTGTTGTGTCACCACTAGTTTACTAAACACAATCGATTTCTCAATCATGTATCTTTAAATATTTTCATGAACACGTCTTTCAAAATATAGGATTTTTTGCTTCATTTTGAGGTAGTATATCTTTTGAGTTATCAAGTGATGACTTCGGGTACGATACAAGGCAGTGTTTTATTGGGAACCCTTCACCAATAATTGGAGAACGTATGGGTTGTGATAGCATCTCTGGTTTTCAGCGAATTAATGCAAACCGACAAGCCCTTGGTATCAGACGGCTATCTACCGCAGATACGGCGGACAAGCTGATTAATATCGCTCCAGAGTGCTGCTTTACAGTTATGCAAGTCGCAAAATGCACCGTTTCAAAACACTTAACGGATCTAGTGGTTTCCACGCATGGATGATAATAATAGTAGTTTAAGCAATTAGTTTATAATATGAAGCTTTATTGCATGAGTACATGTTTTGAAAACGAGCAACGTTAGGAGCGAGTTTTCAAATTTGTATGAATGCAATAAAGCAACATAATAAACGAGTTGCATACGCTATTTTTTGTATGACAGCATTATAAATTTACAAGAGAATGAAACTTAAATTTTCGAAGAATTTTCTTGTGATGTCTCGGGTATTTGACATCTGTGCGAGAAAACTGTGGTCGGCTGTTCTTTTTACCTCTACCTCCCCCTAATTCTCTCGCTGCGATTGGCTGAATATGTGATGACGCCATCATTCGAGCAGTAAAATCTAATATATCATCATTTGTGCCATAAAACGTCTGATTATGAACGATTTCTTGCAACAGAAAAGGTCGTTTATAATGCTGGAATACAGCTCAGTCCAACGTTAACTTTAATAGTTATTTAATGTCATTAAGCCGATAAACTGTAAAAATATGAAAAGCCTTTTTTAAAACAAATATGATAACCTTATCTTCAACATTTGTGTGAACTTTATAAAAAATATTAACTTTCTTAACTGTTCAGAAAGTGGGTAAAAATCAATAAATCCAAAGAAGTATTTGAAAAAAGTTATGTGGTGGTATTATGCTCACAATACCACCACATAACTCTTAATACATTAAATTATACATGAGTTTGCCTCGCAGCTAGGTCTTGGTCAGGGAACTCGCTTTCCACTACCGGTCGAGTCAACACTATAGTGTGCGTTTTCCTTGCAATGTCCCAGTATGTGTTGCTGTGTGGTAATGAGAAAATTCACTTCTTAGGTTGAGAAGACCGGAATACAGCTCGGGAGTTCACGTTCTGACCACACGTACTCCCTTAACCCTTGGCCGCGAGGAAGGGACCTCGCCGGTATACGCCTGAGCCCGTTCATGGGCTGTCGCGCCAAGTACATACATACATGGGTTTAGAGAAACGAATTACATATTTACACATGTGAAGCTATTTTATAACAAAATCGTGGAAAATAAAACTAGTGGTGCTACAGAATGGCACAGACTTTCCCGTATTAGTTTTCTATTTCCATTGGTCTCGGCTAGCAATTCGAACTTGACACGTACTCTTGCCATCTGCCCTCTTATCGCCGCCCATAATTACTTTTTTTTAAAAACATTTTCTTAATTTTTCGGTTTCTTAACAGTAGAACAGAAATATTATTTTAAGAATATTCAAGAACAATGAATTGTCCTAAATGGCCATTTTCTCAGAAAAATTTAGAGCCGTTTTTAAGAAATGGCGTTTCATCGCTACTGTAAATGCGAAATTTGAAGCTCTTTTTCACAGAAAATATATGAGTTTTCGAAAAACATCATTAGAAGTAATTTGAAGTACATCAACTCACAAATACAATAGTATTTACAAATTGCTGGAAATGTGCATATTAACAGTGTGAGAGATCTTAAAAAAATTACATTTGTGTAATTTTTGAAAAAGCAAAAGAATACCCCAAAATGAACCATCATATTAAAGAGTGCAATTAGCACTATCCGTTCGAAAAGTTCGATGAAAAAATTTGGAGCCATTTTTGAGAAAATGGCGTTTGAGCATTGCTCAAAATGCGGAATTTTGATGTAGTTTTCACCTGAGTTTTCGAGTAACTTCACTTGACATTATTTAAACCACATGTACTCAGAAATATAATTATGTGAACAAATTGCCAATAATGTAAATATTAATAACGTGAGAGACAGGTCAAAAAATTACATTTTTGCAATTTTTGAAAAAAAGAAAGAAAAGAGCAATATGGCGTTTATGTCATTTCAGAGAGTACATTTAGTGCTATTCCTTCCAAAAATTTAAAGAAACAATTTGTAGCCTTTTTGAGAAAATCTGGTTTTTGTCATTTTTTTTTAAAATTGTACATATTGCACGCAATATTGCACGAAAACTACTAATATGTTAAAAAAAAGTACATAATCTTAATGAAAGACCTCGCTTTGGAGAACACATTTTATTTGGAGGAAAAATTTCTATCTTCAATTTTGTAGTTGTAGGAAGACACTGAAAAAAATTGAGGCGTCAGCAATTATCGAAAATTCAGAGTTAACCGTGAAAATCGGACGTATGCCACCTTAATAAGTGTATTTTACTCATTCTTACAAGAAATTTATAGAAAAAATTTGGAGTCGTTTTTGAGAAAATTTTGAAAATGTCCGGGAGGCTTTATGTAAAGTCCCCCAAAAATTAATGAATGCTTTTCAAATTCGGAGAGCTTTGACTCAGGCCAGATGTACAGGGATTTATTCAATTTGGAAAAAATCGTACGCATAGTTTAGGAACTAGTGTTGTTCAGATACATCGGACAGACGGACGGATATACATTTTGCTTTCATTTGGTTTTTTGGTATCAAGGACTCACAAAACGGGGATTCTGGCTACACCAAGTGTTAGGAGATTGTTTTCTTAATTTAGCAACTGGATTTATCCGCTTTTTCGTTATCAGAGCCCGGCAATGAACTTTTTTTGTGCCGAAAATTCGCCGGTTTTTCGTGCAGCATTACATAACCTTTTCTATACTACGTATATTACTCCGTATATACGTACGTATACGGGAAGGTTAAAATCATTTACAAAAATCACAAATATAAATGTCCTTTTCGGCCTCATCTCATCTAGTGCGCTCACATTTCACACAATGCCCTGGACTCACAATTCTCGGTGGTGGGCTGAAAATAGTCCACCATAAAACAAACAAGGCAGGGACTTTGAACCCTCTACTAGTGATTCTAAAGCAGAGAATACTGAATTGATAGTCTGATTCTTCTGATTCTTCATTTTAATAAAGGATGATAAAAAGAACTGGCGCTGGTCTAATTTTCTTTGAACTCTGAATTTTCGAAACTTGCAAAACTTAGAGATAAAGCGAGAAAGTATATTTTTTGTACGTTTATGCCATTTGTAATTGAAGGCCTTAAATGATTCCGTGTAAAGTTTCTCGAGGGATTTCTGTGAAACTCTGATTGAAAATTAAAATTGAGTTTTTTTCAGAAACGCTCAAAGGGGATTTTCTCAAGAACGGTTACAAATGTTTCAATAAAAATTCGCATACAGGACGCACACAATTTTTAGCCTGCTATAACATTGTTAAAGTCATATTTCAATTCTGCTAGTAAGGGAATATACAAACATTTGAGACTAAACACTTGAGAAACAGAAGAAGTAGAAGAGAAAGAGGAAGTGCATTTAAAGGCGCCAATAAATAGCAGCTCGGAAGAGGGTAGGACTTTACCGAAGAGCTGTCTTAGTCTAAACAGATTAGAAAACCAACTAGTGTGAGAAAGTCTACACCATTCTGTAGAACCACTAGTTCAGATGTGAATCGATAAGAGTACATTTAGGCGTGCTTGATGTATCTGACACTAGCGAGACAAATCATGTTTGTTATACTGCCCGCAATACACAAATGTATTGCTGATTGCAGATTCTTCTATTATCAGGGAATAATAGCACGTGCCCCTCTCTCACAGCTGCACTCTCACAAATTGTAATTTAAACAAAATCTAAATTCTGGATACTTCTAAGGTCTCGAATGGCTATCAGCTGAAAAAACTAAGACAGCGCATCATAGCTGAAGCCATCACCGGGAGCGCGGCGTGCTACTTCGCCCACACGGCCAAGCCCTACCTCGCCCCGCGCGAGTACAGAGAGATTGTTGACCAGATCTGTGCCCCCCGCCCTCACCGCACCAACGGCAGCAGCAGCAGCAGTACCGGCGAAGCACTCGCGTCACAGGCGCCACATTCGTCCCTCACGGAGCAGAACACTGCAGATCCAAATTAAATGCCTCCCTTTTTTCCCCTTAACTTTTAAACTTTTGCTTTAGCTATTAACTCTCTCTCTCTCTCTCTCTCTTCTTGAACCTTTAACTTTTTGTTAACTTTTTTTATATATATTTTTCTTTAATTATTAACTATTTATTAGAAATTATATTTGAAAAAGTCTGAATAAAAATCAATTAACAGTTAGCCTAATGTACTTCGAATCTATTGAAATCATTGTCCATAAATAGCAAGTTCACTTTCGCTAAGGAAATAAGTCACTACTAGTGTACTCGTGCGAGAACTCTCCCATGGTATACTCTTCCTTATTTTTCCATTTCCATATTAATCCTGAAATATATATTTTTCTTCAAGTCCCTCTTATCTTCCGTCACTTATTCTATATATCACCTTGTAATTGATAACAATATAATGCACCCTTGTTAATACAAACAATTCTTATTTAACTTTACTATCGAGCAAAGAGGAAGACCCATGTAATTCAATCGCGTATATCAAGTAATTAGTAATTTCATATACAGTTGCAGATTCTACAGGCTCTGAACAGATGGAGTAGAATCGAGAAGCGTCGAATGTGCAGAAATGTAATAGAATGGTCAAGAAGATCTCATCCTGTAGATTACGGTGTGAGGAACGTTTCTTTGAGAGCGTCGGCCTCAAAATTTTAGTTTTTAAGGTCCTAGAATGCTTTGTTTAGGAGTTATTTAACGATATAGATTAAAAAATCTTGACATGCGTTGCGGGTTTACATTTTACATGAATATTTAGATGCATTTTTTAAAACAAATCCTTCGTATTTTTATAGTCAAAGTGCAATTCGTCACGTCTCTGTGAAATTCTCTTTCTTTAGAGAACTCATTGATTGCATGTGAGAGCCGCAAGGGGAAGGTATCTACTGAAATAATATTGGAGACGATTTTTTCTTTCTGTCCTTACAAATGTACATCGGTCATTCAATAATTAAAAAGACAAATTGGTCTGGAGGAAAAACAGCTGTTAGGTCAAGTTCGGTTATTTTAGGACTAATTTGACATCACTGGGATGTGCCCTGAC
The DNA here is from genome assembly GCA_031308135.1 of Acheta domesticus. NCBI lineage: Eukaryota > Metazoa > Arthropoda > Insecta > Orthoptera > Gryllidae > Acheta > Acheta domesticus. The sequence continues at coordinate 99,324,521 of JAHLJT010009355.1, read as the reverse complement.
CATTTGGAAGATCAGGACTGTTATGTTCACAACCGCAAATTTAAGTTGAAAGATGGCGATTCCACTTCAAAATTCCACATTGGTTGAACAACGTTCTGTGATTTGTTTTGAACTTGCTGAAGGTGAAAATTCAATATGTTCTAGAATAACTAAAGTGTATGGTGAAAGCTGTAAGAACCGTGCGAAGTTTTTTAAGTGGATAGAACCGTTCAAAAGTGATCGAGACTCGGTGACTGACAAACTTCCTTCTGGCCACATCAGGAGGAAAACTGTGTTTGGAGACGCTGTAAGTGCGTTTTTTGTGGTTATCTCAAAGAACAGCGTATAATAACCAGTCAATACTGCTCAGATATGCTTTTGAACAAGATTAAGCCAGCCATGAGAGAAAAAACGTCATGGATCTCAAAGGAGAGGTGTGATTCTCTAGCAAAACAACGCACGTTCACACACTGCTCAACAAAGCCGTGAAACCATCGACAAAATGGGTTGGGTACTGCCTTATCCCCCTTACTCCCGATTTAATACCACCTGATTTCCATTTGTTTGGTCCACTGAAGCAGGCATTACGTGGGAAGAAGTTACAGGATAGAAAGATGCCAAAAAACTTATGGGAAATTGGTTCGAACACCAAGATAAAGAGTTCTTTATAGCCGTTATAAAAAAGCTGGTAACCCGTTGGGACAATTGCATAAATGTTGGTGGAGATAATATTAAAAAGTACAAAAAGTCATGTTTTGTAAAAACAAACGATTATTTCTCCAGACCAATTTGTCTCTTTAATTATTGAATGCCCCTCGTACTTCGTATGAAGAGAATCGTACTCCTTAATCAGGCTCCGGAAACGGCGTATTTTCAGCTGTAAAACTCTTATTCCTGGTCCTGGCAGCGAAAAGTGGATAAATCTTGTTACTGTATGTAGTAAATATTTCCTCTGACTCTAAATGAGCCATTCCATGTCAAATCGCACAAGAGTTGACACGACATTTTTTAAAATGCACGATATTTTTTTCTTAAATCTGGACATCAAAAAAAGAGACACGTATTTTTTTATTTGCCTGAAAATTGATTATTTGTGTAGTTATGGCTATATTAAATTTTGGAATTTACAGGTACTTCACAAAATAAAATCAATTATCTCTCCGAATATACCAAATATAAAAAATTCTGGTTTGTGTCATTTAATACTTTGAAATGTGTATTTTATTCCTCTGTAAATAAATTTTTCGAAAAATATTTTGTTCATTTTAAAAAATGTATTTTTTTTCAAAAAAGTAAAATTTCTATATAAACTCGATGAGATAAAATTTTGAAAAAAATATAGGCGTATTCCTTGTTCAATTTTCTATAAAATACAATAAGAAAAAAAGTGGGCACTCCACACATACAGTTCTAAGAAAATCAATTGTAAGTAAGAGGACGCGCTCTGCCTACCCATACACTAACGAATTGTGTTCGGCCAGTCATTGATGCAAGTGCTGAAGAACTAAAAAAAGAATGACCGTCTGCCTGATAAGAGTTTCAAGAGTTATTAGTATTTCAGATGTTCACTCTGCCCCCAGAATGTATGACACTGTGTCATACATATTTTTGTGAGTAACATCGTGGGTGACTTGGAGGTCATCTATGTTCTTATGGGTGAGAGCGAAACGAATTGAAATACGAGCCATTCCACGTCAAATCGCACTAGAATTGACACGACTATTTAAAAAAATTAATGACACGAATATATGACATTCATTCTGGACATCAGAAAAAGAGGCACGTGTTTCTTTATTTACCTGAAAATTGTTTATTTGTGTAGTTTTGTCTATATTAAATTTTTGAAATTTACGCGTACTTTGCAAAATATGATTAATTGACACTTTGAATGTACTTAACATAAAAATTACTGCTTTGTTTCGTTTAATTTTTTGATATGTGTATTTTATTCATCTGTAAACTTTCTCAAAAAATAAATATTTCATTAAAAAATTGTAATTATTTTTAAAAAACGAAAATTTCTTTATGAACTCTCTCAGATTAAAATTTGAAAAAATAGACATATTTCTTGTTCAATTTTCTACAAAACATAACAAGAAAAACGTGGGCTCTCAACACGTACAGATAAAAAAATCTATTGTAAGTATGGTATTCGGGCGCGTGGTTCCTGCCCCTGCACTAACGAATTGTGTTCGATCAGTCTTGGATACTAATGCCGACGAACAATAAAAAGAATGGCCCTCTGACTGATTTGTGTTTCAAGAAACATTAGTAAATCATATCTTCACTCTTTCCCCAGAAGGGATGGGTGACAGCAAAACGAATGCTTTTTCTCGTGTCAGAAATGTCCTCGAATTTTACTGCAGAGTCCCTTTGCGTCCTAGGGACGGGGTGCCATCCTGACCTTGCTCGTGAAATGCAATCGACCACTTGTCAAGGGACATGGTAAAATTTTCTCAACATTAGTCGCAATACGCAATACTTACGAAAACAAGTGCTAGTATTTGTTCTGTGAATCGTGTGTACATTGTGCAACATGAGTGGCGATCAGCGTATGAGATAAATGTTTCAATCCATTTAAACTTTCTGATCACGATTTTTAAAAAAGAAAATCTCCAAGACGCGTAAACCACGATTTGCTGGTGAATTTACAGGAGTCATTAGATTGGCGAATTTGTGATTCATTTCGGAAAAAAGGGAATCGGCTTCCAAAACGGCCTTTTCTTAATGAAGATCGAGATCAGTGGCGCCCGTGGCATAAACGAAAGTAGCGGAACGTCCAGTGAAAAAATTGGAAATCAAGGAAATGACAAAAAAATTGACTCTTCAGATAGTTCGTCAATTGTCTGCGAAATGAATAAAGAGAAGATAAACATTAGTTTAATTGCAATAGGAGAAACCCCCGCCTAGAAAAGAAAATTGGAACAAAATGGCATCCCCATGAGAAATTTTAGAAAGTACAGAGTGCCAACACAGATACATTTTTTCACATTGAAGATCCTTCGACGTCCATCGAAAAATCAAACAAAGATTTATTACTATTAGTAACTTATCGATTACTTTCACTCAACAGATGACATGACGTTGAAAATTTAAATTTTGACATTTTTTGAAAGTTGGACATACAATAAAATTAAACGACTTTTTGCAGCAACCGAACGCATGATAAAAGTGTCTAAAACGTTGGCTGAAGAAAATGGAATTTTGTCCAGAACTGAAGTAAATTCGGTGGGGCATTAAAACTGTGCATTGTGACGAAAGTTCAAGAATTCTATGGTACGCGAGTACTTGTATTTAAAGTGAGTTGTGAAGGACCAGAAAATTTCAAAATGTCAGTCAAAACCTGAATCAAGAATCCGTCATTTAGTTATTTATAAATTATTTATAAATATATTAATATTATTTATATATATTAATACACATAAATATTATTTATAAATTAAATCATGAAGTTTCACCACCTCAAGAAGTACTTAAATTACTGCTTCATCCAAAAATCCGACGACCAGTAACGCAAAAAACTTTCCTATTGCAGCAATCTATAACACATTGGTTCGTAAAATATTAATATCTTTTAAAGTTACTGAGACCCACTTTGATTTTTTCTGGAATTATTATCAATACTCTAGTGCGTTTATAAATATTTTTTTAAAATTTTTAGCTCATCAAATTTACAAAAATATTCAATTTTCAAAATTTCAGTTTTTTAAAAAAATTGAAAATTCAAAAAAAATTATTTGCAAAATCTTAAAAATTAAACAGGTTTTTAAGTTTCGAATGAAATTTGAACGGAATTTCTATAATTGGTGTATTCAAATATATGATATTTTTAAGTTAGTGATGCGCGTCATTTTTAGCAAATTTCATTATACAATATTTCCGAAAATAATAGAGTTAAAAAAATAAAAATACACGTGTTCACTTATTTGATCCATATAACAAATAGAAAAAATTAGAAAATAAATAAAAATATGAAGGTCAAATTTTGGTCTTTTTTGTGCGATTTGACATGGAATGGCTCAAATATGGTGTAGCCAGAATCCATGATATTGTCATGGATCCTGGTCATTGGTACGGAAAAATCGATGGACGACAAAGCGTGTGTCTGTCCGTCTGTGGTCATCGGTACTACCTAAACCGTCCAGCCGAATTTCTTCAAAATTGATATTCCCCTATCAAACTGAATTAAATGAACTGAACAAAGCTTGAGGAGTTTCAAATGGATATTTTTATTTGTGAGGGTACCTTACTTAAAGCCTCAAAACACTTTCAAAATTTTCTCAAAAATGTCACCAAATTTGTTGATTTAACTTTGTCCTCTGATAGCGTAAAAGACGCTTAAGACAATGGTGCTGGTCTCATTTTCGTTGACTAACTGATTTTCGTTGATTTTTCGAAAATTGCAAGTTTTTGTGGCGTCTTCCTACAACTACGCTATTTAATACAGAATTTTTTTCCTTAATGAAAAGTGTTCCTTAAAGAAAGTTCATGTTCAAATTTTCAAATATATGTATAGTTTTCGTGTAATTTTGAACTAAATATAAGCAATTTAATTTTTTTGAATTTTTTTTCTCAAAAACCGCTCCAATTTGTTTGTGTAAATTTTGTCCTCTTATGTTATAAATGACGATTAAAAATGTGGTAATGGTCCTATTCTCGGTAAACACCGTTTTTTTCGAAAATTGTAAAAAGTTAACATTTCAAAACTACAAAATTGAAGATAACGATTATTTCTTGAAATAAGATCAGCTCTTTAAGAAAGATCGCGTACAGTTTTTTAAAAAAAAAAAACGAGTGGATTTTACGTAATTTGTGTCTGAATTTTATGCCTTTTTAAAAAATCGCAAAAACCGCTCAAATTTTTTCATTAAACTTTTTCCTCGTATGTATCAACGGAGGATGAAAATATGGTGCTTGTCCCATTTCGGCTCTCCGTACATTCAAAAACTGCAAAAAATACAGGTTGGAAATATTGGATTGAAACATTTTTAAGCGTCGACCGGAGTTCAGATCTTACCGTTCTTCTGTAACGTAACGGTATGACTGACAGTGATTTAACTCGGAGGACATGAGTTCGAGTCTTGGTGCGGAAAATAATTTTGTCTGGCTATATTTACTTTTGCATGTTTATGTAGTATAAACAGCTGGGAGGCAGCCATTGGGAGAAGTGAAATTTTAAAAGTTTTCAAAAAGGCTAATTTTATATCGTTAATAAACATTTTCTAATAACAAGGAGCCCCATTTTCAATTTTTAGTGACTAGCTCTTTCCACACTTTCAGTCCCTCCTCTCCTTTTTGGGCTTTCACTTCTCCCATTCCTTAAGAAGGCGGCTCCCTAGCTGTTTCCAGCAAATTGCCAGCTGCTGTTAGTGTGATCTACGTTGCTTGGGTAATAAGGAATTTCTCTTAAGTAATTTTTCTCTCATTATTTTTATACAAATATATTTCTTATTTTTCTTGTTGTCATTCTATGCTTTAATGTTTTAATATATTTTGTTTTGCACTGTAATAGACCCACTGAAAGTGTGAAAAGTGTTCCCGACAGTTGACTTTGGGTACTAATGTTAATGAATATTAAAACTTTGAATTGGCTTGTTTATTTATTAATTCATATTATGGAGTACAGCAAGATATCTGCTGCCACCACCGAATGTCTTCAATGTTTTTTATTTTCTCGTATACGTACGTATATACTAAATAATAGACGTAGTATACAAAAAGTTATATGATGCTGCGCAAAACCAAGGCTATTTTTCGACACAAAAACTCATGTTGTGGGGCAGTGATACAGAAAAAGTGGAAACATCTTTTTACTTTCTCGTTTACGTACGTATATACGGAGTATATCATCGAATCGGAGCATAACATCATAAAGACAAAGTTATGTAATGTTGCAGCAAAAACGGCGATTTTTCGATACAAAAACTCATATTGTGGAGTACTGACACAGAAAAACTAGCGGTACTAATACAGCAAGTACTTTCTCGCCCGTATTTTTACGCAAAATTACGCGAAAAGTACTCAAATTTTCGAAACATTGTACATGATCTTCTTTCAAAATCTATCTTTAAGGATCAGATTTCATTAAGAAAAAAAATCTTTCATATTTTAGTTGTAGGAAGACTCCGAAAAAATTTTGAACTTCTGTATTTTTCGAAAATTCAGTTTTCAACGAAAATGGGACCTGCACCATTCTCTTAAATGTCCTTTACAATATCCACAAAAAAATCAAAAATCGATAGTCATTTTTACTTTTTTACATACGTATATACGGAGTAATATACGTAGTACAGGGAAAGTTATGTAATGCTGCGCGAAAAAAAACGCGAATTTTCGGCAGAAAACAATTCATTGCCTGGCCCTGACAACACAAAAGTGGATAAAACCAGTTACTAAATTAATAAAAAATCCCCTAACTTGTCATGTAGCCAGTTTTGTAAGCCCATGATACCGAACCCATTGAAAAGAAAACGTCCATCCGTCCGTTTGTCCGTCCGTCCGTCCGTCCGTCCGTCTGTCCGTCGGTCCGTCTGTCCGTCTGTCCGTCTGTCCGTCTGTCCGTCCGTCTGTGAACACCACTAGCGTCTAAACCACTCCTAGGATTTTTTCCAAATTGAAGAAACCACGGTCCATCTTGCTCTAGTCGAAGCTTTGAGATTTTCAAAAACTTTTTTCAATATTTGGGGGTACTTTACCTGAAGCCCCCCAGACATTTTTGAAATTTTCTCAAAAACGGCTCCACATTTTTCTTTAAATTTCTTGTAAGGATAAAGTAAAATACACTTATAAAGGTGGCATAGATTTCATTTTCCCGTTTAACTTAGAATTTTCGTAAATTTCAAAAGTTTGAATTTTATTCGACATCTTTCTACAAGTACAAAATTGAAGATAGAGATTTTTCTTCGATCGGACTGTTTTCGCTCGGAGAATCAATATATTTACAAAATATTAGCGAACCAGCCTGCCACTGGTAAGAAAAACTGACATTTATCATAAATTTGTTCAAATCAATTGCAGACATAAATAAATCCAGCTGTAACACACTCTGTACGTGTTTCACAGTTTCCCCTCCGGGGAGACTGTATTGGGCATTGAAATTATATGTTCCATCAAGACCTGCAAATAATGCAGAATAATAATTCAAACTTACCTGAAAATATTACATCTCCAAATTTGTTATCACAAGATATAATATATCAGTCACAAAATGCTTCTCTTCAATCAACATCGAATGCTGTCAATGTACCTCAAGCTACTCTCGGATTGATAGAAATGCAAACGGACAACCAGCCTCCCTTCATTTACACAGACATTTCGTATAATGCAAATAGAGAGAGAGAGAAGCCAGCCTCCTCTACAAGAAACAAATCCAGCCAAACGTCAAAAGTCATTGCCTCAAGATGTGATACATCAACCTCAAAATTCCTCTCTGCAATCAACATCTTCTACTACCATCAATGTTCTTCAAGCTGCTCCCGGATTAGAAGAAATGCCACCTAATAACCAATCTTCCACAATCTTTACACACACTTCAGGTAATACAAATAATCAACCTCCTCTTCAAGAAGCAAATTCAGCCAAACGTCAAAAACAATGTAAACCAACCTATTCAATTCCAACATACTCCAGATACGACATCTTGAATGAAACTGCCGATCCTGATAACGAACTCTCTAACTCTGAAGTGAAAATTCCACCGTTTACAGTGATTGGAAAAAATTACCAGCTATTAATACAAGATATATAAAAAATTGTGCAACATGAATACACCACTAAGTCTCGCAAAAATGAAATAAAAATACAGTTCACATCTATTGACGACTTTAGGAACTTTCGCAAATTTAGTGAATCAAACAACATTCAATTTTATACATATCAAGATCCATCAAAAAAGTGTTTCCCTGTGATGCTTAAAAACATTCCTGCTTCAATTTCAGAAATAGACATTTATAATGAACTATTTAGGTTACAATATCCCATAATCAGTGTTAGAAGACTTTACGACAAATCCAGAAAACCTCTTCAAACGTGTGCTTTAGACCTACAAAACTCCAAAGAAGGTAAAGAAATTCTACACCTGAAAACCTTATTTCATTGCTTAGTGAATATTCAACCAAGAACTCAACGTTCTTCACCCATACAATGTAAAAACTGTCAACGATTTGATCACTCACAGGCAAACTGTCGTTTAACTCCCAGATGTGTCAAATGTAATCAGAATCACCACTATTCTCTTTGCAACAAACCTCAAAATTCACTTCCGATTTGTGTTAACTGTAACCAGAATCACACTGCTAATTATAGAGGATGCCCTTTTTTTAAACAAGCACTTAACAACAAAACTTCTAAATTCAATAATACTGCACAAGATACCATACATAATTTGGAAAATACAAATACACAGCCTAAAACCTTCACATTCCACAACACAGACTTTCCCCCACTTCAGAAACCACCTAATGCCTGGTCAAATACATATTCCAACACAGCTCGCAATTCTCAAAATATTAATAACATTAACACTTCTTCATTAAATATCTCACAATTAATTACCACAATAGTTACGCAAGTTATATCTTCACTAATACCACAAATTCAACAAATCATAGAATCACTTCTGAACAAACAAAATGTCTAAGAAAACTAACAGCATAACACTGCTCAATTGGAATGCCAATGGAATTAAAAGGCAGCATCAATTATTTGAACATTTTCTTTATTCCCACAACATCCAAATAGCATGTATCACCGAAACGCATCTCATCCCCAATGAAAAATTTTATTTACATGGATATAAAATATACAGATATGACAGAATTGACAATATAGCATCGGGTGGCGTAGCTATTATTATTTCTTCCAAACTCAAATCTTTTCTTATAAATACACCTATCACTCCCTCCCTCGAATTCATTACAATAATAATCAATATCAATCAAATCCATTATCACCTTACAGTTGCGTATAAGCCTCCGAAGTATAATTTCCCGCTGACATATTTTAAAAGCATATTTAACAATACAACAGATAAAATCATACTGCTCGGAGATCTAAATTGTAAAAATCAAATCTGGGGAAGTCTTAATAATAATCCAAATGGTATAAAATTACACAAATTTATTGCTAATCATAATCTTCGAATTCATGCCCCTAATGAACCCACGTATTATTCATATAATGAAAATATCATCCCAGATATTTTAGATATACTAATCACACAAAACATAAACCTTCCAATTACTCAAAACGTATTACCTGAGCTTGATTCAGATCATTATCCAGTTATTATAAACATTTATTTCAACTCTCATATCACCTATTCTAACTCTTCTCCTATATTCCAAAAAGTAAATTGGAATAAATTTACATTAAATATTGAAAATAGCATTCAATTCCCCACAAATATATTATCAACTCATGACATAGACTCGTACATCACTTATTTCACGGATGCAATAAATCATAATTTACACATAAGTTCTAAATATATACCAAAAACTAATTTCGTTAATTATAAACCTCTACCTTTACCTATTATTAACCTTATTAAAACTAAGCACTCCCTAAGACGATTCTGGCAACAAACCAGGCGTAAAGATATTAAAACTAAACTAAACAAAATATCTAGGATTATAAAATCGAAACTGGAACAACATAAATTCAATGAATACAAAAACTTTATTAAACAAATTCATCCCCAATCAAAAAAGCTCTGGTCAACTCTTAAAAGAATCTGTAAAGAAAAAACATCTATTTCAATCCTTAAGCAACATTCTACTACAGCAATAAATGACTATGACAAAAGTCAATTACTAGGTCTTCATTTCCAAAATACGTTTACTCCTAATTCAACTACTAATATTCACTTTTACAATCTTGTTAGCAATTTTCTCTCTCTTCCAAATTTTAATGTTCCCCAAAATATTGATTATATTTCCCCTTCTGAAATTCATTCAATTATTAAAACACTAAAAACTCGCAAATCTCCAGGATTGGATACTATCAATAATCAAACACTCAAGTCACTAGGTAAAAGATCAATTGCTGCTTTTACTTCTATTCTAAATTCCGCATTGAGATTTAATTACTTTCCAACTACCTGGAAAACAGCAATCGTACTTCCCTTTTGTAAACCACAAAAAGATCCTAGAAACCCATCGAACTACCGACCTATTAGTTTACTTTCCTCTCTTTCCAAGATATTTGAAACCCTTATACATCACAGATTATTACACTTCACTACAATTAACAAAATTATTCCTCCCACTCAATTTGGCTTCACTCATCAGCATGCAACTACTCATCAACTTTTAAGACTAACAGAACATATTGAAAACTCCTTTCACCTAAAACAGCATACTATTGTATTATTACTGGATATCGAAAAAGCATTCGACAAAATTTGGCATCATGGTCTTATTTATAAATTATTCCAAATTGGAATTCCTACTTATTTGTTCAAAATAATTCAAAATTTTCTTTCTAATCGCACTTTTCGTGTCAAAATTAATTCCTCTTTTTCTCAACTATTTTCAATTGGCGCGGGCGTGCCCCAAGGGTCCTGTCTATCTCCTCTTCTTTTTAACATCTATCTCTCTGACATTCCCAACTTTACGTACTCAGAATTAGCCCTTTTTGCTGATGATACTGCATTCTTCATTAGTCATAAAAATTTAACAACTGCCAAAAATAGACTACAATCCGACCTTCTGCTTTATACAAATTGGACTTCTAAATGGCAGATTAAAATTAACATGAATAAATGTCAAGCTAAAATCTTCACACTCTGTAAACCAATCATCCCTGCAGAAATATTAATTCTTGATCAAGCTATACCCTGGATATCACCCAACACACCTATTAAATATCTTGGACTCCTCTTAGACACTAAACTTAAATGGAATGCCCATATTAAAAACATTATACATAAAACTAACACTAAAATTTATAAATTACACTCCCTTATTAATTATAAATCACCTATAAACATTCACTCAGCAAAATTAATATATACCACAATTATTCGTCCTACCCTTACTTATGCTTGCCCCATCTGGTCCAATGCTGCCAAAACCCATATAAATAAATTACAAATTCTCCAAAATAAATTCATCAGGAAAATATTTCACGCACCCTGGTATATTCCCAACTCTCAACTCCATAATGAACTGAAAATTGACACTATCAACTCCCTAATTCGTTCACAGAGCCTTAAATTTTTCAACTCCTTAGATGACTTACAACAGACCCTCACTTTCAATTTAGGTCAAACATATCATTTTCCTCGACGTATACTATCAAAATTTCCTAAAGATATATTTCATCCACCATAATTACTACATTTACAACATATTATCCTTCTATTCAAAATCCTTTTTACAAACTTCTTTTTTTTCATAGCATAACCTTTTCAAAACTTTAATTGTTAATAATTCCTACTACAGGTTCCAGTGAGTATCAAATCGCCAGTTATTTGTTTGTAATGTCCAAACCCCTGAAAGACAAATATGTCGAACAGGTAGAAATAAATTAAAAAAAAAAAAAAAAAAAAGATTTTTCTTCGAAATAAAATGTGTTCTCCAAAGTGAGTTCTATTATTAAGGTTTTGTACATTTTTTGAAAAATTATATATACAGAAATATTTACACAAATGTATATATTACACAAATTGTTTCAGTCTATGATTTCCTGTTTTTATTTAAGCTGACAATTTGTTTAATTGTTGTACACCTTTTGAGGAAGATGCTCTTGAGTCACTTAGCAATCATGTCTATCGTATTTATTATATATATATATAATATCATATATATATATTATATCATATATACATATGATATCGATATATATATGATATCGATATTGTTAACGAAAGAAAAACTGTTTCAATGCATTTTTGCATCTCAAATCGGAAATCGCATGTTCCATTGAAAATGAACAATATGCAATTAGCTGATGTTGAGGCAACAAAATTTTTAGGTCTTTCAATTCAATCAAACCTCAAATGGAATGTACATATATCAGAATTAAACACTAAATTAAGTTCATTATGCTATGCATTCAGAATTCTTTCAAATTCTGTCAGCCTTCATGCAGCTCGTTGCGTTTATTTTGCAAATGTGCATTCCCGCCTGAGATATGGCATAATATTCTGGGGAAGCTCGTCCTGTAGTATTCAGACCTTCAGATTGCAAAAGAAAATTATTCGAATAATGAAAAAATGCCTTCCACGTGATTCCTGCAAGCCTCTTTTCATTGAGCTGGGAATCCTACCATTGCCTTGTCTATTTATTTACGAATCTGTAATATTTGTCAAAAATGACCTACTTAACGGAGGGAACATATTTTCATGCAATATTGATATTTATAATTACAACACACGCCGTAGAAATCACGTGCATCAAGTGTCAGTATCAACAGCTCAGTACAAGAAATCAACATACAATACATGTACGTTACTTTACAACGCATTGCCAGATGACATAAAACAATTAAAGTCGGTACACAAATTTAAGTTAAAAGTAAAATCTTTTCTGCTGCAAAACTGTTTCTATACAATTAGAGACTATACTGATCGTGAAAAAGAAAAATAATGTTTAATGTAACAAAACAAAGATATATAATGAATTAGTTTATGTTTACATTGCATACATTTAAAAAAATATTTAATACGCCTGTAACAAGTAATGTACTTCAGCTTCCGGGTCAATGACCCCCATCTCGATCAGGTTTTTGTCCAGTTTCCCTGATCCATTGAGCAAATGCTGAGATGGCCCCTTGTTTTGCTTCTGGACGTAAATGTAGCTTCACTGTGCGCACGTTTTGTTGAGCACTCCTTTTGCTTGTAGTTCATTTACAGTTAAAATTGATTTTCTATAACTCGGAAAAAAACATTTTTCAAATATCTTTATTTTTCTAAAATAATTATTTTCTAAATTCATTTTTTCATTTTTTTTCGTGTTTTTTTTTATTTTTTATTTTTTTATAAAATTTCTGGCCCTCAAGAAAATGTGCGCAGATAAATTTCTTTCCCCACACGTCATATACAGTTTTTACTGTTTTTTTGACAAATAAATAAATAAATATCATATATATATTATATCATATATATAATATCATATATATATTATATCATATATATAATATCATATATATATATATATATATATATGATATCATATATATATATATATGATATCATATATATATATATATGTATATGTAAATACGTCATATATACGCAAAAAGTTTAATAGAAAAAGGGGCCGAGAATGTAATTGCTCCCCTTCTTGTTTTCGTCTGCGCACGCTGACCTTTGGTACCATTGTAGATCATAATTTGTGAGAACATTATTCTTAATTTTTCGTATCGTAATTTAATTCTTGCTTCTTTTTTGTGTAAGATTCGAATTACACATTTAGGATGGTAAATGTTAACGTCAGAATATTAATATTCACGCAGCCTATTATAATTACAAAATCAAATATAAATTTTGGTGATATTCTTATCATGATTAACCTTAATATGATGAAGAAACTACTCAACTACTTTGATATTTTATTTGGACTTCTTTGTTCCAAAAGTGTTCCCGTGTTAAGAGTAAAATTAAAGTAAGCAGTACAGCACAGTGCATCACGACATCTAGGTGATTCAATAGGTATTCTATGGCAAATTACCTGTAATTGTTTTGTTTACGGCGTAATATTTTCGCGATGGATACTATTATAGTAATGCCTGTCAACCTGCAATTCTTTCGTGAGTTCCTCATTAGAACTTCAAATTAGTCGCGGAACACACATGACAGCGTTAGGTGAATGACACTATTAAGACGTAGCGGAGCGCAAGTCCCACAACGGAAGTTGTACGCACCTGCACGTCCGCGTGTGGGGCGGTGGCTCTGGTAACCATGCGTACGCGGTACTTAGTATTCAGCGGATTTACGATCTGTCGGAGAGACCCAAATCCATTCATTCCGAACAGATACCCAAGTTCGATACTTTTGTAGAGAAAGTTTGCGGGCTGGTATATTTTCTCTGAAGATTATTTTAGGCGAAAAAAATTGTTTTATTTTTTTCGAAGGAAGGAATTATTATCTATGCTAAGACGTGAATATCATTATGAGTGCTTATCACTCTTTAATCGCAATTTTTTTTGTCGAGAACAAATTTTAGTAATTTTTGATCTTCACCGTTTCACTTTTTGGAATATAAATGTTTAATGGTCTGTTAAGGAGGTCGCTTCTACATTTTAAGAAATATTTCAGTTAAGACAATATATTGCATGTTTAAAGATATTCTCTGAGTGTATTTTGCTGAAAAATTGACAATGAAGAATTGAACTTCAAAATTTGCGGGGTTTAATATTAATAAATCAATGGTTGGAGAAGTTCATACTTTCATGAAATGAAGACGGGTCATTAGTTTATTACACAAACGATGAAAGTATAACAAATCAATTGTTATCACTGCAACCCAATTTTCCTTTGATTGATATTCCACCAGAATATCAGCATTCATACAGCGCAAACTAAGCGCGCACTCCGAGTGTCCGAAACGCTGATAACGCGGATGAATCCCTTTTTTCGTTCGATATTCCATATATTATCAGCATTTAAAAATTGAATTATTACATTTACGGCGAATTACGTTCAATTTATTATTATTCATGAGTTCTGGGATAATTTTTCGTCAATCATTATCCATTGCTCTGAATAAATCGGGTTATTACTTCGAGAACTATTTATCACGTGATTATGTTTACTAAAATGGCAGGCAGGTTGGGCATCTAGCAAGGCAGTGCAGTGCAAAAATGAAGTTGAGGTGGTGTTTTGTGGACTATGAGCATTGGCGAATGCTATGAACAGTGTTTGGAGTTGATATTTCAGTTCAGTATTTACTAGGAAATGAAGTTTCGTTTCAGGTAGGTAGTCGAGACAAAACTGAAGAACCTTCCGTGCTTTCCCACGACAAAAATGAGAACAAAGATCCAGCAGGACACGCCTGTTTTTCAGAATTATGTGTTACTACAGTTAATGAGGTTACTGTAATACTAATTGACTGTTTTGTGATTTGAGAAGTGAAGAGTTAATTGTATAAGCAATATTGAAATGCTTTCTTCCATTCTGAATTACAACGCGATATTATCTGGATAGTCACCTCGAAAATGACAGCTGTTCTATGGAAGTGTAACTATGTTGTTTTTCAGGTGCTAGCGAGCCAACGGAGGCCCTTACCATGGCCACACCGGCCGATTATCAATGGTGAGCACAGAATTTATTACATTTTCTAAAAAAGTGTTGTTGTCCGTGAGGTGTGTGCAGTTGCTCTACATTTCACCAATGACGTTTCCAAGCGAATCGTTTGTTGGCTGTGCGAATTTATCATCTCTGCGTGTTCACATCTGTGTTTCAACATTTATACATTCAAGGTTTAAATGTTTAACCCTCGTGTGCTTCAGAATACTCGTTAGTTGGGTTATGTAACCTAAATAAATAAATGTATAATCTCTTTAAGAACTTAAGACACTAGAATTGTCTGAGGTGTGTAGGAGATGCATTGTGAGATTTTATGAAGTGATACTTCAAGAATTCATTTAAGTTTAAAGTGTTAATGGGAATTTTAGTAAATGTACCGTGTGCAAAATTGGGAGTGTAATTCAGTTTTTTTTTCTTTTCATACAGGGCTTACTCCATTATGGACTCGTCAAGAGTATCTACATTTTTAATTTCAATTCTCTTGATTGTGTACGGCAGCTTTAGGTAAGTTTGGTACAATTTTTAAGTAATTGTTGGACATTTTCATTGAGAATGTTAATTTGGTAAAATTACCTTATTTTGTTTGGATGTTCAACTTTCGTTTGATTTGTATGTGTAACATAAGCATAATTGAAATTTTGATGCATGTATTAGGTTGTATGTAGGTTTATTGAAATTATTAAAGTCGTTGATTTGTCATGTACTAGTGGAAATTAAGAGTCACAGGGAAGGAAATGGAGGGGAGTGGCATTTTGTATTTTAGGTTTTAAAAACCTAAGTTTTTGATGGAAGTGTGAAAAGTTGGCCTTGCCTTTTACTGCATGCTCTACTAGTCAACCGTAAAGCAAATGCAGGGTGTATAGGTACAGTGAAAGCTGCTGTGGCTAGGAGATGTTAGTGGGAGGGGAATGAAGGAGTTGGTGGGAGAAAGTGCTGAGAAAGTTTCATTCACTTTACCATTGGCCACAAGGCATTAAGTGTCCTCAGTTCTTTCGTATATTTAATTTTCTATCTCGATTAAAGATGTGGATGTCATCTGCTCATGTGTTAGGTGGAGTTGTTTTGACCATGGGGAAGTGTTTACTTTCTTTTATTTTTATGAATTCTGTTCTTTGAAAAACTGGATCAGGGAAAATAATATAGTTCCCTAACAATCAGATTATTAAATTCAGTTTGGTATTGAGTGCGGGACATTTTATTGCATTACTTCGTGTGTGTGTGTGTGTGTGTGTCTATATATATCTATATATATATATATATATATATATATATATATATATATATATATATATATATATATATATATATGACTTACATTTTGTGATTTTTCAGTTACTTTACTGTTTTAGTGAAGTTTTTTGTTATATCCTTGGCTGAAATGTGGGGTTGTTGTTTTCCATTAATAATTTATTAAATAATTTTTATTAAAACAAGTTTTACATAACGTCTTGCTTATTTCCTTAATTTTTTGATATTGTTAACATTATCTGCCTAATTTATCTCCTTTTTTTTCTTCAGACCTTGCAAAACCTGCCCACTCCTTTCTCCTATGTTGCACATTCTGCCCATCTGAATTTGAATGATTGAGGAAATAACTTTGCTTTGGAATATTGAAGATTTAAAAAAGAAATTAAAATGGTTCCTTTTCTGAAGAAACTTAAACTTGATGTACTTTCCAGAATTGCGTTATCTTTTAAGTAGACTGATGGAGCAAGTTCTTAATTTTTTTATTAAAGAAAACAGGATGAATTACAGTTATTAATTAGGAAGTATACTAAGGAGCAAAGGGAGTATAATTTGTTGACTTAAAAATAAGTGATGTTTGAAATTTGTGTAAAAGGTGAGCAATAAACTTGAGTAATTTTGTCATGAAAACTAACTTTTCTTGTTCTGAGAATTTTTGAGAAAGAAAATTGGAAATAATAGAATATCCTTTAATGTAGGTCATTAAATATGGAGCAAGAAGCACGTGAACGAGAAAAAGAAAAGGAGCGAGCTCCAAGTCTGACTGGGCTGCCTGCAGCTGCAAGCACTTCACCTGATAACAGTAAGAGCAATTCCATATTCATAGTCTATATCAAAGCATTTAACATAGAAGTTATTTCTAAAAGATTTATTTGTAACTTTATAAACAATTTGTGGTATAATTTAGTTGGTATTGTACGTTAGAGATGGTTGACAAAATTTACATATTGAATATTAATTGTTCAATATAAGTGATATAATGTTGATATTATTTATTTGTATTAAATTTTGTGCTGATACTACAAATTTAGCGACGATTGCTTTGTTACATCTAAACTTAGATTTATTTATATCATCCTTTGACAATTCATCACCTGTTAAGGTGTCATCCTATCGGGAGCTTAAACATCACTAAAGTAATGTCACTATGGTGACGTTCAACCTCCAGATTGGATGACTATAACAGCTGATTTATGTTAACAGACCCTGTGTTTCAATCGAAGTATACGTTATGGTTTTTAGAGGTACATATGTTCACTGTAGAGGGTAGTATAAGGTACCAGATTAAATTTTGCTTTTAATAGTATGAATATTAATTTTTATGATGTTGTTTGGGAAATTTGCATGAGGATTAAAAAGAATGATACTGTAATTAATATTTATTTGTGGAAACCGTTACTATTAATAAATTACTATTAGTAAATCCTTGAAAAATATTAGGTTGCAGCATCTATGAAACTGCAAGGAAATTATTTTTCAGTTCTTACACTTTAAAAGGAATTAAAGTGGAGACGGAAGTTCCCAAGCCAAAAAAAAGTAAGGCATTGATATTAAAGTTTAGAGGGTGGTGTAGTGTTTGTGTCTGTCGAGAATGTTTAAATTAGGATAGAATTAGCATATGTCATTTTGGAAGTCTTCATGGATGTTTGTCCTAATAGTTTATTGTAGTGGAACGAGATAGATTATGCTGTATTCAGCTTTGAATTAATACTGTTATAATGTAAAATTGCTTACCTCAAAAATTATGGGAACCTTTCCTTCAATTCTGAATTTATAACAGCAAGGGATATGGCGAGAATTTGATTGCACTTATCTCTTCATAAATTCAAAAAAATTCTTTCAATGATTAATGATGCTGCTAAAAATTGCTGGCAAGGCTATGGAAACTCACATTAAAATATTTAATTTGGGAACTTCTGGTGTCAATTGTGCATTGCTACAAGTTTGTTGGTTTGCTTTTTATTTTATTATTTTTTTAAAAAATTATTATTATTATTATTGTTATTATTATTGTTGTTGTTATTATTATTATTATTATTATTATTATTATTATTACCCTTCACAAGACGTATGCTCTTGTGAAGGGTATGCCCTTGCTCTACTCGTGTCAAGGCAAATATGTATACTGAGTTTGAAGAATTTTCAAATTATTTGTACATGTTAAAAAAATTGGGTCAGTCTCTTGTAAAAGGAATGAAAGAGTTGAATGTGTGAGGTTTAGCTATAAAAAAAAATACTCAGAATTTTGCCATGAAATATTTCAAGAATGTTTAATCTAATATTTCTCAGTTAAATTTAAGTGTAAGTGTGAATTCATAAGAATTCAGTCTCTTAAGGCTTCTTAAAGTAGAGCCTTGTATGCCAAGTGGTGAGGTAAAAGTTCAAAGAGATATTATTGTTCATCAAATGTGAATGTCAGGTGAAGATAAATGTAAAATACGAGGTGGTGAAATGGGACTCTGAATGTAAATAGACCAATACAATATGCAGGGGCTTAGATTGTTTAGGGGATGAAATAATACCATATCAGCTGTTTGTAATGTCTTTATCAAAGTTATCAAAGTGGTTCAAATATACACTATTATTATTGTTTCTTCTGGCTCTGTACATTAAGAACAATCAATGCTAAAATAGCTAGAAACTCTGTGATAAATTTATTTCATATTGTATATTGGTTACATTAGGTTTTGAAGACTGTGTTTATCATCATGTGTCCTAAGGAACTGGTATTCACATTCCAATTCATACACCAAAATCTATTTAAACTTTTAAAAATACTTATATACCTTGATCACTTTCGTAATAATGACCATGTTGTTTTTATCAAACTTAGTTTTCAATTTTCATGTAGGTAGCTCACTGGTTACATCAAGGCATAATAGGAAATTTCAGCCTGTTAGCTGAAGCTCATGAAACCAGCATTTAATGTGAAATAAATTTATCAGGAAGATTCCAGCTGTCTCATCATTGGCCTTAATATAAGGAACCATAATCAAATTACATGCATTGCATGCATGCAGGACATTCAGTTTTGTACTTGATAAACAGTTATCATTTTGAACTGTATAATTCATTAAGAAGTATTTTGGAAAAACAAAATTCATCCTTATCCAGGTGTATTCTATGTTATAACCCAACCAGTCCTAAAATTGTGACTACATAAATATGAAATATTGTGCACTCTAGTATGATACCATAAGTTCAGTGTTTTCATCAAAGAAAACCTTTTCCATGTTATTACTTTGAAATATGATTTCTTTCAAAATGTTCTACTGGATTTGCAGCAAACTCTTGCATACAGGAATGATCGTCAGAATTTAGTTCCTTCACAATTCCTTGAAATGTTTCTACAATTGGTATTGTTCTCTCATTTTGCAGTGTTTTGCTACTGTTTTGCAATGTTAAGTTTAATAATGTGATTTTGCCAAGTTCTCTTCATTTGAAAAATTTCAATTAAACAAAATTTTGTACATACACAGAACAAATTTCACAGTTTTGCTAAATGCTGATTTTCATTTATAAATCAGTCTTAAAATGATAATGTTTGAAGTGTGTGTGTATGTGTTGTTGTTTTTTCCCCTGACATTTTCCATGAATGGTAAGACAGTAAAAAAGTGCTTTTTTGCTTTAGACCATTCAAAAAACGTAATTTTTTTTAACAGTTTACAAGAATTTTTCTCATTCCATTCACAACCTTTGATTTAAATGACTGATGTGTAATTTCCTTCACACAAAAAAACTATTAATCTTTTGTTTCTTAAAATAATTATTTACGTAACATTTCTGTAATTTCTAAAATCCAGAAGAAAAATTTTGTTAAGAGCCAGAAATTTCTCAGTTTATATGTACATCTCTTGTTCCTTTTATTTACTAAGATTTTATTATTAAAAATATGTTTGCATAGCATTCAAATTATGTTTAATTTGAGGAAAATTCCAAGATCTGTATTTTGCATGTGTGAAATGATTTTGTAAGTCTGAACTTACTTCATCTTACTCATTTAGTACATATTTCAGGTACTTCTATTCTGGAAGCTTATTAGATAACTTTTGATGACATTACATGTATAGATATAGATGTGAAGCAAACTGTATTGTTGATGTAAAGCCACTTGAATGTGGGCCTCAAAACACAAATGAATGTGGGTTAAACCATTTTAAGTGGTCCAGCCTTGGTCGCTCTGCCATCTCGAAAAAAAATTATATTTTGTACATATATTTCCTTATGTTTTGGCTGTTCAAAAACATCTTTAACTTTTTTTTTATTGTACCTGGTTTAGAAATGGCTGCCATTTTTGTTTCACGCCAAAGCCCCCTTTTTTTCCCTTTCTTTTTTCTTTCTTTTTTCCTTTCTTTTTTCTTTCTTTTTTTTTCTTTTCCTCGTAAGTTTTCGATTTAAAAAAAAAATACTTCCAGTTAAATCTAAAAGTTGAAATTTTTACTGAAGTTTGGTATGATAGCAGTCTAGTGTGTGCAATTTTCAGATTTTTATCTGGTCCCCCAACAGAGATATTACAGTTCAAAATTTGGAAAAAATCCAAAATTCCAATTTTCAAGAGGATGTAATTTTCCAGTGGTACATTGTATACCAAAGGCATTTTACAGAAAGTAACTATAAGTAACTATGTGTAACAGCACAGCAAAAAATTAGGTTGTGATTCTGTTCCTTCTTTCAAACATTACTCTCTGAAAATCGAATTTCGTTCATTCATATTCCATAGATTTGGTTGCAAATATTTCCTAAATAAAATCATAGAAGATGGGTAAATAAGTTTTCAATTTGCAGGCCAGAGTGTACTGAATCGAATGTTTTTATTCTAGAGGGCTAGAACAACCTAGAGCTGAGTAATTTAGAAAAGAGTAAATGTCTGCAAACACGAAAAATTATGCAAAACATGGAACAAAAATGGCCGCCATTTCTAAACCAGGTACAATAAAAAAAAGTAAGATGTTTTTGAACAGCCAAAACGTAAGGAAATTGATGTACAAAGTACGATTTTCTTTTTGAGATTGTCGAGTGACCAATTTATTAAATTATGGACCACTTAAATGGATTGACCTATGTGTGTTGAGTATTGATGCGTAATCATTTTAAATGAAATTTTACAATTTGGCATGAGTTTCTAGCTTAGGAAAAGTTTACAGGCAATGTAAGTCAGTCAATTTTGATTTTTCCAGCAGCTCACTAGAATTGTTCTTTCTGTCATTAAAAATAGTTGACAGTATTTACAGTTGTCATGTAAAAATCTTATTTTACATTATGTAAATAAGAGTTCTTTACAAAACGATTGGAACAATTTCTTAAGAGTAGAATATTTACATTTTAATGCCTTATATTTATAGAAGACTTTTTGGGTTGTGTTACCACTAGCTTCTATTAAATTAATGTTGCATTATGCATATTATATCAGGATTTACACCTTTTGATGGTGTTCCCCTCTCTTTGGCTTTAAAAAAGCTTCTGACACGTGATTCAGTATATACTCCAGTTCTTGTAAAGAGTGCTTATTAACTTTCAAAAGAAAAAACAGCCTCATTTTATTAATTGCTCTCTTTATAGATGGGTAGTTCTTCAAAATTTGTAGACTATTGATATACTTGTGAATTTTTCTTTGTTTTCCCTGGGCATTGTTATAGTGTCTCATTGTCTGAAAAAAGGAATTTCAATTAGTATAAGTTGCTATTATTATGAAATGAAAGTCTACAATTAACAAAAAGTCTCTTTGTTTTTCCTTCATCTGTATTTTTATCACCTCTATAAATATATCTATCATTTTCTCCTTGATCTTTTCTTTAACTCTCTTCTTCCTCTCATGCTGTGTCATCTTCCTCTCCTGCAAGATTGTTGCAACAAGATAGTTACTCAACAATATTGAAGTTCTTTGTGATTGTAATAGTTTAATGGGGTTGTTAATGGAGTATTACACTTTTGTAGACCTGATGAAATGGCCGTATCTGGCCAGGAAACAATGTTTATTTTGTATTTTATCAATTTTTTTGGATTCTAGAAACTTAAATTTATAGGAGTTGAATGTCTTGGTTTGGATCCATCCTTCAACATAGTTCAAATACAGTCATTTGCTACCTTCAGCCAATAATAATATTTCATCTTCTCCTTCTTCATCTTCTTTTCCTCTTCTTGTTTTTTCTTATTTCCTTTTCTTGTTTTTCCTCTCCATTCAGATGAAATATAAAACAGGCAATTGACTTTTGATTTTAATAAGAACTCTGACACAAATGTCAAATGAACATCATAACACTCAAAATTTTGTATTGGGTCTTCATTAAATTGTAGGCAAGAGTGTTGTGCTAGAGGGTGGAGTGAATTGCATTATGGAAAGAAGTGTTTCATTATGAAAATGATAGAATTGAACAATTGTTTTTAGAGTTTGTGTAGATTGGGTGAGAATTTTTCACAATCTGATAATGTACATGCTACTAATTTTAGTGTGTTCTTGGCCTTTGTTTAATGTTTGTATTATATAATAGAAAAGAGGTGATTTTATAGTTCTCTTGGCCAGGATTGAAGTGTTGGAGTAAATATTTCATTTGGGGTTTCTTAAGAATTGTGTTAAAATTTTGCTCTATTTCCTTTTGTTTTACCTGAACAAACTGACAAATATTTTTAAAGTTTTGCTATCCAATTAATCTGATATAAAAATTAATTATGGTATCAAACTTTGAAGTGTACAGGCTAATCGTCAATTGTATTTATGTAGATTTTATATTCCAAACTAGTTATACCTGGGAAACAACGCTTTGCTGAATGTGAGTATTTAAAAAAAAAAGGAATTAGTTTCTGTTATAATTTTATAACCAGGAACTTTGCAATTAGCGTAATCTTTCTGTACTTTGTGGAATGTAGATTTATTAGTGTAAAGGAGTTTTGTTTTTTAACAGCTAATATATTCAATGAGGTCGGCTTTACCTGTTCACAAAATATGTGGTTTCTTCTCATCAACTTTGTGATGAGTTTTTCGTAGAAAATTATGTTATTATTTTACTAAATTTGGAAGTGTAATGTGGGAAGTTATAAGAAGAGTAGAACGAAATGGTTTTTCTTTCTGGATTTTAATTTGATTCTATTCAGATTGGTATTCATATCTGATATACTGGTACAGTCAGTGCTTTGTCATGAAATCACCAATTGTTACCTTCCCAGTAATGCCTTCAAGAGTCATAATATATTTATATTATAACTCTTTATTTCAATAAGTTAAAGAAATAAAACTGTGGTGTTCAAGTTTTAATCCTTTGCACCTGACATTTTTAATGGTGATTCAAAATCAATGAATTGGTATATTTAAAGAATGTATGATGTCATTTTTATTGATGCAAATTGTTAAATACTTCAACCTCCTGGTAGTACCTTCTTACAATTTTCATTAGACACTATTGTTCTTCCTTGTTTTGGGAAGCAGTGCTTTTGTAATCTACCTTGAGCATCAATGATCTTGTTTTTTGTTTGTAGATGTGCAGACTTTGGACACAATGCAGGCTCTCTGTCTCCCTCTTGGTGCCTCTGTGTCGCTTCTTGTAATGTTCTTCTTCTTCGACTCAATGCAGATGCTCTTTGCTATCTGCACTGCAAGTAAGTTTTTAAAGCACAAGACTTGTTAGTATGGTATGTTTTCTTTATAGCATCACTTGTTAGAGCCGACTGCCTATTAAGATGAAAATCATTGGTGCCTTCATAATCCAATGTGTTGCGTGTTACATCTGAACTGATAATAAAAATCTACTTAACAGAATTTAGTTATTACAATTTTAACTAGTGAGAAAGTGTGACATACCAAAACTTTTCTTCCTCTTAAGTATTATTACTCAACAATTCCTCAGATGTTTAAAGAAAGTGCATGACCTCATTTAAAGATCATAGATTTTTGTTAAATAGTAACCATGTTTGTTATTATATACTATATTTTTATGGTGTATATATGATATTATACAGCATAATTTTTTAAATAATTACATAATTCTAACATAAATAAATTTTGGTAAATGAAAAAGGTAACAAACATTTTTCTGTAGGCCTTTGTAGGGTGGGGGGCATGGCCCTCCCCCCTCCCTTGTCTGGATCCACCAGTGCAGCCAAGATGGTTTCTGCCGGGTTGCTAACGACATGTGGGGTCTGGTTTTGTGATGCTGGAAGGCGCCAACTTTACAATTAGTTAGATTATGACTAGAATTAATCTTGCCATACAGTCTGCATATTTTTTTATAAGCTTCTGTAGTTAGTTTGCCTTTTTTAAAATAAAACCATAAAATATGGTAATAATATGCATACATCACGTCCATGTTCAGTGCTGCTTTGCTAATATACAACTGACGTTAGTGGAGGAAGGTCTTAGCATGATGGCCAAAACAGCATTTGTGCCTAGGACGTGGCATCTCCCAGAGAGCCAAGTACACATACACACAACTCCGACCGTGAAAACCTAATTGTTTCTTTCTTTTATTTCTTTCAAATAATTTGTGATAGTTGTGCCCTTGAAATCTCTTTGGTTTACCACTCATGTTTTTATTTACTTGTGTGTTTATGCAAGTAGTTTTCGACACAACTGCGATTCTACTCGTGTATGCTTTTTAGATAGTGATAATAGTGCAATACGAGTTTCACTTGCCCATATTACTTTGGCAGTGCATGAAGATATTAATAATGTCTCCCAATCATTGAAAGTAAGAAATGAAAAATTACATGCTCAGAAGAAAGTAATGTATAAAGTTAATGAAAAAAGAAGCTTGTGCAGGAGAATTTGCAATTCCCCTATTGTAAGAGGGTTCGCTGAAGCAACTGGAGTTTGCATTCATACTGTATCAAACTTTAAAAAAGAATGGAAAACTGGGGAAAGTAATGAATCTTCCTTTGTGATTCCCAATAAAAAGAGACGAATAATGGAATTTTGTTACCTGTATGCAGCTAATCCTAGTACAAAATGTTTTAAACCTTTATTTTTAACTAAGACTAGAAGGAAATACAAATATATGTCAAGAAGAAATGATATTTCAAAAGTTAAATATTTCTGGAATGGCTTTATGTCAAAATTGGCAAAATACAATTTTGACAGAATTGTTAATATTTGTTAATTTGTTCGTATACAGTAGACTCAATAGAGAACGCAACTAGACTTAATAGAGAACTTGGATATAGTTAACCGAAGTTGCGAAGTCCCGTTTCACTTATTACATTACAAATAAGCATATGAAGTTTGTTATAGTGAAGCGTGAGCCTGAGCCTGAGGTAAGTGAACATAGGAAACCCATCCTAGAAATTAATTCCCTTCAGGAAAAAAGAAAAATTACACATCGCCTCAGTGCCACATTCCAACATTAGGTAGCTTGGAAAAAATATTGTTGTGTCATAATCCAAGAAGTCTCCCCTGAGGGGGAGACAGCGGACCTGGAATGTTTCATTCTGTGGTCAGTTCCTTCAGCTGCTTGTGCCATGCCATGCCATTGATAGAACAAACGATACTTAAAAAAATGGCATGTCTCATTTTTGTTGAACACTGAGTTTTTGAAAACTGCAGAAGTTAGAAACTGTGAAGAAGTATGTGCTGTTGTATCACCATTGGTTTTCATTGTAGAAACACACTTCTTTTTTCACAAGCCAACCACAATAACACTTTGCTCTCCTTACTAAAAATATTACTTCAAAACTCATTTTCGTATTTACACATCATATGTTTCGTGAGAAATTTTTGTGTGTGGCATTCGTCAGCTCAACTGCAACTGGATGCGTACAGCAAAATTGCTGCTTTGCATAACTGCAACTGGACGAGTTTGCGGCTTGGAAAATCAGAGATCCTCCAACCACGCATCGACGTGCTGATCCTGAACTTGTCACATTGTCCTTGTGAGCCAGGAACGTGATGCAAGAGTCTAATGACAGCAGCCTTAGTTCTTTGAGTTAGTTCCATGGAGTTCTCTCTTGCCACGCTGAGGCAACATTGTCTTCAATGAAAGTTACCCCCTTTCATCTTGATAATACAGTTTGCTTAATCGTGCACGAAATTTAGAATAAAAACAGTTCAGTAATTTTTGACACCATCCTGGGGTGTCTCCTTTTTAAATTATGTTCTCTTTTTATTTATTTTGTTTATCTCTTGTCTTGGAAAAAAATATTTTTACTGGTATGAGAGAAATTGCGCATTTAATTTAGTTTTCAATTGAATATGTGCTAGTGTATCTTCGAATCATAGACTTTCGTAATTCCCCGGAATAAACATGCTTGTCGAAGTGTCATTCAAAGTATAATGTATTTTTGTTTAACAACGTGGAAAATAATATGTAATTTCCTTCGATCTGGGCTCTACTAATCACTGTGCTTCTTTTCTATTCTGTTCTCAGTTATTGCAACCGTTGCCCTAGCATTCTTATTACTTCCTATGTGCCAGTATGTTATACGACCATGTTCTGATGGAAACAAGTAAGTTGACACTCATGGCTCCTTAAATAATTTAAATAGCCATGCTCTCTGACCCTCTTCTGGCAAATGGTGTGTATTCAATTTCAAGTGTGCACCATTCAGTTTAAACTTCCCCAGATGAGAGAAAGGTTTTTTGTTTTAGTTCAAAGAAATATTTTCTTAGAAAATCAGCAGTTGCACGAGGGCCAGTGGGCAATGGTTTAATAAAAGCTAGAAAATAAAGCTTAAAAAAAAAGTTTTTTATTTTGCAGGAAGGGGGGGGAGACCGATCAATGCAATTAATTAGTACATAATTATAACATAAAATTGTTCTCTATTTATTTTTTTTTTAAGACAAGTTCATTTATTCTTTACAGGATCTCATTTGGTGTGTGTGGACGTTTTACTGGAGCAGAATTACTATCGTTCTCACTGGCTGTGTTCATAGTGTGTATATGGGTTCTCACTGGACATTGGTTACTTATGGATGGTGAGTATTGGATGGTGAAACTTGGTTATTTTGCATATGGTTGGTGGATGGTGGTGGATGTCATAAAAATGTAAAAGAATTTTAAAACAACAACATTGAAAATAGTTTAAGAGAATTTGACTTTTAAATCCGCCCTCAAATATCACATTCATGTTGATTTTATCCCAATTTACTTTACGTGTTGGATGATACAATTGAACTATTAAAATAATAGTATTTTATGAATATTTTTTACAAATTATTAATTTTAAAATGGTATTAAAATAATTTAAAAGATTGAACTAGCAGTGAGTTCAAATGGTTGTTGGGGTATCTTGTTTTGTCTACAGTTAGATGAATGTTTTGTTACAGCAATGGGCATGGGCTTATGTGTGGCATTCATTGCATTTGTGCGATTGCCTAGCCTGAAAGTATCCACCCTTTTGCTCACTGGCTTGCTGATCTATGATGTCTTCTGGGTATTCTTTTCATCATACATTTTCAACACCAATGTCATGGTCAAGGTGAGCTCATTAAACTTCATTAATGCCTGAGCATTTCAAATGATATAAAATGTTTGCACTGATTTATTCTTTTTAACCCTTTCACTGCTAACGACGCACCCATGCGTCAAGCATTGCCGTGCCCGTAGTGCTAACTACGCACCGGTGCGTCAGATTTCGCCGTGCCATCACTGCTAACGCCACACTGGTGCGTCGTGCTGCTGTCAGGTTCTTGTGCCCGTTGTTAAATTGTGTTCGAAATTAGGCGATTGCCACAACTTGGGTTCCGTTCTGGAGACTTTGAAATTTATTTTGGTGCCTACTAGATACTGTTTCAATGCTTCTGTTGTGAGATTTTTCACGTGTTGTGGAAGCTATGGGCTGCTTGCACGGCGGGCCGTCGTGGGGCCTGCGTGCGGTTCCGGCCAAGCACGCGCAGGCCAAACTATTATTGCAGTATCCTCATAAATCCTTTTGTATATTCACCCTCCATGTTTACTTCAACCATAGAGTAAAGATGTAAACCTGTTTAGTTTATGCTTCAACACATTTCCTAGTTCTGCGGAACAACAGATGGCAAAACATCCACGGTGATACTGTATTGTATGGGTGGCCAGAAAACAAAGGCGTGACAGATGTGTCATGTGCACAGAATGTATGACTGTGTGACCCCATGCTTCAAAATGTATCACACACAGAAAAATTATTAATGAAAGAAAACAATAAATAAACAAAAGAAAAATAACAGGTAACAAAAAATAAAAAATAAAAAAAAGCATAAAAATAATACTTTTAACTTCGTCAGTGCCGGTCCAAAGCCCAGATCTTAAAGAAGGATGGAAAATGTATGTTGTTTTGATAACAACTGAGAGCACCCCCACAAGAGAAGACCACACATAAAAGTATTCAGCACATGGCATGCGGCAGCGGCCGGACGACTCAGCACTGCGCGGCAGCCGGAGCCCCTAATGCATAGCAGTGAAAGGGCTAAATATAAAATGCAATACACAAATACAATATTTAACAGAGTCCCAGTTAAGCAAGGCTTTGGGTTAAGAGGCACTCGCAAAACAACAAAATAATCCATTAAAAAACGGAAAACATAAGTGTATGTGATATGGGTGAAGTGACCCTGGCTAGACCCTGTTGTAGCCATTCGTTTACATTATTGAAAATATGTGGGGTGGGGGAGAAGTGGAGGTAAAGCTCACAGAAGGAGCAACTTCAAAGCATACTTCAGATTTTAGCCATATGAAGTTGACATAAGTCTGTATGAGGCGCGTAGAGTGGGTGAAGTAAATTACGGTAACGAAATTTACCAGGAATTTGGTAAACAAGAATGAGATTGCTTGTGAAGTTCCTGGGGCTAGTAAAAGACAAGATAGTTCGGGTCCCACTTCATTAGTGGTAAATTTCTTCACGGTACCATGAAATCTAACTTCACTGAACCTCACTTGAGGGTTTGCCACACATTCCTGTGTTTCTGACAAGGCTCTGATCTTTGGAAATTACGTAAACATTTGTGTATTACACAGCAACACATGATGGGAGACCGGTTAGGGGCTTTGAGCTGGTCCCTGCTGGTGGGAGATACGTTTTTGGGGAAGATCACCACAATCTCCTGATGAAAGGGCATGCTCTACTGTAGTTGACGTGCCCAGAATCACAATCAATCAATAGCACTCTCAACGGTATCTCCATTATAATGTATGCTGCATAACCAAATTAATACAGAATTTTCAACATTTTCCCTTAGATTTATGAAATTTGTAGGGTTATGAATGGAGTGGATCTACAATATTTTGTACAAAATAATAAAAAGGAATGTAAAATGTATGTCGGGTATCTCTCACAATGTTCATTTAATGAGTTGGTCTCGTTTACCTGAGATTTATTTGCCCAACAGTTTTAATTATAATTGATAAAAACATTTGTTTTCATACGTGTGTAGGTGGCAACTCGCCCTGCAGAGAATCCTGTGGGTCTGGTGGCACGGAAATTGCACTTGGGAGGAGTTGTAAAGGAAGCACCCAAGCTCTCCTTACCTGGAAAGTTAGTGTTTCCTTCACTTCATAACCAGGGCCACTTCTCCATGTTGGGTCTTGGAGACGTGGTCATGCCAGGCCTGTTGCTGTGCTTTGTCCTCCGGTATGATGCCTACAAGAAATCACAGCTCTTGCACCTGGGTGAAACAGGAGTTCCTCCTCCAAAACATCTTAATAAATTAAGGTAAATCTTCGTTCATGCCATGACTTTTCATTGATATTTTCATTCGTGTAGAGACCGGGTATTTGTGGTCTGTTCAGATGGCATAGATAAAATATGAAACTACAAGGGTTTTTTTTATCAAAGATGTGTGTGTTTTGTCAAATGCGTCACAAAGCTTGATTAAGGAGACCATAATAAATCTTTCTTTTATTAGAATTTCAGTGATTATCAAATAAGATTGACTTCATTTGGTAGTTAGTGTGGTGGACTGACATGCACATTTTATGTGCTTAATACCAGTTGAAGGTATAGGGAGTTTCTTCCCGCAGAAAGTTCTTAATTCTCGTCTTCCTTCAAAAGGGAAGTAAAGCAGTCCATTTCACGGTGTACAACCTGCCATCCAATCACTTGCTAAGTCATCCAATTCAACCCCCTCCCTCTGTTGATATGTTGGCCCTCTGATTGTCTGGCTGGTTCAACCACTCACAGTCGGCCCCCACCTGTATATAGGCCTGAGTGCCAACCACTCTGGCGTAGGCCAGCCCTGAGGGAGACCACGTCAGGATGGTTGAAACTTTAGCATCAGAGCCTTCGACACGGCATTACTTGGACAGCCAAGACCACAAGAATCTGGCTGCGGAAGCCTAAGAAGACTTTCAGAATCGGTACTTAGCAGGGGGATTAATTTCTTTCTCAGGTTTCAAGATTTTATGAAATATCAATAAGGTTAATTCAGCCATTCCATGACAGTCTCTTGATTGCCTCTTCCCTGTGGGGAAATGAAGATAGGGAGTTTGCTAGCCAGTCAACAGCCTGTGGAACATACTGTTTGAGAAACCAATCTGGTCATTTGTGAAATCCTTTATTGGAAGAGAGACTCTGCTTGCTGGATGTGAATTCAGTTTTATCAGAATAAAAAATTGGTTTCACATCGACTGAATGAAAGTCCAGGATGTTTGATAATTGATGGGGGGAGGAAAGTGATTTTAGAAAACCTTATAAGTAGAGCCTGGAAGTTCAGGCATTTATTTTACCTAAGTTGATAGTTTGTTTCTGATAATGGAAAATCAGTGTTGAACATACATTTGAGCAAGAAAACTATTTATTATCATCAAAGAGTTCTTCTCTTTATAAGGTAACAGAAATTGATCTTGAAATAGGTACCTGTTGATTGCATATGAAGAAACGTTTGCCATCCATCTAGCATGACTTACTGCTATAAGAAATGATTTCCTCTTTTTTGGAATGTCACCGAGAAAGATTTAGCTGCAATAATTTTCATAATCATTTCAAGGTAGATTTAGCTTAGAAAGTTGGGGTTCTAGAAATCCAAGAATGGCAGAACTGACTTCATTGGGAACTCAATTGCTACCATGTGAATGTTTTTGTTGACCAGGTTTCTCAGAATGTTTTGTAAAGCTCCGCATCTGGATGGGATTTGCTTAACCCATCAATGGAGTCAAAACAGCTCCTCAAAACCAACTCAACATGTAGATAAGTTAGGGAAGCACATCTGGTCACGATTGAAGAACTTTTTAAAAAATTTAAATTATTTAATTATGTAATTGAAAAAATTCAGCTCAGGGCTAGAATCATAATGTTTTTGCTCAGTTGTTACAGAGACTTAAAATTTCTTATTCCTAAATGACATATGATTTAGGCTTGGTAAAGTTGTCATTTACTCTTTGAAGCAAGCGCTGAATGTTAACATCATACCGTTTCTGGAGGATTGAATGAAATGAAATTAAATTTCTCCAGTTTATGGTAATATATTTACATAGTAGTTCTCTAGTTTGTGGTAGTATATTTTGCCCACAAAAAGTGTTAATGTAAGAGAAGAACTGAATATTTGGAGAAACTCAGAAATAATTTAACTATTAGGAATGCGCAGCATACCGATTCTTTTCCTCCTCTGAAGTGTTGTTTCTCAACAATTACTCAGGTTTTAAAAAAAGTGCAAGACTTTGTTTAATGATCTATAATTGAAAGAAGTTAGGCAGAAAATATTCAAGCCACAAGAATCGATATGGTTGAAAACTTGCTTGAAAAGTTGGGACATACCTTGAAATTATGAGCAGCAAGGATGCACACTGAAAATTAGATATACACGGCATCTGACTGTAGAAAAGTTAGAAAAATTCTGCATATTCACTAGTTAATGGAAAACCTCTAAAACATTGCTTCGTGTGGTTTAGTATTAAATCAGTCTTAAAGACTAATGAAATGAAATAAATAAATAAAATTTCATTAGTCTTAAAGACCAGTGAAATTAAGATGATTTACATTTTGGTCACTTTACAATGCTCCTACATCAAAAAGCTCCATTTTATGTTGTAATGGATAAGGATTTTGCTTCAAGGCTGGGATACATTTTTGACATCATTTCTCTATGGGAATCCCATTTGTAAAAGTAAGATGCCATTCAGGATAATGAATTATGTGCTCTTAAAATACCTTAGCAATTTTGCTGTTCTATGTTCTCGCACATACACTCCAAACTTTGTGGCGTACATCTGGTACAAAGGATTGGACAGTGTTACTACTGAAAAATCTCTACATCCAGATACAAATAAAAGAAAGTTGCTGATGTAAAAAGTTTATACCAATTTCTGTTTGAAGAGGATATTAACTTTATAAAAAAATATTAGTTATTAATATTAGTTATTAAATATTAGTTATAAAAATAGTTATTAAAAGAAGAATTAAAAAATGACCTTTTTGTTCCATGTTTCCGTACTTATTGTTGTCAAGCGAATTTTCTTTGTTGCAAAAAAAAAAGTTCTTGGGCAGAATGGGCGTTAAATTTTTTTAAAAGCTATTACTCACTTTGTATTAAGATTTAATTCCATATATTTGACGTTTTCATTCCATTTTATTATGTAAAATGTGTTTGGCATAAAAAGGGCACAAAACCACATGCATAAAAAGTATTATAAACAAGTCAAGAGTTTTGGCTTTCATTTTAATGCGTATAACATATGTTAAATATGTACTTTCTTGTATTTCATTTTATTATTATCTCGTTAAAAAAAG
Organism: Acheta domesticus; assembly: GCA_031308135.1. Classification (NCBI taxonomy): domain Eukaryota; kingdom Metazoa; phylum Arthropoda; class Insecta; order Orthoptera; family Gryllidae; genus Acheta; species Acheta domesticus. The sequence continues at coordinate 99,291,427 of JAHLJT010009355.1, read as the reverse complement.
GCATATATTTTATGTACTCAAACAAAACTTTCAACAGTTTTTCTCAAAACAGCTGTTTTGCATATGTACCCTTCTTATATTGACTGCCTCAATGGTATGTACCTCCTTTTCACTTGCATCAATCTCTGGAACAGCACTAATAGACCTTAATCCTGATGTGTGAAGTTATAGCTGAAAAGATCCTTAAACATGGATTTTACAACTGATATTCATGATCATACTGTTAATGTCCCAATGTTTTTCCTCTCTTAAATGCAGCAAAGGGAAGAAAAGTGAAAATGCCATGAAAATTGGAAAGATCATATCCAAAGAATTTTTGAAGTAGAATAAGTAAAATCATCACAGTGTCGAATCCGAGAGGGAAATAATTATAGGATGATGTGATCAATTTTAGGGTGGAACAGATCAAGAAGCCTAATTCTTGATGTCAATGAGGAGTTAAAAGTTTAATAAAAAAATGTTGAGACTTGTTGTAAAGTAGATCATATATAATAGAATGATTATATCATAAAGTATGTTTATTAAGTGCTTGTGATTGTTGCAGCTACTTCCATTGCTCTCTGATTGGGTATTTCCTGGGGCTGCTCACGGCCACAGTGTCCTCAGAGGTGTTCAAAGCGGCACAGCCAGCGCTATTGTACCTGGTGCCCTTCACCCTACTGCCTCTACTTACTATGGCCTACCTCAAGGTAAGCCAGAATTTGTCTTTAATTGTGGTTGTCAGTAACTGGAATACAAAGGTTTTAAAAGTAAAATTGTGTGCAAAAATGTTATCGTAATTTAACTTTGAAATCAGGAATTTATGTGGGACTTACAAACAAAATAGCATAAAAGTGAAAATTGTATAAGTGCAAAATGTATAAATAGAGATTTAGTGTACTATTAAATGAAAGAATATCAGAAGAAGAAAAGTTGTCAATTGAATGCTGTGGTTGTCATTTTAAGGCTGAAAATGTTAAAGGAGCGATTGAAGATATTAAGTTGTTCTTGTTTGCACAGGGAGATCTGCGGCGCATGTGGAGTGAACCGTTCATCATCCACCCTCCATCAAAGCACCTGGAGGTCTGACATGAATCTCAAAGACTGGAGTCTGCGGCTTTGGCTTTGCGACCTTGGTGCTAAGCACTTCATTGGCACATCCGGTCGTCTTGGTATGCACCCAGTCATCATTTGTTTCATTTTGCATCTTTTGCCTATCACCTATTTTGGTTCAGTCAACGTTGCAATAATGACTGGTGATCCAAGAAGAGATGTGTATTGGAGCTCTCCACTGAGCCTTCTTTTGTTGTACTTCATGTGTATGTTGGCTAAAAAAAAAAAGAAACAGCCTTCATCTATTTTCCTTCGTGAAGATATATACTTGAGTGCATGTTTTGGTTTCCTGAATGAAGAGTGACATTCTTGTGGAACAATCCAAGGTCTGCTTGAACTGAGTCGAAGTCAGTACTGTGACCTTGTTACGTGAGCATTGAATAGTTCTCGGGCCTGACAGTCAGTTAGAGGCCATCAAAGGGAAGGGTAGAATGTGATTGAGAGTGCTGGATTTTAAGTAGAGAAAAAGTTACTGTTTGGTATATTGTAGGGCATACTAATTTTCACGACATTCCATCGGTCACTTTGTGATAACCACAGGGAAGTTTGCATTGTCAGCTATTGTTGTTTCTTCTTTCCATCACTTGGTATGTTTGTACCATGGATTTGTTTTCCAAAGGCAGACATCTTTCTAAGATTTTCAGTTTGTGAAAATCAATGAAAGAAATCTGCATGCTGGCAATTGGTATTAGCAAATTTTCTTACTGCCAGTATGTATTGTAATAACTATGAAGTTAAATGTCCTAAATTCTGTACTATTGTACTTTTGAATCCAAAGAACAACCTTAATGTGCTGATAAGATTGAACGTTTTCTTTATATACAAAGCCTTATTTTTCACTGCACAATCATTTCACTTTCAAGCCCGTTTCTCAATACTAGAAGAGGCTGCTTCATGTCAACTAGACCAGATGGTCGGAAGTTCATTAAGATATTTTGAATAATTGCAATTTGGGAAGAAGTGAACTATAAACTAATCGACTGTGATTACATCCTCATTGACATAAGAGCAAGCAATTTTTTAGTACAAATGCACTTACCTGGAATGTGCCCATTGAAAATAAGTATTGTGGATGTCTTAAAGAGATACTCAAATACTGGAATAATTTGGAGAACACCTTTACCTACTAGACTTCAAAAAACACTGAACTGCTGACAGTTGCATAGTGAATTCTAGTTGTATTGTACATGTATCTAAAACTGTAAGTGGCTGTATAGATGGTTGTTGACATGGAATGTATGGAAGAGTAGATAAGTAGAATTTTCCAGGCTTTTATTTTTATAACAATCTCTACCTAAGAAAGTCATAAGAGCAAATTGAATTTGTTTTTTGACACTGTGATGCTTAATGTAGATTTCTGTTACCGCACTAGGTGTACTAAGTTCTCCATGACTAGATTTCCTCCAAAATTGGTATGTACATCACAAAATTATTTATTACTATATTGTAATTAGAGGAAATGTTTGTTTGTGAACTTTTCAGCGAATGATCTGTTCTTGTAGGTTTGTTGTTGGGGATGTTTGTCTCCCTCTGTTGTATTGTAATGTAACATATTTTTATGTATAAAATGAATTCTTTTTTAAGTGAATTTTTATTTGCTTGTCTTTTTTATATGTGACATTGCAATTGTTGCCCACCCTGAAGTAAATGTGCTTCGTTACTTCTACTCATTTTGTTACTTTTTTGTACATTGTCCTTGAATGTTCTTCCATATTTCTGTCCATTTTGAAATTGTGCAATTAACATCATTAAACATGGAGCTGAATCGAAGATGCTACTAGCATACTTTGTGTTCTACCATAGTGTTGTTTCTCTTGCGTGCTCATGGTTTTTTGATGTTGTGAATTCGGTGCAGAGAGCTTGTGAGATATGGAACAGGTTGTGAAACTTCTAAAACAATAAAAAAAAATGAGAAAATAGTGTTGTTTTGTATGTTTCTCTTTAGCCCTCATTTTTGTCCACGATTGTACAAAAAATATATTTATGAAATTTTAAATAGTGTAGAGTGAAACCTAAATCAAATTCCATAGTTTCCTGTATTTCTTTTTTTTCATTTCCATTTACCTTCCCCATACGCACACACTTGAATTTACTTTGATAAGTCTGAAGTCAAAGGAACCTCAAAAACAATTACAAATTTCTGTTGCTGTTACACCTGAAAGATGCTTCTTTCCCTTTTGAGGTAGAAATCCAAAGGAATTGATAGTTGCTTGTTTGTCTGGAGTTATGATTGTTGAACAGTTTCATTCTCTACTTACCCCAAGAAATTAGTTGAAGAGGAGGCATAAGATATCAGGTTTCCATGCATCTGTTTTGTGATATCACCCCTACTTGCCAATTCATGATACAAGGTCAACCTTATAACCAATTACACACTTTGTTTTGATAAACATTTCTGAAGTTTTAGTGAAAACATGCATGTGCAATGTCTGTTCTGGAGTTTGGGAAGCCACAATAGCATGCATATGTTTGCTAAAACTCTGGGATCTTTCTTCAAAAGGAAACTTGTAAATTGGGTGTTCAGTGAAAAAAATCTGTATGCTCTTAACGTTACATCCAGGTAAAAAAGCATTAATCAATTTCTGTTAAAGCTGCTAGATTTATATTAACTTTCATGAAGAAAAATTGTATTTGAAGGTTAATACTCATGATTTTTTTAAAAGTAACTCCTATCTTATTCCCTTTTGGATTTTAGATAAAGAGGGTCCTCTGTATTGAAAGTTTTTCAGAAAGAATGTTATTACTTTATGGTATATAATTTATGTTCCTCAGAATTTGTTAATATTTAATCCTTCAATAGGATTAATAATGTTTAAACCTGCTGTCAAATGATAGGAAACCTTCAGGTAGGTTCGTAGAAATCAGGAATTCAAGTGTCTCGGGAGTACATCAGTCTGTCACCTAATTGTTTTTTGTAGAGGACTCTGCTGGACGTTTGATCTTTAATTTAATTTTTTTTTTTTCATGAACATATTTGAAGATAGATAAGTAGAATTTAGAGTGTGTCCCTGATTGTTTCTGAACATTTGAAATTTTTGGTATGTGTCTTATCTTTTTTGTTTAACTTACCTATTAACTCAAGAACGTAGACAAGAATTTCTTTTATATTCTTGTTTCCTCATATAAAAAAGAATTAGTGGACTAGGAGGATATCCAAAATGGAGCTGAATGAAAGTTGTTTTATTTTCATGTTAAATATATAGTGGGTGGAGTATATCTCCAATTATTTTCATTTCACTACTTAATTTTGTAGACTACAAAAATTGCACAATAGTGGACTATGGATTCTTTTACCATGATGGTGGTTGGCTAAAGAGCATGTAATTAGCTTTGAAACTGGGTTTTTGCATAAATAAAAATGAAATCTTGATTTTGCCAACTGTCATGTTTCATCAATGGTTCATACCAAGCAACTCTCTCCACTGCAATGCACTGGATGGCTGGCTACAAAGCAAGTAACAAACTAATTTTCTGAAAGTAATAATGGGAATGTCTCCTCTCACCAACCATCAGGTTTATATTGAGCAACACTGAAAATGTTGCTGAGTATCCACAAGCTTTGGTGCATAGAAGAGTTTGACCTAGGGGTCCTTTCTTTTTTCCTTTTTCTGTCTTTCTTTCTTTCTTTTTTTTCCCGTCATCAATCACATGCATTCTTAATTATTTCAGCTTAAATAAATGGAAAAGTGAAATAAATAAAAGTAAATTAGTGAAAATGAAGATTATGCCAGACATTAAGCATGATTTTAATTGTCTCTAGAGAGAGGTAATGAACTGATATGCTTTTGTGAGCAAATTCACTTATACAGCAAATATGAAGATTTCCCAAAATGTTTTTATGGTTATTAATTTAATTAGATAAGTATTTTAGAGTTAGTTAACTTTGTGAATTCCTTTTTTTGGAGAAAAAACAGTTTTATAAGAGATAAATATTCAAAAAGCCTGGAGGTTGTAATACATTCTTTGAACATTCAAGTGATAATTGAGTGCAAATAAAACTAGTGGTGCTACAGAATGGCACAGACTTTCCCTTATTAGTTTTCTATTTCCTTGGGACTTTGCTAGCTATTTGGAATTGCTACATACTCTTTCTTGCCAGCTGCCATCTATCACCGCGAAAACATTTTTTTGTCATTTTCTTAATTGTTCGGTTTCCTATTGGTAGAACAGAAATATTAATTTTAGAATATTAAAGAAGACAAAAACCTAGTCCTACATGGCAATTTTCTTTTAAAAATTATGTACCATTTTAAAGAAAATTGTGTTTTAGCGCTACTAAAACTGCAAAATTTGAAGCTCATTTTCACAGGAATTTTTGAGATTTCAAAATACTTTATTTGAAGTTAATTGAAGCACTTACGCTCACAAATATAATAATCTTTACAAATTGCTGGTAATGTGTATATCAAAGATGTGAGAGATCTTTCAAAATAATTACAATTATGTAATTTTTGAAAAAACAAAAAAATAACTCAAAATAAACTTTACGCTATACTAAAGAGAGTAATTAGCACTATCTGTTACAAAAGTTTGAAGAAAAAATTTGCAGCCATATATGAGAATTTGGCGTTTGAGCGTTTCTGAAAATGCGAGATTTTGAGCTACTTTTCAAAGAAAACGGTTGTGTTTTCGAGAAACTTTACTTGATATTATTTAAAGCACATGTACTCATAAATATAATAATGTGAAAAAATCGCCGGTAATGTAAATATTATCGACGTGAGAAACGTGAAAAAATTTACATTTTTGTAATTTTTGAAAAAAACAACCTATAGAGCAATATGGCTTTTATGTCATCTGATAGAGTACATTTACCAATATCCCTACCAAAAGTTTAAAGAAAAAATTTGGAGCCGTTTTTGTAATTTTTTAAAATTGCACATATTGCACGAAACTACCAAAATTTTGAAAAACATTTACATGATCTTTATGAATGAACTCACTATTGAGAACAAATTTTATTTGAAGAAAAAATCTCTTATCTTCAATTTTGTAGTTGGAGAAAGACACCGAAAAAAATTCAAACTTTCACAATTTTCGAAAAATCAGTTATCCATGAAAATCAGACGTATGCCTTGTTAATAAGTGTATTTTACTCTCTTCATACAAGAAATTGAAAGAAAAAATTTGGAGCCTTTTTGGAGAAAAGTTTGAAAATCCCCTGGGGGTTTCATATAAAGTACCCCCAAATTTTGAAGAATCTTTTTCAAAATCTCAAAGCTTCGACTAGAATCAGATCGACCAGGGAATATCCATTTTGGAGGAAATCGTATGTATGGTTTAGGCGTTTTCCTTTGAATTGGGTTTTCGGTATCAAGGACCTAGAAAACAGGGTTTCTGGCTACACCACATGTTAGGGGATTTTTTTCTTAATTTAGCAACTGGTTTTATTCACTTTTTCGTTTTCACGGCCCGGCAATGAATTTTTTTCCGCCGAAAATTGGCCATTTTTTTGCGCAGCATTACATTACTTTCCCTATACTACGTATATCACTTCGTGTATACGTACGTGTACGGGAAAGTAAAAAATGTTGAAACGATTCCTTTTACAATGTAAATTGGATATTAGCAATGCTCTTACACAGGTCTGTCTTTTTGTGTTCTTTGTACAAAATATTTCAATTAGAATATACATTTGCCTTCAAAAGATGTACAAAAAAGTGAATCTATGATTTTTTAGTGTGATTAGTCAAACTCTTCTTGCAATAGTTATTTTTACACATCATAGTGTGTGTGTATATATATATATATATATATATATTGATGACACTCAACAATATTTGAATTCTCAGATCATCATAGCTTCATAAAACAATTCACTTTATTTGGTACATTTTAAGAACAAATACAACCCAACATTTTATTCAATTCCATTGGCACTATAATCATATTCTGAATTCAATTAGGTTGATGAAACTGCAGAAGGCATTGAACATCACTTAAATGTGCTTTTGGAAGGAGTGTTATTTGATCTACACATTGACAATTTGGGTAAGTTCTTTTGACTGTTCAATACTGATCAGTATAATGAAATGTTTGCTTCAGTTCTTTTCTCAGAATGAATATGTGGTATAAGAATATCTAATTTTGCCTCAAATCATTGTACAAATGCAACTGTATTTTTGTTCAGAAACTTGGGGCTAAATTATGACATAATATAGAAGAAATTAAATTAAATTAGAAAACAATTGATGCAAGTGATTTGTGTTCATTACTAACTTCATGAAGGTGCAAGATGAGCACTACTACTTTGTTTATTTTTTGTAATATTATTAGTAGCCTACTGTGTTATCAATAGGGTATTTTAGTGTTTGTGTTCTAGCAATCAAATAAATTCATGTCATAAAACAATTGAAATCAGAAAGGAAATTGTTAATAAAGTAGCTGTAGGTCCTACTCTTTCTGAAAATTGCACTCCAAGGAAAACATCATTTTGTTGGCTTCTGTATTTATTCTGACACCATTCATTGTTCAAAATTATTGAGATTTAGAAAATTATTTATTTGCTTTGTTATTTATTTTCCAATAGTTATTTATAAAGCAAAACTTTGTTACATAAAGACAAAGCAATGAATTGATTGGCTTTGAAATGAAATTCTGGTGCAGGTGATCCAGTTTGATGAGTCAAGAAATACAAAATGAGGAAATTAACAAATAGGGTGTCGATTCATAATTGTTAGTATTGAATCTAGATAACGATTAGGGCACTACAGACACCTACGGCGTGTGAGAAGACTATTGACCACGAAACAGAATCCCTTCATTGTATCCCGTTCGGGATTGGATTCTTATACAATGAAGGGAAAGGAGACTAAAATTTCAGGAAGACTATATGGAGGAGATAATGAATAGGTTTGCAAGTGATGAAAATTAGAATGCGAGAGCCGGCGATTGTCGAAACAGAATTCACCCAGAGAAGTTAAGTTCTTTTGGTTGACATCAATACGATTGCACGGTTGAAATCTTCTCGGGAAGTATGTTAAAGGGTATTACTGGCCAAAGTCCAAAGTATATTATAGTAGTATAGTATTGCAATGTTACGTGTACAATGTATCACAGCGTTGCCGACAAATCGTTGATTAGCGGATTGGATTCAGATTTAGGAAGAGGGTATCAACCAAATTCAAAGAAAGGAAGCGAGCTGAATTTGATTACGATATTCTTAATTTCTGCAAGTGTTTTGACATCAATAAATAATAGACACGCAAAAAAGCAAAAAATTTAATAAGTCGTGTTTACGAGAAGATTGTACTTCAACTTACCTACAACTTACTACTCTCGCTTATGATCCATGTTTCCGTATGGGAATATTTTGCTTAGTGGCCTTGGAAAACATGACATAATAAACACAATTTTTGTTAATAAAGTTCAGTTTAGGTTCAACATGTTGAATTCCTCCTGCAGGTTTTCCCCTTTAAAACTAAATGTTTCATTATCGTGTTCTTCATTTGAATAATTATTAATAGTGTACAGTAATGATCTTCAGCTAATATGGTATTGCCATTTTAGACGTAGACTCATTTCATTATATTTCTTTGCACGGATGAACTACAAACCTTGCATAACGATGTTTGTGTATAAACGTGAAATAACGCATAAGCAGTAATTTACTCATTTCTGTCATCCAGCAGAAATCATGCCAAGTTCCATCTTAACACACTTAATCTTTATAAAGACACATTGGCAGAAGAATCAATTATATATTACTCGTACTTCAGATATAAAGTGTCAATAAACACCATCTCCCCTTTGAGGGTCTGTAAACTGCGACTTGAAGGCAAATTTTGGAATTCAGTATTTATTCCGAACACGGCATTGTACAAAGACACAATTGCGAAGATGATAACGAGGGGAAATCACCTTCGATTTGGACTTAAATTCCCAACAAGACCATTTTTGGAAATAAAATCGGTTTTCATAGCATCGTGAGAATGACTTACTCCTTGACATACGTTTTCAAACAGTGCCAAGCTGCAGTAGAAAAGTTTACACAGAACGTGTAAACATCTTTTTTGCCCACGCGTGCTATCTACACCCAGGGGCTCCCAGAAAAGGGGGAGAACAGGTAGGGCAACGTTTCCCAGACCTCAACATAATGAAGGCCCCGATTATATTTCATTCAAATCAAATAAAGAATTTACTTTTAATTCAAAGTAACCGTTATAAATTATTTCTATTGCATGGCGAAATGCATTCAGTTTATGTATTGGAAGGGGGCGGAGCGTTTGTTTGAAGTATGGGGTGCCTGTGGATCTAATGACCCATGCCTCTTGTTTTTCTGTGCTCCTCCTTCGGTTACTTTGAACTAGCGATTTTGGCTACAAAGGGAAATAACCCCTTCAGGTGTAGCTGTTTCCGTCTACGATCGCCAAAGAAGTTGGTTATTTCCCACCTTATCCCACCCTTCTCGCGATGATCCTTCCCTTATGCATCGTTGCCATAATTTCATTCTCATGTCGACGCCACTGGAGGGAAAAAAATGTGGAAAATTCACAAATTTAGCCAAGCAGTTCTCACGATTCGCAGCGTAGCGTCGAAAAATGCAATGCTAGTGTACGTTCCCTCCCTGCTACTTCTTCCCCCTGTATGGAAACCGAGTCACTACCATCTCAACTTCAACAGCAGCTTCTTTGAGTTGACACAGGTTTGTCTTCCGTTAGATCTGGAAATTCGGTGTGGTGGCTATACCCATCGTTTTATCCAGAGCATCGAGGTGAAGGGTGTCAAATTCCGGGGGCGTGCAAATGGCGCCTAACACGGTTATATGGTTTTCGATTATATAAACTTTATGTATTTTGTAGGAAAATAATCGTGTTTCTGCTCCCTTAAAATTAATCCACCGAGTTTTGAAATACAAGGACCTTTCCTTTTTTCCATCATTTGTGTAAAGAAGTTACTCAGATAATTCGGTCAATCCGTGACATGCTTGTGAATCTTAGGACTGCTGTGGGCAAAATTTTGCCTACGCTTTACTACATCATGTCATGTATATTACAAAGGGTGAAACGGTCATTTTCACACGAGAGATCGAGTGTTGACCCACGTCTGTCTTAAGACTATGCATTGACCACAGTCGACTTTGTAGTGGAGGGCTGAAATCCACAGGGCGCAGAGCACACTTTAAATGCAGGCCTGCTTCCCTCCGCCAGTGCAGGACCTTACTGGTCCGGCAAAAAACGTTTTCTTCCGCGACGTGTTCCTCCTGGCAAGCGGGCCGCGCCTCCTCTTCACCGGGTCAGACGGCGCTAGCCGAGTCGAGACGGCGCTTCATGGCTTCCAGCTGGCGCATGTCGTGCCCGGTGGCGGCCACCTTGTGCACCACCAGGCTGTGGTAGAAGTGCACCGCGAACGCCACGAACACCACCAGCACCGGCAGCACGATGATGGTGGCCGCCCACGCCGCCGTGAAGCTGTAGTCCCAGAACTTCACCCAGCACAAGATGGCCACCTGAACACGCCCGCAATCACGTTTTTGACGCTTTAACGTCAAGAAAGCAAGACAAAATCATCTGTTTGGTAGATAGGCAAAAATTCTATATTTAATGTGCAGGACCAAAGCGAGGGGCCACTTCACTATTACTAGGTTAAGTGATAAGAACTACGAATACGGTGATAATAATAATGATAATAACAACTCGCCTTAGGCTAGGCTCACTCGTTCGGCTCGCTGGAGCCGTACGAGTGAGCGTAGCAGAAGTGACTACGGCAGGTGAATGCTCCTCCACCGCGAGGGAGAAGTGAAAAAATCGTCATAATAATAATAATAATAATAATAATAATAATAATAATAATAATGATGATGATGATGATGATGATGATGATGATGATGATTTCGAGTCCCGCCTCTGGCCTGGGTGTGTTTGTGTCGCCCATTCACCTTTTATTATCATCATCATTCCATATTCCATGCCCCCACAACTAGCAACCAACCCTGGAGAATAAAAATTGGATACAGCCTAGAACGCAGTAACCAACTAGTGCTGTGGGTTGCATACCCCAGGGGTTTGGAGATTGTTCCCATGGAATGATGAGGAACAAGTGAAAAGAATGTTTTCAAAAATCTCATTGTAAGTAGTCTACGAATGCTAATCAGCATGGCACCTTGCAATAATTATCATTTTATGGGTATTATTGTCTATTCATAATTACTACGAGATTAGGTCTGTCACATTTCACAGTGTATATCAGCTAAAGACTTTTTAAAAAAACTCTTTCCGTTAAAGTGTGAATGCTTTACGATAACATAAAGATTTACATGAAAGGGGCAGTAACAGTTATAAGTGGTAAGAAGACAACAGAAAACAAATTAAGAAGATTCTAATGCAAAGAGTTCATGGAGATGGAGAAAAACAAATACTATGTAATCTTGTGGTGGCTAAAATAGAAAAAATAAATAAATTAAAAAAAACAAAACGGAACAAAAATGAAAAGAGAAAATCTCAACAAGAATACAGTTCGTTGAAAAAGAGGAATAAAATAGAAAACAGATGGGAACGGGAGAGTGCACTTGAACGAGGAATAATTCAGAACGTCAGAGAAGAACGTTAAGAAAGAGAAAACAGCGAAAGATTGTGTCAGTAAACAAGATTTACTGTAGAGCGTAATTGGAACAAAAAAGAAGTAGAAGGCGAATAAAAAAGAAAACAGGAAAAGGAGAAAAGAGGGAAGGGAGTGATAATCTTTACGTAGGATGAGACAAGGAAGACAAACATTTATAAAGAACACTCGGCGGAGATACTGTATACGTCTTTCAGACCCAGGGGTCGTTGATGATTAGAAAATAGAGTAAGAAGAGGGAGTTGAGAGTAGACGTGTGGGAACATCTCGACGCGGAAGAGGAAGAAACCGATTATGATGGAGAGGGGGAATAGGTACAATGTAATAAGGCGAAGATATGGAACATGTCACACAGAATGCGACGAAGGGGAGAGACGCCGTGATATATTGTTTCCGGGTGTCAACTGCTTAGGTCTTTGGTCTCGAAAGAGTGAGGTGTTTTTTATAGCCGGATGGTGGCGATGTTCCTTACCCACTACAACGTGCGATCCGGTGCCGACCTACATGTCGGCTTACTTTCCTCCCCAGATATTTCCCCGAGAAGTGCACCGTTCCAGACGGGATAAGGTCTACTCTCCAGACAAGTGTGGTAGTGTAGAGCATGAAAATGTATAAATGACCTGAGTGAAGAGAAGACTAAGAGTGAAAACTGAAGAGAAATAGACGAATTAACTTCGAGAGGAGCTCAGGCAGGACAAGCCAGGAAGGTGGAGAACATAAAGAAATGTGAAAAGAAGGTGTTGTGAAGAGAAATAGGTGTTGCTGTCTGGACGTGGTAGAGAAAGACACAGATGGAGAAGGAGAAAAGGTACGAAGCAATAGCATGGCAAAGGGAACGAAGGCGACTCAAAGGTGGCGATAGTGACCATCTTGACTAAGGAGAGGAAAGACCAGAGGGAGATGTACAAAACAAAGACGAATAATATGATAACAAAGTTTTCGAACATGGTGAAGAGGATGAAGAAAAATAAGAAAAGGTGTTGGAGAAGAGAAAGAGACGTGCCCACCTCGACGAGGAATATCCTCAGGTTAGTGAAGAAAGGGAAGAAGACAAAAAAGAAAGTTTGAAGGTGACAAAGAGACGTTTCCACTCGGGAAAGTGAAAACGATCAGAGAAAGGTAGTGAAGAGGAATGAAAAGAAAAAAACTGAAGAAGAGGAAAAGATATGGACGAGGAAGAGCCCGAGGACTGGGAAGAAGACGAAAAAGAAAGAAAGAAGAGAAAAGGGGAAGAAGAGAAAAAGACCTGCTCATCCGGAAAGGAAGAACAACGACCAGGAAATGGAGGAAAGGGATAGTATACACCCTACGTGAGCTACTATCCCACACATTCTTGTCTCAACAAGAGGATTTTACTCCCCAGGGTGGGCAGATCAACCGACTAAGCTCTTTGGTTCTTAAACCTCACCCCTCGAGCGTAAAAGTACATCTTTGGGTTGACACCCCGATGCACCGGAACGCAGCACATCACCGGGGCGCCTTTCCAATTAAGCCTGAGTGGGGTCACTCTGTCAGCACGGGAAGAAAGGGATAGAAAATGTGTGAAGGAGAGAAAGAATCGTTTCGCCTTCTGCGAGGAAGATCCTCGGGACAGGGAAGAAGAATAAAAAAATAAAACCTGAAGAAGGGAAAGAGACCTGCCCACCCGGAAAGGGAGAAAACAACCAGAGGGAGGCGGAGAAGATGAACAAAAAATAAAAACTGAAGAAGAGAAACAGACGTGTCCCTCAGGAAAGGGAGAACAACGTCCAGAGAGAGGCGGAGAAGAGGAATAAAAAAGAAAATCAGAAGGGAAAGAGACCTGCTCACCCGGAAAGGGAAAAAAATGACCAGAGAGAGAAATGACCAGAAGATGAACAAAAAAATAAAAAAAATAAGAGAAAGTGTCGTGTCTCCTAGGAAAGGGAGACCTATGACCCGAGGAAGATGGAGAAGAGGAATAAAAAAACAAATGAGAAGAAGAGAAATAGACGTGCCCACCTCGACGAGGAAGAGGAACAGCCCGAGGACGGTGGAGAAGGCCCAGGCGAGCTCGATGAAGCCGCGCATGCGCTCGTGCGGCGACTCGGCCACCAGGCGCGCCACCTGCAGCTTGGACACGGCGTCGATGTTGGGCAGCAGGTAGGTGGAGATCATGAGGGCGAAGATGTGCACGGCCACCAGCACCGTGGTGCACACGGAGAACATGACGAACAGCCACTCGGGCACGTTGGTGGGCTCGTTGATCTGCAGCTCCACCATGGCCACCTGAACACGCACATCGACGGGAATGCACACACTTGCTTAGTTCTAAATGAGCGCGCGAAGAAAGTCTACTTCTTAAAAATAATCAGTCAATAATGAATTTCGTACATTAAACTTTTTACATTTTATAATTACAAATTTTAATTTTTCTAAATAATTAATCGACATTTTTAACAATGATTTAGCAGGTCTTTTAAAGAGCGTTTCATGTAGTACCACACTATCGCAATTTTTTAACACATAAAATATTGGATTTTCTTGTGACATTAATATCAATTCAGATGTTGATGGGTTGATATACAGGGTGTCCAGAAGCTCCCGTTACAAAAAAATATCCCAAATTCTGTGTTACACGTCATGAAAAATGGCAGGTCCAGTTTTTTCGAAAAAAAATTTGTCTTTGAGAAAATTGAGTTTAAAAATCACTTCCGGGCCGCGAAATTCAAACCGGCCGCTACGACACTGCAGACGGCGGCGTCTCCTTCTGCGCGGAGCATTTCCTCGTTTCTCCGCGTAAACGGTAAAACAGTCCAGTAATATTCCCTAAGGAAAGCATTGCGTGGCGTACACTAGAATACGTTAATAGTATAAAATGTTTCTAGGTTCTGTTCAATAAATATTTTAAATTACTTATTGAAAATCCAGTTTTGTTCAAAATGATAGCCACGGTACACGGCGGCGTAAACGTAAATGATGATCACATCCAACACTTATGAAAAATATTGAATCTCCTGGAATGCTCGAATCGTTATTTTTAGCACATATTCATATGAACTAGTGCCTTGGGCTTAAGACTGCCCAAGGGCTTGGTGTCTCGTGTTTAACAGTATCCCGAAGATGCCCACACCGCCAAGTTTTGTCGGTTCGGATTTATCTCGTCTTTTCTAGTGGAACCACTTTCCTCTTACAGGCTTACTAAGACTGTGTTAGGTACAGATTTACGCGCGCATGCGTTCAATGTACGTCGGTCACTCAATAATTAAAGAGACAAATTGGTCTGGAGAAAAAACAATGAGCAGGACGAGTTTGGTATTTTAGTTCCTTAAGTTGGCATCACTGGGATGAGCCCTGGGTATCTGGAGGATCAGTATTGTTGTGTTTATAACCTTGAAATTAGGTTGAAGGATGGCGAGTCCACTTGAAAATTCCACATTGGTTGAACAACGTTCTGCGATTCGTTTCGAGCTTGCTGACGGTGAAAAAACAGCTAATAAGCTAATATACAGCCTAATAATACAGTCTAGGAAGACGAAAGTATGTAATGAAAGTTGTAAGAACCGCGAGAATACATACAAGTGGGCAGAACAGTTTAAAAGTGTTCGAGGCTCAGTGAGTCAAAAACATCGTTCTGGACGCATCTGCAGGTGTCATGTCGACTGTGTTTGGGGGCGCTGTAGTTGCGATTTTTTTATTATCACAAATAAAATTGGAATAATAAACAGCCATTACTGCTTAGATACGCTTTTGAACAAGGTGAAGCCAGTTATGAGAGAGAAACGTCATTGATCTCACAGAAGAAGTGTGATTCTCCAACAAGACAACGAACGTCCCCATACTGCTCAACAAAGCCGTGAAACAAAATGGGTTGGAGGTACTCCATCCTCCTCCTTTTAGCTCTGATTTAGCACCATATGATTTCCATTTGTTAGTCCACAGAAGGAGGCATTAGGTGGGAAGAAGTTGCAGGATAACGAGGTTGTCAAAAAATTTGTGGGAAATTGGTTCAAGCACCAAGATAAAAAGTTATTTGCAGCCGTCATGAAAAAAAGCTGGTAACCCGTTGTAACAAGTGCGTAAATGTTGGTGGGGAATGTATTAAAAAGTAGGAAAAGTCCTGTTTTGTAAAAACAAACGTTTATTTCTCCAGACCAATTTGTTTCTTTAATTACTGAATGCCCCTCGTACTATTCAAAAACCATCCTACCTTGAAGAAACTTAGGAGCTGATGAGTTTTGTAGATGACGCTTTTACCCGCAGAATTCTGGCCACAGACGCTCCCGGACATTTACTCGGATTGATAAAACGATACAGGCAAAACTGGTATATATTTCGAAGTTATAAGAGTCCCTTTGTTTTTCACTTTTTGAGTTATTTTCCGCCTGCGTAATGGTTGAACCAATCAATGAATTTTCCTGATCGAAGAACTAAACAATCTACTTTCGATCTGGAAGACCGTTTACAAAGTGGCTGAGAATAAATGGTACAATCTAGGGGATGTTCGTGGATGATCAACCCTTGACAAATGGACACGAAGGAAATCTTATATACAGAAGTGATACAAGACATTTCGGGTAGCTCGCCCCTGATTGGTAGGCAACTAATCTTACATAGGCGTTAGGTACATGAGTATCCAGGGGTCCAACTGCCCACTGGCAAAGACGATATAGAGTTGTTTTTGTTTTTTACCTTATTGTTCAGCGTTAGCACGTGAAATGTGGATACCATCGAAACCTCATGGTCACCCTTGTGTGAAGTCAAAGCTGAACAATAAAGACATCGAACTCAATATTATCATTGCCAGTAGATAGGTCTCCTCATACCTGCCGAACACCAATTCAAGGTGAATTTTGCTATCAATGAGGGAGCTCACTGTCAGAAATGTCGTTTATGTAACTTTTTATAGGAGAGTTTCCATCGCATGCTCATTGGCAAAAAGTGATCTTTGACATGGATATCAAAATGAGTTTTCCCCTAGAAGTTCGTAACATTTACTCCTAAACATTCTGAAGAGTTATTTGGAAATCGATGAGACAAACACCATTGTGATCAATATGGAACGTCCCAAAGCTAATTGACATTATTACCTTTTGTCAAACGTAAGAAAAGGCGTATTACGAAGAACCCATTAACAGTCGCCATTCTAGGGGGGGGGGGTCAATGACGATCCTAGCGTACGTTTTTCCTACATCTTTGTGTAGTTAAAGAGTTATCATTTCATCACTTTGCCCTTTTATAAACAGAATCTTTCTTGTCGTTGGCTTCCGCCGCTGGAATCATGATCTGGTCTGTCCGGGAGACGCGCCGCGTCAAAGGCTGAGATGCCAATCGCGGCACCTCAGCCTTCGACGCGACGTCACCCGGACAGTCCAGATCAAGAATCTTTCTTATCAGTAATTGATAGTTTCGTCTCTCAATTATTCTCAGATGATGATTGTGAAAATTCTGGCGTTCTCGTACACTCAGACCCGCCCATAAACACGTTACAATTTTAGCATCTGGCGACTCAAATACCAGTTGTACATTTGGAGCAATATAGTAAATGTTGAACTAATGCTTAAAAAATAATTAATTAAAAAATGGGTATGGCCAGCTGAATCAACGCGGAAAGAACTTCAAGAACAGAAAATGTTAAAATTATATATGCTTTTGCCATACTTCAAAAATATTTTAACACAAACTTACTGAAAATTATTGTAATATGTTGTTTAAATATACGAGGATTGAAGCAGAAGTCATGACAACTATATTTTTCTAACATATTTTTCTAAATTATCGAATTGGATAATTTCATTTGTACTGTGAAAGAAACGCTGCAGTAGAGTCTGTTCACATCAAAACATGGTTCTGTGGGAGTGTCTATTAGCCCAGAGAGCAACGTGAAATAAGATGTCCGAGAGGAAGGAAATCGCCGTGCGAGACAAATGTAACGAGCAGCACTCTTACTACAAGACAGTCGTTCTCCATGGGGGAAATGCCCGAGAATGTGACAGGGAATTGGTGGACGCTCTTGAGAATAATGCCCTTCCTACCAGACAGTCGCGAGATGGGCAGGAGAGTTTCTGCGCGGTTGCGTAGCAACCAGAGATAAGCAACGTACATGACGACCTGTGAGTGTGCGGACGGATGTGGCACGAGCGGTAATCGAGCATCTGCCCTAGTCGGCCCTTGAGAACGAGCACGTAATGCTTTTGGAGTGTTCGGAACTCGTTTATGCTAAAATGCTTTGGAACATGAAACCAGTATTGTCATTTCAAACACTGTCATAAATATGAGAAACACAATTTTGGAATGTCGTTAAATGTCCATGCACTTAGTTTATACCTTGTCCTTTTGTATTTTTCACATTTTGCTTTTGCATTTTTCACATTTCACATTTTTGTATATTTCACATTTTGCACCCGTACCCGTATTCTCACAAAAAAATAGCAGCAATTAAGGCAGTAGATATTTGTGTCTCTTTGAACCATTATCTTGTCTGGGAATACAAAAAGAACGTTATTGTCTCTGTTACTTAATTTGATCTCATTGTGATAACATTGCTTTTTTAATATATCTGTAAACTGCATCTAAATAAATAAATACATTTGAAATTAAAAACAAACCAATTAAAGAACCATGATAAGTTTGGCCTCCAAAAAACCAAATATTTACTCTACCGCCTTCCTAATTAATATTCTGTAAATGCCGTCACTGCAGAGCGGCGTTCCACGTGTATTATTGTAAATATTACTGTTCCTTTAAAATTACGAAAACCTCAAGGTCATTTTTTGTGTCCTGATTGTAATTCAGTGCAAAGACTCAATAGTAATCGCAACGTGATGGGGACATGTCCTCCCTTTTGAAAATATAGACAGTAAAAATTATTTTAAATAATTACAAAGATGCTTCAAAAATATATTATTTGTAAATTTATTTTAATTCAACTAACATTTTGTGCATTTTTAAAATACAAATAACATGAATTTTCAAAGGTTGCTTCCGGGTTTAAAGTTCATACTCTTTCTAATAGAAAAAGTGGTTAAAGTAGGGTGTACGGTACACCTTTAGAGAAGCAATGCGGCGGGG
The DNA here is from genome assembly GCA_031308135.1 of Acheta domesticus. Classification (NCBI taxonomy): domain Eukaryota; kingdom Metazoa; phylum Arthropoda; class Insecta; order Orthoptera; family Gryllidae; genus Acheta; species Acheta domesticus. The sequence continues at coordinate 99,272,749 of JAHLJT010009355.1, read as the reverse complement.
GGGGGAGGAGGGAAGTTTCCTTAAGTCCTCCCTCAAATTACGCACTTCAGTAAGAACTTTGTCCCCGCCGCATTGTAATGTCAAATTACTTTCAAAGGCAAGTTTTCTCGCTTCACTCGCCCAGATCCAAGTCACGGCAAGGTTCGGGCCTTCGGCCCTCGCGTTCACTATAAGTAACGTTGAGTCTATCCATCGCATAATTATATTTCGGTTTTTATTTCTTGGCGCGAGGGGGCGTGTCATCAGATAGAATATCTCACGGTATTTCGCGTCGTTCTCGATCGTGCCGCTAGGAGTCGCATGATCGCGAATGTATCGAGCAGTGCTGGCGATCATGCGACTCCTAGAGGCACAACCCAGAACGACGCGAAATACCGTGAGATATTCCATCGTGATGACACGCCCCCAAGCGCCAAGAAATAAAAACCCAACTATACCAATTCACTTTTATAAGAAAACACTTTATAAGAAAGCCTTTAGTATTCAAACTCCGCAGTTGCAAACACGTCGTGAAGATGCGCGAAATGCCGGTTTGAACGACTTCCTTAAGTTGTACCGTACACTAGACTTTAGCCGAAAAATTATTATCGCTGAAATATTTATTAAAATTTCCGATATAGATATCTTGTTTCCAGGTTGAATACATACAAATTGAATGTAACATATAAATGAAACAGCGAAAATAAAGTTTTAAAAAAGTATTTTTTTTAAAATGGCCCCCGGGAAATATTTTGTGAAGCCGCCCTTGTCGCAGTGTTGGTAGTGGTACTCACCATAGCGAATCCAGAGAGCAGCTCGGAGGTAGTGGCGGTGGCCTTGAGCTTGGCACGGCTCATGTGTAGACGGCGCCACGATAGTCCCTCCGACGTCGCGGCGCCCGCCACCGCCTCCGCCCCTGCGCCCTCGCCGCCTCCCATCGCTCCGTCCTGCCAACATAGCGCGAGCGGTGAGCGAATTGTCAATTTTGTCCCCTGGAAGGATGTTCGAAAATTTAAAGAAAATCAGGTGAACAATCTGAGGTGACTTGACGAAACCAGCGTTTTCTATTTTTACTTCCTCTCAAAGAAGTAGGGAGAAAGTTGTGTAATGCTGCGCGAAAAAACGACGGATTTTCGGCTGAAAAACTTTTATTACAGGACCCTGATAACGAAAAAGTGGATAAATCCTGTACCTAAATTTAGAAGAAAAAAACCCTCTAACACGTGTTGTAGCCAGAACCTATGTTTTGTGAGTCCTTGATACCGAAACATCGAATGACGGTAATACGTCTCGTCTGTCTCTCCGCCCGTCCGTGTCTGTCTGTCTGTGTGTGAACTACGTTAGCGACTAAACTGACATATTTTCTCCAAAATTAATATTCCTCAATCGATCTGGCTGATGTCGTGGCCCCTTGAATTTGAAACCGATAATGTATTTTTTTTGGGGGGGGGGGGGGGGTACTTTACGTGAAGATACTGGGACATTTTCAAAATTTTCAAAAAAACTAGCGTACCCGTGCGAGAACTCTCGCATGTTAAATCCCATCCTTCCCCTATCCATTTGCCTATCCGTTCCATAAAGGAGAGGAACTACTAATGTACTTACAGAATATCAAACAAAATAACAATGCAATTGATGTTTGAAACAAATTTTCAATTAAAGTTTATTCAACATTATAGAGAGATGTTCTTGGAACAATTCATACTTCTTTAAAAACAACATTTGAAGAAATTTTTCAATCTTCCTTGAGAGTTAGCTTTTCGCTTTTCTTGATAGTCAAATAATAGAAAAGGTACTCTTGAGAAAGCCAAGTAAAGTAGTGTGCAAATACCGGATCGGGCAAGAACAGACCTACTCATTGCAACATTATTTAACTTTCCTTGATTTGTTGTGAAGAACCGAGTGGGTTTTGGAGAGTCAGGGTGCCAGCTTGCTGGGGTGAGAAAATTGAAAAATTATTTGTTTACTAAAAAGTATTGAATTATTTTCTCGTCCTTACGTACCTCAAGAAAAACAATTCCGAGCCAAAAAATAATCAAACTAAAATTTTCACCTTTGGGTACTAAATAACATTTGTTAGCATTAGAAACAATTTAGTAGGCATTAGTAAGCCCACTTTGGTACATGGGAATGTTGCTCAAATGCTATATTTGCATTTTTAATATCTTAACGAACCGACACCTTGAGTTTAATATCAAACGGTGTTTTATTTACAATATGAGTTTGCAGTTGGGCGTTAGTGTACAACTTCCAGATGTCGCCAACATTTAAATCGTGCGATTGGACTGCGATCGTTGGAAGTTGTCGGGTGACTTGCACTGTTCTTTCTATAATTTTAAATTTAGTTGTTTTTTAATTGATTAACGTAGTATTGTAGGCTAGCGCGTTTTGATTTTTGTTTTCCATTTATTTCAAGCTATTTTACTTTAGCTACTTTAAAAAGTTTGTTCTTTGTGTTGTGCTATCGCATAAGCTTCTCCCCACTACCTCTGCGTACCCGTGCGAGATCTCTCGCTTGTTAGACCCCACACTCATCCCTATCCTTCTATTTTCATTCTAAGAGGGAAAGTAGTTAACGAAACCTGTTTATTTGTATCTATGCTACTATACTTTTATTTGTATCTATAAAGGTAACTTGTAATGTACTAACACAATTACAAATACAAATAAAAACAATGCAATTAATGTGTAAAAGAAATTTTCAATAAATATTTATTCAATATCATGGAGAATTTGCTTGGAACAATTCCCAACACTTACTTCAAGACATTTGAAGTAATTATTCAATATTCTTTGTCAATTAGGTTTTAGTTTTTCGTGATAGTCACAAAAATGTTAGCTTTTTACTTTTGAGAAAGCTACGTGTCTGAACCCGTTGACTTGAAAATTTCATCGAATGATAACGAAAATATTGGTACGGGTAAAACACAAACACAGTTTTCACTCTTCACTGAACACCCACATCCTTCCACAATTAAGTACACAGCACTTATAGACCATGAAAAAACGTTAATTGAATAGTTTCACTACACGCATAAGAAACAATCTTCACAGGTATAGGTATCAAGCAATTATAGTAGTACTTCTAGTTGTTGCTGGAGAGCAAATCTTGAATTAATGATTATGCAAGTAAACCTCGTCAGACTGCATAAACAACGGTGTTAACAGAAAGCGTAAATAAAGATTGTCGAATCAAGCCTTCTAAGCGTGTCGCCTCAAAAATTGCTACCAGCAGGAAGAGCTGAAATATTGAGGTGGCCGTGATAGTATTGAAGCGTTGAACCGAAAAGTTAATTGAATGGATCGGAGAATGTTTCATCTTGTAGATTATTGTGTGAAAAACGTTTCTTTGAGGCCTTTGGCCTCAACATTTTACATTTTAAGGCTCTAAAACGCTTTATGAGTTATTTGCCGATATAGATTGACATGTGATGCGGGCTGCATTTTACATCAATATTTCGATGCGTTTTTTTTAGGAATCATCCATATTTTTAAAGTCAAAGTGGAATTCGTCAAGTCTCCGTGAAATTCTCTTTCTTTAGAGCCCTGATTTATAATTATTGGTTGCGTGTGAGAGCCGGAACCCAAAGGTATACTACTGAAATAATACAGGAGACGATGGCTCCATCGTTTTTGATTAAATTTTGTTGTTGCTTAGTGTGAAGGACGTTTAAAGGAATGATGCAGGTCTCATTTCCGGTGAAAACTCTGATTTTTAAAAAAATTGCAAAAATTCAAAATTGTTTCGGCGTCTTCCTACAACTACAATATGAAGATAGAGATTTTTTAATTTAATGAAATATGTTCCTTAAAGATAGATTTTGAAATAAGGTCATGTACAATTTTTCGAAAATTTGAATACTTTTCGCTTAATTTTGGGGGAAAGTACGGGCAAGAAAGTACGTGCTCTTTTAGCACCACTAGTTCACTAACAGTGAACGTGATGAATAATTTACACATGTGGCCTCCGAGTTTGTCAGTGTGCTGAGTGCAACTGAGCCATAAACAGTCTGAATTAACCATAGAAATGCGTATGGGGAGTTTCCAATTTCCCCGATTTGGACATTTCAAAGTGGAGAAATCGTAAATTATTCACCTAGAAATGATTGAAAGTTTTCGATCTACTTGAAGTGGGTTATCCACATAACCCCTTGGATTTTCTTCTTGGAATCCTTTTGATCCCCAGCAAATGGAATTGTAAACGTGGTCAGGTGGGGTAATCAATTTTACTTTAATTATAACAATCATGAACACATTTTGAAAACTTTTTCAAATATACTTTTATGGTTATTCTTTTCTTACGTGAGCTACAATAATTCATCAGAAAACTGCGTTACTCACTGTTCATGCACTGTTTAGTTCCTCTCAATTAGACATTTTATAAATAATGATTTTTTTGCTTTGGTGAGGCGAACATTTGCCAACCTTACTTAATAAAAATGTAGTCTTTTATGCAACCCGATAGAATCTCAATATTTTGAACACAGATGCCTCAAATTTCTTAGTATCTCAAATTTCATTAAATTAGTTTCATGTTTATTGAACGCCAAAAATAGTGAAAAACCTATGGTGGGTAAAATGTCGTACGATGGGAGAAGTGCTTGTATAATCTGCGCACGTTTTCTCCAGCTCCGGAATTCCTAACCCTTGCCTTTTATTTCACTTATCTAAATCACAAGCTACACAAAACTTGATTTAGCTACCTGGCTAAATCAAGAACAACGGCAGTAACCAGCGTTTTTGGCAATATTTATAACAAGAAATATTATTTTCCATGTAAGAGAAATTGTATGCATCGCAAACAATCTACAAGATAGTACTGTTGATGAAATTATTGCACTTCCACTTCACCCTCATCTAATTCTTCATCTTTCTTATACATACTCAAATTCTGAGAAAATCAAAAAATTCGATAACTAGTTTTTCTTTTCTGTATCAGATTCAAAATAAGATGCCTAGGTTCAACTGTAAACTATGTCTCTGGAGCGTCGAGAAGCTCAAGACCAATGAACCTAATTTGCTATCCATAAAAGTATCGACTATGAGGACCAATGTGATCTAACAAACAACTGTAAGGGTTTATTTAGGATATTCTTGTGACTGACGATGGCAAAATTGAGATGTTAAAAGTTGGTGTTAAGAGGTAATGACACTGAAGAGACACAACAATGTTGTTTGTTTGTTACTCGTAGTTTTTAGAAATAACCACAACAAATCTATGGTGTTATATAATTCCACGGACGGGTAAGCATCAACTTTATACGAAGTATTGACGCAAAAAGTTGTACTCTAGAAAGAATTTTAGCCCCGAATAACTATTTTAACTTAAGACACCATCGTAGATATGAAGAATATACGGCGAATTGAAAAGAAAACATACCTGGATATTAAGCCGATAATAGGCTAATTGATTTTTATGAATCAGATTATGGGAAAGATATTTCCGTTGAACACACAGCCTTGCAATGTTCTCGTGAATTTAATTGGCATGAGAAATGATGATAATATGACAAAGACAACCGTGTGAATAGCTTAAAAAGGCGTACTCATTTGTTTCCAATATTTCCTTTAAAATATAAAATGGAACAACAGAATGGTGAAAAGTGAAGTTTTTCTTCTGTTCCTGTTTGTAACACATTTCCCATTCAATTCGTTCACTTTCAGAAATGTTTATCATTCGAGATTTCAAGAGAAAACAGTTTTCACGATTGGACTTAAGGCGTGTTTGGAGCCAAGCATAAGTATTATAATAAAATCTAGAATAGGTTTTACCTTAAATGTGATAAATGACATCTTCAATGTGATTCAATCATTCCATCCCCTTCAAAAGATGTCAGCGTTATCACTGAGTTTGTATGCCAAGGTATATTTGCTTTTGTGGTTATATCAATTATAATGCATCTATGACAACAATAATTTTCAATAGCAGTAGCGTTTTGCACCAAATCTGTGGCAAACGTGTGAGTGCATCCAATTTCAGGATCGATAAATGTGGGTCAATGAGCTGTATAAGAGTTTTCTTGTAAAAAGTATGTTGTCTACAAAAAAGCTGAGATTTTATAAAAAGTTATCCGATATATTGTTGCTTAAGTCATTAGTAATTCAAAATAAGTTATAACTCTTTTGTATCCCAGTGTATTCGAAATTACATTGTCGACTTCGTTGTAATTGATGTGGTTCGAAAGTTTGTAGCTTGTTTCGGGTTTTTTACAATGAAAAATCTTTTACTACGAAATCTCAAAAAAGCTGCCTTGTAGCGGTGTTCATTCTGCAATTTAATAGTGTTTAAAAACCAGTTTTCAGGTGTGATTCTTCAGTTTTTAAATATATATTGTAAAAATAATATATTTTGTAAAAATGTAAGCATTACTTGGGATGATACAATTTTATACTGTAATTTAATCATTCAGCGGTAACTTTTACTCTCGTAAATTCTCATGTCGTAGGTTCAGGGTATCATGTTTATTATTTTTCCTTAATATTTCGAGAATAAAATATTACATAGAAGCATGTGTATCACGCAAGAGTTTGTATTGAAGAATGACGTTGAACTTTCTTTGAATGATTTTCCTCCCTTCAGAACTTTTCCTTCTCAACCAACGAACTTGAATTCCATCAATTTCAATTCCAATAGATTTCCATCTCGTTGTTCTCAACGGAGACTTTCACATGAAAGGTCTGGAGAATAGGTCTGAGAATAGATCTGGAGAAAAGGTCGTGAAAGGTCTGGAGTCATATTCCAATAGATTTCTATCTCGTTGTTCTCAACGCAGACCTTCACATGAAAGGTCTGGAGAAAACAATGCATGGGGCATTTCTGTTTCCCATTACATAAAACTTCCTATCCAGGAAATTTATTTCTATATTTGAATGTTTATAATTTACATTTTCATTGATCGTCCACCCACTATTTGGGAATGAATGTGAAATTACACGAATACCACCATAATCTTTCTCGAATTCAGGTATCAATTTCGGTTATTTTATTGCTTACTTCATACTTCAAAAATCACATTTGTCACATAGTTCGATCCTAAAAGAACATTACCGAAGCATTGTTTCTTTACACCTCGAGTATTAGTTGTTGAATAAAAATGTGGTACTTTTACAATAAAGAAACTTTGTAAAAATCAAATTGAACAGGAAATATAGTAATGTATTTTGAAACAGAATTATGAACATAATATTTAAGTAATTCTTGTATAAATTAAATCTGATTGTCACCTTTCCCGTCACCTTGTTGGAAGCCATTACGCTCGGAGAATATGTTCTGCAGTCGTATAGAATCCAAATTGTGACCATGTTACTATGTAACAATGCGTTTTAATAATTAAATCGTATACATTTATAAAACGTATTGTTTTCTATGACGTTAGCAAACTAAAGTGTAGTGTACCAGACGAAAAAATCATTCTAACGTTGAGAATTTCCCTAGGTAATTCGTTTTGAATAAGAATAACTGATTATCATTCTAGTCTCGTCAGCGGACACTGTTTTAAAGCTTTCTTATGGCCGGAAACGCAATCAGAGATTCAGTGTTGTGTATCTCGTTGTCCACGGTATTGTATAAGATGACGTCACTTTCTATCGGTTCCTTGTAATGATGTGATGGTCATGTTAACAAGACATGGGAACTAATCTTTTAAATGCCGCATTCATCTTTTGTGGTCATGATTTAGTGAGTTTCATTTGTAACACTATTTTCCTCCAGAGGGGTTTGTAGAATGTGGTGATATGTTTCTGTAGCTGAATGATTTCAAGGTAGCTGTCAGTTGTGATCAGGTTTTCTCTCCTATTGTAATGCACTAAAGTGGATTTGGAATGGTCTTGGTAAACGCATTTTATAATTGTGTTAGTTCTAAAAGATCGCGTTTTTATGCGGAAAAGTAAATGCCACCTTTAAGCCATTGGAGCATGATTTTACACACAACTGTTTTTCGGAGAAAAAATTAGGCATATGCCCATAAAAAAGATTTAAAATTCAGCAAAATGCGTCGGCGACACCTCGTGATAAGTGAGCTTGAAATGATGTTTCTCCTGCGTGGAGTTGCCGTGCCCGACGCATCAACATTGGCGTTTAACAACAACAGCAACAACTTTCACGGTAACCCTTGTAAGAAGGTGCGGATTTGAAGCTGTGTCTCATCTGTTTGAAGATGCCTTGCCTGATGTAACTTTACGATATAATTGCCTCTTTTGCAGAAACCGTTGTAAGAGAAAGAAGAAGATGAAGAACAAATTTTAGTAGTAGAAGAAGAAGTGTTTGGTATGCGTAGAGTTGCCCTAACAACTACTTTTGCGGTAACCCTCGTAAGAACAAAAGAAGAAAAGAAGAAGCAAAGTTCTTGGAGTTGCTGTGCTCGAAGAAATAACAAGAACCACAACAGCTTCTGCGGTATAACCCTCGTACGAATAAGAATAAGGAAAAAGAAGAAGAAGAAGAAGAAGGAGAGGCCCTGCCTGACCTACTTGAATGTCACTTTGTCATGCCCTATACAATAATTTCTTACGTTCTTTACGTACTGATTCTTCTTACGTGGGTTACCACAATTGTGGGTGTTGCCACAATTGTGGTAACCCACGTAAGAAGAATCAGAAGCAAAATAATAATAATAATAATAATAATAATAATAATAATAATAATAATAATAATAATAATAATAAGAACAACAACAACAACAACAGAAAGGAGGAGAAGGAGAAGCAGCAGCAGCAGCCTCACCTGTTTGGAGTGGCCGTGGCCGTTGCCGCCGCCGCAGGGGCAGCCGAGGGCGTGGCCGTGCAGGTCCAGCGGCTGCAGCAGCGCGGGCGACAGCACCACCGGTCGGGCGGTGCTGGGCCCCGCCACGCGCCCGCCCCACGGCCCCGCCCCGCCCCCGCGCGCCGCGCCGCCGCCCCCGCCCCCGCCGCCGCTCAGCGACAGCTGGCTCGTGCGGCAGCTCGACGCGCCGCTCCCCTGCACATACATACACACATGCATACACATGGTAGGACAGAGCGTGTGGAAGCTTACTGTAAGGGCGTCTCCAGAATTAAAATAATCGTTTGTGTAACTAGTTTATAATGTTAAGCTTTATTGCATACGTACATGTGTTGAAAACATAGACGTTAGGAGCAAGTTTTCAAAATTGTACGAATGCAATAAACACGAATTGCATACGTTATTTTTTTATAGAAGCATTATCAATTTATACGAGAATCAAAGTAAACTTTGGAAACTTTTACGACATCACGGGTATTTGACATACGTGCCAAATAACGGTGGTCGTCGGTGAGGATTACCGTCACCACCCCACAACTCGCTTGCTGCGATTCGCTGAATATGTGCTGATGCTTGAGGATGTGCGATGATTCGTGCCGTAAACGGCTAATACGTCTTCATCTGTGCCATAAAACGTCGTTTTATAAACTATTCCTTGCAAAGAAAAAGATTGATTATGAACCTGGTACATAAAAAAATGTAATAAATGATACATATTTTATGAATTTATTTTCTTTCGATTAACGATAGAGCATTAAATATTTTTAAAAAATTAACGTTTATGTGTTTGTGCCGAGTTTAAATTCAGACCATTTGTCCAAAAACATTAAACGATTTAATAAAATCTTGAGGCTTTTGTAACGTGTAGCACTCTTGACAGAGTTGTCAATTTTCATTGATCGTTTATATCTTATTTTCTCTATAATCTATAAAGTTCATGCAGGTATGAAATATAAAATATCTAATAATCAAATTGGTGTTATCAATATTCAATAACTACAAATCTATTTTCTTTAAATTTCTTAAAAATAATTAAAAAAATAAAAGTAATATTTCGTAAATTATTTTGTTGAGCTACCTTAGATTATGAGGTGATTAGTGCTATGCGCATTTCTGAACATACTCGAAGGCGGGTGGGAGGCTTACACCTTTATGACGTCCTTTCTCCAAAAGCGAAACTATAGTGGTGGTTAGCGTATGCCTTCTGTTGTAGATGAGGGGCTTGGATCAGTAAAAATATACCTTTTCCAACTGTGGGAGACTCGTCGCGGAAGCATTCTTGGAAAAGGTACACATCTCGATTTTGGCCGAAGTGTGTCTCGTCTTGTCCAAGATACAATGTCTTGTATGCGTCTCTCAAGCATCAATGTGAACAGGATATATAGTACGATAAGTCGTATAGTAACAAAATAAGACACTCTTTCACCAAAATAGAGATATTATTTTCGAATAGCAGGAGGCTTGCCTTGTCTTATTTTTGTTACTGCCCCAAGCCCTTCGTATGTGATGCTAGAGATGAATGCGATGGGATGATTGCTCGAATGTGATGCATGGTGGTGTGAGAAGCCAACTGCATTACAACTGAATGGTGAAAACACTCATACTTGATGTGGGACGCGCCATGATTGCGAAGTACCGTCATTCCAAATTCTTTTGAGAGCTCGTACATATTCGGAATGCCAATGCCTATTGTACCTGTTCACGTTGGAGCGTCTCTGGTTAATCGTACACCGTTTCTCATGCCACTCAATTTTACCCGTCCAATATAACGAAGATCGTACGTAACAGAACAACTTTCATCCCCACAGGTTTAAAAAATTGTACCCATATTTACGCAAATGGACATTCACGATACGGCCAACCACGAACCTGTATTCTGAAGAAACTGAGGAGCCGACGAGTTTTCATAACACATTCACATGCAGGATTGTGCCCACAGTCGTTTGTGTTTTCGGATGGATAAAAGTGCATCAGTAAAACTGCCTTGTGCCGGGAATGTGTATGAGGCCTTTGCAGAAGTAGAGCTTTAAAAAATGCCGCGACATGACGGCCGAAACGTTAACCCCAACGATGCAGACGGGGCTTGTCCCAAGCAACCCAAAATCAATTTCTGGCCTTAGAAAACCTATTCAGCCATGAGTAACTGGCTCATTTAAACGGTTGTGCTCACTTGGTGGAAACACCTTAGATCCGTATCTGAAACTAGCCGCCTGATTTCGTTTTTGACAATTTTACCAATTTTACTAGTAGTTGTGGTTATAGACGATCAAGTTTTCCGGGTTGGGTAAAACGGTACGGGTAAAATGTCATGTACCCTAAACCCTAAAAAATGTAAAAGGGTCCCTTCGTATCTCGCTTTTAGTGGTAATTAATTCTCTGGCCAACTATATATCCAGCAAAGGCGGGGCTTCATACGCTTCCGTTTACCCGGAGAGAGAAAATTATGACGTGAGTGGAGCCGAAACTGGTACCAGCTGAGTCTAAGTACTAGTCTCTACTCGGGCTTGTACATTCCGAAACTGGTATCAGCTGAGCTTAGTGTAGCATTGCCACTGTCTCTGCAGTGACTCTGACCGGTAGGTCCTGGCGTTTGAAACCCGACGGTGGCGGATTTTCAACACTAGTTCGAACTCAGCCGCTGTCTGGAGGAGAATTATAGTGGCCGACTACTCTGAAAGGTAGTTTTCTATAGTTTCTCTGGTCAATGCCGGGCGAAGACATGAGAAGTACTCTAAAGAACAGGCCACGGATCGCACGTTATCTTCATTTCCTCGTGCTATCATCTCTTCTTACCGACACACTTACACTTACATGTACACTTGCCGGGAGACCAGTCGGGAACTTACTAGAGCTCGTCAAGATTAGGGTGGTGCTCCACTGGGTGAAGATACTTGGAGGGGGAAATCCCCGCAAACCGACGTGTAACCACGACGATCTCACCATCCAGCGGAAAAGGAATTACCGCAGCCTCCCAGGATAAAACTCACTGCACTAACGGGATTCATTACCATAGCAGAAGTCGTGTGCGGAATTAGTATATTCTTAAACAAGCGTAGAATAATAGCAATTCTACGCGAGTAGAAGTATATACTTTCTCTATGACTTTGAAATTGATGTTTTAAAAATAGTAAATGAAAACATTTGAAAAGTTTTAATTTTTGGAAATAATGTTACATTCATTGTACTTTTCTGTTCATTAATCAAATATTTTATAACACTAACTAAAAACAAGTAAACAAAACAAATATTACAAACAAATAGTCTAGATTTGCTTTTTGGAAAACTGAATTGTGAAATTAGAGCAATTGGTAATATTTATTATCGAGAGAGATGACTCTTGATTTGAGCCGATTTCATTTAAATTAGAATTCCTAATGGAAACAACATGTTCCTTGTATACGAGTAGTGTCAATGGTAGCTGTATTATGTTCTACCGATTGCTGAAAAGTGTTTGCGGTTGATATTTTGTTTGATATAGAATCATCTACATAACCTAATAATCACCAACTCGCACACTGTCTCGTGGTTTACATGCCTTACGACAGACGCGGCAGAACTCTTGCCCTCTGTAGGCGACTGCGAGAACACTCTGTCATGTATAATGAATTAAGACGAATCTGATTGGTCGTCAGCCGTGCGATAATTATATTCTCGCACGGCTTGTGGAATCGTCATCATTACTGCATCCGATAACGTGCAGGAATGTATACATTCCGGAGTAGTCGTAGAGAAACATGATTCCGTACTGTGGGCGCGTTTGGCTCACCTGGTGGTGGTGATGGTGGTGGTGCGTGGAGAAGTGCGGGTGGTGCTGCGGGTGAAAGACGGCGGAGGCGGACTTGAGCAGCGGGCGCGGGGTGGCGGCGCCGGACCCGCCGCCGCCGCCTCCTCCGCCCGCGCCCCCGCCGCCGCCGCCGGCGACGTCGTGCAGCTGCTGCAGCTGCTGGAGGGAGCCCGGCCGCAGCGAGGAGAGCGACGGCAGCGACGTGTCGGCGGTGCTGACGCTGCCCAGGGAGCCGTTGCCGTCGGGCCGCAGCGCGAACGCCCCGCCGCCCACCGCACTCAGCGCCGCCGCGGCGCTCGGCACGGAGCGGGGACGCGGGCCCTGCCGCACAGCCGTCACAAGGTTCCTCACCCCACGTCTACTTCAGGAGAAACATTTGAATTTGAACAATTGGCCTCTGCCGGCAAGCAAATGAATTAGACTTATGTCATTTAACAAACATAAGGGAGCCATAATTTACGATGTGTTAAGCAACAACACAGTACCTGGGAAATTTTGAATTGTGTAATTTTTCTTTCCAAACAGCGAGTGCTTCTCTCTGAAGCTGTACAAGCCTCCATGGATTTCGGTCTGGTACCTGCGTACTAATGGAATGGTTCAACAATATGATACAACGCAATATGATACGGTAGTCGATATCATATTGCGTTGTATATCGAGTATTCTCCTTACTGTACTCCATAAGGGAGATCTCATCTGCCGGTCTCAATAGTACAAAAGAAGGGAGTGGAAACAGGATGCGAAGAATCCTCAATACCCAAAAGTAACAAGCTCCAAATCATCTATTTCAGAAGAGGCATTTGAGTTTGAACACATGTGAAAGCATGTAGCACCAATAGAACTAGAGGCGCAGTAACAGCACATACTTTCTTGCATTATGTGTAACCGGGTATCAAGCGTGACACACTTGCAAAAAAGGCTAAATTTTAAGAAAATAGAGAGAAGACCAAATATTTTTATTTTCGTTGTAAATATCACGATCAAATTTTTGCATGGATACTCTTCCTAAACGCAAACGATTTAAGACAATCTAAAACAGGAAAGGAAAAGAGAGAAGATAAAATAATAGAAAAATTCAGACCGATAATTATATACGTAGAAGCGTAGCCATCAATAGTTCAGTCAATCAGTTACTGGATGGTTGAAGCTTTATTCTGACTGCATTGGAAAATTGACTTATAAATGTTACTCTTCGAATAGAGTTGCAAAAGCAACAAAGTCGTTTCGTAAGTGTGCAAATGCGAGGAGCGCCTCCTTTTCATAACAACGTTGAATAATTCAGAAGACAACGCAGATTAACTGTCTTTCCGCGAATCTGTAAAATCCACGTGAGACTTACAGGACAAGTAACGAAGAAAAATGGAACATAGCAGACTTTAGTACGACATTTGGCATTGCGAATTACCCCCGACAACCACAATGATGAATTTAACGTTCGCGGTGGAGGTTACGGTTTCTCTTTGCTGTAAACGTCCCTCAGGCCTACTCGTGAGAAACGAAATGAACATTTTAATGTGAGTCTGTGGGCGTGGAGTAAAAGTTCTTCAGTCAAGGATTGGCCAAATTGAGATAAGTACAATTACTGTGAGTTAAATACTACCTATATTATCTTTTAGTAAAACGACTAAAGAATTCGTCTCCTTAACGAAACCAAATACCGGGGAATTTAGCTTACATCAATTTTCGTTTCTTCGTAATCAGGTAATATTTTTAATGTCACATAAGAACTGCTTCACATTTAAAGTACTGGATAAATATTCTTAGGACAAATTAGAAGCTCTTACCCAGCTATGGATAACGTATTTTGTGGTTGGCAATCCTGCTTTTTGACTTAGCTATCAATTTTGAAGAATTAACTTGGGATATTTAGAGGTATCAATTCTTTTCTGTGGAGAAGTCTGAAGCTTTTTGGTTTGAAGTGTTAAGCAGCCGTAGGTAAAAAAATTAATGTATGAAGAAAGAGGAGACGAAAAAGAAGAGAAGAACGACGGAAAGAAGGTGGAGGGGAAAAGCAGAAGAAGAAATATTGTTTTTATTGTCTCTGACGTCATATCTAAGAAATTAGTAAATGATCTCTTGTAATGCGTGACCCAAGTCATAAACTTGCATCGGGTAAAATAACTTAAGTAATTTTTCTTATTATTTGTGTAGATTGGGTTATAGTAAGTAACGTATTAATTATACTTTTATTTAAAGGCGATTACATAAAATAAAACCTTGAAGCAACAAACATTTTTCAAGTTGTCACTCACAAAAAAATGTGTGAGTGGTAAAAAACCTTTGTTTTTCTCCCGTTTCTGACATAAGAACATTTACCAAGTGACAACAGAGTTGTCGTACAATTCCAGGAAATTTTCATTATGTTGACAGTATGCATTCATTTTATTTCGCATTTGGTGAACAGTGTAGGCTCCCAAAAACGTAGAAAAAACTGCACGATGCAGGTTGCAAGTACCCAAAGATTTTAAAGAGATGGAGGAAAAGGTGCCCTCTCGAATAATTTGCACCTCACTTTCTTTCGTTAGATATCTTTCCCTCACTTCCTCCCATTCTACCTCTCTCGTTCTCTTCCCCCTCGAACCATCGCCGTTTAAGGAATGTACACAGTAGTGAACTAAAGACGTCTCTGTGTTGCGTACTGTCAGCTTCTTCTGAAAATCGTATTTGATATGTACAAAAACTATGCAGACCGTCAGGTTGAAAGGCCACAGTTGGTCGTAATTGAATGTAACAATATTACAAAATGTTGCATATTTTAAGATAATTGCATCAGTATTAAACTAATTTTAGTTGTTCACGCCTTTTATTTAATTTACGAAGACATTTCTTCATAGTTTTGTAAATGTGTTTATTATTTAATTTATTTATTGTTGATGAAGATTTTGATACCCTCAAAAATCCACAAGCATTAATGTCTTTCATTTTCATATGTAAACAACATCCAGTTTAGCTGCTGCGATCTTGCGATCTGGCATTTCCTGGAACTACATTATACTAAATCGTATTTTAAAGCCTTTCTGACATGATTCTTACAGCCGCTGCTAGTTTTCACCATGCTCACGTTTGCTTTTATATAACTTGCAAAAGAAAACGTATGTACAACCAAAAAGCCACAAAGCAAAACTCCCCCTAGCGTTATAATTCAACGCGTCGTTCTCAACGTAGCTCCAACGTCATTGGATGCGATTTTAGCCGTTCAAACTCCTGAACTTCTTGAGACGTCTGTAGGAAGTCTTTTGTCGTGATAATCTTAAGAAAACAAAATGATCGTGCAACATGCTGTTACTTACACGTCTACGTTCTATTCAGAAAAAAAGTATCGCTTAAAAGAACAATTAAAAATGCGTTCACTAGTGGAGCGTTGAAGGATATTTCCACAGATGTAACAAAAATGAAAGATTCCTTCCCCCCGAGAGGATGATGAAAAATGAAAATCCTACCAAACTATAACACTTTTTACATTGAAACTACAAATTAATGTTTATATATAATATAGTGTTTCACATAATCAACTAAACTGTCTAAATTTTACATCGCAAATAGCTCGCAAGGTTGATGCGAACTCAGAACAAAGCTATCATCTGTAGATAAACATACCTAATAGATAAAAATAACTATATAGTGTTAAAATTCTTCAAAAGTCTTTCTCGTGACAATTTTTAATGAAGTTAATTTTATTTACTCAGTACGTGTGTGATTATAAATAGAACGTTGATCCCCGTTAGTAAGTGGTAAAAGTTATTACAAAGGGAAGAGGGATTTAAAGAAAGCAAACTTTTACGAAAGTACGAAGCGAGTTTTTACAGAATGTGCCATTTTGGAAAAAAACAACTTAAAATTTGTTTTTGAAAAGAAAATTTATTTTTCATGACAGAGCATTTTTAAACTATTTTCTACATAGTTGTCACCATTGTTAAGTCATATTTGTCATAATGTGAAACTAACTTTTCCATGCCCACTTCATATAAAGATGCCGACAGTGAAGACCGCCACTCGGGAACTCCGTTTTTGAGTGCAAAGAATATTAAGCTAGCTGAAATTCTCCACCAATTCGTAGAGACTTATGATGAAAATGTATTGAGTGATGGAATGGTGAGAAAGTGAGTTATACCATTCATTGATAGACGAACCAACTTTCATGAACCACGGAGTGGGTGGCCTTTGTTGTCAATGATGGGTTGGTTGAAAAAGTGAACGAAAAAAATATCTTAAAAACAGGTTGTTTACCATAAAGATTCTTTGTGATGAGTTTCTCACACATTGCAGCACCTTTTTCGCAAAACAAAAACGGTGTTCAAAAGAGGTCGTCTTCACTGGGGGCTTCTTTCAATGAAGGGGGCATAGGAAAGTTAGTTTCCCATTATGTCAAATACCTGAACAATGGGACCCTCTGAATATCTGAATATCTGAACAATGACAACCTCTGTAGAACAATAGTTTAAGAAATGATCTTTCATGTAAACAAATTATTTTGAAAAACACATTTTTATCTATTTTTTCCTAAAACGGTACTTACTTTCAAAACACACCTCGTATATACATGGAATAGCACCAAGTCAGGACTTCCATTTTCTATCTTCCTTCTGTATATGCCAAAGGACGAAAAATGAACCACCTACATGGTGGCATGACCATTAATGGCCGTATTTTGGCGAGTGGCTCACCTGCCCATGGCTGCGGGAGGGGGCGCGCAGGGGACTGCCGTCGTGGCGACGTGTCAGCGTGCGTCCGCCGCCCCCGCCCCCGCCCCCGCCGCCAACGCCCCCGTCGCCGCCCACACCGCCGTTACCGGCTCCATGGTGCCACACCCCGCTGCCCACGTCGCCCATCTGCAACACCTGAACAAAGACAAACACTCAGATGCTGACCTGGCTTCATTCTTCGCAAAAAATAAATAAAAGTAGTTACTGCATCAAATCTTCAGGCTAAAAATTCGGACTTGTCGGGTTTTGAATCTAAGTTCTTTAAGTTAGTAATATTTTTTCGGGAAGTGCTGAGTTTTCCGTGGGACAAAAATTGGTTAATTATCCAGAGTTCTTCACGGGCTTTAAAACAAGATTTTGAGTAAAAATTCTTGTTGAAATAATAAATTAAAAAGAGCTGTGAATTTCTAGCCAGTTTTATTATTTTTATATGACAAATCATTTATTAGAAAGATTGACTATTTTGTATAGTAATGTGTGACTAGGCGTTTTAAAAAAAGCGTTATTACAAAAACTAATGTTTACAATTTTCTCTTTACTTATTCTTTCGTCGCATTTTTAGTTTAATATTGTGTACGTAATTGTAAGAAAATGCTTACTTAATTTATATACTGTAAATATGTTGGGGTAATAGAATCACTGATAAAAATCGTGTTATTCAAAATATGCCAAAAATTAGTGGAAATTTGAATAACATGATTTACAAAACAGATAGAAATGAAGGTATACATATTCATTCGTTTCTTTTTTACTAAGAAAAACGAACAAATATTTTCTTTGTATACAAAGAAACTAGTTTCTATTTATCAACTTTATGAGGCAACCTTGTGATTCTGCTTGGTTGACGATAGGACTACTTGTTTATTCGAAGTCCGTTCGAAGTTGTACGAAAATATCTAAGACTTACCGTGGCCACAGTAATATTTTTCACGTCACGAGAATAGATTTTTAAGAAAGGTTAGTTGCTGCATGTGAGAGGATAACGATGAAACAGTGATTTATGTAACCGAAGGTTGAATTTCGTCAGTAGATTTTGAAATAAATTTTTTGGTTTTTAGATTCTTTTGACAGTTTTGAAGGACACAATAGATTCAAATATCTTTTAAAAATTGACCTGTTGATGTAATTTATTACAGATATATTTCAGTGAACTCACAAATTTAAAAGAAAAGAATTGAAAGATGTGAAAGGATACTCCGATATTCTTCTGCAAAAAGTCCCTAATTCAACAATTTTGTATAAGAGTTTACAATATAATTTTACTTCTTAGTGTAGGTACTAATCTCTAAGCGTTACTTGGTATAATTGGATAACAGAAAACGCGAGTGCTTCAAGGGTTACTTCTCTCATTATAAAATTCACAGCACATCAATTTGCGTTCTGACTGAATTTGGGTCTCGTGCGAGAGAATCACGTGCACGACCTGGCATTTCCAATGAATTGCAGTGAGTGTGCGCTTTCATCTCGACTGTGAAGGCCACGTGAGGACTAGAGATCCTTAAGAAAATTCAGCTCACTTATATATGACGTCATTAAAGTGGCATCCAAACTGCGGAAAACCATGGGAAATTCATGGAAAAAAAAGAAAGTTTATTTAGAAAGATTGTTATAACCTTGAGTACTAGTATTTTGCTCTTATACAACACGCGCCTTTGGCAATTTTTATCTGGGATTGAAAGTATATTTGTAAAAAAAAAAACATTCAAAATATTACGTTATTTGATATTCCACAGATTGTCAACTAATAATATAATTTATAACTGCTTGAAGTGAGTCCATATTTTTTATACAGTGCTCTTATTTACACTTTCTATTTGGAACAGGATTTTCACAAAACGATTCAATTTATTGAAACCCTTTTATCTTGAAGTCTATAATAGACATTTGAATCGCTTTTGGGCTGTTAACTCTTTTCAATAAAAAAGTGATATTTAAATTAAAATTTTAAATATTTAAATAAGTGAACCAAAAAAAAGTTATGAAAACCTATAGTTTGTTCATTGACCGTGTTTGAGCGGAGCTTTCAAATTATGAGCGTAATTTCTCTGAATCGATTCATTTGCAGCAAACAACATAGCCCTATTTTTTTGAGACAAATAGGATGGCGGACGATCCGTTCACCTAGAGATTTTAAATTACTTAATACTTCATACTACAAAAAGAAACTTCTCAGATCTTGCGCACATAAAAGGCCTAAGCTCATCTAAGCTAAGCTGGATCAGCTAATAGGTACGTAATGATAAGCGGGCGAATTTATGACATAAAAAATCTTAAAATATGCTATTAAAAATATGTATTTATGACCTAAAAGTTCCGATATATGCACTTTAATATCCAATAAAAATTAACATGTCATTTCCTGTAAAATCTTTCTTGATGAAATTCAGGAGAGGCATCCTTGAAATGAAAAGATATATTTTTGTGCAAACATAATACAATCTTCCTTACATCGCGGTGGAAAATTGAAGTAAATAATCACCTTAGTTAAGTACATTGTATGTCTTCTGCCTGTTTTGAAAAAATATAAAGAAATATCCTACATTTGCACAAATATTTTATCATCAGTAGAGAAGAGAAGAAAACACAAACTATGACAAGCTCTTTCTAATCAATGAACGCTCCCAAATAAATAGTAGATTCTATGAAAAGTTGAAATGTGTCAGAGATAAGTCTCTATTTTAAAAAAATATGCAAATTATGCACGTATAAGTATACAAATATCCACCAACACGAAAAATCGGTGAAATTTGCACGAATATGCACCAACGTGTTAGTCTACATAGCATCCAATACTGACCAAATCTCAAGAAATTTCACTTAGCCATGTCCTGAAGCAACGGACAAAAATATTCAAAATCATATAAATCCGCTCCCTAGTAATTATCTATCATATTTCAGTGCATCACAGGGTATTGAGAAATATGAGAAACTACTATTCAGATTTCTAAAAAAAATAGTGTTTTGGAAAATCCACCAATGTATAGGTGTTTATTCATGACGGAATGAGTATACATGCTTCGGGACACGTGCGCTGGCTATGATATAATGTTTGCCCGGTACGTGCTTGTACAAACATGGATATTTGCATATTGCGAACCCACGTACTATGTTCTCTAGGAAGTCAACACAAGCGACATGAATACGATATTTCTCCGAACGTATTCGCATGATTGTATTTCCCATAGCTCTGTAATATAGTAAGTACATTGTCTATAAAAAAGTTCTTGTAAATTTCAATTTTCGACTAATTTTCTTGGAAATCTCTCTTCATAATATAACAGCATTAATATTTTTTAATATATTTTGTAAGGTATTCTATTTCTTTCCATTCTATTTATATTAGTAATTTATGTACAGGCAAGGTCCAAAAACGTTTTGACAATGACCGTATTAAATTGTTTTTATTTGACTAAAAATCGACATGACGTTAGCGAGGTTTCTTTTTCTCCTTCTTCAGTCACTGGAATTAGTTCATTCCAGTCAATCAATTCATTCCTGTGTCTGAAGAAGGAGAAAAAGAAACCTCTTCGAAACGTCATGTCAAATTTAGTCAAAGAAAAACAATTTAATAAGGTGATTGTCAAAAATTTTTTGGAACTTGCCCGTATGTAAATTACTTGCACCACTAATAACCGGACAAGACAACATCAACATAACAAAACAATAGGAAACAAACGCGAAAATGTTTGAAGTTTTACAAGAATCCATAAGCGCAAAAAATCTACGTATTATAACAAAAACAAAACATTTACCCTTTTGCAAAACCTGGCACCATCTGTCGCTGGCTAAGATAAGTTGTAATTAAAATATTTGGCTTAAGTTATATTATCAACAAATAATAGCCCGTTTGATTGCGGCCTATCTTACTTCCTTAACTCGCGCATTTCAAAATCAACGGCGAGGTCTTCGTCTTCGGCCTCCACGATTACACGAAACATCCTTGAATCCACAAAACTTCCAACGCATATTCCGCTAAAACAGATACAAAGTTCTCAGAATGTCAATAACTGTATGGGGCGTGTAGATGATCGAAGGTGATCACTTTTCGCCTATGAATATGTGGTGAGAAATGACATAAGTGGGGGTGGTGAGAAATGACATATGTGGTGAGAAATGACATAGCGGCGGCGGTGGTGTAGTGGTTAGCGTAACGGACTGCTATACCCAAGTTCGCGGGTTCAAACCCGATCGAAGCCGTGGATTTTTAGGGGCGAAAAAATCCTTCGTATGCCTTCCTTCGGAGGGGAAGTAAAGCCGGCTGTCTCATGTTAGTAGATTTACTTGCATGTAAAAGATCCTCAAGCCTAAATGACGCCTCTGAGCTAAATTCAAATCGCCGGTTTCGTCGCCTCAGTAATACCTTCTTTCCGCTAGTTGGTGAAAGGAGTGTAACAAAATTTGCGTGGTCAGACGGAAGAGCAGGCCTCATGGCCTGAGTCTCGCCACGTAAAATAAGGCAATTCAATTCAATTCAATTCAATAAGTAACTAAATTGAACATGTGACATTTCCTCTGAATGTTAGACAGATTATCACGGGTGTTCAGTAGATAAAGAAATTATCTTAGTTTGCCTCAGAACGTGACATACTGAACACTAAGGCATGAGGAGTTGCCCAACACTCAAGAGTAATTGCACATATATCGTCTTTATATGCAATTTTCCAACAGGAAAGGTGGAAAAAGTGATCATCCCTGATCCCTTTTTCTTTCCTAGATGTTTGTAACATTTTGTCTCAGATTCACTCTACAAACTCATCATGCCAGAACATGTATCAGTTGTCTCTTTGGAATTCTTCTGTGAGTGTTGCCATATTTCTGCCTGGCTTTGATAATTTGTAAAATTATATCAAACTCTGAAGATAAATTCGTGAGCGTAAAAGCTCGAATAGTTTCATGAACACGAAGCTGGATTTTTCGCGCTTCTGTTCTACTCCACTTTGTCATACGCGAAGTCGCAGTACTATCAGCCTTCCATGCAGGTTTGCCTTAAGGTGGTGGAGAATCAGTTCATCCTATGAATATTAGGATGGCAGTGGTGTCAGGATGGGGAAGGAAAGATCGCATATAGCTCTTGATCTCATCCTCTAATTCTAATGGTAATTCTAATTGTAAATGGTTGTTATTGTTCTAATTCTAATTGTCATGTTTGCCACCGAGCATTAGCTCAAAGCGAACTGTAATAAATCTCTCTCTCTCTATCTATTGCTTGAGCTACTTCTTTCAGCATCCTCCTGAATTTGATTGAAACAAACTACGGAAATGATAGAGCAGAGCAGCCGGTAACTAGAATTCTCATCCAATCTGTGATATTGACTGGCCCAACCATTTGTATTTGGGATCAAAAATCCTCCACCAACGGGACTTGGACATTGAACTAAGGGCACATTCCTACATTTTCCAGTGCGGGAAAGTTTGATTGTAATTAATATTTTTAGTTTCTGTCTATATATTTCTGACTATATAAAACAAATTTTTGTCAATGTCCTCGGCCTTCAGCCGCCATCCTGATTGAGGTTTTCTGGGTTTACTCAATCGCTTAAGGCGTATGCCGGGATGGTCCCTAGTTTTCTCTCCCAGAAGTAAAAGTAAAAGTATCCTCCCCCCTAGATTTTCTTCGTAGTTTATGAAATAATGTATATATTTAATGTGGTTAGGCGGAAGAGCAGGCCATATGGCCTGAGCCTCGCCACTAATAAAGACAATTTTATTATTATTATTATTATTATTATTATTATTATATATTCAATTATATCAATATGTTGGTCATTTAAAATACAGAAAAAATTCTTGAAATAACAGTTTTATACAATATTAAATTAAATATATATTCTTCACAACGTTTCGGAAATAACTGGTTTCCGTCATAATCATCAAATAATATAATAACCATTTCCATCATAACCATCATAATCAAAAAACGATGGACCAACATATTGATATAAAGTTCGACTGTGTATTATAGCAGGCTGGTCCACAATTCAGGCTGTTGGCTTGATAATAATATTGTACACTGCTCATTTATTTGGCTGTTTACAATGATAAGATTTCCATGTAAGACCTTTTTAATGTTAAATATTACCCTTTATTCTGGATCAGAGTTTTGTGATTTATTTTTTCACCGTTTTCCTACGGATATTTGAACTCAAGGATCGATTTTATGGAGTCTTATTTTAAAAATTAATGCTATTTTGTTGGTAAGTAAATTAAAACAAATTTTATACTAAAGGATAAAATTTTATTTCTCCCCAAAGTGATTCTGGAACTAAAAAAGTGCCGGTCTCCCCAATCAGGTATTGGAACCAGAACCTGAAGCAGAACCGTTCTGGCACTAGGTTCAGGATCCCCTGCTAATACTTTACTTGCTATCTGGCAACTATTTCATATGCGAATGCACAGATACCCTGGAATTTACTATGATGAAATTGTTTCCTGAAGATTTCTATTTGGGTCAATCGGCTTGTACTTTCTTGCAACGGAGTTTTAGGAACGTTTGCCATGGGTGGGAGGTTTTAGTGCTCCAGATTTTACCCCCAGCTGATTGGCAGCGTAAAGGATTGCGACTTCAAGTCCGCATCGGGCGCCCTCCAGCGTGGTTTATAGTGCTGAGTGCGTGCTTGCCGCGAAGAAATTGTACAGATAAAGAGCGATAAATGTCTGCGAGTAATGAATGGAATGAAACGATGGACAGGTATACAAGGGACATTAATATCGTCATTGAATTAATATCTAGAACCGCCCCTTACCAACTTTAGAGACGTAGTTTTTTTTATATTTAAAGAACAATTGATGTCACGCTATGCGCGCCCTACCTCCAGGAGCAATGAAACACTTTTCCCGATAGGACTATTAATGTTGTAACTGGTGATTCACAGCTTCTTCGTGTCCGGTCCTTTCATTGGAAGAACCTATTTCTAGCGACGTCTGAAACAATGAAGGAAAAAGAAGAAGAACATCTGCCTCTTCCTCGAGTTTCTCAGCGAGCATGCGGTGTATTCGTTCTTGAAGAACACCAACTGTCACCGATACCGAACGCATAGGGACATATCGTAGGGGACGTCCAGGTCGGAGCCGCTGGGTAATGGGGTGTGTGTGGCGGGAGAACTACCGTTCAAATTTTTAATCATGCGGGGTGGAACGTTTTCTTTTCTACGCGGTTAATATTCCGGTTCGGTATCTGGCCTGTTTGCAGGTTTATGCAACAAAGATTGTATTCCTTTCGGTGTTTCCCAAATTCATTTACAGGTAATGTTAAGTGAATTGTCATTTCTCCAATAACATTTTTATTCTTTGGGCAGCGATTAGTTTAATGCTTCTTGCTGTTTCCTTCCTGCAGCAGCCAGTGACATTTGTAGTCGTGTCTGCAAACCGAACTGCCTGTCGAATCCTCAATTATTAGTGCGCGCGTTAGTGTCTTGAGACCTGCCGTGATATATGAGCAATGCGGTTTGAACATCTCGTTCTGGCGCTCTTTCATGCAACATTACTTGGTTTTAGTGTCTACTTCAGTAAGCCAGTCTTATGGGTGATAACAGTAACTATTTATGGGTGATTAACAGTAACTACCTAAAAATCGTACGATCGATCTCGATCGATGTTGCTATAAAGCCACAAAAACCGCCACACAAATCGAGGTATGAGCATGACGTCCCACAGTCGGAACGAGGAAGGATTTCAAGGGAGATGCTAGATCGGTTTGCCCACTTATTTTTTAAATAATAAAAAAATTGTTAACTTGAGTTTATAAAGTATATTAATAGAAATACTTCGTTGAGTATGCCTCAATCAGTATGCCGCAACTTGTTGTGAATGTGTGTGCATATTTGGCATTTTAGGATCGGATTAATCCGACTTATGCCAGCCAGCGGCGTTCCCAGGTCTGAGTTCAGTTTTTTATTTACAATCCTCGCCTAGGGGTATGTGGCAAGCATGACGCACTTCCAACACCATACCTAGCCTACTTGGGCTGCCTGAGTTTTTTTGTCTTTCGTCACAGAGCTATAAACTTAAGACGATTTATTATAAGAAAGTCACAGCTTCATTTTTGCTCCGTCAGGGAATCGAATTCGGAGCTGTCGCACAGAAAGCTAGCACGCTGTTCACGAGCTAGCCGAATAGCAATTGTTGTGAATAAATCGAGTAATCTTTTTAAATAAAAAAGATATGGCTGGATTCGCCTCGGCGACAATCGTGGACATGTTTCCTGGAAGTGGCGGATCCAGGGGGGCCATGGCGCCCATAGCCCTAGTGTTTTCGTTTATTACCTTACTTTATATGGCACAATTGATTTAAATATTTATTTATATTAAAATTATGTAATTATTTAAACAACAATAGTATTGTATTGTATCATATATACACTAGAAAAATAATATGCAATATAACAGATATATTTATTATTTTATAAAAATCTATGATGCCCCCCCCCCAAAAAGATTATCGGTTGGATAATATTGTATAGTATCATATACACACTAGAAAAAGAATATACAATATAATAGATATATTTATTATTTTGCAAAAATCTATGATGCCTCCCCCCAAAAAAATTATCGGCTGGATTTGTACAGTATCATATATACACTAGAAAAATAGTACAAAATATAATAGATATGTTTATTATTTAACAAAAATCTATGATGCCGCTCCCCCCAAATATCGTCTGGATCCGTCCCTGCTTCCAGGTGACCGACTGATCGAGTCCGGCCAAGAGGTTACGACACGGGCGCGACACGGCGCGGCGCGGCGCCGCCAGAGGAGCTGCGCTGACGTAAGACGCGACTCCCACGGGAGCGACCGCTGCGCCGCCGCCGCCGCCGGTGGCGTAACTCCGCCATTGTCCTCCGCCGGGCCCCGCACCCGCCGCCCACCCCTGCACCGGCGGCTCGCGGCAGGAACGCTCCTCGCCGCCTGCGCCGCCCCGTTGACTGGTGTTGCACCCAGGTGCAGATTTGGGAGAAACTTGAGGTAGGTACATACATTATAAAGTACTTCTGGGTCAGTGACTGTCCTATCGCCAGGATTTTTTTCTCTGGGCTCATTGAGCAATTTCTGAGGTGGACCCTTCATTTTCCTCTAAATGCAGTTTTTTTTAGAAAACTTTTCAAACGTTTCTCTCATGCTTTTAATGTGTGAACGTCTCCCGAGAGGAACGCCAATTGGCATCTGTGCCATTTTGTTCACGGTGTTGTCCCAGTTGCAGGTTTGGGGAGAAACGTGAGACAGGCACATGATACATCTTGTAGTAGTACTTCTGCGTCAGTGACTATCATGTCAGCAGGCGTTTTTGGATCCGTTTCTCTGGGTTCATTCAGGAATTGCTGGTGTGGCCCTTGTATTTTCCTCTAAATGCAGTTTTTTTTAGAAAACTTTTCAAACGTTTCTTTCATGCTTTTAATGTAAATGTGAACGTCTCCCGAGAGGAACGCCAATTGGCATCTGTGCCATTCTGTTGACGGTGTTGTCCCAGTTGCAGATTTGGGGAGAAACTTGAAACAGGCACATGATGCATCTTGTAGTAGTATTTCTGCGTCAGTGACTATCATGTTGGCATGCTTTTTTGGATCCGTTTCTCTGGGTTCATTCAGGAATTGCTGGCGTGGCCCTTGTATTTTCTTCTAAATGCAATTTTTTAGAAAACTTTTCAAACGTTTCTCTTATGTTTTTAATGTAAATGTGAATGTCTCTCGAGAGGAACTCTGTTTGGTACCTGCACCCACCTGTTGATGGAGTTGCATTCAGGTGCAGATTTGAGGTACACGCGTGAGACATGTTCATCATAAAGTTCTGCTGGGTCTGTGAACGCCATAAAGGTAGACTTTTTCTTGCACTTTCTCTTAGTCTATTGAGAAAATACTGTGATGGACCCTTACTCACCCTCTGATTACGGCTTTTTAAAGCTGTTCTCTCCCTTCCAAAACATTTCACACACCTTAATAACGTGAATGTGAGTTCTGACAGGAACGCACTTCATCTGTGTCTGCCCGATCTACTAAGTTGCTTTAAGGTACAGAATTGGGGTGGATGTGACAGGCACATACATCATAAAGTTCTCCATGGTTTGTGAACCTTATGTCGATAGAGTGTCTCTTGCTATTTCTCTTGATCCATTGAGAAAATACTGAGGTCCCTGTATTTGGTGATCAATTTGATTATTATGTGTTCAAGCTTTTCTCTCCCTTCCAAACGTTTCACTTGCATTTTTAATGTGAATATAAGTGTCTTTGGGCAGTAACCCTCTATGGCGCATGCTCTCCCCGTGTTAATGGAGTTGCATTCGAATTGGGGCAGGTACGTGCGATAAGTAGACATCTTAAAGTTCTTCTGAGTCAGTAAACACTATGTCGGTGAGGTTTTTCGATCCATTTTGCTGGGCTCATAGACCGATTGCTAAGGTAGTTCTTCGTCTTCTTCTTCTGAACTCTGTATTTTAAAGCTTCTCAAATATTTCACCCATGTCTTACTGTTTTTGTTGGCGGTATTTCGTCGCGGGCCTAGCCCAGCCAATGGAGTACTAAGTCCAACCATGTGAGCAATTATTTTGACACTGGCGCATGCCAAAAAACTGGGAAGCCCGGGCGGTAGGTAGCAAATGACTTGCATTTATTTCGCCAAGGTTCGCTAACTTCTGCATGCGGCTGTGGTGCTTCCTCTTGTCATTGCACAAATTGGAGAATTTTCGCACGAAAACAATATATTTATGTTGCTTGAACTGAAGGAAAGTACGCTTCAAATCATCTACTCAAAGATGTATTTTCATAAATTAATCGTCCACTAAAAGTTTATTGCGAGTTTAATTGAATGCTTAATGAAGGATCGCTGATATGCGGTGATTAAAGGCAGTCCGTTTTCTTTAGACGACTTCAATTTCAACTTCACTCTTAGGGAATGCATTTTAATATTCCCAAATTCTTTTAGACATAGAATGTATGAAGTCTCTGACAATAATCTCTACAGATGCGACATTGAAAGACTAAATCACTCGTGAAAATTACCCCATCTTTGAACAGCACTTACCCAACTGACTCTTCCAAAGATGACGATGGCTGAAGGAGGGCCAATTTGTAATGGGATTCGATCTTCGGCAATGCTCATCAGTTTTAGAATACGACCCAAGAAATCGGTTGCTAGTTTGAACTCACTGTAGACGCATAGGAAAAGAGTATTGTAATTTTTACTGGACCTATGGCGATAAGATTCAATACACTAAATACATCAGTAAATACTTGATTAATTGGTGGACGAATTGATGAATGTTTTCGGTCCCGACAGCGGCTATGGTCATTAGTCCCGTAAATGAAGTGAGTGTTTTATTTCGGGAGTTGGAACTGTTTCTTCCGGACTGGATAGTGAGATCCGGCGCCGACCTATACACCGTCCTGCGGGGAATTTCCCTTCCAGGTACCTTCCCCAGCGGCTACCGCCCAGCAAGGACAGGTTTGAAGACCCAGAATGGGCTCCCGACATATGGAGTAGTGTAGTGCATGTAAGTGTAAATGTGTGTGAGTAAAGGGATTATATATGACAAGGAATAGGAAGGAAAGATTGCGCGCGGTCCATGGATCGTTTGTTAAGGTACTGCTCTGGCATTCGCCACGTCTTGTTCGGAGAAACCATGGAAAACTATCGAACAGAGTAGTCGTCCGCTAGGATTTTTTTCCAGACAGCGGTTGAACACGACCCAGCTATTTAGCTGGAGTAAAAAATTAAGCCATCGTCGCTCGGTACTCGAACCGTAGAACCTCACGGTCAGTATCACTGCAGTTAGCGCCTGTATTGTCTCTAAGCTAACTTAGCCGATAAATGTTCAATTGCTTGTGTATATACAATGTAATTCCATCTCCCCAAAGTTTCAAAAACGACTGAAGATACATTCAGTCAGATGCATTTGACACCTCCTACGCCTGCCCCATCGTCTGGGATGCAGATCTGGGGAGAGACGTGTGAGACGAATATATTTGAAATTGTACTTTGTAAAGCAATCATAATTTGATACGTTCCTCTGCTTTGAGATATTAAAATTTAGATATTCTTCCCCTTTCTTAAAACTTATCGTTCGATTTTGGGATCCTAAGAACTAATGACGACAATTATCCACTGTGACTACTTGATGCTCGTGTTCACAATCCATGAAGCATTTTACATTTCTTCCACATAACCTTTGGACTCGTATGAGCAACACTGCAATTACGGAATTTCCGCTTAATCATTATGAAATTGTAAACGTCTTACCATTTTCTTGCAGTTCTGTGCGCTCTAGTTCTGTTCCATATTACCAACAATTGTTGATTTGTTCATACATCACTTCGGATTATAATGAAGGCTAGATGGCGTAAAAATTGTGCAATTAACAAAACTGTTGGCAGTGTCAATTGTCAAAAGATTTTAGGCTAAAAACTTTGATAGATGTTCTTGAAGAAATTGCCGGACACATTTCCATTCAAAAGCTATGAAGGGCATTTGTTGTTTCCGAAACGTTCAGTGCTTTTGATATTGTTTTGCATAAGAAACTATAAGTTTGCAAACACTGGCAATTGAAAGCATGATTCTTTACCTAGAGAACTTTCCAGAGCTGGTGTAAACGCCTGGAAAGCTTCACGTTTCACGAATAGAAAAGTAGATTCTTCTTTCGAACTTCGACACCGAAGTATTTTAATGACTATTTTACTCACATCGTTTTGGTCGATGGCGTTCAAAAATTAGTTCCGTAGCCAATCATTGGCGCAGTCATCCTTGAAAATTTTAGTTTTTTTCTGATCAATTTTGTCATTCCCTCTATCTCGCTGATCAGGTGGAGTAATCAATTTTTTTGATACACAGTCTATTTATTGAAATGTTCGTGTTTTGTATTTTCACAGAACAATCCTATTATCACGTTGCAACATCTTTGACATTTAGCTATAAATACAACAATACACTATTAACCTTTATTTAAGGTCGCATCAACTACTAGGTCTTTAGGACTAATAGTTGATTACACAATTGGATTTAACATTGTGATATGAGGATGCAACGACATGACGGGGTGAAAGGACAAACACATTCAAGCAAACCTGAGGCGGGACTGGAACCCGCGACCCCTCTGTCCGAGATCACTACAGCACTACTGCTTTAGCGATCTTGGCCACGAGGCCGACTCTATTAATTTTATTCGTACATATTTTCTTACATATTAATCCTCATTTCGTTAGTGAAAAAATTATCACAAATAAGATTCGACGTTTGAGTTTCCATGTTTCCTCGCAGCTAAAAGTAACTTGAATGTAACGGTAAACTCAGAAACGCTCATTGTATCATGGTCTAATGGTATGGTCTCATGGTATGATCAATTTAAATGGCAAAATTCATACTATCAAACAGTCCTTTTACTCTTTGTAGAGAAATTGAAGCTAGAACAACATATTTTACATCATAAGTGACTCAACAAGAGGGAAAGGACGATCAGTGGCCTGTTTGTAAAGTGATGAAAGTAATATAAAATGATGCAATAGATGCATACGATGAATTTGAATTTTAGGAACACAATTTGCATTTCGTTTGTAGTGCACTTAATAGATTAGTATGCATTCGTCCTATAAACGGCAATCTTTACGTTTTTTCTGAAATTTGTAGAAAATGTACCGTTACGTAGGAAACTTTGGCACATAAAATATTCAGATTTCGTACAAATGTTGAAATGAAATTTCCTTGCAAACGGAAATCTCTACTTTATTTTAACATCGTTTGTAGAAAACATTTTACCTTATTTTAGTAGAATGTAAGGAAATTGTATTATAACATAGGAAACGTCAACAAATAAAATATTTAGATTTTGTTCGAATGATCAAATGTCTTCCGGGTTTCCTTGGAGTCGTGAGGTGAATGGCCTGTTCGCCAGGGAGGCAAGGGGCAACGTGCTCTCTAATCGTTGCCAGTTAACATCGTACTTCGGCATTCGCCTCATCAAAGGACAAGGGGCAGTGGGAGCTATCAAAGTACAAGCACGTCTCTTTTCTTGTCGAGGCTCTAAAACTTCACCTCTTTACGACCTCTATGGTATAAACTCATTCTTCGTCTGCTTTCGGTTCTGTTCTCTGAAATTGAAGATGCGTGTATATAATGAAAGAACGTTATTGTCCTCAATTTTTTAATCCTCGCAACTGCGGGACTCGATCAGACCCAATAGATCTAATTGGTCTAATTGTCAAATGCGCTTCGTGTTTAGATTAAGAGCCTCTGCGTTTTCCTTATTGAAAGGAAGTTGAAGTTACGTTAATGGAATAAAAAGTAGTTTGATAAAAGATCTATACACACTTGCGATTTATGAATGTAGCCAAACTGTAAAATTGAAAAAATTATTCTGTGAAAAGCGTGAAATTTAATTTGGGTAAATTTAATGTGAAGTTACTCGAGATATAATGAAGATCTTTCAAAGAAACGTGGTTTAGTATTTTTACTTTCTTGCCTTACGAATACTTCGTAAGAAGAGAAACTTATCTTATCGTGCGTCAAAAAACAGTGAATTTTATCCAGAGAAACTCTTGTAGCTGGGGTCTGGTAACGAAAAAGTGGATAAAACCTGTTGCTAAATTTATAAAAAAAATCCTCTAACTCGTGGTGTAGCCAAAATTCATATTTTGTGGCTTCTTGATACCAAAAACTCGATTGACGGCAAAACGTCCGTCTGACCATCCGTCTGACCATCCGCCTGTCTGTCCGTCTGTGGTCAACGATTGCGCCTAAAACCGTTCAAGATATTTCCCAATCGATTTGGCTGATGTCGAAGCTCCTGGAATTTGAAACAGATTTTTTTTAAACTTTGGGGGCACTTTACATGAAGCTTCTTAGATTGATTGATTGATACGTGGTTCCGGGCGCGTCAACTGCTCAGGTCATTAGTCCCGTAAGTGTAGTGCGTGTTTTCCCCGGGAGGTGGTGTTGATCTTTTCCCCTGCTGGATGGCGAGATCTGGCGCCGACCTACCTCGACTAGCGGGGTTTTCCCCCAACCAAGTATCTCCCACCAGCGGGGCACCGCACCAGCCGGGACAAGTTGTAAGCTCCCGACCGGTCTCCCGGTATGTGTAGTAGTGTAGTGCATGTTAGTGTAAGTGTGTGTGTAAGAGGGAGAGGATAGGACAGGGATGAGGAAGGAAAGATCGCGCGCGGTCCGTGGCCCGTTTGTTAGGGTATTGCTCCGGCATTCGCCAGGTGTTGATAGGAGAAACCACGGAAAACTACCGATCAGAGCAGCCGGTCGCTAGAATTCTCCTCCAGACAGCGACTGAATTCGACCTAGCTGACAAGCTAGTGTCGAAAATCCTGCCGCCGTCGGGACTCGAACCTAGGACCTCCCTCAGAGGGACTGCAGTGACATCAGGTTGATGCACTGAGCCATCTCTCCCGATGTGAAGCTCCTTAGACATTTTCAGTTTTCCAAAAAATGGCTCCAAATTTTTTGATTAAATTTTGTTGTTGAATAGTGCGAAGGACGTTTAAGAGAATTATGCAGGTATAATTTTCATTGATTTCCCCATTTTTTCGAAAATTACAAAAAAAAAATTTCAAAACTGCAAAATTGAAGATAGAGATTTTTGCATCAAACTAATTCGGTTGTACAAAATTAACATATTAAATAAGATTATGTACATTTAAAAAAAAATACGAGTAATTTTTGCGTAAATTGTACCTGAAATTTACCGAAATTTTATTTCTCAAAAACTGCTTCAAATTTTTTCTTTAAATTTTCTTCACTTGTGTAATAACTGATGATAAAAAATATAGTGCTAGTCATACTTTCTGCTATTGCTCGGTTTTTTGAAAATTAAAAAAAAATATTTTTAAAACTACCAAATTGTAGATAGAGATTTTTCCTCGGACAAAGTCTGTTGTACAAAATTAGCTCTTTAAAAAATGTCATGTACAATTTGCTGAAAACACGAGTAGTTTTTGCGTAATTTGCGCTTGAAATTTACAAAAACAAATTTTCTTAAAAACCGCTCCAAATTTTTTCTTTAAATTTTCTCCACATGTGTAATAAGGAACGGCAAATAAATAAACTAGTGGTGTTACAGAATGGCACAGACTCTCGCAGAACTTAGTTTTCTAATCTCTTTATTTTGTATTAGGATTTCGGTTATGAATTATTATCTTCGCAGATATCTTGTTTGGGCGCCCAAAGGACATATTTTCACATTCTCGGCATTTTTTGTCTTCCTAATGCTGGAAATGAAACCACCATCCACTTAGTACCATTATAGAAGTACAAATGCTATGTATAACCACAGTGGTCGCGGTGGCAAAGTGGCGGGCCGGGCACAGAATTCTCCTGCTTCGAATCTTGTCGGGGACAATTATTCGTCACAATTCTCTGTTGTCGCAGAAAATAATTAAGAATTCTAGGAACTTTATTAAAAACTATGTGAAGCAATTTAAATCACAAATAGAATTAATTACGATATATTTACTGGAAGTGTGTGCATGTGATTTTCGAATTTTCAACCTTTTAACAATGTTTTACATCACTTCTCGGATTTGTAAAACGTATGTATAATATCTATCGTTTCCTCGTATCAATCATCATCATATCAATTGTTTTCCTATCAGGCATTTGCCATATTATGGCTCTGTTTGATTCATTTTATGGCTCGGTTTGACCCATACGGTACTTCTGTTGCGTAGTGTGCCGGCACGTTCACTTTGAGGATCTGATTTCGGGTCTCGGAGCCGAAAACATTTGCTGGTTAATAACACTTTTGCTGTTTTATGTAGAAGTATAATATTTCAGGGCATTTAGAAACAATGCAATAAAGTATGAGCGTTGGTAGCGCTACTAGTTGAATATGAATTTCAATGAGAAAAAAAATATATCTTGTGGAATATGGAATTTTGTATGCCCTGTCCCAAATTATTTTTTCACATGGATTTGGCATTTACCCTTTTATGTCTCTGCTCGAGATCGACCCATACGGAGCTTGTATGTCGTAGTGATGTAAGTGCCGGCACGTTGAGGATTTGAGTTCGGATCACGGAGCGGAAAAAAATTTGCTGGTTGAAAATACTTTTACTGGTTTATGTAGTAGTGTAATAGCATTTAGGAATATTTAGAAACATCGAGAATGTATGTACACATTGGTAGCACCACTAGTTTTATTTAGATGTGCCGTTTAAACCACGCACTAACAGACAAAACATAATATGAGTAGAGTAGGATTCCGAGGCGTACTGGTATAATGAATTATGTGATTAGAGATGATGGAAATAAAATAATTTTCAAAATTGACCGAATGCGGCTCTTATATTTCAGAAACCAATTTCACAAATGTACACAATTCTTCACAATTTTAGCTAAAAAAAGGTGAAAACAAAATAGCAATTTGTAGGCTAAAATATTTCCATCAAATATAATTATCTTATTACCCAAGGATTTTTCTACGAAACAATATAAACTGTGAGTGAACTCATTACCCAATGTGAGACAATCAGAGTGTCTAAAATATAAATATTTTCTGTAATTCATCATGTATGCTGTATCAGAAATATACCCCTACCGGCAATCTGCACCTACTAAATGCCGGACCATTGAAAATTCAGAAGGATTAACAAACGTTTAATTTCCCTGTATACCCACTTACACTAGTACCTTTATTTCTCGGTGCACAACTTGCAAATTTTTGTGGCAAAAGGTGCTCTTCATTCCTCTTTGGATCACACTATTATTGAGATTTGGTCTCTTTACTATTCTGGAATAAAGAAAGAAGTGCAATGTTAATTGCAGACTTCTAATCGTCGGAGTTTTTGTCAGTGGATGAAGTAAACATATAGTACTATTTGCTCTTAGGTTAAGTTACGACATACTGAATTCGTGAGCTGAAAGTGTTGTAATATACATAATACAAGGAGATAACGTGAGATATCATTTCTTTTTTGAAGGATTTCTTCATTATTTTGTTATGGCTCAAACTTCTGAATGTTTTATTCTATAACACCATAGTTTTTACAATGTTACTCTTAATCTAAAAGTAAAACATTTTGTTTTAAACAAAGACCCGCCCCTTTGATGAAATACGGAACAATTACTTTAAAATATATTTAAAAAAATATTGGCCTGCATGTTAGATATCTCTTGTCCGATTGAGTGCCTTAATTTTCAATAAGAGAAATGTAAGATTATAAAATTAAGAACAAAACAACGCTGTAATTATAAATTAAAAAAGTTCGACTGGATTAGGACTTCATTAGGGATGTAATGGACAAAAAGAACAAAAGTTCGAAAAGAATGGGAAAATACAAAATTTTCTATTCTCCAATCTTTTTATAGTTTCAGAACCTTGCGGATTCGCGACTCTGATCATCTCTAATTCAAGTTATCAGACACCGAATGCACCTAAAAAAAGTCACCCACCTGAAATCCTATCCTGTTTCTCAAATTCCAGGCCCAGGAACTTGGAAAGGCTCGATGCTCTGTTCTTCTTTGCTTTTCGCCTGGGGAAGCTGGGACACGTTCGCTCCGTTCGCTCTGGCATACGTCCTCAGCCCTGATATCGCAGTCGGTAGTTCTCCATCAATTCTCCGCACTTACGGCTTGATGTGCTCGTAAATGTTTTTATATGCTACACGTCACACCATTTCCCTTTCTACAATGCGGGATTCTTTTTTGGAACGGTGATAAACTACATACTTCAGTATTCAGGGCAGTTTAACGGACATGAGTCGTGAAGTATTATGTAGTACGTGTAACCTATCTAGTTATACGGTGTCATTTATTTATTAAATTTAAACAATAACGGTCTGGAAGTGATGTAGAAAGTTTCACTCAATTTATGAAGCAATGTTTACTTATTAATTTCTGTCGATTTGGAAGACCTTGGGGTTAATTGAAGAGGTGTTATGTTATCCTTAGAAATTAAAAGGCTAACTCTCGAAAATTGTGTGACCAAATGAAAATTTGATGATGAATATCAAACTTGGCCCCCAAGAGTTTCCGTCAAAGGGGACTTTGTCCTGTATGCTCTTTTCTCTAGAGAGGGTAGCGGTCTGCCATTCCATTCCATTTGCCCATATCCTTCACGCACTCGAATATACATCATTCATCTACGCGTAATTGGACGCTGCCCCAAGTCCTTGTACCATCGAAAGAGGTCGTAAACATTTTCCGATTTTTTTCAGTGAAAACCTGAAGAATCGGTAATTACGCCAATACTTTTCTTAGTGCACTTGAAGATTATTTCCAATGTCAGTATTTCTGTTTTTTTCATTTTATTTGTTATTGTGCAAGGAAATGGTTTTTGAAATATCTGGTAGGGTGGATGGGTAACGATTGTTCAAAATCTTAAAGAAAATTGGATGCTATATTATAGACAATATTTACATTTCGATGTTGTCTAAATTTTGAAATTGTTTGCATATTTTAGTCACTTGCAAGTTTCTGAACATCGTAGAAACCGAAGAATGTAGGATCAACTGAAATATTACCGCTACCGAAGATTAGTAGAGTTTGACGGTGTCCAGTTTTCAGCACTATCTAAAAAGCTGTGATGAAGTAGACCACTATGTACATGAGAATCATAGAGGATTGCTGGTTTGATCGAACGTCTCCATGGTTTCATTTACAGACTAATGTGTCTCAGGACATTAACTAACGCGACTGTAGCACCCCTGATTGGGAGGTTCTAGGGTCCGAGTCCTGACGATGCGGCAGGATTGTCGACACTAGCTAGATTGCTAGGTCAAGTTCTGCAGCTGTCTGGAAGAGAATTCTAGCTGCCGGGCGCTCTGATCGGTACTTTTCCGTGGTTTCTCTGATCAACATCAGCCGAATGCCGGGGTATTACCGTAACAAACGGGTCACGGACCGTTTCTAGACCGTTTCCGGACCGCTCCGGATGGGCGCTATATTTCCTTCCACTTTCTTGACATATCCTCACTCCTTACTTACACACACGTACACTTACATCCTCTACACTTATACTAATACCATACACCAGAAATGTTGGGATAATGATCGGGAGCATAGAGCTTGTCCCGGAAGGAGGCAGTGTCCCACTGGTGGGAACTACCTGGATGGGAAAAATCCCCACATGACGTGTAGGTCGGTGCTGGATCTCAACATTCTGCTGTGAAAGAACACAGTACATAAGAAACATGCACTACACTAACAGACTAATGACAATGGTATTTGACGCGCCCGGAAGCACGAAAATAGTCAATCGGCATACATGCGTATAGGGTTAAACAATGGACCGTGCATGAATGACATGTCGTTTCCCATTCTGTCCTCCTTCCCACCATAAGAGATGTAGGAGATGTACGATGGACTGATCTACCATTTTTAGAATTACTTATCTCCCATTGACCTAGAAAGTCGCCGTAAGGTGAAATGGGATGTGACAATAGATTTGAGACCCCGACAATAAAATATCTTGGACGCCTGCGTTGTTCCTTTAGCGTTACGATAGCATCACATTCGTGTATTTATTAGTAGGAATTCTCGGCTAGTGAAGATTTTCATCATGTCATATTCTTCTGTTGTCAGAAGCTGGCTTCTTCACGACCTGAACTGGGGCGTGAACATGACATTATTTATTCAATGCATGTCGGAGACTAATGTACAACGAAGAAGCGTATGTGGCATTTTAATTTGTCGAAGAGCAGGCGTTATGTGACAATTTGCATTTGTCCTTGGCTCAAGAGGGAGCGAAGGAATGAAATGATATCTCACGTCATTTTTCTTGCGTCATTGGGACGTTGAGTGTGCATTGCAGGTTTGAAAGACAAGCTCGACAGAAACAGTGCATCGAAATATATGCGTTTTGTCGTTAGTTTTCAAACAAGATAAAATTATTATATTTTCTTAGTGAAATACTTCCCATTTACAAAAAAGCAGACTATTGGTATAAGAACTGTAAAATATTACTTAATTATTACCATCTTCTTGTAAATAATAACATTAAACTGAAATTTAATGGCACTTTAAAAAATTGAAAGTAGATGAATGAGCGACTTCATTGACGAGAGAGCGACTGATCGGGACAGCCACTGTGAGTGAAATCTGAAGTGCGTGTGAGATGGCGGGTGGAACAAGTGGGTGCTTTGAGAACTGAAGGTCTAAAGAGCGGGGAGCGGAATGGCGGACGCCCTGGACGATTGAACAAGCGGAGGGCGGGAATGGTGGTAGACGGCAGTTCTGGAGGGCGGGAGAGCTAGATAGCAGGAGTGCTGGAGGGCAAGGTAGGGGGAGGACGGAAGTGGTGCTGGAGGGAGAGTTGGAGGCGCGGCAAGAGGAAGGCGACAGGGAGAGAAGGGGTGGAAGTGTTGAAGCAAGGGCGGGGGTGCTTGTGGGCGGGTAGGCGACAGAGCACGAGAGCTGGAAGGTTGGGCAAGTGAAGGGTGGGAGTACCGGTGTGCGCGAGACCTGGAGGTGAGATATCTGGAAGATGGTAGAGATGAAAGGGGATTGGAATGCTGGTGAAGTGCTGGAAGATGGGAGATCTGGAGAGCAGGGTAGGTGAAGACCAAGGTAGGTCTGGGGAAGGGCGCGAGTGATGAAAGTGGGAGATGGGAGGGATGGAGGGTAGGAAAGCTGGAGTTTGAATAAGTGTAGAGCAAGATTGGTGAAGAGCGGGGAGTGTCGGTGGGCGGGAGAGTATCAGGACGGGAATGCTGGAAGGAGAGAGATCAGGAGAGCGGGAAAGCTGGAAGGCGGAGAGCTGGAGGTAAGAGTGAGAGTGATGATGGAGGGAGAGCTTGAGGGTGGGGTAGCAGGAGGGAGGGGCGGGAGTGATGATAAAGGGTGACCTGGAAAATGGGAGAGAGGGGCGGTGGAAAGCTGGAGGGCGGGATAGATGAAGTGCGAGAGTGGTGCAGAGCGGGGAGTGATGTTGAAGGGAAATATGCAGGACGTGAGAGTTGGAGTTTGAGAGCGCTGGAGGATGAGATAGGTGAAGGGTGACGTAGATGCAAAGCGTGAGTGCTGGTGAGCGTTAGAACAACCGGGCGGAGTATTCACCGGGTTAGTATTCATCGGGGGGCCTGGCGGCTAGCTCGTGGTCAGCGTACTCGCTTTCCACCACGCGGCTCGATTCCCGATCGAGGCAAGATTATAGTGTGCGTTTTCCTTGCAATGTCCCAGTATATTGCTGAGTGACGATAAGAAAATTCACTTCCCAGGTTGAGAAGACCAGAATACGGCGTAGGGATGTCTACACGTACCCCCTTAACCCATGGCCCTCGACGCAGGGACGTCGCCGGTAGGCCAGAGCCCGTTTTCATGGGCTGTCGCGCCAAGTACATACATAGTATTCATCGGAGCTGGAAGCCGAGTGCGCCGGAGAGCCGGAGTGCCGGCGGGCGGGCGTGCGGGCAAGTGAGCGTTCGTGCGAAGGGGCGGGCGGGTGCCGCGTGGGCCCCGTGCGCATCAGCGGAGAGGAGTCGCGAGCGTTTGACCCTGAGCGACGTCAGCGGGGGGCGGGGCGAGGCGAGGCGAGGCGGCAAGTCATTCGGCTGCCCGCGCCCCGAGCGCGTGCGTTCCGTTGCTCCTTCGCAGCCGCCGCAGGTGGCGCTGGCGGGCGACGCGGCGCGACGGCTCGGCCACGGCCGGAGGCTCTCGAGCGCTGGAAGGCCTCCAACCGCTTCGTTGGCACCGGCGGGGACACTTCGCCCACAGCACCGGTTACAGGCAACGCTGCATCTCCGTTCAGGTCTTGTTTAATACAAGGCGAGTACAGGTGTCTCGGAATAAATGCTACGAGCTCTACGGAAAACTAGTGGGACAAAAGATTATCACTTTTTTCCAATGAACAAGAATTGGGGAATTTCATACAACGGAGTTACTTATATTAATTTGCCCCTGATTGGTAGGCAACTCTTCGGGCACTGGTGTTTCACAGCTACACAAATTTCTGAATGTGTCTGACAGTGTATCTTCTATCAACAATAGCTGCAACACGCAATGGCTGTTCAGATAAATGTATATCTAAAATGGTTTAAATATTTTACGAAAATACTTCAAATATTCGTCAATGTTTATCGTTACACTATTTTAAATCATGAACTAATACAAATCTATAATGAAAACATCTCTACTCGAGGTTCGATTATGTCAATTTATCAGTACACTACGTTGTTTTTATCGATTCAAAATGTGTCGAGAAAGAATCGCCTTTACCCTAGGCACTGAACGTTGTGGCCGATTGCCCAAAATATTTGTTGTTCCGTGTTCCCAATAATTCTTGTAAATCTTACTTCAAATTAGTATTATTTTTACGAACTTTTAACAAAATTGTAGAAGTAATAAATTATTTTAATGATCCTGTACGTTAGTATTCTAACATAATTTATTTGTATTGAATTCAAGAGTGTCAGTGTCTGTGGCAACTGATAGACGAGTTTACTTTTGTGAAAATTATTATGTGCTTTTCTTTCAGTTCATTTATGTTATACACACATATATATATACATATACACACACATATATATATATATATATATATATATATATATATATATATGTGTGTGTGTGTGTGTGTGTGTGTGTGTGTGTGTGTGTGTATAAAATCTGCAAACGGAAAACATGTTTATTCTCATTCACGGATTGTCATAAATGACTTTCATAAAGTCTGATTTTAAAATCGTTGCAGAGTATTAAAATTCGAAGTTGAATTTCTAATGA
The DNA here is from genome assembly GCA_031308135.1 of Acheta domesticus. Lineage (NCBI taxonomy): Eukaryota > Metazoa > Arthropoda > Insecta > Orthoptera > Gryllidae > Acheta > Acheta domesticus. Next base: position 99,231,879 of record JAHLJT010009355.1, on the reverse strand, counting down.
ATTGTTTAGGGAATCATGAGGAACAAAACTGCTATTACCTCTTAATGAATGACATTTCTAAGGAGGCGCACATAAAGAAATATTACATTCTTCTTTTCTTTTGTAATAAACTTCAATGTTGTTATTCCACCTTTTTCCGTGTCATCAACTTCATATGTACTTGCCATCCAGTGCAAGGGAGATAAGCTGAAAGCTAGCTATTAAGGGGAGTCTAAGCAAATCTGGGATTTACGACAGTGATCATCCAGCCCACCTGTTGTGATAACAAATTAATGGGGCGCGTCGGCTCCAAATGAGCTCTTTGTCATTTCAAAGTGCTGACACGGCTCATCCAACATAGTTTACGACATGGGCATTTACAAAATACATTATTGTCCCATTTATCGTAAGTCAACCACAGTGGAAATGATTTCAGTTTGATATTCTTCCTCTTCAAGCGGACTTCATTTCACCTTCAGGGTTTTTAATGTGTTAATTTTCAGAATTACTTTGAATAATTCTCACTAGTCGGTTCACTTGAAACTCGTTTAAAGCTCCAATGTTCATTAGTTATTATTGTTTCGATAATAATATATGCAGGCGATCGTAGTCGGGAGTAAAAAGGAAACAGAAGACCCAAGTTCATTCGCTTCATTTGTACTAACGCATTAGCGAGGAATCGTAACAATATTGCTCTTGTAACCGGGAGATTAAGATTATTGAATTTCGAGTTTAATAAGTTTCAGTAGAAATAACTATAAAAACAGTGTGGAATACATTTCTTTACGATCAGAGAGACACTATCTCTTCATTTTAATACATCATTTTTTCGAATAAACTTTTCCATAAAACACACAATAATAATCATAATAATAATAAATTATACTTAAACCCTCGAAACGTCTTCTATTAGAAAAAACCACAAAGTTTGTCATTGCACATCACACCCGGTCGATGGAATGAAACATGAAATTCTCACAATTCAAATTTGCGGCGTCAAAAATGTATTGTATACATGAGTTGGCGAAGAAGGACATGATACCAATAAAGCATCAACTTTTTTATCTTTGAAGAGAAAAAAACGCATCCGGCATTCAATCGTTGTTAAAGTAAATAAGCAAATCAACTCATATAAACATCAGTTCGTTTGAAATGAATATGATCGTTTAATTATCATGCACAAGGAAAAATAGTCCATAATTAAATCATCTGCATCATTAAATATTAAGAATGAAAATAAAAGCAGTGGACATTGATTGGATATCCTTGGAAACCCAATATCGAGCAATTAATTATATCAAAAGGACTCCTAATGGCAATTTGTAAAGAAAACATTTCCGCATTGTATTCAGAACCATATCCTGGAAACAGGTTGAACTATGCCATTACATATATATTCGCTGAAGTCCCATGAAAGAATTTCCAACAAAAAGATAGTAGTAAGTGAGCACGGAAATGTTTTCATTTTTTCATACTTCCAGGTTACAAAGTTATATAACGCATTACGACACATTTTCACAAATTATTACACTTGGCATTCACACTTATATTTACGATCCGAACCGTGAGCCGTTATGCATCCAGAGTTCCAGTCTCGATATTAAATATTACTCCGGCTTGAACTTATATTTCAATTATTCTTATTTTCTATAAGTGCATCTTCATTAACATTTTTTTTTCAAGAATTATTGATAGCTCCTATTCATTGAGGACCTTTGGCATTTGCTTATTCCTTAATCTAACGGTAGTTCACTGCAAAACATCCTAATTACTTCATTGTATTTAAAAGATAATCTGTTTGGTGAAGTACGTAATGAGGGGGGTCCAAGGTATTCCAAGGTTTAAGTTGACATGCGCTGTCACTCATTGCATTACCGCATTTACCGTGGATGACAAGCCTCCCGCAGCCGGGAAATTTGAGAGCGCTCTAAACTCTCCTGACATAAATGACTCGTAATACAGTTTGCGCAGATCTGTTTCGTGTATCGTTATCGACTATTTAACGGCCTACTAATAGAACATTAAACGTTATTCACTGTTTTGTCAATGTTTATAAGCAACGGCACAACCAGGATTTTTTCTATAAGGATAGGGTTTCTGGGCCGTGTGGTAACTAGCCGATTAGATGTTTTCTTGTCAATAATATTTCATATATGCTGGACATAAAATTTGCTTATTTTTCTTTGCTTATTTATAACATTTTATCACGAATTCAAGTGAGATGTTGAATGACTTCGTTACTATTGAAAATTAGTAAAAGCTATTTGTGAATGTGGGTCATCGACTTTTAGGTGTGAAGCACCATTTGGGTGCGTTACTGTTAATAGGCTAATCAATAACGTGCATTTATACACAAGCGACGGTAAATTGTTTGTCTTTTCTCCATTAAAGTAACAAAAGATGCATAAGTGTTCTCTTGTGAAGTGAGGTGTCGTGCAATGTGCAGAGAAATAAAGAAGGAAGTGTTTGATAGGTCTTAGTGAAGTGATGTGCAATGAAGTGCAGTGCAGTGTGATCCTAATTGTGTAAACATTCAGTGTGGAGTTAGATTATAGAAGTTTTATTTCTCTTAATATAATTTAATGTTTAATGAATCAGGCAGTTATTTATATTGTTATCATTATTTTTATTATTTTACTATCGTTAGTATTACTATAATGATTGTATAATGTAATAGTTATATTACCTTATTATTATTATTATTATTATTATTATTATTGGTATTAGTATTTGTATTTATGTTACTGAGAGACTGTGTATTTTTATGTTTTTGTAATTAGGTCCCATCGGGTTAAACCCAATTGCAGTAAAATTATTTATCTATCAGAAAGAAAATTGATTGACCTCCGCCAGAAAATGGCAAAAGACAACACGGGCTTGCGAGCGGAATGGTGTCGTATTTATAACTGCAAAGTTTTAAGATGCAGTGACGCTTCGCTACGCGTGTCAAATTCACAACGCGGCTTCGACCTTCGACATACGCAGTTAAGATAAACATCATCCTTGAGTCTGCCCAATGCATAATTTCCAACGCATTTTATATCCAAATACCTTTTACTTTCCCGTATACTTACATATATACGGAGTAATATACGTAGTATAGGGAAAGTTATGTGCTGCGTGAAAAAATGGCGGATTTTCGGTAGAAAAAAAATTCGTTTCCGGGCCCTGATAACGAAAAATTGGATAAAACCAGTTGGTAAATTAAGAAACAAAATCCTCTAACACATGGTGAATCCCTGTTTTGTGGGTCCTTGATACCGAAAAACCAATTGCGAGCAAAACGTCCGTCTGTCAGTCCGTCCGCCTGTCCGTCGTCTGTCAATCCGTCTGTCCGTTCGTCCGTCTGTGAACACTCCTAGCGCCTAAACCATGCGTACGATTTTATCCAAATTGAAGAAACCCCTGTCCATCTGGCTCTAGTCGCAGCTTTGAGGTTTTGAAAAAAAGACTTCCTCCACCCGCAGGGACGCTCAGTGAAAACAAGACGCCTGGAGCACAAGGGGTCCGTATTTCAAACAAAAGTTTGCCACGTCCGAATGTTTAAACACAATTCATTTCTCCTCGTAACAGAAAAATAACTTATATCGGATAATTTGAATTAAAAGTAAATACATTTTTATTTGTTTTTAATATAGAACCACGGTCCGGCAAAGAGAGTTTTTCTGCCGAAAATTCGCCGTTTTCCGGCGCACGATTAGACAAATTTCTCTTGTTACTAAGTACCTTCGTAAGGGCGAGAAAGTGAAAAATTCAGGGCCCCAATTAAGTGTGGCAAATTTTTCCAGCTGTCCCTCCCGTTCTGGGCGCCCCTGGAAAAGTGCAAACAGGCATTTGCCTAAACACCCGAAGTCCACTCCTCCCACCGAGTTTACTGGGCTGAGAACTCTCGTCGAGACCTTCTCCATCTGCGCTCGCTCCCCGCCGGACTACAATCGCTCCCTTTGTGCCAGCGGATTTGCGTCTTCCCACAGCGCTGCCTGGAAAAATAATTCTCCCACGAGCGTAACTTCAGATGCAATTATCTGTGTATCCGCGCGGGGTGGGGGCGGTGCTGTGCTGTGGAGCTGTGTGGCCTCTGGCATTGGGAGCACACGTCGACGCGCCGAGTCAGCGTCGACCACCTATCACGCGAACGACGAATTACCGTTCGCTTGGGATGACTCACTCGCCGCCGGATGGGGACTCCAACACGAAAGCGATTCCCTTATGCAGGCGCTTTGGAAATAAAAGAAATGCCGATACATCGATGTGCTGACCGTTTGCATCAGTACAATAACCTCGGGAGCACTAGCAGATACAGGGGGAGGGCATGGGGGCCTTTGCTCCGCCAAAAATGTTCGAATTATATAATTATTTAAACAACAATAATATTGTATAGTATCATATCAACAGTACATAAATGGCACACACTATTATAACAACTATGTTTATTGTTAACAAAAATGTTTATTGTCTATCAAAAATCTATGATGCCCCCCCCCAAAAAAAAACTAGTGATCTGCTGGAACCGCCCCTCCTCGAGGGCAAGAACATAAATGCTGTCCTCTCAACAATATAACAGGACATATTTTATCTAATGATAATCATCATGATTACCAAAAGAATATTTATCTCAGTTGTAATTAATATTTTTAATTCTGTCTATACCAATTTTCAATTATATCAATTATGTTTGTCAATCATTTAAAAGGCAGAAAAATTCTTGAAATAACAGTTTTATAGAATATTAAATCATATACATAGTATTCACAACGTTTCGGAAATTACTGATTTCCATCATCAGGTGACAAAACAAATAAATATAATATTAGAAACAATGGCTTAATGATAAACAAACAGAAGAATTACAAACAAATAATGTACAAAAGTCAACAGAACACACCTTGTTAAAAACATTGGAAAATTTTGGTATGATATTATCTAACAGTACGAAAGGAAAGAGAGACATTGTAAAAATCAGACACAAAGAAGTTAAATATAACAATAAATCTTAATTGTTACTGTAACGAATATCTTAATTTTTAGAAAATATGTTCAATAATGCATAATATATTTCGATAAATTTATTGGATTCTTCCTGTGTATTCAAACAAGGAGATGCTTTGTTGTACAGCGTTTCTATTATCAATCGAGAATACGATAAATTTTCGCGGGCTAAAATTTTTATTTCTTGAAAATTTACATGATGAGAAGTTAGAATTCTATGTTGTATTAAAGAATTTTGTCTACATGTCAGGTCTTTAATATTTCTTTTATGCTCTAATAATCGTGTACAGTAATCCCTCAACATTCGCGAGAGTTAGGTTCCCCAAAACCATCGCAAATGTCAAATCCGAGAATGTTGAGTCTATCTTTTAATGAAAAAAGGTGGGTTAGGTTCCTGAATATCGAAAAACTTCAAAAAAGGAAAAATTTATCCGAGAAACAATTTGAGTAGAACTGAATGAGAGCTATTATAAACAGGATTCACAATCAACATCCCAAAGATAATAAATAAAAAATATTTGAAACTTATTTCAAAGTTGAAAATCATTGGATTCCTTTTTATTTAATCACCTTCCTAGTTTTAATATCTAATTATGGAGGAGCTACTGCTACTATTTCTCTCTTATACTTTGAAGTTATTTCCATGTTCGGATCACAGTCGAGTTCCCTTTCAGTCAGAGCTTGTTGACGTTTTAGAACGGCATTAACCGATTTGAAGTTGCTCCAGGATGGAGTTTCGCTTCCGTTACTTCATCATTACGTTCGAGGTTCTCTTCGCTGATGATTTCTGAAAAGTTCCTCTTCAGTTAGGTCATTATAATGAGAGTTGCGCAGATCCTGAATGGATTTTATATTCATTTGGCCAAAACCCTTACCTCCAATTTGACTTTACTGAATTAATTATTTTACAATTGTGTTATTCTATAAATGTGAATTGACTTTTAATCTTTGAAATTTTTGGAGAACGTGATACTTTGAGCTCTGTTGTCTTCCGAGTTCGTTATTACGCTGATAAAGGAAATGAAATTTGCTCGCTTTCAAAATAAAAACGACCAAAAGATGCACTTGCGAATGTTGAAGTCGCGAATGTTAATACCGGTAGCATTTCTCAAATTGCGTATGTTCGTAACTTTCAAATAGAGAATCCGCGGATGTCGAGGGATTACTGTACTCAATTTTCGTTTAGTTTGACCAATATAAGATCGATTACAATAATTACAATTGATTTGATAGACTATATTGTTTATGTCTAATTTCGAATTATGGAAAACCTCGCAGAAATAATACCACAGAATTTATGAATGATTTCATTTGTTTACCCTACATCCCTCAAATAAATAATTTTCTCAAAAATGAACTTTTGACCAAATTCAAATTAAAACTAGTGAATAGAGTAATAAATAAGTGTAATACAGTCCAAAATGTGAAGGATACTAGAGCAAAAGTAGACACAAATAATGTAGTCTATCATATCAACTGTAATTATTGTAATAGATCTTAAATTGCAGATGTGCAGTTGTTTTGTTTGGTATTTGATCTGTACAATCGACATAGTAATATCGCCGGTACGCAAGAAAAATGATCAGTTTCAATTTTTTTCATTTTGCACGATAACAGTTTTATTTTGAGTGACGCCCTTTTACTCCATTTACCGACTACCTTCTAAACTATCTTTATGACTTTTTACCAGTACAAATAGTGAGTATTTTATACCTTTATCACCCTATCGATGAATCACTGTACGCGCATTGGTCACTGGGTAGGGATCTCGATATGTAAGATCTTCCCTAATGTACACGCATGAGAATAGAAATAATTACTATATTGGTATAGTAAAACAGTCGGTACGCGAAGAATTTTGAGATGAATCTCAAAATTTGTCAGTTTGTAGGATAATAGTATTATCCTGAGCGGAACCGTTTATTTTGCGATTAAAGACGCATTCTACATTATATACCGGCTGTCTCGAGGACAATCTTTATGTCGTTCTTACTAGTAAAATATAGTCAGCCTCTAACGTATGTACGAGAGCTCAAATTTCGAGAATTGTTTATTCGACCCTGACCACCACTTCAATAAAAATCAGATTGTCACATATTCCTGCAATGTTCCAAACAGTGTCGTTAAAAAGAGTGAATCCAAATTACCCTCTAGCAAAGCAGACAATAGACTTAATCAGTCGCCAGGGTAAAGAAGAAGAATCTTCAGGAAGATCGTCAAAAGTCTGCTTACTTTTTTGATTTTAACTCACATTGGAGAAACTGCACGTTAAGGCAATTAAACATAATATTATTATTTACGTTTTATTTGTTCGGTATATTTCTACAGTTAATGGTAAAAATCTCGCTTTCCATGTGCTCGTCGAAAAGCGTCATAGAGTATCTCGATTTACGAGTTGTTTGTGAGTCCTTATCTATCTCGTTAGTCCGGGATGTACCTGTAAACTTTTTTAAAGACCTATCATGCGAAGGATGAATTACCGAACGTGGAGAATGACTCGCTGACTCGGATTAGGGCCGTCATCACAAAGGTTATTTGCTTAAATTTAAGTTATGCAAATAAAAGAAATTCTTAATCATCGAAATAGTAATATCAATGCGCGAAAAAGCACGATCTATCTTAAAACTGCGACCACAGCGACACCTCTGAAAACGGCGAAAGAGGTGCATTTACCTCCAACTATGCGACACTCACTGTTAAATAATTCCGCCTGCATTATCTCGCGTCAGGCACCCGTTGTGCTTTATAGTGTTATTCGTTGTATCTTGTACATACAGTTGGTAACAGTCTTCTTTGTGCAGTCCATAATTTGCTCGAAAAACATTAATTTTAAGTGGAAAATTAATACTAATGAAGAATATATTACAAGATAATTGAATAATTCCAGTTAAATAAAATGTAACTGTACACCTAGACGAAACGGCCTTCAATTTGAAGTTCACCAGCAGATTTTGTTGCTTGGAAACCTTCCTAGCGGCTAGTTCCCCAGCGACTAAATATGCTGATGAATTTCAAATTTAAGGACATTTCTTCTAAGTGTACAAAGTTTCATTTTATTTAACTGGAATTATTCAGTTATCTTGTAATACATTTTTCATTAGCATTAATTTTCCACTTAAAATTAACGATTTTCGAGCAAATTATGGAATGAACAAACAAGACTGTTACTAACTGTACATTATTGTATGGTAACCAAATTTCAACATTTTAATATGGTTAATAATAATGCGGTATATATTGCGGCTGATAGTATCAACTCGATACCTTGTAATAAGTGTAGAAAAAAGGCCCTAGGTATCAATACTTTTAACAAAACTTAAGAAGGAGAAGTTATCGATCGTGTAGCAATGTGTTCGAGCGTTTAAACTAAACTTTATTATTATTATTATTATTATTATTATTATTACTGATATAAATATCACCATTATTAACATTGCTTTTAGCTTTGGTGTAATTCTTAATTTATTATTATTTTATATAGTTTTTGTTATTTTTATTATTATTACATATTAGCGTTATACAGTGAAGTGAAGTGTAGTGTAGTGAAGTGTAGTGTTAGTGAAACTAGTAGTCAATTTAGAGATAACTAGAAATTAATTAGAACTAGGATATGTTCTAATTCTAATGGTAACTATAATTGTTAATGGTTTTTATTGTTCTAATTCTAATTGTTGTCATGTTTGCCACCGAGCATTAGCTCAAAGCGAACTAATAAATCTATCTATCTATCTAAACTTTCAGATTCTAGAATTTCGTTTTCCACCCAGAGGCTGCAAGATTACCTCTGATTATGATCGAAAGGATATCAAATACTAAAAATATTGATATATATATATATATATATATATATATATATATATATATATATATACACAACTTTTTTCTCATTGTTAATATTGGTATTGAGTAAACATATCCTAACTGTGAAGAAAATCAGAAGCGGACAGATTACTTTCTTGCGAATTTTACTCCTGTCAATGTGGCCACAGATACTCATGTTTCACGGGTAAAACGACACGTTTAAAACAGTCACGCATCTCTAAACGACCCCTTTACATCTTGCATTCGGTTGTAATTCCAAACAAATTCTTTGTTCAATTGCACGCCCATTTCCGAGCCATCTTAACTTTCCCTTTAAATTCGCGCAAATGTGTGCATTTGGAGCTCCCGTGGGGCCGCGGCGCGCCGCCCGCTGTCATTGGAGCGGCTGGCCCCGCGCCAGCGCATTCCAGCACTCGTCGCCTCGACCCACAGCCCTCGCCGCGCCCCGCCCCGCCCCTCTCCACCACCGCCCCGCCTCGATCCGTCTCGCCCCGCCCCGTCCCACGCCCTCCTGTCCCGTCCCGCCCCGTCCCGTCCCGTCCCGTCCCGTCCCGTCCCGTCCCGTCCCTTCCCTTCCCTTCCCTTCCCTTTCCTTTCCTTCCCTTCCTTTCCCTTCTCTTCTTTTCTCGCTCCGCCCCGCCCCCCTCTCCACCCCGTCCCACTCCCTCCTGTGTCGGCCCGCCCCGGCCCGTCTCTTCCCGCCCCGCCCCGGCCCGTCCCGTCCCGCTCCGCCACTCCACTCACTTGCAACCGCCCCACCAGCCCCCACCCACGCCCTTTTCCTGCGCCAGTCCTGCCCAAAGAAATGGCTTGCCCAAAACAATGGTTCAAGGGCCACTCTGGGTCGCGCGGGTACACGGGTTGTCACCGGCAGGGGAGACAAGAAGGGTAGGCAGCTGGGGGAACTTGCCGCAGGCCTCAACGTAACTGGGGCTCCGAATTTTTTTTCATTCAAAAGAAATAAAAAATGTATTCATCTCTAACCTAAATTTAACGCTGTAAGTTACTCCTATTTCTGATGAATGGAGAAATTAATTCTGTTTATGAATTGGGAGAGAAGGGATTTATTTTGCTTGAAATGAGGGGCCCCCATGAATAAACTGCCCTAAGTCCCTGGTTTTCTCTGGTCATCAGGGACACGCGCAATACTTCAACCTCAATTCTGGGAAGGCTAGGCAAAGCCCTCATCTTACCAAAGCAACGCGCTTGTCTAAAATTATTTTCTGTCTTCCAGACATAAAATACTTCTGTCTTGTTTTCTTATTACTCATTCTCTGATGCTATATGAGAGGATTCTAACGTTTCTAGTCAACAATTTTTTTCCTTTTTCTGTTGGTTTCATTTGCAGGGCATTCGCTAAAATCTCTTGAACTTGTTCTCGAAAACACAGCGAACGCTTTTCGAATGTCAAGAAGCGCTGCAATTGCCATTTCATTCGACACGATGGCGGGCCGCCAGAAAAGAGGAAAGAGATGATGGGAAGAGGAGACGGGTGAGAAGAGTTTCAGTGATTCCACAGGAATTGTCCAGGCTACAACGCTCTGAATCCATCTGATTGTTCAGGCCTACCCTGCGGAATCATCTGAGAGTAGCCGCGGACCCGCTTATTACGGGAAGACAATTAGGTTCGTTGAGAGGGGTGCTGCCGTCATCGTCCATCCAATGATGCGCTTTTCTCAAACTATGATGCCAGTTTTCCAAGCAAAGAATACTGTATTGTTTTCGTGAGTGAGTGATGGAGAATTGATTCGGCTAGTGACAAATATTTTGGTCATCAATCCCGTAGATGCAGTGCATCTTTTTTTTCGGGAGGTGTTCTTCTCCCGCTGGAACGTGAGATCCATCGTAGACCTACTCGGCAGATTGCGTGTTTCCCCCTCCAGGTATCTAATTCCATCCGGGCATCACTCCAGCCATGAGAAACACTAAGCTCCCTACTGGTCTTACATGTGCGGTAGTCTAGTGCATGTAAGAGTGATTTATGTAAAGGAATATGACAGGAGAAAGGAAAGGTGTCCTATTTGTTAAGGAATTCTTCGAGCATTCGCCTAATATTAATTGGAGAAACCATGGAAAACTATCGATTAGAGCAACCGGCCGCTAGAATTCTCCTCCAGATAAAGGCCGAATTCGATCCCACTTTGTAGGTAGCTCGGACACCATCGGAACTCCAAGAGCTTAGCAGTCAATGATGCCACAGAAATAACAGTGTTGCCAGTGATCTGTCTCAGCTGGTGTCGCGAACAGGCGTAGTGCAGGATGAATAGATTCGTAGGGAGGTGCTGTCACCATCCTACCAACATTACACGCTATCTCAAACTAGTTTTCATTCTGTCACACAAAGAATGCTTTTCTGTTACTACTACTAATAATAAGTCATTCTGTTACTGATTAATTACCAGTTAATACAGACCGGAGGGGTCATGTTCCTAGTGAAGATTTTTTCTTTTGGTTTCTTTTGTTGGATTTTCGGTACAATTTCTTCCAGCTTGTTCTCTGAAAGAGAAGTGAACGTTCTTCGAATCGCAAGAGAAATGACGCCGTGGCGAATTCAATGCAGCTCGGCAGACTTGGCTACTATCCGAGGGATAAGGGGAAAGGAGAAGGGGTGATGCATCAGGCACTTTCCGAGCCACGATGCCTTAATTCAGCTTGTTCGGCAGGCATATCCTCCTCCACTGATTTCCAAAAGTGTGGTTTCGCGATCTGGAGTATTAGAATATTTCCTGGAGGCAGTGATGTGAAGGTTACCTACTGTTTGCAGCGCAATTAACATTTTGCCGACTGGTTCATACATTCAGTACAGAATTAAAGAATTCCCCATAAACATTTCGTCTCCTGTCATTTGAATTTACTCTATGAATGTACGAATATAAGATGAACTATGAAATTTTCTGCTATATTGAATGATGATATTGCATACATTCACCATCAGTGACGAAGACATTGACCTGGAAGATAAAGATAACGATGCGTCATCACAAGGAACCCTGAAAATGTCCTTGAAATTCGGGAAGGTAAGGTTCCTCAATTAATTATCTTCAAGTTGTGCTTCACCAAATTGCTAATAGTATAGTACGAAATCCTGGGAACTCGTTTTAGGTGACTGAGATGAATGAACTTCATTCAATAATCAGTTATCTAAACTCGAGACATATAAGGAACGTCCTACTCTGCTTTTCGGTCTTCTTTTGATGGCGCTAGACTCCAGTTCCTTGTATTGGCAAGGTCTTGGCCTAAGAACGCCAAATTTGCTGTAATCTTTCGAGAGAAGAGGGGATGAATATATGGAGTTGGGGAATTAGGTCATTGGCTAACTCTAAGAATGGCAACAGAGTGGCAAGAAAAGTATGGTTCATTCTTTGTGATAAAGACCCGGCGCCCACCTCAAATTATTAGCAGAAAACTATGAAAACGACATATCAGAGCGGCGTATACTTAGTGTAATCTAAAGCTCTCACGTAGAGATCGAGATGTGCCACTACTCGCATACTGTAATACCTAAGAACACGTGTCTACTTTCCTCCATTGTACACTCACCCCTTGCTGCGCTCTGTTGTGGGACATACGAACTAGTTTCTTGACAACTAATAGCGTTTTCCATTTGTTGCACTGAAACCCACCCTAGTGCTGGGCACATACGTCATCGCTCCGCAACAGTGCTGCCCCACACGCGTGAAGGGTAGACGTGGGGCAGCCACGAATGAATCGGATTCCGGAACTGAGTCAGTGCGTGTACGCTACGCAATGAGATTATAGACAGCTGTTCTTTGGTCTACCACACTGACAGAACTCGTAAAATAAGAATTTTGGAATTTTGGTCGTTATAATTTTTATAATGATAATTTTTATTATAACAGATCTTGTACGAAGTCTTTTGGTAATTGTTTACTCCTTAATTCATAAAGTACTAACGCGTGTGATTCTTTATTTAAAAACTACCGAAAACTTCAAAAGCTAATCTGTCGAAAGTTCATTTCTCGAGATTTGCCAGTGATTGATTTCGAACATAGTACACTAGATTTCGAAACGAACGGCTTCTGCAGAATTATTTGGTTATTGAAAACTATAAAAATATTAATATGAGCATTTCCGCTTGCGCATGCGAGAAACTTCTTGGCACATTGTATCTTTGAATGATTTTGTAAGGGCATAGGTTTGATTACTAAATAGCACTGGATTTGTTAACATGCAGTAATTCACGGTTAAATATTACGAAAACACAACCTGATGTTCCGAACTTCGATAAGGTACAAAGTTATTTTAAAGCATTTCTTGTACAACATGGTATTCTCCGTCATTCGAAGTACTCTGTGTGACAGGAGATCCTCAATTGCCTTTACAATTTCACCATGAATCCAAATCAACATTCATAACTTTGGTACCTAACCTCACAACGGCCCGGTGCAATGGACTGCACCGTCGAGCTCGGCAGTGCAGGTTAGGGCGCCCCGAGTGCACCCTGGTTCAGTGTCATTGTGCGAATGGAACATGCGCTTCCCTGCACTGGTGCGCCCTAGCGGCCGAATGGAACACGAAAGCTGCCCTGAGTGTGCACTGGATGCTCACCAGTGCGGCGAATGGAAAACGCTATAAGACAAAAAGGCAAATTTCAGCTCGCGAAAAAAAATTATTTTCATCGCGAGTAAATTAAAAATTCAAAGGGTTAGAAATATTCAAATTCAAATGTGCGCAAAGTATAATTAAATATTCAACAGTTGAAGACTGAGTACCGGTTTTAAAAACTGTGGTGTTGACAATAGTATTTTCATGTAAACCGATGCAACGATCGCATCGTCACATCGACGCATCGTCGATTCTAACCGAGGTACTTACAAATTAGTCCGCATCGAAAATCTGCCACCATATAAACCTGAAGTGAAAAACTGCCATGTACGTGTATTAAACTGGGGACTCGCAACATATGAGCACCTGTTAAGAAAAATACTCTTCCACGCTGTATTTGTATTAATGTGTTCAGTGTCCATGTGTTATGGTCACCGTTTGTGTCGTAAGTACTATGCATGAGTGAAAATGTCAATATTTGTAATTTGTATCGTTTTGGAAAATTACTTATCTCTTATTTTTAAACAAGTAATACATTTTTTAGACTACCGCCTCCGCCAGTACAAAATGCCGCGTACGTTCACTTGCAACAACGGGCACGTTGATCTCGCTGATAACAAATAACAATGCACTACAATGACCCCTAAAACGTCCTTGGTGGAAAGATTCCACAATTAATCATGTTAAAGCAATATCCAGATAGTCTGCTAATTGTATAATGGGTTAACTGGGAACCGTTTTCGAGGATCGGAGTGAATGAAAATCTTTACACATCTACATGAATGTGAACTCCTAACTCTTTCATCCCACCGTCAGTGGCTTTCTCGATCAAGATACGTGTTTGCAAGCTTCTTATTCTCTGTTCTCTTTAATCCACTCTCGTTTATTCGAAAACCGTCGGCAAGCGGCAAATTCTGCGGAATTGCGAGCCGTCGTGCGAGCAAGTGGAGTTTCGCACGGACGGCGGGGGGAGCGGGCGGGGGCGGCAACAATGGAGACGCCCACCGTGAAATTACCCATGTCCATCAGATGCGGCCGGCGCGGGGTCACGGAAGGGGGAGGGGGGCGGCGGAGGGGAGGGGGCGGAATTTGCGAAATTCGGCATTTCCGGTGGAGCCAATTCCGGTGGCAGCTTCATATACTACGTACTGAGTGTATTGCGTCGCGAATAAAAGCAGACAGCGGAACAATCATTTGGGTTGGTGTCGTTCATGTAGAGACACTGCGATGTTTTCGGTATTTTCAGTATAGGGAAATTATACCACATCGTCCGTGTCCAATAAGAGTGACACGTCTGAAAAATTTAATTTTGCAAGAGAACGCCTTAAACCTTATCGGTGAAAAAACATGTATAAGGGCCAACTTTCAAGGAGATTGGTCGGAGTTTAGCTCTTATATATATATATATATATATATATATATATATATATATATATATTTTACCAACATCCATTTATATATATAAGGAGAAGAAGAAGATAAGTATTTGTAACGTGGCACATTATTAGTTAATATTAAAAATATAAACAATAATTTCTAAGTCTAAATCTCTCTTTTCTGTATTCAAAATTCGACTAGAATATGGTTTAGGATGGAGACCACAGAATTATGAAAACGTGCACAAAATTCACTTCTCCCCATAGCTCGTCACACACAGTTTTTAACTGTTTTTGACGTAAATAAATAAATAAAAGTTGCCAAATACATCAATGGTGTTAGGGGTTTGCAATATAAGCGCAAGCGGGTGTAGATATTAAGATTCTCTTTTATTTCCTTTTTTTTTACGTCGAGTGTTTGAAATCTGGCTGAAGGTGCATGCGTATCTGATACAAACAAGCCACTTTGTGATGTCACCATCCGTATACTTTAGTAGTAGCTTCTGCCTGAAAGTGGAGGTTCTTACAATCAACAATCGGTGGTAAACGAGTAAGTCCAATGAAGGTGATTTTTAAAGTCTTCTAAATGTGATATAAAGAAAAGTTTTTTAAGTACAATTTTAAGAAATAATCTGTAGGACCGGACTATTAACAATTCAGAAAATCTTAAACGCTAAGAATGGATCGTAAGAGGTATTTTCTTAATATGAAATGTTTTTTTCCAAAACATTCTTAATATCAATCTGACTTATGGAAAAACAATGTATGCAAGAAAATCTAAATGAGTTGTGATAAGAACAATTGTAATAATCGTAACTTGTAAGAAAATTAATACTTTATTTGCACATTTTATTTGTTTCATGTAAAAGTATTGCTGAAAAAAAATTGCCTTTTTATTTACATGTCGCATGCATTAAATCGAGTATTGAAACGGAGGTGGGAGAACGGAAGTAACCATTGACTATTTTTAACCCCACTGACTCTGTATCTCCACAGACTCACAGAGAAGAACTGAAATGAAATTAAAACACTCCCAGAGAGAACACATCATATACAGTAATCCCTCAGCATTCGCGAGGTTTACGTTGCTGAAAACCATCGCGAATGTCAAATGAAATGTGTCAAATCCGCAAATGTCTATATTTTAATAAAAAAACATGGGTTAGGTTCCTGGATATCGAAAAACTGTTTAAAAAAGAACGAAGAAAATGAATAAACAATTACAGTAGAACTGAGTAGGCCCTAGTACAAACAAAATTCAAAATTAATGTCTCAAGAGAAGAATAAAACAATATTTGAAACTTATTTCAAAGTTGAAAGTGACTGGAAATACATAGGATTTGGTTATTTTTTATTTCATCACCCTCCTCATATCTAATATCCAAATGTGGAAGAATTGCTGCTTATATTTCTCTCTAGGACGTAGTTTCGTTTCCGTTAGTTTCATCATTACGTTCGAAAGGGTTTCCTTTGCTGAGTATTTCCCGAAGCTACACTTCAGTGAAATCATGGCATGACTGATGCACAGATCCTGTATGACTTTTCTGTTCCTGTGACCAAAACCCTTACCTCCAACTTGACGCAACTGAATTTAATTATTTTACAATTTTGTTTTTCTATTAATGTGAATTGACATTCCAAATTTGGTATTTTTGCAGAACGTGATTCTTTGAGCTCTGATGTCTGTTAAGTTTCCCAGTTGGGTTCCCAAATGACTCTGATAAAGGAAATGAAATGTGCTCTCTTAAACGAAAATGTATGACAAAGATTGCACTTGCGAATTTTGAAGTCGCGAATGTTAAAACCGGTAGCATTTCTCTAATCGCGAATGTTCAGAACTCGCGAATAGCGAATCCGCGGATGTCGAGGGATTACTGTATTCTAAAATGTATGGGGAAAAATGATTTTTGGATTTATGAAAGTTGTAATACTTCCTAACTTTATATTGTAAGTTTCGTAAACCCCATACTAGTGTTATTAATACACATACTTTTTCGTATCGAGTTTCGTACAGTACTTTTTCTGCCAATAATGATAACTATTGTAAGTAGGACCTTGTCATCATCTTTGCGTTTTCTTCTAACTTTTAGTGATTATAGGTATCTGATTCACTCCCGTTCAACATTTAGCATTTTGCTCTGTTTGGTAGTGTTTAGTCATTCGCCCATGAGCCCTCTTAATCGAATGAATTGTTTGATAGAACGATGATCAAATATGAATTAATCACTGACATTTGTCATACCTGTGCTATAAAGAAGCCGTATCATAATGAATATGATTACGCAAAGAGGTGCAGTTATCGAAAAAGAGAATTATACAATACAAGAAGAAAAATACTAACAATAATTGTTATTATTTCATACTTTTTTTGATAGATTCCTAAATTTAAATTATAAAAATAGCATTGTTATTACTTTGTATTACCTTTGATAATGTAGCTCCATGTTTCTCTGCATAACTTACTTGGATTGAGGAGATCATCAGAAAAAAAATGAGGGAAAAACGAAAACAGTTCAATGATACTAAATGTTGGTCTCTTTTGGAAAGAATTATGAAAGGGAATTACAGGAGGGAAAATGGAAAAACAACCGAGTCAATTTAACATTATTCAGTATATAAATAGAAAAATCCGAAACATTAAAATTAGGTAAAAAAATAAAATCTTATATTGCAATGTGTATTGTAACTATCTCTGGTGACAAGAAGTCCTCGACTTTTATTGTTTTCGCCACTCGATCATTAAAACCCTGATATCGCCGGTGCATAATTTCACTATTGTAATTCAATTGTATTCAATGATACGCAATTTTTATATCGAAGTGCGTAGGGTGTGACACCCACCTCTCGCCACGCCACAGGGCGCTGTTCCGGCCTGCGGGCGAGGGCATGGCGAACCGGAGACTGGCAGTCAGGATCAGAGGCCGCACTCGCGACGCGGTCGCCCCTTTGTGTGCCGGAACAGAGCGATTCCACGCGCGCGCCCGCAACAACAGCACGACGACGAAAGGGGGCGTTTTCCCTCCGACGCGACGGGCGCCGCGAGCCGCCCTGCACCGGTTCGGACCGCGCCGGCGGAAGGTCCCTTCCCACCCGCCCTCCCTTGGGCTGTGACCGGTAAACGGGGACTCACGACATCAACTAATGTCACTGGATTGAGAAGATCGTCAGAAATAAGAAAACGAGGGAAATATGAAAACACTTCAATGACGCTAAATGTTGGTCTCTTATGGATATAATTATGAAAGGGAGTTATTGAGGGAAAAATTGAAAGACAAACCGAGTCAATTTAACATTATTCAGTATATAAATAGGAAAAATCCGAAACACTAAAATTATTACCATGGGTGTTCTAATGATCTCTGGTCCTCGACCTTTATTGTTTCATCACTCGATCATTAAAACCTTGATATCCTTATCATAAATACACATCTGCTTCCGTATACATGCACCAAAAATATATCTACTAAAATCAATTTCATTAATAAATAACTTTTACCAAAACACGCGCCACCGTATTTGATGAGCTGCGTAGTATTGAAGGACACCCGGGGCGAATCCAGTGACGTAGTGTGTGACGACACAGCGAGACGGGGTCCATAGTTCACCATTGTGACGATGATACCAATTGAAAATTATTAGTTAAAATAATGGTATAATTTGAATGTGTTTATTAGGAGTACATGATCATTTTAACGTAAGATTTTTTAAATTTAATTACTGAAGAAACAGAGACAAACGTATTTCGCGAAGTAGTAAATGATATATTTTAATTTTAACCAGTCATAATTCAGGGCTTTACCTTCCCCATCTACTGTGGTTACATTCAACCAAATATTCAAAATAAATGTCTCACAGACACGAGGTTTATACAGTTAAACGCCAGGTTGTACAACATTATGTGCAATTTTCTACACTTTCCTCCAGGTTGTACATGATGGCTCAAATTCATTTATAATCGCTAGAGTAGCTGTAGAATTCATACAGTAAAAGCCTATGCTCAACGCTATGTCTCGGCATTCACCTCGAACGGCTGCCAATTGACAGACACAATCAGTGTCGACTCGTCTGGCGCTCGACGGAAGGAAAATCCCGCAGACGGGGAAACCCGACCAGACAGACGGCATTCCAATACAATGCACAGCTAAACTCTGGGCATTGCCACTGCGTAGAGTCGAACTGATCGGGGGAATCCCAAACAGTTTTGAATGAGTAATCGACGATCTTAATTCTCTCACATAGGAAGCTCGACTCAGTTGAAGAGTCAATATGTGTTAGTTGTGAATTAGATTCTGAAGGGAATTAGGGAAGTGTCGTAGTTCAATCCTAATGTATTAGAAAAATTTTTAAAAGCGCTTTAGTGCTTCTTAAACATACACCTTTCTTCTGGAATCGCAAATTCATTTTTTTCTTTTCTTAATCAGATTACTTTTCTGGTAGATTAATTCAGATACACATTGTAACGGGAAAGCGCCCTGGCGAATTGACTATTGATGCAATTACGCCCTTTTAATTTATATATATTATAACGATTTTCGAAATTTGTATCTATTTTGCAGCAATAAGGTATTTTAATTTACGGGGAGGAGAGGATGATCCAAGTACGTATCCGCCCACACACACAGCCGCGGCGACTTGTTTACCCTTATTTATTTAATGTGGATTTTTAGAAAGATACGCACTTAGTACATGCCAATCTAAGAACTTTCATCTGCACTTCATGGAATCAACTTCTATTTTGAAATCAGGCAGATGTGTTTTAGACACAAAAAAGTGGCATGGGATCTGTCACTCCTCTGTTCTGTTTGAAATATTATCGGAAAAAAAGAAAAATTTACTTGAGTATTTTTCTTCCTTAATAAAAGCAATCTCTGTGTTCAACGAAAATGAGACTTTCTGCGCCATATTTTCAGATCTTTGCTCTATCAATGGGGGAAAATGTAGAGAAAATTTGGAGCCGTTTTTGAAAACAAATTATCATTGCATTAATCTCAAGCAGATATTAGACGAAAACTATTTGTTTTTTCAAAAAATTGTAAATGATCTTACGTAAAAATCTGAAATTGAAGAAAAGTTTTCATTCAAGAAAAAATATCTATCTTCAAAGTTGTACTACTTTTGCAATGCTACTTTTTTGCAATTTTTTGAAATACAAAGAGTTCCCCAAAAAATAAGATCAGCACCATATTTTTTACCGTACTTTCATATATGTGTAAAAGGAGAAAATTTAAAGAAAAAAATCGGAGCGGTTTTTGAGAAAACAATTGTTTAAAAATTTTCTATATTTCAAGTAAGACTATACGACAATATGTGCTTCTCATATTTTCGAAGAATTGAGCATGACCTTACCTCAAAGTGTATCTTTGAAAAACAGATCTCAATCAAACAAAATTTTCTGCCTTCAATAATGTAGTTGCAGAGGTTGCAAAAAGAATTTAACTTTTACAATTTTTTAAAAATCAGGACACGAAAATGAAACCCCCGCTATTTTTGAATGTTTTCTACGCTATTCGAGGACAAAGTTTAATCAAAAAACTTGGAGCAATTTTTTGGGAAAATTTTGAAAGTGTGGTTGAGGCTTCGAGTGAAAAGTCTCCAAAATCAAAATATCCATTTCAAACTCGTCAGGCCTTCAATTCGTTCAGATCGATCGAGGAAAATTTTGGAGATAATTGTCTAAACAGTCTAGCATTGTTCAGAGACAGAAAATCAATTTTTCAGTATCAAGGTCCCACAAAATATAGATTCTGACTACATAGCGTGTTTCAGAAAGTAATTTACTACACGTAGGAAAAAGGTTTATTCACTTTTTGTTACCAGGGCCTGACAATAAGAGTTTTTTGTCGAAAAACCTCCGATTTCCTGGGTACGATTATAATACTTTCTCCTCTAAGGCAAATAATGTGAAAGAATCTTTTGATGTCTTCTATCAGGAGTGCCAACAGCGAAGGTGCACCCAAACAGGATTATCCTTCAATGAAGAAACAAAAACCAGTGTCATATGGGCTAGGAGGAATGTGTAAGTATGCAGAGAAAGAGACTGAGGGTTTGAGACTCGTCTTTTCATCATGTGATTGTGGTATGGTTGCTCTTCATATCTTTACCTATTACATCTCAATAATCCTACGATCTATAACTTTCAAACCCCGTCATCTTTCGCTCCTCAGGATCATCATAAAAAAAATATCCAACAAGTGGAAGGCGAAGACAAACGCTTGTGATAATTTTTCCAGGGAAGTTGATAGCATAAAGTTATGAACCTTCTCTCTCATTTATATTTGAGGACAGTTTTTGTGTATACATCAACAAGTTACACACAAAAAACCTTCATAAAATGCAGGCTAAACCAACATACCTCTACTTCCTATGGAAAAGCAAGGAAAAAACAACTAAACTAGCATACGTTTTCATTTATATCTTCTGTTTAGAATGATGACGGCGAAGATACAACACAAAAGACGACATAACAAAATTTGCCATTTATTTATAACAGCTATTTTGTTTCAGCAGTGTTACAAAGACATAAGGCCATCTTGGACAAGATAGTGTATTTACCCAGTGGTTGATTGATTGTTAGTGATTCTGGGCGCGTCAGTTCTTGAGGTCATTAGTCCTGTAAGAGTAGGGCATGCTTTTGAACGGGAGGTGGCGGTGATCTTCCTCCGCTGGATGGCGATATCCGGAGCCGACCTACCGTCGAGTAGCGGGGTTTTCTCCAACCAGTATCTCTCACCAGCGGGACACTGCCCCAGTAGGGACAAGCTCTAAGTCCCCAACCGGTCTCCCGGCATGTGCGGTAGTGTAGTGCATGTTAGTGTGTGTGTGTGTATGTGCGTGTGTGTGTGTGAGGGGTGAAGATAAGACAAAGAAGAGGAAGGAAAGATCGCGCGCGGTCCGTGGTCCGTTTGTTAGGGTACTGCTCCGGCATTCTCCTGGTGTTGATCGGAGAAACCACAGAAAACTACCGATCAGAGAGGCCGGCTGCTAGAATTCTCCAGACAGCGACTGAAATCGACCAAACTGACAAGCTATTGTCTAAAATCCTGTCGCCGTCGCGACTCGAACCAAGGACCTCGCGGTCAGAGACATGACCCAGTGAGATACATGGAAGTGCACTTGCTGTCCTTGTCGCGGGAGTTCGCTGCTTCGGTAATGAAGTCACTTTCCCCACTTGCATATTCTCTTCCGCGGCTCCCCGCGCAACGTGACCTCTTTCTAAGCACAAGGACATTGTGTCAGGACGGAGTAGCCCCGCTTGTAATGCATATAATTTGCAAGCCCTGAAGTTAAGATCGTCATGACTTAGAGAAAGTGGTTGTTACTAACCATGATTTAGAACTTTTCGTATTTAACGTGCCAAAAACGCACGTACGTCTATCATTACATGAAATATATTAAATATGGAAAAGAGGTTCAAACAGTTTTAACTTTACCCACCTTCTACCACAAATTGCTATCATTCTTTGGAAATATAAAGGCAGTGTTCCCTACTGCAAAACCGCCCTAGCAATTTTTAAATGGATCGTGATGTCAAAATGTAGTCTTCACAACGATACTGAATTATGAAGCAGGTAATGTATCGTAGAGATACAGTTTCTTATATTTTTATATGTGGATAAATTGAATCACCTTTGATTTTTTAAAGAAATTATAGTTTTTCATCTTAAAATAATAAAATAAAGAAGGATTTTCTTTGGGCTATTTGAGTGTGGATTCTATTTTACAAAACGTTACCAACGTTAATTTTTAAATTACATTAAAATAAATTTAGAAATACTGTATCGTTTTTTGGTCACGGATTGGTCGTGTAGGGCCATGCGGGCATACACCGGCACTTATCGAAGCTCCGTTACATTTATCCCGTGTCAAGTGCATGTGACTCCTTTTTGGGGGGATCAGCATTATGCTGAATCCAATTTTTATCCTAGGGTTGATAGTCCTGGGGTATGGAATATGAAATGACAGTGATAATGAAGGATGAAGGACGAATGATACATAAACCTATCCGTGCCCGCGGCGGGACTCGAACCAGCGCTTCTTCCGTCCAAGATCGCTACGGCACTACTCAGCGATATCCGTTATCCGGACTGATAATTTATTATTTTCTTTTTTCCCACCATGAGACGATTTTAGTTTCTCAGAGAACAGAGAGCTTGACGCTACTGTCTGCCTTCTCCTATGCTTCCTGGAGATTTTCTGAATAAATGGGATAGACCTTATGATGAAGATGGCTGATAGACTCATCATTAGGCAATAAGGTCAAGAATGAGAAAGTGGTAGGGAAGAAAGGGCCACAGGCGGTCTGGTGTCCCTTACTTTAGGGAGCTACTCCGGCATTCGCATGGAAATAATCACAAAAAAACACGAAAACTACTGATCTGAACAAGTCAAATCATTACGAATGATCAAAACAACAAATTGAATTCTGGCAGGCTTCATTGACTCCTCCAAGTTACACACTTCAAGTAAATTTCTGGCACCTTATCGGGAACGAAACCGCGACTTCCCAATGGCTACTGCGCTCGAGCGTTGCCTTTCCTCTCACCGCTACCGGGGTTGAAATTCTCGTTCCGACCGCCGAGCCGAGCACTTCGGTATCAGCAGTCGTTTTCGTGAGCTCCGGAGAGGCCGTGCCATTCTCGCGGTCTACTCAGCCCAACAGTGTTTAGTAGAAGTCAACAGTGTTTAGTGCAATTCATTTAGTACTGTGTTTTTGTGCAGTGATTCATTCATATTTCATTTTCATCAAGTGCCATTATTGAAAACATAAACAGTGAAGCCTCCTCGGCAGGCCTTGGCCTCGGCCAAGCCGTAGCGCAATCAATGGCGCTACTCTACAACCCAGAGAGCGCCATGGAGACAAACTCCATTCATCAAAACGAAACCCAGCTCCCCGGCATCGATAGCATGGGACTACAACATCACAACGGTCATCTCAATCTGCTGTCCCATGAAGGAAATATAGGTGATACAGATGCAACATATCTTGACTTGGCCACGGGTGGCCTCCAACAGGTTAGTAACCAACCGCCGTGCAATGGCGCAGTGAATGTGTCTCCCAGCCAAAGTGAACTAGTGAGCAACCCTATCAACGGAAAAAGAGGTCACAATGACAGTGATTCGGATTCGAGCTCCCAACCAAATAAAAAATCCACTAGCAGCGAACAAGACCCATATTCAGTGCCAGTGAGTAACAGATTCGCTCCCCTAGAAAAACTAACCGAAAATGAAAAAAGATTCAGTTACGTAAATGAAAGTGCACCACAGAATAATGAAAACATAAGAATTCCACCCATCTATGTAAACAATGTGTCAAACATAACCGAGTTTAACAGAGAAATTAAAATGCAAATAACAAATCAATTCACAACAGACTACAACAATAGCCGAGCAAAACTAATGTTTAAAACAATAGCAGACTTTAGAAACGCCATAAAGCATTTAATAAATACAAAAAGACAGTTTCACACCTACAAAGATCCAGCCAATAAAAAGTTTTCAGTAATTTTCAAAAATCTTCATCCTTCTATAACATTGCAAGAAATTTACGAAGACCTCAAAACAAAGTGCACATCCCTAATCAGCGTAACCAGGCTCCACAAAAACAATATTCCAATACCGGTTGTAGCAGCAGAATTTGACGGTCACGAAAACATAGACTTAATCCTTCAAATTAAACAGATTTGTAACTTAAGTGTAAAACCTGAAAAAAGAAGACGACCTAAGGGACCAATTCAGTGCTTACGATGTTTAGACTTTGGACACACAAAAAACAATTGTAATCACGCAATAGCTTGTATTTATTGTTCCGGAGATCACTATTCTGCAAAGTGCCCACAGAAAAATCTACCTCCCATTTGTAAACTGTGTACGGGGACTCATAGAGCTGACCTTAGAACAGAAGAATGCGCTTATTACCAAAAAATCGTGGAACCCATATCCAAAAGAGGAGAAATAAATAACTCAGTCAAAACTAGTAGTAGAAATAACCCGCCACCAAGGCTATCTTCACAAAACTTCCCTAACCTCCCCACAACCAACAATATCCCACATTTCACTTTCACTCCAATCTCGCCACCAAGACATACCGTACGTAACCAGCCCTATCAAAACACATCACAACACAATATGCAAGCTAATAATAACACTAATACGTTCATACACACATTAATAAATTCTATCTCTTCCTATATAATAAATCTTATTAACACCATCATCCCAACAATAATTAATAATGTACAAAACTCACTTTCATCATTTTTTACCAATAATAATGGCAGGACAACGCCATAAAGAAAAAATAAAACTATTAAACTGGAATGCCAATGGCATTAATAACAAAAAAACAGAATTAACACACTTTCTAAATGACAAAGCAATAAATATAGCTTGCATAACTGAAACTCACTTAAAGCCAAGTATCTCTTTCAGAATTCCGGGATACAATGTAATCAGAAATGACAGACAAAACCAAAACGGCGGTGGCGTATTAATACTAATTCACAAATCTATCCCGTACATACAAACCAATCTTCCATATACTCCCGGACTAGAAACAGTATCAATCAAAGTCCCACTAAACAACAGGCTAATAAAAGTTATAGCAGCATACAAACCTCCCAAAATTAAAATAAATCATACAAATATAATTGCATTACTTCAACAAAACACCCCTATATTACTTATCGGTGATCTTAACGCTAAAAATACAAACTGGGGATGTAGAACCTCCAATACGGCAGGTCTAATGCTACTAAAAACCATAAACGATCTAAAAATTCAATTAATACCACCAGAACCAACTCACTATCCACTAGACCCAAACAAGCATCCGGATATCCTAGATATAGCAATAACTAACACGCAAATAAATTTTCACTCAGTTCCTCATTTCGAATTAGATTCAGATCACTTACCAGTCGTAATTTCAACACACCAAACCTCTCCCCCGCACATTCCCACCTATGCCCTTCACACACAAAATATCAACTGGTATAAATTTAAAAATATTGTAAATAATCAAACTCCCCAATTTAAAAACTTAAAAACACCCTTCGAAATAGAACAAGCAATAGCACAACTAAATAATATGATTATTAATACAATTCAGTCACTAAACAAGGACAGATCTCTTAATAGTAATAAACCTACAAACGACAAATTGCCTAAATCAATTTTGGACATAATAAACACCAAAAATAAAACAAGACGACTATGGTGTATCACCAAAACACCACAATTAAAAAAAGAATTTAATTTGCTAAATGTAATAACTAAAAAAGCAATAACTGACTACAATCATTCAAAATATAACAATCTAATCCAATCCCTCCATACAAATAATAATACACTTTGGCAAGTTTACTAAAATGATTTTAAAAAAGAAAACGCAAATCCACCATTGAGTACTCAATCAGGAAAAAAGTTCGCACCATTCGAAAAAGCAGAAGCATTGGCTTATCATTTCGAGCAAACCTTCACTCCAAACAATACCCCACCACATCCAGATCATAATAATATCATAAATCTAGCAACAACTCCAAGCTACAATGTTCCACACAAAATTAAGTTCATTTCCCCACTGAAAGTTAAAAACTTAATAAACTAAACTCCCATTAAAAAAAGCACCAGGACACGATAAAATAAGCAACATAATACTAAAAACATTTACCCACTCACACGATAGCCTACCTAAACAACATATATAATTCTATACTCAGAACAGGTTACTACCCAATAATCTGGAAAAAATTCCAATATAATCCCCATAGCAAAGCCAAACAAAAATCAAAGTATTGTCGAAAACTATAGACCAATTAGCCTTCTTCCATCGTTTTCAAAAATTCTTGAAAAAACTAATACTCAGAAGATTAAATGCCTATCTGAGTAAAACCAAATCAATACCTATGCACCAATTTGGATTCACCAGCAAAGTATCTACTTCACATCAGTTGCTCAGACTTTCCGAACACATTCACACAGCTTTCCAAGAGAAAAAACACACAATAGCCACATTCATTGACATAATCCAAAGCATTTGACAGAGTATGGCACCCAGGATTGATTTACAAACTCCAATCAATAGGGACACCCAACTATCTAATACAAGTCATAAAAAACTTCATCACAGACAGAACTTTCACGGTAATGGTTGAAAACCACATCTCTAACCCGCGTAAAATAATAGCAGGACTGCTCAAGGATCACCCTTATCGCCTACACTTTTCAACCTTTATACAGCAGACATACCTACTACATCAGACACACACACAGCACAATTCGCAGATGATACAGTAATTTACAAGTCCAGCTACTCAACCAACCTCATCAGAAACAAAATCCAACAACATTTAAAACAAAATAGAAGACTGGTCCATTAAATGGAAAATAAAGCTTAACCCGACCAAATCAGCAACAAAAATCTTCTCACTCAGGCCATTCTCCACCCCCGCCCCACTCCATATAATAATAACCAAAATCCCATGGATACCCAACAAAACGAAACTATCAAATACCTTGGACTAAATTTCGACACCAGACTAAATTGGAAATCCCACATAACCGAAAAGATAAAACTCACTAAAATAAAGTTAATCCACTAAAGCCCTTACTCAATAATAAAAGTAAACTATCATTAAGCAATGCAATAGCCTTATATAAACAATAATTAGACCGCTCATGCTATATGCGTGCCCAATATGGATAAATGCCTCACCACCAAACATAAATAGAATTCAAGTTATGCAAAACAAATTCCTCCGAATAGCAACAAATGCTCCCTGGTTCATATCAAATAGACAACTCCACAAAGAATTGAACTACCACCTATTACCCATCACATAGCCCAACTCTCTAATAACTTCTTTTCAAATATAAACTCAATACCCCAAGCCGCCCACTATAACTAGCATCTGTCAATTATTTCCCAACCCGTATCAAAAACAGATTCCCCTAGAAGCATTTTTATAATATTTTCTCCACACAGTAGCTAAATAGTAGGTGCTCCATGGTCCCCTACATCAAATAGTAGTTAGTTTAGAAATAAGTTAGAATAAGATAGTTTTAAGCCAACAAAATGCATATGAAAAAGTAATTAATGACTGAACTATGTAAATTTCAACAATAAGTAAATACAATAAAAAAAAACACGGGGTTGAAATATTTTCATGGGGCGGGATTCATCGGCAGCAGCCCTCTTCCAGCAGCCGATGAAACCATATTTTCTAATCACCTCTACTAATTTTCATAGGGATCTCTATAAACTAAATATTTATAAATCACAAATGAAAATAAATTAAACATTTCTCACGAATAAAAGAATTATTTATGAGAAAAAACAAGTTGGCATATTGGTTTGGTGGTGAAATGTAGTTGTCTGGAAGCCACGAAACGACTACTTGTAGTCGTTTCGTGGCTTCCAGACAGCAGAAAACCTGATGATGATGGCTAAGCCATCGAATGCTGCTCTTGAAATAAATAACATTGTTTTGCAAATAACAACACCTGTGATCATTTAATTAAAAGTTTGCATACATATACAGCCCTCCACTCCTAGAAAAAATCCTGTTTGCACAGCTATTTATAACTTTTTTAATTTTGGTATTAAACTCTGCATATTTTCAAGGGGTGGATGTTAGGGGCATTCGCCCCAGGTTCGATCCCCCCCCTTCGCGAAGCAGGGGCCGTCCCAGCGGCGAGCGGGCGGCCGCCGCGGGGCCTGTGCACGCGCGCGGCCGCGTCCCCGTCGCGTCGCGATGGGCGCCGCGCGGCGCCGGAAGCGCGGTGTCGCCGGGGCCGCTGCCGCGTGAATGCGCCGGCGGAAGGCCGCGTTTGCCGCTGGCGTCCTTCGCGCACAAAAGCGCGTGCGCATGCGCCCGCCCGCTGCCGCGCCGCGGCCGCGCCGCGCCGCTCCCGGAAGCCGGCGTCTCGCGCCGCGCCGCCGGAAGCGCGCCCGCGCTGCGCCGCGCCGCGCCGCGCCGCGCCGCGCGCCGCGCCGCGCCCGCGCACGCGCCGCGCCGCGCCGCGCCGCGCCGCGCCGCGCGAGGCCCATGCCCCCAGAGCCCCGGGCCCCCCGGAGGCACCCGTCCGCCTGGAGCGCATTGGTCCCTTTAACCGTTCAGCTAAACAGCAGTGTTGTCAAGGTCGATGCCACGAAGCGGCAGTCTTGGCACGAGTGCCACGACGAAAATCGCCCCTAACTCAGTTCAACATTATCCCGCAACAGAGTACACACTCTATCCCTATTGTCAAACGGCGGGGTTACTAAATAATTTACCTTTCCCGACGCTAGTTGCGGAGAGAAGCTCGTGGCATGGCACGATGCCACAATGCGTGCCACTCCCACTAGTAGCAGACCTTGACACCACTGAGCTACAGCTTGGGCCAGTGGCAAAATAATATACAGCTTGGTGCCAGTAGCTAAATAAGCTACAGCTTGGGTTCTTAGAGTCCAAGGGACCTCAAAATTATTTAAAAAATTGCAAATTTGCTGAAAATGTGAAAATATATGACGGTCAGTGAAATAAAACCGAGATAGAAGGGAAAAAGTACACCTGTTGATTATTTCAAAACTAATCACCATTACTATAAATTAATCCAAGTATGAGACAAGATGGTCAATGCCATCATAGTAACATGTTTGCAGTTGTCCACGGAACAATGATTGTACCCAGGTGTGCACCTCTTCCTCCGCAGCAAATCGACGGCCATGAATATTT
Source organism: Acheta domesticus (assembly GCA_031308135.1). NCBI lineage: Eukaryota > Metazoa > Arthropoda > Insecta > Orthoptera > Gryllidae > Acheta > Acheta domesticus. Next base: position 99,202,433 of record JAHLJT010009355.1, on the reverse strand, counting down.
TCAGGGCTCCGAAAATTTGAAAATCACTTGAGGATAGATCTGCATTGTATGGAGGATGTGTGAGCTACCTAGCGGAAATTGTGCAGCGTAGTCGAAACAACCTTGGCAGCATGTGAGTGGGCATTATCGTACAACAGAATGATGCCGTCTGTCGAAACTCTTGAGCATTTGGACTCGATAACGCGCTTCAATTTTTGCAGTTTCCACCGTGTTTCTCACACACAATAAACAGTCTGACATGAATTTCACCTTCTGATACTCCTTGCGCTGTCACAAAAAACGCACTAAACCTCGCTGTTCCTCTTTCCCGGCCTCCACATTGATGTCGGACGCGCATAAGCTCGCTGATCTCACTTCAAGCACGTCCAACAGACAAACGGCAGAGCGATGAACGTTCACGCTATTCCTTCCTCATTGTATTGGTTTTGTGGTGAAATGTCGTTGGCATTTAAAATTAAATGATCACAGGTGTTGTCATTGCCAACAATACCACAATTGCCACCGCCTGGGGGCGGTGCTCCCTTGGGGGAGATGCCTGAAGAGGGACACTCGCAAGCCGACGAGACGTACGGTGGGGAAAGAAAGCCATCACCTCCGGGTTACTACACTGACGGGATTAATTATGTAATAGTTGACGCGCCCGAAAACACTAAAGAAACAATTAGGCACAACAACGTTTAGTGTTCTTGATGCAGTGAGGATTTTTTCTTGAGAGTGATTATTATGACTATTACATGCCGTACTAAATTGCGTGTGTGCTTGTCGATGAGTAACATTCATTTCATGACTGTAACATGATTAGCATTTATTTCACGACTGTTCTCTAACTTATGTTCGGGCTCTGGTACTCTCTGTTATTTTTATTAACATTTCCGTGTCAACATTATCGCTCTCACCGAATCTGACACGCGAGTGAACACTGCATCTCCCTTCTGTGCATCGGAGGAACGGAAAGATAAAACAACAGAGATCCGTTGCGCAGGTACCTTCGTGGGAAAATTTCAACGTCAAGCCAACGCAGGTCAAAGAACTGTCGACATTGAATAAACCTACATACAGAGAAAGTTCTCTTGGTGTCTCCTTATTTGGATAACTTTGCAGTATGTTATAGTCAGCTTAGATATATAAGGTTCGGGGTATATTTTTATTCGTGGAAAAACATGGTAATTAAGTGTCCAAATTGCCTTCGAATATTGTTGACGTTGAAAGCTTATTTCATTATTTCACAAAAAAAATACAATACGACAGCATTACACAAATGAAAGCATACTTATTACACACGCATTTTTCCATACCATCAAAATTACTGTTATTGTTTCGCAACAACTATAACATTGCATATCACTAAAAATGAAGGGTATTGCCCTTTCATTATGCAACAAAAATAAATAAATTAAAAAATTAAAAGAGTAGATCATAAGCATATCGTTTGTTTTCAATATGACATTTTTGTATTGACATTGAAAAATGTTTGATACACACGAGTATCAATTAATCTTGTATTCCAATATTTTGGACAGTAATGAGAGGAGCTTATAACAATTTGCTCAATTCTGGTAAATCCAAAGTACCCAACACAGAATTCAATGTACCGTATTTTCTGGTATCTGAACCTAATACGATGTTTCAGCCTTAAGGAGCCGTCCCCGGCGGAGGGTGGAGCTAGCGCATTAGTTCCCAGAACCCAAGTTCCCAGGATCAAACCCGACCTGAGGCGGTATTTCCGAAGAGCAAAAAATTCGCAAAATATCAAATCACTCTAGTGGAATGTAAAATTATCTTAGTGCCCGACAAAATGCAATCCCTTTGGCAACGTACCATTCTAACACGACATCACGTTCTACGGAAAGACAACTCGTATATTGTTAACTGATAGTGAGACCAAACTGGCGGAGGAAGTGACCGGCAGAGCCAGAAGTTAAAACGGACACCAAGCAGACTCACCTGCTCGAAATGTGTTCTAGATCTACGCCGGAATGGCACTCGGTTTCTATTGTATTTTCCTTTTGTGTACCGACATACTACTTATGCTGTGCATTCTTACACCCACCATGTTACATCCTGATATACACTCGCGGGCAATAGAGAATTTACTCGTATTTTAACTCTAGGAATATTCACATTAGGAATACAAGCCACTCTCATAGATTCGACGATGCCTTCGTCAGACGGTTCCAGGAAGAAGACCCAGTGAGTAATTAGGTATCTGCGCTAGTATCTTCGGGCGCGTGTGGCAGGGAGGGCGCCGTGTTAGATAAGGCAAAGACAGGCGGGCGGGAGGCGCTCCTGACACTGGTAGCCATCACCGCCTCAGAACTCTTTTCGAGCATACCATGCAAGATGCAATAGGAAGAAATCGGGTTCAGTTTACTGTGTTTGAGTGCGAGTTCAAAGCCTGTTCAAAGGAAGCCTGTATCGAAAATATGGGTGCGGAACCTATATGACCAAAAAACAATCCTCTCCTTACTACCAAACGAAAAACAAGGAATAGTTTAAATAAATCTCCGATTATCCCTGCAGAACTCTGCTGCTCACTTATTAAAATAGACCATTACTTTCTCTTTACTATGCAAGTAGTATAGCCGTGTGCTAGATACGCGACGGCGGCCAGAGACGCAAGTTCACCGGTTAATTGATGGATAGATTAGTGGCACAGCGAACGTCAACTGCTAAGGTCATTCGTCCTGTAAGTATAGTGCCTGTTTTCTCCTCGGGAGGTGGCGGTCATCTTCCCCCGCTAGATGGTGAGACTGGTCTCCCGAAATGTGTGGTAGCGTAGTGAATGTGAGTGTGTAAGTAAGGAGTGCATATAGAATAAGGAAGAGGAAGAAAATATTGCGCGCGTTCTGTGGCCAGTTTGTTAGGGCACTACTCAGACATTCACATGGTATTAATCGGAGAAACCACGGTAACCTATCAGTCACAGCAGCCAGCCGCTAGAATTCTCCTCCAGACAGCGATTGAACTCGACCCAGCTGTCTATCTAGTGTCGAAAATTCTGCCAGCATCAGGACTCGAATCTATGACATCCCGGTCAGAGGCACTGTAGTGACATCAGTTGAGCCACCTCTCCTGACGCGAGTTTGCAGGAGAATAGAACACAGAATGAGTGTCATCTCCAGGTATCTCCTCACCAGGGCACTCTTCAGCTCGAAGCTCGCCTTGTATGGTACTGTAGTGCATGTAAGTGTAAGGGTTATGAAGGGGCAAGGAGAAGAAAGGAAAGATGGCGCGCATTCTTCCTCGCAATTGTTTGGAGAAACCACGGAAAACTACCGACCAGAGCAAGTAGCAGTTAGAAGTCTCCAGACATGAATTTAATTCGACTCAACTTCGCATGTCGATAATCTGCCGCCGTCGGGACTTGAAGCCTGGGCTCTCCCGGTCAACGGCCATTCGGAGGCAACGAATGTTACCATTAAGCCATTGCAGCCGGCAACACTTTCGTCGTGTTAAGGGGTCAGACCAGTTTTTCTACATTTGACCAAACAAATTTTATATTAAATTAAGAAACAGTATTCTTTAAAACAAATTAATCATCATGGTGCGAAAAAAGTTGATCAATAAACCCATGAGGATGCATATGTTCGTTTGATCAAAATTGTTGATTTGTTTGTATATATTAGATTTAATATGTTCGTTATGACACTCCTCACTCCTTTTTTTAGACAAAAAAGTATTGTTTAACGTCATCGTTTTGTAACTATAATAACGACTGCCTTCATATGCGATTATTATAAATTAATATTTTGATACAGGCGGCAACAGTTTAATGCACCTGACAGAAGTATTAAATTTAATACATCAGTATTAGAGTATTTTCCTTTATTAAATATAATTATTATTTCTTTTAGATAATTCTTCCTAACATATGATTTCTGTTTCAATATTTGCTGTTTTATAATTGGTACATTTGTCAAATTTATTTCAATATGTTCCCTGATTTGGATTCTGAAGTCGAGTAAATATAAAGTTTACGTCAATACTCAAGCACTTGGAGTATTGCGAACCTGATTTTTCCTTTGTAGAGAATTACTCATATCTGCTCGGCAAGAGTTTGATGTGGCACTTACTAGTCGGGACATGAGCATCCCGCCCCACCGCTCTTGCAACCACGCCGCGTCTTCTTATCTAACACGGGCGCACTCTCTGCCGCACGCGCCCGACGATACTACTGAAGATACCTAATTACTCACTGGGCTTCTTCCTGGATTCGTCTGAGAAAGACGTCATTGGATCCGCGAGAGTCGCTTGTATCCCTATTGCGAATATTCGTAGTTTTCCTATTGTTAAAATATATTCTCGGATGCCCACGAGTGTATATCAGGTTGTAACATGATGGGTGTGAGGATGCACAGCGGAAGTAGTATGTAGATCCACGAAAGTAAAGTAGAAACCAGTGAAATTCTGTAGCACCACTAGTTGTCCGGGAGTAAATATAGGGTTGAATCCCGAGCGCTAGCTCGGTTTTATTTGCCGAGGTAAAAATACTGTGCATTCTTTGTGATACACGGGAGTTCGTGGCAAGTCGGATTTCTCTCATTTCTGTCAAGCACTTTGCCTTCCTAGTTTTTTCTACGTTGATAATATACCTTCTATGTGTTTGTATACAGATGAGTTCCATTAGTCCTGATTCGATCATACCTATAAAATTACTAGTCCGGAAGTAAATAATTTATTTACATTTTCAAATATTTACTCTCTTTCGGCTTCAATAAAAGTATTTTTATATTAAAAAGAAAAAAATACAAATGTCGAAAGTAGTATTTCCTAAGAGCAACTTTGAAAAGACTGAGTCAGCTGTGAGTCACTGCTGGAATTCTCATTACGAGCTGTTTTATCTGTGCTCTGTAAGCTCTAAGAAAAACGTTTCCACTTAAGGTCTTCCAAAGGAGAGATCCAGAATGACAGTGTGAGTGAGTCAGGAGTGCAAGTATTCAGCGTTCAAGCTCGGAAAGAATTTTGCCCCAAACTCTTCCCAGTTGCTACCTATAGTCGCCAAAAGATATTTTTTACATATTTCAATTTTTCAGTCCCTAATTGTAACTCTAAAAATATTATAGAAATGTAAAAACCTTCATTCTTTTAAGCATATTTTGCTCTATTCCTTTACAAATAAGTCAAAAATTTGAAGCCGTTTTTTAGAAAAAGTTGCAAATGCAATTCAAAGACACCCCCTCCCCAAATTAAAATATCCGTTTCAAACTCAAGGACCCGCGACACCAGCCAGATCGATCGGGGAATATGGGTTTTAATGAAAATCCTACTTATAGTTCGGCCGGGATCGTCGTTCATCGACGTAGACAGACGAACGGTCGGAAAACGGACGGATAGACATGTTGCTGTAAGCCAATTTATCGGTATGAAGGACCCATAAAACCTGAATTCTGACTGCAAATGAACGTAATTTATCACAAATAGGAACAAAAATTATCCACTTTTTTGGTATCGGGGTCTTACAATGCAAGTTTTCTGACGAAAAATCGGCATTTTCGTTGCTGTATTACATACCTTTCCTTTGGACCACAGTAAAAGAAGCATTCGCTGCATCGCCGCTCAAACTTATTCGGCTCCATTGTCTCACCACTACGACCATGTTGACCCATTACTCATAAAAGGGATTCGAACTTTGCGAGCGGCTGAAATGGCTCAGCACCACCACGGTTGCCTCTACAGGAGCAATGACCGGTCGGTCCTAGGGGTCGAGGCCAAATGGTGCCTGATTTTTGACACTAGCTACATAGTTAGATCGAATTCATTCGCTGTCTGGAGGAGAATTATAGCAGTAGCTGTTCTGATAGGTATACTTTTCCTAGGTTTATACGATCAATACCAAGCAAATGCCTGAGCAGAGTCTAGTAAACGGGCCATGAATCCGCGAGCTATCTTTCCATCTTCATCTTTGAGCTTGCCCGCCTGAGCAGGATCTTATTAAGGAGATACCTAGTGGGGAAACCGTACATGATAACGTGTACGTCCAGCTGGGGTGAAAGGCAGTCAACGCCTGGGATATAGCATGCACTACACTTACGAGTCTAACGACCTATAAAGGTGTCGCGTTTGAAATCAAAAACACAAATGTTCTCTTTTGTATCTGTATCATCTCTCTGTTGTCACACAGGATAAACAGTTTTCATGTGACAAAAATCATCCATCTTACAAATTCTCTCTTTTTACGTAACTACTTAGACCTGCGAACGACGTTGAAAAGCGTCGATTTGCAGGTTGACGCTGTTATTAACGGCAACGAAATGGACGTGGGAAGTGGCAGACAGGCACTGCGACAAGCCACGGAGCGGAACTTCCAAATCGCGGCTCTCTTAGCCGCTTACGTAAAGGGCTGACAGTGGAGGTCGCAACACGCTCTTACACGCGTCGCGGCGTTCATAAAGCGCCCCTAACCATGCCGACAAGTTGACTCTCCAATGTTCAACGTGCGCTTTGAAATAAAACTCGACGTTTGCGAACTGACGTGCGTTGTCTCATCGACGCCTATTTTGAAAAAACGCTGAGAAAACTGGAAATATTATTGTCTACTTAAATTAACATAAGGTCTTCTTTGAGGAGAACAACATGCATGTTAAGTAATATTTGTTTTCGATTGTTGATTTCGACTTTAAAAATAATTTTTATATTATTTTACAATTTTTTATTCAAATCGAAAGAATGGTATTTTTGTCTTAGTCGTAATGACGATTCCGTGGCTATATCTGATTTTAGTTCAGAGTCAGCATTGACGCTGTCTCTGCAGTGATTCTGACCTACGTTCGACTCCCGTCGATGGAGGATTTCGACTTCAACTACATACAAGTAACTAAGTCGAATTTAGCAGCTGTCTGAAAGAGAATTCTAGCGGCTTGCAGCTCTTATTGGTAGTTATCCACGGTTTCTCTAATCAATATCAGGCGAATGCAGAAGCTGAACCCTAACACACGGGGTAGTGAATTACACTTTCATGCTCTACACTACCACACATCTCGGAAGACCAGATGGGAGGTTCAGCTTGTTCTGACTGGGGTGGTGTCTCGTTGGTGGAGATATCGGGGGAGGGGTAACTCTCCTGAAGCCAACGTGTAGATACGTGCCAGATCATACGATACAGTGGTGCAGGAACACCTCCATTTCGCGCGATGAAGATTCGCAACATTGAAGACGACTAATGATCAAAGTAGTTGACGAACCCCGAAACATCGAACAACCAACCAATCAATCCGCGGCTGTACGAATTATAAGATATTGGAAACGGAAAAAACGTTTAACGTCATGTTTCATTGATAAAATTCGTGTTGATGGTCTTGGAGATGAATAAAATGTTTTTACTAAGATATTTGGAGGGGATGTATAACTCTTACGTATAACTCGAGCGGATTGTAATATTTTGAGCTCTTTCATGCTACACCTCAGGAGAAAGGCGTGTCGATGTCGTTCTAAGATGATTATGATTGATGCAGGTGGTGATTTCGCAGTTTTGTGCCAAAATCAATAGAAATCGAAAAAATGCAACTTTCGCTTCGGTCTCCCCGCTAACAAATTAATATTTTAAAAAAATTAAACTAATATTAACCTTTAGAATAGAACTCTGGGATTCAAGAGACGTCTTAAACAGAAATTCTCGAAGATTTCATGCTAAATTTCTGATATCAACAACTAATACACCGTGATACATTACAAATGACATTTTAAATGAAAATTTAACTAACAGTGCCACAGGATGGCACAGACTTTCCCGTATTAGTTTTATATTTCCTTTAGTTTCAGCTAGCTCTTCGGACTTGCCACATACTCTTGCCAGTTGCCATCTATGATCGCCAAAAGTACATTTTTTGACATTTTCTTAATTTTTCTGTTTCTTAATAGTAGAACGGAAATATTATTTTAAGAATATAAAGAACAGTAAAACCTCGTCCTGATTGGCCATTTGATTTAAAAAATTTGGAGCCATTAAAGCCGTTTAAAAATAATGCCGTTTAAGTACTACTGCAAATTCGAAATTTGAAGCTCTTCTTCACAGAAATTTTTTAAGTTTTCGAAAAACTTCATTTAACGTCATTTGAAGAGCTTTAACTCACAAATACAATAGTGTTTACACGTTGTAGGAAACGTGCATATTAACGGTGTGAAAGATCTTTTGAAAAAAAATAACATTTGTGTACTTTTTGAAAAAACAAAATAATACCCCCAAATGAACTTTACGTGATATTAAAGGTGCAATTAACACGTTCGAAAAGTTTGAAGAAAAAATATTGAGCCATAAATGAGAAAATGGCGTTCGACCGTTTCTGGAAATGCGGAAATATGAGCTCAACCGTTTTCACAGAAAACGGTTGAGTATTCGAGAAACTTTATATGACATTATTTAAAGAGCATGTACTCATTAATATAATAATGTCAACAAATCGCCGCTAATGTAAATATTAACGACGTGAGAGACAAGACAAACAAATTTAATTTTTGTAATTTTTGAAAAAACAAAAGCAAAGAGCAACATGACGTTCAGGTCATCTTATAGAGTACATTTTATTTGAAAGAAAACTATATATCTTCAATTTTGTAGTTGAAGGAAGACGCCGAAAAAAATTGAAACTTTCGCAATTTTCGGAAATACAGAGTTAACCGTGAAAATCAGACCAATGTCACTTTTATAAGTGTGGAGACATTGCACTATTCTTATGATAAATTTATAGACAAAATTTGGTGCCGTTTTTTGAGAAAACTTTAAAGAATGTATTTGGAAATCTCAAGGCTTCGACTCGAGCCAGATGGACTGGGTTTCTTCAATTAAAAAAAAAAATCGTATGCATGGTTTAGGAGCTAGTGATGTTTACAGACGGACGGAAGACGGACAATTAAAAAAAACACTTTTTCAATATCAAGGACTCACAAAACAGGGATTCTGGCTTCACCACGTATTAGGGTATTTTTTTCTTAATTCGACAACTGGATTTATCCACTTTTTTGTTATCATGGTCCGGCAATGATGGTTTTGCAGAAAATCCACCGTTTTTTCGCGCAGCATTATATAACTTTCACTATACTACGAATATTACTCCGTACATACGTATGTATACGGGGAAGTAAAAATACAATTACAAAAAACTACAAAAATTAGAAGCTCAACTATTAGAAATGTTTAGAAAGCCAACTAAATGATTTATCAAGGAACATTATGGCCAATAGGTTTGATACAAAGAGATTTAATGTTTAAGCCATTGGATTTTAGTTACATATTTTAAGTAATTTGCAAGCAGGGTCACCTTCGGGTGACTTCATCTCGCATGGCTCAGTGCTCAATGTAATATTTCTGAAAATGAACAAATTTCTAATTTCCTGAATATGAATAAATTCTGTATAAATGAGTTATTTTTCCTTAGCTACTAAACAAGTACTATCTAGGAGCTAATGAAACATGATTTTTAGGAAATGATTATTTTGTTCGTTATTGTCATGTTATTCAAGTAA